>OX579660.1:14042074-15242074 GCA_951230895.1 Carpatolechia fugitivella
GACAATTTATTTCAGAGGAATTTATTACAGGAAATAACTATGTCGTGGCCATATCGTAGAATTGACCACATCACGAAATTTTCGATTTTTTTGAAATTTCACTGTCCATTGGCCACATCATGATGTGCCTTGGCCAAATCAATGATAAGAAATCGTTTGTCGATATGTTCAACTAAAACGCAGCTACTTCATGAAATGGTCAAGATTATTTGATCATATCGTAAAATTAAAACATTAATTGCCGGTAGAGGCGCTGGAAGCGCTTTGTTTATGTACCAACATGGCGGCCGCGTTATTTCTCGCAATGAAAAAGTACTCTGAAAATGTGTGTCGGACTTGGAGAACAATAACTACCAAACATAATTTAGATTCTTATTAAATATTTCATGGACGCCCTATTTTCACGATATAGCCAATCGTGGACGACAAAATCGTTAAATGTTCACGATTTAATGATCTGGTCAAATTTAGTTGCCCACATCATGAAATGTGACCATTTCATGAAATGATCGAAAATTTCATGATGTGGTCAATTCTATGATATGGCCACGACAACTACATAACCAGTATGTCGCTGTCTATGACTATTATTTATTTCAGACAAATTTTCAATTAATAGACTAGGCACAGCTTTCTAGGCTTACAATAGTCAGTCAACCTATTTCACTAAAAAACACTGCTCTACCATGTGAAAGTGTAGCTAATTAGGCCCGGAAACCGCGAGTGACGCAGGACCGCGACAAAACGACGCGACGTGCGGTGTTGTTATAGATAACCGCCGCTTGCGCCGCGTCATAGATAGCGCGAAAGGTGACTTGTCCATACTTCCAACTATGCTTATGAATGCAAAGTTTATATTTACATCTAGAACTCAATATGAAAAGCTAGTAGCTTGTGATTTTTATCCCGCATCTCACAAGTTCTCAAACTTATTTTGATCATTCATTACAAATAAAAAACTAAACCAACCAAAACAAAAAACTGCCTGACTCAAGAAGCCCCTTAAAATTTAATATAGGCTAAAATATAATAATAGGCTCTTTCTTTATTTAAAAACAGTTGTGTAAATAACTGCTCCTAGTAAATTTTAATGATTCAAATTTTTTTGGGCATTCTACCTGCAGTCACTCTGAGGAACACTGAAGGCCAATTCTACTAAATAACCGCAACTGCACTGCAACGCGACGTGTGTCAAAATGAGCAAATTTTGACGTTTCGGTATTCTGTTAAGCAGTCCTAGTGCAGTAATGTTGCAGTAGCGCAGCAGCAAATGAATAGCTATTCCACTAAAAAAACGTTACTGCAGCTGCACGTTCACTGCAAAATAATCGTATTCTGTTAATTTTTTTTTACATTTGAATGGCATTGGCAGCAGTTTTGTTGCAGTTTTTTTGAAGTTTTATTGAAGTTAAACTTGAGCAACTTTTGCATCACAGTTTAACTTGTAATATACGGTTTTGCATTGTGAAAAATGTTTGGTCTCTTTTAGGAGGAGTTTGTAGGACATGAGGAGGAACAATCCATTGTTCCGCCTCAATATCACCTACCCAGGCGATCAATTTCATGTGTATGATAAATGACACGTATTAGTTATATTGCAGGTTGATTGCAGGATTCGTGTAGTTGCGGTGCAGGAGCAGTGCAGTAGTCGTGTACTCGTAGTTTTAGTGCAGGAAATTTTAGTAGAATACGTCTGTTTGAACTGCACTGCTTCTGCACGACTCAAATGACAAGCGTAAACGTGCAGTTGCAGTTATTTAGTAGAATTGACCTACTGGTCTGTTCAAATGTTAGCATGTCTGTATTTGTAATATGAAGTCCAGACAGGCCAAGGAGATGATAAATGCATGACTGCAACATTATGTCACAAATAGGGGTATGAATCATTCTACCTCAAGGTCCTAAGGTCAAAGACTTGCAGAGAATATTCTGGTATCTTCCACTATCCATGTCTTTCATATTGCACAATAAAACCAAACCATCAAAACCAAACAACAAACCACACCACCATTGAATAACAAACAAAACCACCTCTTATTATTAGACATCACACTAATATAATATTATAAAATGTAAAAATAATTTGGATGTTTGTACCTCCTTCACGCTTAAAGTACTCAACGGATTTGGATTAACTTTGGAATGAAGATAGTTTGCAACCTAGATTAACATATAGGATACATTTTATGGGAAAGTATTATTTTCATGGGAAAATCTTACACAACGCGAGCGTAGCTGCGGGTAGGCCGCTAGTGTTTTATAATTTTCAAACTTGCGTGTAGCTTAAATACAATGTACTGAAACAATTTTAAAGATTTCTTACCTATAATCTTGCAAAATAACTATTCTTATGCACTACCTTCTGTTATCTTGGTACTACCTCAGCACTACTTACCTGTTGCATATCATCAGAGTCATCCAAGTTGCTCATCTCATCAATGGTGGTCATGTCATCCAAATTGGACATATCAGCATCAGAGAAATCATCACCCGACCCGGTAGCCCCTTCGGCCTCCTCCAGTTGTTCGATAAACCCGCTCGCGCAGTAGGGACATGTGTAATCCTGAAACTCACATTTTTAAAATTAATATTGATTTCATGATAGCTGTGTCTTCACATTGATAGGTAAAGTTTATTTTTTTTCTCTGTATCTGTTTATGTATTTTTTTCTACAGATGACTAATAATAAAATAAAATATAGTTAAAAAAAAATAAAAAACACGCTTTTAAAGCACATCAAACTAAAAAGTGAAAAATAATTCTTAATATAAGCTGAAAACTATAATCAACGAAAAATACTAGTATTATTGTGAAAAAAAAGTGTGGGTTGCTTGATATAGGTACGAAAAATATGGCACAAAGCACCCCACGCTTGTAAATTCCTATAGGATAAACATACCATAGTTTTAAGTTAGGTTAGGACACATGATTTTGACATTTAATGTCTTTCAATAGGAAATTTAACCTAACCTCTGGGCTTTAATTTATAATGATGATTGCAGGGTGTTCCTCTAATCAAAAAATTATGTAAGTTACATACTAAAAATCCCTAAATTGTAATTCTCAATGCAACATATAATACATACTCACAGAACAAAACAGAAAGGAAATACTAATCTAATGCAGATTTTATAAGCAGTTTGTGCATATTGTGTGTATCAAAATAATAAACTAACAGGTTATTTTGTTTGGCAAGTTTACTATAAGGGGGTCCCCATGACACTACCCTAATGAGAATTTTGAACAACTCAATAAATAATGTGATTCATGTCTATTTATAAAATATAAATTAATGGAATTGATACAACCATGTGATAAAGATAGATAAAGAGCAATATGTGGTGTGATGCAATTTGTTGACAATAATCTGGTGCTTTCCTCTATTCAAAACATTACAATGTCTGGTAAGATGCTAGTATAATCACTGTCCTCGGTACACGTGTACCTAAAGAAACATTAGAAAACCCACTAGGCATACATATCGACGGAACTTGCCAAAAGAATCAATAGAAAATCGATGCTGTATGACCTTGAACGGAGTCGGTGCCAACACATCCTCCGGTTTTTGAGGAAACTACAACGTCCTGATGCAGACGCGATCGAGGATCGCTCCTTACCTGCAGAACATCCTCAAATTCGATGTTACATCTGTGGCAAAAGAAGCGAGCGGGGGGCCTCCGCTCTACCAAGGCGTCAGCCATTCCTCAGACGTTCTATACACACTTACACAAATAAACGGATAGAGTTTACAATATTTATGAGGATTGTGCTTTTATATCAAAAAACGAACAGAAATTTAACAATCGACATTTTTTGAGACACACGCACAATATAACTTTTTTTCCAAAATGCACCAAAATGAATGAAGTTGGGTCGCATGGAATGGAAATCAATTTCACTCCGTTTTACGTAATAAAACTTGTAAAAAGTGAAGATCACAACCTTAAAAAGCTTATTTCGAGGGTTTTAATTTTTCCGTCAGTATGTATTTATTTGAACTTATAGCTTTTTATCAATCATGTGGATGAAAGACGGAAACTGTGAATAACTAATTTTTAAAAATCATGTACTGTAAAAAATCTGGTGGAACGGAGTGGATCAGGCGGATGAAAATGTTACCAGTGTATAATAAATACAAAACGTCACAATACGTCAAATAAGTGCAAAATAATAAAAAAAATATGACTGCTGCTGCTCTGTAAACTGAATGCATGGTGCAAGTTTTTATGCAAGTTACTACTAGAATATCCTTCTATCTACCCTATATTATTTATTTGTAAGAACTCTATGGTTGTTTTTGTTTCTTTTGATTTGTTCTTTTATAAAATAAATGTTTTATTTTAATTAATATTTTCTAATTGCAACACCTACAAATTATCTGTCGTGACGTCTGTGTGTGTCTGTGAGTGTGAATTCCGCTTGTCGTCCGTCGTTGTTGGTGGTCCATATTCTTGTAAATTGAAAACATAATTTTATCTTATTATAGGAAAATATTGTGTTTGGTTTTGCTGATAGAATAAACAATGTTTCTTGTAGTATTGGACACCAGTGGAACAGTGGAAAACATCCTCATGGAATACTAATCCTTGTGTGTACAGACAGACGTCTCAGTGTTTGGTCGAGCGATTGTTATCAAATCTTTAGGAATACACACAAATCATGTGGATTAGCGTTAATTCAATTAATTACCATCTTCCACTCGACTTCATTTAGCAGACAATTGTCGTGTCGACGTGAATACCTTCCTGGGAAAGGTTGCAAAGTGGGTCACAGACTGTTGACTACAATGAATGAGAAGAAGTTAGTCCAAAACAGCTTCAAGAGCTATATTAACATATCGCCCTTGGTGAGTCCAGATTTTATTCCATTTCGATAAGTCTTCTAAAAGCTTTATAGGTATTTGTTGAATTTGTTATTGACTTTAGGTTAGGAAGTATAATTGAGGACAGATGTATGAGAAATAAGTATTTAATTTTATTGATACGTAATGCCTCAATCGTAATAATAATATGGTCTTAAAATAAGATTTAGTGTCAGTTACTAAGTTACTCAAAAGTGATACATTACACTTAGGCTGGTTTCACAGCTCTGCTGTCTGGGAGACCCATACGGGCTGTCCGTATGGGCTCCAGAAACGGAGACACACGTGAGGTGCTAGGAACGCAGGTGGTTCGCATACGGACCAATCCGCATCGCTGTGAAACAATGTTCCTAGCGCCTCACGTGTCTCCGTTCCGGGAGCCTGTATGAGCCTACTGGACAGCTGTGAAACCAGCCTTATATAGAATGGTTACACTTACAGAACAACAAAGGTGTCCCATAGTTGTTCTATGATTGTAACCTTGTTTTAGATTTAGATGCAAGGGATCGGGCAATTGTGCCCCGATGACCACTGCAACCCGAGAAGGATCAATTGTAGTCAGTAAATTTGTTCCGGTGTGTAAAGTATATTTGTATTGTATTGTATACTGGATACCCATAAATTTTTCCTAACGTTTTGTAAGTTATTATATTTTGTTGTTGTTAGGGGAGTTGAACATACTACCTATTTAAAGACATCTGTGTCTTCTACAATATTTTTTAGATGTTTTGTCAAAAAAAAAAGTCAAAAGGTCAAAATTTTTTATTTGAATTAAGAGTTTTACAAATCATTTTTCGTCTTTTAAAATTGTAGTTTAATCTCCAGTTATGTTGAGATACTTTACAAAATTCTTATTCTAATATGAATTCAAGTTCATAGTACAAGCTTCACTTCATTTAAAATGTGAGAATTACTTAAAACTGTATCTTGGTATACACCAACCAAGTTATTTTTAAATGCTAACATTAATTGTTTTATCAATGCCATATTGTATTTCAGAACAATGGAGATAAAAATGGCTCAGTGCAAGAGATGAAACCAAAACTTTTAAATGGTGAGTGTTTAATTTATTTATATTATGTATAATAACTGGCCAAGCACGTGTCGGGACACGCAAAGTGTAGGATCTATTTATGAATATTTTTCTATGATATTTGTAGTAAGTACCTTTCTTACTTGTACAAGTACATTTTATAAGTTGGTCTGTTATTCGGTAACCTGTAAAGCCTACTTGCTGTTAATAATTTTTCTTTTAAATTCGTCTTATACACTACTACTGTGAATTTTTTCACATTTCCAAATACAACAGATTCGCTGGTAGGGGGGGGGGGTAACACTTTAAAACAAAATATTTCTGAAACATACACTAGCATCGAAAAATGGTTTTAGCAAATCCCTATTATTTTTAAAGACCTATCCAACGATACCTCACACAATAAGGTAGTCTTAAATAAGAAAAATAACCCTCACTTCACATGTTCCAGAGGAACCCTAAAAAAATTGTTTTTTAATTTTTTGTCTTCAGCTTTGTCGGCATGATTAATATTATGTATATCTATGCCAAATTACATCCTTCTAGTACTAACCCTAAAAAGGGATAATTATCATTAGTTGGAAAATTCATAGAAATAGTTTGTTCGAGTGCAATCAAATTAATCCATATATTGTTAAAACTATAGCAAACTTTAAAAGTAACAAGTAGCAAACACTGAAGAGTGTCTTCAGCAGGTTTTTCACAGAATGCATACATGTTAGTGACTGATACTATCTTACACGAGCCAAGTCAATGGCCTTTGGCAGCTCTATAACACTGACACCAGGGTTTGTGAGGTCGGTTGTCAACCTTACAACCCACATGATGGTGATGATGATGAGTGAATAATGCTAATTTAGACAATCATTTAGTGACTTCTGTAATCCAAAAATGTATGAATATAGTGAGTTTTTAGCAAAATTTATAAAATTCAAAAATTCAAAATGTTTATTGCACACCACATGGTACAAAAGAGATCGTAGGTTTACATATTGGTTAGTATCACACATGGACTTGGCAGGGCACAGCAATTTTTCTTAAAAACTAAGTAGTCTAAATTGAAGGAAAACAAAATTACAAATATACTTACATACTTGATAATTATTTTATATTATCACATTAAAAACTCTTGCAGGTTGTAGAAACATTGAGCTAATAAGGTACAGCCCAGTTCAGTTCTATTGAACAGACAAAAAACTCATCTGAAAAAATCCTGAACGCAATCAGTATAAAGGAAGAGACCATACACACAAATACATAGATACATGTTAACTGTTGGTAGTGATGCATAGAAATTTCCTAGTTCTTCTCCCTTGCATTTATTCACTATGTAACTTGTTTTAAATGCCTAGTCTAGACACTACTACTATCTCTTCTAAACTCTTAGTCTAGAATATGTATTTTACATCTTATTTCTAGGAAACGTTTTAAATTTATCTGTTGCAACCTTGTATTCGGCCTTCTTGTTATCAGCCATTTGTGAAGGTGTGTAATGTTTACAGACTAGCCAGACATTTTTATGTAAATACATAAAAGTAGAAAGAAACTGTAAAAAGATAAAAATACATTATATTAAAAAAACATGTTATTTACAATAATCTGTTTGAGTTGAGGCTCAAGATTATTTTATTTTACTTCTAGATTGAAGAAAATCTAATGCAGAATTTGCATTTGCTTTGAACCTACACTGTATCTATGTTTTTCACACCACTGGCCATCTGCTACCAGGTATACATAATCCATATGTATTATGTATATCAGTATCTGTGTCAGCCATCTATGATGTAAATCACAATAATACGCATTACGCATGCACGGCACGCGACATGGCTAACTGTCCGCCCATTTATATGATCCTAATACTCTGAATATGGGATACATAGGAAGTGGAGTTCCATGGTAGGGTAGACTGGCCAGTCTGTGGTGTGGTATGATAGTGAAATGGGTGTCTTAAAGGCTTGGTTAAGAGGATTTAAATTACACAAAGGTAGGTTTTTTTTTGAGGTTTATCCATCGCTCTTACTTACAAATACAAACTAATGTTGAGAGCGAAAGATGTTTTTTTTTTGTCGATCTTGCACAGGACTCGAACCTGCATCTCCTTGGCTATCGGGCGCATTACCAATTAAAGTAAAAAGCAGTGTCACGTCGGCCTTTCACAGAGCTTGGTGGCATAATTGGTAATGCGCCTGTTTCTGGCCCGGAGAAGAAGATGCAGGTTCGAGTCCTGTCCAAGATCGACAAAATTTTTAATTTTTCGCTTTATAACTATTAGATATTTCGTCAACAGACGTAATCTGTAACAATATCAATCTATAATGTTGAGAGGTTTACTTAATTTAGGTTACTCTTTAACATTCGACCAATCCCTACCATTCCACGCTGAGCCAGCGAGATTTTCTGCACCTAATTCATGGCAGGCTCAAAACCCATGGGGACGTATTTTAGCTAACAGTTTCGAAAGCATAACAAATTCAACTTACCCATTTACTTAGTTAGCAAGCCCACGGTCAGTATTGCTATTTTGTTGATCGATGAAGATAAAAGAAAAAACAAAAAAAAATACGTTTCTGCTCCAATGCAATGTCGATCTACAAGGCCAGTGATATTTAGCCTAAAGACTTCCTTCAGCGTTTTACTATCAGTCATTTAAAATGCAACTACAATTAGTTTTAGTGGCGTTTTTCTGCTTTCGCATGAAAATTTGTAATCAATACGTCAGATAAGGACATACCAGGGTCGTCATTATGGTTATAACGTTACGTGCGTCGTCTGTTATTTATTTGCGTCGGTAAAAAACTGACGAATACACGCACAATATCCTTAATTCATAATGAAAGTGGTACCTACATTGCTTTCAATAGAAGAAAATGCACGTATGTTACATAGTTAAATTTTTTAAAGTTATTTACATAAGTTCTTCTACCACCTACCTACGTGTGTGGGAATCCCCAGTCCCAGGTCAACAGCGCATGCCTGTAGATCTACTTGACAAATTCTTGTTTAATAGAGCTTTTATAAAAGCATGATGTAGTCATTTATCTAATTTATCTTACATCTATTTAAATTATAGTCTAGTGGCCGTGTTGTGACGGCAGAGTAAAATACATTTGTCACCAACCCCTACTCTTCCCGTGGGTGTCGTAAGAAGCGACTTAGGGACTACACATTGAACAGGAAACGGGCAGCAGCGCTCTCTGATACAGTAACCTTTTAATCCGCGATCTCCAACCCGCCTGCCAAGCGTGGAGATTATGGCAAAACCCTCCACTTAAGTGGAGAAGGCTCATAGTCCAGCAGTGGACTGTAACGGGCCGTTGATAATGAAGATTAGACAAAATCTGGTTCGTAGACTAAATAGGTACTCACTGAAATACAGTTTAGTGCACTTCTGGAGACTAACAGAAACAAGCACATGTGTGCGTTAAAGATTATGATATATTGCAACCAAACATGATTCAACCATATTTGCTAGTAGGTACTAAAGTATAGAGATTTTTTCTTGGGGTTGGGCGTCGCGCAATCGAATCCGGCCGCATATTTGGATGACTACGTAGTCCCTGACGTCATATGCTTGCTTAGGTTCCAATACTGGTCTTTCTGTTTTATATTTTCCTGGTTATAAAGTTTAGTTTGAACTGTTGATAAGATTTTCCTAGTCTTTATCATAGGTGTTCCTCACATATTATTATATTGTTGGAGTTTATTGACCTTTGGTTGGTTCGTAATGCTTAATTTGATTTGTCTATCCATTATTATAATTGTTATTCAATTCAATACCTACGTAAATATTGTTAAAATACAATCTTCCTTTGCCCCCTGCGTCGTGTTTATTTCGTGCCTGTCAGTTATCAGGTGTTACATATGAAGCTGGGGCGAACTAATGGGAGTCTGCTGGAAGATATTTCTTTAGAAATAAGCAAGCCTGTTGTGTCGCTTTTTCAAATGTAATTGTATTTTTGTTATCTATTGTGTACAATAAATTGTTAAATAAGTCGTAAACTGCAGTAACTATTCAATAAAGAGCTCAGCCAAACAGTAATAACTGAATCCTCTCAGGTTACCCAAGTTAGTTAAAATCACCTATTATGTGGTCGTTTTATTGATCTTGTCAAAAAGTTTTAAAAATATATATTGAGCCTTTAATTAGATCGCATAACCTGATTCATCACTTTCTTGTCTGTCCAGCGAATCAGCTGTCTTGTGGTTTCATAGATCAGCGAATCTTACTAAATGTAAACAAAAGAACAACAGTTTCTCAACTTTACGAAACTCCTTGTGAATGCGAACCAAATTGGCCAACTTAAAGTTGTACCTACCGGAACCCGCGTTCACGTAATTGTGTGAATCAGAATCGCAGGCGCAGGTCGGTCACGCTTGTTGTTCTTGTGGGCCATTGCCACCGCCTAGCTGTTATCATTATCAGCTATTTTATACGCCCCCAATTAACAATGAGTTATGAATGCGGACAAGTAAGTAGCATGGCGATGTTACGCATCAAACACGTAAACAAACTATTGCAATTAAAAAGAACTTGTAAAGTAATGCGTAATTAAAAGTTCACTCTACGGATTAGGAGGTTAATTTGTTTTTAACTGTCTTTACAAGTCATCACCGTCATCGTGTGGGTTGTAAAGTCGACAACCGACCTCACAAATCTACTACGACTAAGGCCTAATCACCCTAATTTAGGGTATTATTTTGGGTAGGTTTGAGCTCCTCGGTGGGGACGTATATGAGCTGTTGATTAATGATTAGAATTTCACATATTTCTAAAAGTATTTTTATTCACAGGCGAATTAGTAGTCAGCGCAGCACATAGCGTGGTGATGCTCACACCACTCAGCGAATACGACCGAGGACGCTTCGGGTCACTATTCGTCACCAACTACAAACTCTCGTTCGTGCCTTTGGAAAGCCCCATAAATCATGTAAGTTGCTTTCTTCTATGGAACCCTGGTACTAAGAATCAAGAGTATCAAACTACTCAAAACACGAAGGTGTTAAATTTTGAAGTGGATGTTAGGTAGCTTGCAGGCACATTGTATTAAAAGTAAAAGTCTAGCTTGTTCGTTCAGTTATAAACATCATCAATCCAATAATCTAACAATCCAATAAAGTAAGATGATATTTTATCTTAGCATGAAGACTAAACACCTGAATCAACATAGACAGACAGATAATAATCACGCACCTATGATATTATTTACTAATCTATTTATAACAGATCATAGTAAACAAGATAAGAGGTAGATCGAGGAAGGTATGGGTGAAGTGCGTGAATGCGTATAAATAAAATAAAATTCAAATCATAGGTGTAGCAATTCTTTTTGTTTTTTTTTAAGATTATATTATTTACGAGACTCAGAAGTCCTAAAGTGCTGTTAACATAGGGGATCGGACTGTTCCTAAATTTACCATATATTATGAATTATTTTTAAAATATAAATTAGTAGCAGACGATTCGCGAAGAAAAAACAGAATCGGTTGAAAAATGAATTTACAGTGAATTTTTAAAGTTTCAATATGTCTTTCTCTTTCAAAAACGATTTCTTGTATGGAGATTATATGGCGTTACTAACAAATGACGTCACAAGTGGGTATGTGCCTCTCTGTCTAATCTTGAATTTCAAACCTTTATAACTCGGTCAATTCTAAAGATAGAGCAAAAATTCTTTTAGAGTTCGATAGCAGAAACTAAGAAGTTTGGATTTATAAAATAAAATAAAAGTAAAGTAAAACCGTGTTAAGTATAACCGTGGTAACAAACCCGCAAATTATTATTGTGATAATGTTAGTGTAAAATAAAAGTAGTCCGATCCTCTATTAATATAGTTCGCATGTCGTGAGACTAGGAAAAACACAAGAGGTATATTTTTATGCTAACCGAATTCTATATTGTGTTACTAGGAATACAGCCAACGCAACAACTTGCTCGGAACATACGACGTGCCTTTGACGGGAGTCCAAGCAGTGTGGTTGACGGACGGCGGCCCGGTACGGAGAAGAAAGCTGATGCCGTTTGGAGACATGCCAGGGAAGGTTAAAGGGCTGCAGATTATTTGTAAGGTAGGTAGTTTAAACCGTGTGGTAGGTAATTTAAGCCGTGTGGTGACGGCAGAGTAGAATACATTTGTCACCAACCCCTATTCTTCCCGTGGGTGTCGTAAGAGGCGACTTAGGGACTACACATTGAACAGGAAACGGGCAGCAGCGCTCTCTGATACAGTAACCTTTTAATCTGCGATCTCCAACCCGCCTGCCAAGCGTGGAGATTATGGCAAAACCCTCCACTTAAGTGGAGGCGGCTCATAGTCCAGCAGTGGACTGTAACGGGCCGCTGATGAGGTAATTTAAACACGATTTTTTCCTAAGTCCTGCTGCTGACCTAAATGTATACGAAAATCATAATAGAGTGGATATATAACTCGGACTCACAGACTCGGACCTCATAAAAATTATAGTAGGTAATTTGCTTAGGGGCGCCCTCAGACGTGCACGAAATTCGGCCCAGGATGTTGCCAGGGTGAAAAACGGAGCCGTTCCGGATAAGACATTACAGACGTATTAGATAAGACACTATGTAAAAAGAAGATAAAAGTGTCTTTATTTGAAGTAAGATTTAACAAAATCATTTTTCGACGTCAAAGCAAGATGGCCCGTTCACTACAAGTGTACGCCTTCTGTGGAGAAGAACGGCCAGAAGAAACTCCACAGGACTCATCTTTTGTACTTTTCTTTTTTTTAATAAAATATTGTTTACAATACACATTGTTAATGTTTCCTGCGCCGTGCTGGACCATCCGAACACCAAGCCTCATCAAATAATCATCTAAGCTTTATTACACAGCGTCTGTTTTACACAATTTTAAACATTTTTTCTGGTAAAACTAAGATCTCATCAGGTATTTTGTTATAGCAGCGCACACAGAGCCCCACAAATGAAGTGCTAACTTTAGCAAGTCTACACTGATGATTAACTGATTTATTCTTATTTCTAGTATTACGATCGTGAATGTCATAATATTTACTAATATATATATGTTTATGATATGAATAATAGCTATAAATAACATAATAAACAAATTATGTTGTATGTACCAAGCGAGCAGAAAGTTTAATAGTTCTCAAAGTTAACTATGACATGGACTGACAATAAAAACGGAATTACGTAATAGCCAGTTGTTGATCTAGATAAAACAAACAGCTGTTGAATAATGTCTGAGAATGAAAGTGGAAATAATTCTACTGTCATAGGTTAAGTTTTAGTTTCACTCCTTTTGAAGAATTAGTTACAAGTCGAAATCGTTGCTTAGACCGATATCTAATGAAAAATGTGACGTAGCTTCTTACTGATACATTGATAAGATATATCTATCGAAATAGGTATTTTCTGCAATTCTAGTATGAATATCTTATCGTGTTTATGTAAATATACCTACGTACGTAAAATTGACATTTGAGCACAAATAAACATAAGTTTATTCGATAACATTAAATGTTGATGAATCATATGCAGACGATGTATCCGAAAATTTCTTCCGAGTCAAGATTTTCTTTCTTTTCTTGATATAATTATAAAATTATTTAGATTCGAAAATTGGAAAGAGCTTGTTGTGTTAACACAACGCATTAATGCCTGGATTATAAAAGGTTAGTTTGTCCTGTCATAATAAGTAACGTTAGTATCATTTGTATAAATTTTGTTATTTTTCCTTTCTCATAAACATTTTAACTTTCAGAACATGAAAGTCCTAACGTTCAGCTTCGCGAACTCATCCATCGTCAACGGCCGAAAGGTCGCCATGTCGTTAATCCACTACGCGTTCCCAAAACGGCACGACTTACTCTTCGCTTTCGAATACAAAGAGGCTTACTACCCCACCCTGCCAGCAGACCTCAACATGTTCCAAAGACCGGGAGACTGGAAGAGGGAACTGGAGCGATGCGAGTGTCCGCATTGGAGGATCACTTGCATCAACGGGACGTCGGACGCGTTTATGTTGACCGCTGGAGAGACGTTGATTGTGCCCAGTTCTGTGCTGGATTACAATTTGATGGAGTCGGCGCGGCACTTTCGTTCGGGGAGAGTGCCCGTGTGGGTGTGGGGGAGGCCGGAGGGCGCGGCGCTGTTGAGGAGTGGGGAACTGTTGGCAACTGAACAGAGTAATACGGCGGAAAGCGTGCTTCTGGAACAGGTGCGTTGGTGTACTTTGCTTTCGAATGTAATTTTCATCTGGTACTTTTATTACTTTTCAAGTAATAGGAAATATGCATTAAAAATGCCTTTTTTTATAGTTCATCTGAAAGTATACAAAAATAGAGAACTGACAGTCAAAACAGAATCGAAATTGATCGAAAAACAAACTAGATACAACATTGTTAAACAAATATGTCCCTCTTACGAAAGCAAAGTTGTCTATGGCGGATGTATGGCCCGCGTGACATATGACGTCACATGTCATGTCGGACCTCTCTGTCTAACCATCAACTTTGAAGCCTTATAACTTTGTTTCTGAGCAAGCCTTATAACTTTGTTTCTGTGTTTATCTGGAACTTGAAATATTTCTATTATTTAATTTTAAAACATTGTGCATATTCCCTATTTGTAATAAATTTGCATTGAAAAATAATGCTCTATTTGGATTGGCCAATTTCACACATTGATCATCGCAGACGTGTTCAGGTTTCCTCATGTTTTATCCTACGAGTATTGTAAAAACGTTAAACAAACATATAAATATGAAAAGAAGCTCCATGTCACGAAGCTAAATATTGAATCTTCTCTGAACAGGTCCCTGTGGTAAATAATGCACAATGGGCTTTGAAAAGAGAGTATATTTTGTTAGTGCTATGTGCGAGAGAGACGACGCTCTATAAAACCAAACACCCGATGTGCATTATATTCGGCCGAAATCTGTACCTTCATGTTAGAATTCTAAATGCGTCCTCCCTTTCAGAAGGCTGCGATCCTAGTCTTCACAAAATAAATCATCATCAACCACAGCTTATATACGTCCCCTGAGGGGCTCGCTCGAGCTTACCCTGAATTAAGGCGATTAGGCCTTAGTCTACCACGCTGGCCCAGTGCGGGTTGGTCGACTTCACACAAAACCTATGAATTTCATCCCAGGAGTGTGCAGGTTCCATCACGATGTTTTCCTTCATCGTAAGAGCTTCGAATAAACGTACATATGAATTCGAAATTTGAAAACACGTGGTGGGGATCTAACCGGCGTCTCCCGGACGAGAGGCAGCGGCCCTAGCCACTAGACCATCGACGCTCTATTAACTTCATCTATTGAACCTTTCTGTAATAAAACCAGGTGCGAAGATCACACCCAAAGCTGACTCCGCCCCACGTCATATACCTCTGCGGGAACAGCTTCTTGACTAACAGGGACGCGAGTATATTGCCGTCCCTCTCCAACCTGCAGGTCTCGTACAAAAAACTCATGGAACTCTGCACGCCCACAACGCTAGGAGGTTTTTGGGTGAGGATAAATTTATTAGTCTACATTACAACACACTATCACACTAATATTATAAATGTGAAAATATATTTAGATGTTTGTTTCGCTTTCACGCCTTAACTATTGATGAAATTTGGAAAGGAGATAGTTCTTACCCTTGATTAACACATAGGATACTTTTTATGGGACAAAGTCTTATTCCCGCGGTAGAATCTTATATAACGCGACGTAGCCGCGGGTGGACGGCCAGCTAATAAATAAATATGAAAGGAAGGGAAACTGTCAAAGAAAAAATCTTCAGTCCGTCTCCAGTTTGATTAGGTCGATTGTCCAAAAAATAAGATGATGTAATGTTTGTAGCACGAGCCATGTCAGAGGTCCTAGACGGCTTAAATAACTCTGAATTTAGCAACGAATTATCTACGTATGGTAAAACTAAGCTTCAAACTTGACCCCACCAAATGAATATCAAAGAAGCAAAACTATACCATACGACATTCGAATACGCGGTAAAATGATGTTTTATATGACTCGGTTTGTAATAACGTCGAAAGTAAGCTTCAACGTACAGCAGCGACATCATCTGCCTGTCTGTCGTCGTCTGTCAAAATTAATTAGGTGCCATGTTTTAGCGGGCTTTGTTAGACGGTTACTCTTCTAGACTACAGTCTAGAAGAATGAAGAAGTCTTGGCGTGCCCTTGGGGAGGCACACGTCCAGCTGTGGACTGCAATAGGCTGATTGATTGATTCATCATCATCATCGTGTGGGTTGTAAGATCGACAACCGACCTCACAAACCCTGGTGTCAGTGTTATAGAGCCGTCAAAGGCCACTGACTTGGCTCGTGTAACGACTAGATAGTAGCCGGGACCAACGGCTTAACGTGCCTTCCGAAGCACGAAATCATCTTTCTTTTCGGACAATCAGGTGATTCAGCCTGCAATGTCCTAACCAAACTGGGGAAAGTCTCACAAAGAGATTATTGCTTGACAGTGTCCCCACTGGGAATCGAACCCGGAACCTCCGTAATGGGCGTTCGAAATCTCGACCACTCGGCCACGGAGGCTGTTTAATTGATTGATTGATTTATATCCTATCGAAACTATTTTCTAACCAACTTTTAATTTTCAGAATCGTTATCGTAATATTACTGAAATGTTTTTCCTTACCGCAAATCATTATATAATATAATTGTAACGTAATATATAAAGGAACTATTGAAAACATTGAGGACAAGAAAACAGGTATCTTTTCTTGAAAGGTGATATAATACAAGCAATTTTCCTTTTATGAATAAAAACATATTGGTCCACCTGCGGCTACGCTCGCCTTTTGTAAGATTTTCCCGTGGGAATAAGACTTCTTTCCGCAAAAAGAATCCTATGTGTTAATCCAGGTTACCACCTATCTCCATTCCAAATTTCATCCAAATCCGATCTTTACTTTAAGCGTGAAGGCGGAACAAACATCTAAACATCCAAATATATTTTCACATTTATAATATTAGTGTGATGTGAATGAATGAATGAATAAATGAATGAATGAATGAATGATGATGATGTGATTATTTTATTTTTATGGTATTCGCGTATTTTTTGTGCGGTCAATTGTTTATTTGCAGCAAGGTTAATTAGAATGTTTGCTTCATTATCATATCATTATTATTACTTACTTAACGTCATTGTATAGTTGACAACGCCGAGCGAATCTGGCATCAAGACAAACCTACAATGGTTTAATGATGCTTTTATTTAAATTGTATGTATTTCTTGTACCATAAATAAATAAATAAATAAAATAAAATATCAATGAGGCAGCCTATAACAAAAATATTATTTTTTAAGTTAGAATGGGGGAAAGGCCAAGGCGAACTTTCCACTATCAAATCGGGGATGGTCTGAAAAAAAGGTCAGGCCAAGAGTCAAGAGAACCCAAAATCGCCGAGCTTGCATGAAGAGATGGATGAATGTGGATAAATATACGCCGTGTGTGACGGCAAAGTAGAATACATTTGTCGCCAACCCCTACTCTTTCCGTGGGTGTCGTAAGAGGCGACTTAGGGACTACACATTGAACAGGGAACGGGCAGGAGCGCTCTCTGATTCAGTAACCTTTTAATCTGCGATCTCCAACCCGCCTGCCAAGCGTGGAGATTATGGCAAAACCAAACACTTAAGTGGAGGAGGCTCATAGTCCAGAGATTGATGAATGTGGATAAATATTAAAGAAGTATGTCTGAATCGTCGAAAGTGAAAGAAAGTGATCACCGCCTACCGGGAAAGAGGCGTGACTTATTGTATGAACGGTCATCAACAGCTCATATACGTCCCCACCGAGGGGCTCGAGCCTACCCTGAATACCGTAAGAGCGTCGAATAAACGTACATTATGAATTCGAAAACACATTGGTACGTGGTGGGGATCGAACCCGCGTCTCCCGGACGGAAGGCAGTGGCCCTAACCACTAGACCACCAACTTTAAACTCTTATGAACTCTATTCTTTGTCGTGCGTTAGTGCAAGTTCCTTTAAGTCATGTCAAATAAAATTCACTCAAACGATTGTCTAATAAGAACTACGCGTCAAAATGGCTGAAACTTTGGTGACACCTGTCAAAAGATGCACAGTTATATTCCCTGACTTTTATTGACGAGTGCTGCCATCACGTTTAGGTCGGAATCTTTTCAGACCACCCTGGTACAATTTAAATGAAAAGCATAATGCCAGATTCACTCGACGTTGTCAACTATACAATAACGTTAAATAATATATATGTCGTGGCCATATCGTAGAATTTTATTGACCACATCATGAAATTTTCGATCATTTCATGAAATGGTCACATCATGACGTGCCTTGGCCAGATCAATGATAAGAAATCGTTTGTCGATATGTTCAACTAAAACGCAGCTACTTCATGAAATGGTCAAGATTATTTGATCATATCGTAAAATTATTACATTAATTGCCGGTAGAGGCGCTGGAAGGGCTTTGTTTATGTACCAACATGGCGGCCGCGTTATTTCTCGCAGTGAAAAAGTGAATAATTTGTTATTAAATGAGGAAGAAAAAAGACTTTATAATGAAAAAGTACTCTGAAAGTGTCTGTCGGACTTAGAGAACAATAAGTACCAAACATAATTTAAATTCTTATTAAATATTTCATGGACGCCCTATTTTCACGATATGGCCAATCGTGGACGACAAAATCGTTAAACGTTCACGATTTAACGATCTGGTCAAATTTAGTTGCCCACATCATGAAATGGTCACATTTCATGAAATGATCGAAAATTTCATGATGTGGTCAATTCTACGATATGGCCACGACATATACATTTTCAATTAAGATTGCACACTATTCCCCTTGTCACAGAAAAATCGCATTGTATCTAAAAAAATCAAGAGCCCGATAGTATGTATTGGTTCTAACACACACTTTAGCATTTATAATATTAGCATGTATTTATATTGCAGGTGCAAGACTCCCAGTACTACTCAATTCTGGACTCGAGTCGGTGGCTGCGCTGGGTGGCCAACTGCATAGCGTTTGCAGATGAAGCGGCCACGGAACTCGCTAAGAACGTCACTGTAGTGTTGCAAGAAGGTACGTTTATTTATTATTTATTTATTTATATTAGAATTTACTGACAAATAATCAGATAGAATAACAGAAATAGGAGAGTTAAGTGCTAACAACAAATCGCCACCAATAAAATGACAAATTACAACAAAGAAAGAGGAAATTGAAAATGAAGGAATAACTTACAAAAAGAAAAGAAAATGAGTACTAAACTAGGATTATGTGGCGCTTCTAGCAGTTTTTCTCCACACTTATAGTGAAGGTGCCAACCGTAAAATTTGATTTCAAATACACTTATAAAAAAAAAACAAGTATGTTTTTTAAGGAATAACAGAAAAATGTGTATAAATATTGTAATGTATTATTGAAAAGTGTGTATATTGTGTGTGTATTCCTAAATATACACATTTTTCTGCTATTCCTTACAAACATAAACTTGCAAGGTGCTTCGATTTTTTTGATGAAAAGTATAATTTTAGGTCACCAAAAACTGATGGTTTGCTAGCATACCGCTTTCGTTTTGAGGCACTAAACCCAAGTCCCTTAGTCGCCTAGTTTTACAACACCCATGGAATGATACAGGGTGGCTATTTTTGGACCGAGATCACATAACACTGCAGCAGTACTGCTATCCTACCTTCTTCTGCTATTTTGTTTCTGGCAATTCAGTACCTTTAAGTACTGGCAGTCTCATAATTCATTTTAAGTTTATTTTCAAATTTCGAATCAATCCGTTTCGGTTTTGTCTTTTTCATGAAAATTTTCTCATTCCACCTCGAGTCGTCAGACTGTGATTATCTTATTAACCGTATTTTTTATTTGAAAGTAAGCTTTTTAAGTGTTACGTTGCTTTCTTATACTAATAAACCGTGTGTGCAACTATCTGGACTGAACCCTGTTTTCTTCTGCCACACAACTACATCTTCTACCTCATCTTCACCACCTTCAAACTACTATCTATCATCGTGCGGCCAGTGTAAGGAGGCCAAATATTAATTTTAAGAGTTATAAAGACTGACTGTCTTTTATCGATTATTTTAATTTATTTTATCGATTATTTTAATTTATCAATTGTTTCACACATTTGTTTGTAATATTTGCAGGAGACGGTGTGGACTACTGTGCCGTAGTGTCATCTCTGACGCAGTTGCTTCTGGACCCGCACTTCCGGACGCTCTCGGGCTTCCAGGCGCTCGTGCAGAAGGAGTGGATCGCTCTGGGACACCCATTCTGCGACAGGTGAGAACCGACCCCACGAACCAGGGTATCAGTGTATAGAGCCGCCAAAGGCTACTGACATGGTCCGGATAAAGCTTCGATCACACAGAGCGGCAGCAGCGTGTATGACCAGGGCTTAGCGACTAGATAGCAGCCAGGACTCCCGGCTTAACGTGTCTTCTGAAACGTGGAACCATCTTTCTTTTTGGACAAACGAATGATTCAGCCTGCAAAGTTCTAACCAAACTGGGGAAAGTCGCGAAAATATTTTTGATTGACAGCGTCCCTACCGGGATTCGAACCCGGAACCTGCGTAACTAGAGTCGAACACTCTAGGCTCGAGCCCTTCGGTGAAGACGTTTACATGGAATTAAAACAAAACTGTAGTAATAACTTTAATATCTGAATAAATACAAAAAGAGCTAAAGCCAAACTAGCTACGCTAGCATAAGCTAGGTACGATAATTTTCGCATTTGTTTTTCAGGTTTGGCCTTCCAAGGCCTGGCAACCCCGCAGAAACGACAGCCAAAGACACGGCCACAGCGCAAGTCGCGCCCGTGTTCGTACTGTTCCTGGACTGCGTCTGGCAACTCCTGCAGCAGTTCCCTTCACACTTCCAGTTCACGGAAACCTACCTGACCACGTTACGGGACTGCGCCCACAACCACTTGTTCGACACGTTCTTGTTCAACTGCCCGAGGGACCGAGAGCTAGCCGTGGCAAAGGTTAGTAGAGATCTCTTTGTGGTTATGCGAACCTGGTACTTCTAGTGATTCAGTGGTTTCTATATTTTGTTTTGAAGGGAAAAGAGACAGCGATATATTTCCATCTCGTGAAAAAATATGCTTGAAAGAGACAGCAAAAATGAAATTGAAATTGTCTCTTTTGTGAATGAGCTAGCGATGCCTATCCATCTCGTCTATACAATTTGTACGCACGTTCATAAATAGCATCTGATATTATGCAAGCTTATTAATTTAAATGGTGTTTTTGTGGAGAAAAGGGACAGCAATAATTTTTATCACTTAAAAGTATCTTTGTAGATAAAATTATAGAAGTTAAGTTTATCTGGTGTGTTAAAGCTAGCCGTACACGCTCGGTTTCCTGATCAGGAATTCAGATTAGGAATTCCGCGTGACTAGCGCAAACATCCGTTTATTTTGTATCCCGAACGCACGGAACGAATTGCGAAACGAACGTCAGGTTTCTTTCCGTTCAGAAATAGTAAGACCGTGTGCGTCTTATTGAACATTTTGTATGTAAGCGGAGCATTCAGGTTTCCGAACCTGAATTCCAGATCAGGAAACCGAGCGTGTGCGTCCAGCCTTAAACAACGTGTGTGTTTTGTTTTTAGAACTTCATCCAAAGGCCAGTTTGGGATTGGGGCGAGCAGTTCTCAGAGCGAGACATAGCGTTATTCTACAACCCTCTCTACGTCGTCAACAAACCTATTACAAGTACACCTACTAAGAGGCTATGTATGTATTCTAGTACTAATGAAAACTATGAGCTTAGGCGATTGGGCCTTTTCACGTAGATCTAGTGCAAGTTGCTCAATTTCACACTTAACCTTTAAACTTTTTCTCAAGTACATAAGTTCCTTTTACCTTTTTTTTCTACACCTCTAAGTCTTTAAATAAACGTGCGAGACCTTAATTTTAGAAACTTTAAGCTAGCCTTATCTTGACTATCAATATTTATACTTTATTCATTCTTTTTACAGCATCAACGTCAATACCAAATAAATCAACAACATCAAGTCAAACCGAGTTCTCCCGCCTCGAACCTTGTACCTCCATAGCGGGCATGGAGCTCTGGTCACAATGCTACGAGCGCTGGCTGCTGCCGCTGGACGGAATGCAGTCTGGCTGCGTGCAGTACCACGTGTTCAACTACGCCGTCTTGAAGGAGGTTAGTTGTTGCGTTATTGTGCTCTCCTGGTACCTACTGTACCTCTATAGCGGGCATAGAGATACGGAAAAGTTGATTCTGCGTCATTTTATGTGGTAAAAGCCGATATAGGAAATAACAATAAAAATAAAAACTAAATTAAAAGTTGGATACAGGCTCTATTATCAACTGTTGTCAAACTGTTGATTAAATAAATAATAATAATTAAATTTAATTACAATCAAACTTTTAATTGCAGATACAACGACTAAACGAGAAGATATCTTCGATGTCGATAATCAACAACAGGCATTCAAATGGCGAAGACGGTTCGGAGCCTCTAAGGCCGGTCGTGTCGCGCTTCCACCCGTTCAGCCTCAGCCGGACGGACGAGGCGCGTAATCTAGATGCCATGCAGGTCAGTCATGTTGCCCTGGTACCTTGCCGGTCGAGTCGAGGCGCCCAATCTAGATGCCATGCAGGTCAGTCATGTTGCCCTGGTACCTTGCCGGTCGAGTCGAGGCGCCCAATCTAGATGCCATGCAGGTCAGTCATGTTGCCCTGGTACCTTGCCGGTCGAGTCGAGGCGCCCAATCTAGATGCCATGCAGGTCAGTCATGTTGCCCTGGTACCTTGCCGGTCGAGTCGAGGCGCCCAATCTAGATGCCATGCAGGTCAGTCATGTTGCCCTGGTACCTTGCCGGTCGAGTCGAGGCGCCCAATCTAGATGCCATGCAGGTCAGTCATGTTGCCCTGGTACCTTGTGAAGCTACCAGAGGCCGGTCGAGTCAAGGCGCGCTATTTAGGTACCATGCAGGTTAGTCATGTGACCCTGGTACCTTGTGAAACTACCAGAGGCCGGTCGAGTCAAGGCGCGCTATTTAGATACCATGCAGGTCAGTCATGTGGCCCTGGTACCTTGTGAAGCTACCTGAGGCCGGTCGAGTCGCTTCCACCTGTTCAGCTTATTCAGATGGACGGACGCGGCGCGCAATCTAGATGCCATGCAGGTTATATGACCCTGGTACCTTGTGAAGCTACCTGAGGCCGGTCGAGTCGCTTCCACCTGTTCAGCTTATTCAGATGGACGGACGCGGCGCGCAATCTAGATGCCATGCAGGTTATATGACCCTGGTACCTTGTGAAGCTACCTGTGAATAACTAATAATCTAAAGCTGGATTTTAAATTAATTTATCTGCTGTAAACCTGTAAACTTCGCTGTCCTATCCCTAATGAAAGAGATGTTTAATCAAACTAAAAAGTTTTTGCAGGTCAGTATCATAGACGCGAGTCAGCTGCTGGACTCGCAATCGCTCCTCAACGCCCCGGACTAAACTCATCCCGGCGAGGTAAGGAGGACTGTTCGTGTCAAGTGCATTTGTCAAGTCATTTTAGGCTGGACGCACACGCTCGGTTTCCTGATTAGGATTCCTGATCAGGAGTTCAGATTCGGAAGCCTGAATGCTCCGCTTACATACAAAATGTTCAATAAGGCGCACACGTTCTTACTATTTCGGAACGAAAAAAAAAAACTGTCGTTCGTTTCGGAAATCGTTCCGTGCGTTCGGGATACAAAAAAACGGATGTTTGCGCGGAATTCCGAATCTGAATTCCTGATCAGGAAACCTAATTAGGAAACCGAGCGTGTGCGGTCAGCCTTAATGTTTTAATTCCTGACTTCCATTTATCCATACACAGTGATAGTGTACAGTGTTAAGACGGATCTACTTTCATGTAGTAATAGATTTTAAAGAGTTGGTCGTCTGCGTTAGAACAATTAAACTGATGAACAATATTTAATTCCAGTACCCCCATATGTTTGAAACTTATTTTTAATCATTTATTCTGTAGACTTGACGCACATACGCGTGTATAAGCACTGAATGTAAATAAATAAGTTAACTTAATACACGTAACACGATGCTAACTTGAAGGCCGCCTGTTCAACGCCAAGTCGCGTCGTCGCAGTGAGATTCATAATTATAATGAGTGTGATGTAAGGTCGACGACCGATCTCACAATCCCTGCTGTCAGAGGTATAATCCGCCAAAGACCTCTAAAGTGGCTAATGTAACTACTACTTCCATAGATGACCGTATTTTTAATTTATATTATTTCCGTAGTAGATAATACCCCCGACTATCGCGTGCGTTGTTCTTATGTGTGTGTATGTGCCCGCCAATACAGCCTTGTCAATCGTATTATTTGAAATAAAATACAGTTATTCAAGATGATAAAAACAGTTTGTCACAGTAATAAAAACCAAAAAAATATTATTGAAAATCGATATTTTTTTTCATGTAAAATAAAACAGTAATTCTATTTATAAATAGATAGGATTTGTTTACATCGCCGCGATTTTCATCCCCGAGCTAAAGGGGTTGCAGTAGTAAGCACTTATAGTAAGAACTTGTGGCTATTATATAAACGATGTATATGTCACCTTATGATTGTTAACGTCGTATCTCGCGATATTATAAACTGAAGTAAAATTATGAACTGCAACCAACCAACCAACGTATTATTTCTCGATAGTTTATAATCTATCGATGTTAAATCGTCGAGTTGTGAACAATGCTGCAGAGTTAATAATCTGTCGGGTTTTATCACCCGTAAAATTGTGATCCGTGTTCCTGATTGGTCGGTTTTGGCAGTAGCTCGTTCTGTATCCATAGAGTTTTATTTTTTTATTCATTGCCGCAGCTAAAACTGACCAATCAGGGACGGTTTTCAATTTGACATCGATAGATTATAAACTAACGAGAAATAATACGTTAAATTGTAAATGGTTGGCTGCGGTTAACAATTGTCAGATTATAAACTAACGATGTTCACAATCTGATGGTGTCAGATATAAATAAACGACTTAGGCACCTGTTTGAAATTAGAAATGTTTCGATCAACCAATAAAAAAAATGGTGTATATTTATTTTTTTAATTTTATGTATAGGATAAAGGAATTGAATGATAATGTAATAAAGAACAAAGTATTGATATTTTTCTAAAAGTTAATGGTTTGACCATTCATATTCTTATATTCTTGTAATTATTATATTCTTTTCAATATTAAATTTGAGTAGGTTGCTTACATTCAACCCTTTGAAGATAAATCCAGTCATACCATCTTTAAAAATGCAGAATTTGCTTTCATCTTAATCAGATGTTCTTTACCAATTCATTATGCCCTGGTCACTAAATATGACCTATTTTGACGGTTCGTGTTGTGTAGGGTTGTGTAGCTCCGTTAATACGCGCTGTTATCGATAAAAGTTAATGTAGAGTTTGAGCGACCAAGTGCGAGTTAAACTTAATTAGCCGAAAATAAATAGACCAGGCTCGTATTGTCGACTTTGTACATCTGCCGAGTTGCAAGTTACAGTGCTACACAAAAGACTAGAGAAATAATGAGGGCAATCTCGCGAGTCCGCGCCCGGTACATAAAGATTTTTCTATTCTATTCTATCCGCGCCCGGTACATGCAAGTCCGCGCCCGGTACATAAAGATTTTTCTATTCTATTCTATCCGCGCCCGGTATATGCCAGTCCGCGCCCGGTACATGCAAGTCCGCGCCCGGTACATGCAAGTCCGCGCCCGGTACATGCAAGTCCGCGCCCGGTACATGCAAGTCCGCGCCCGGTACATAAAGATTTTTCTATTCTATTCTATCCGCGCCCGGTACATGCCAGTCCGCGCCCGGTACATGCAAGTCCGCGCCCGGTACATGCAAGTCCGCGCCCGGTACATGCAAGTCCGCGCCCGGTACATGCCAGTCCGCGCCCGCGACATGCAAGTCCGCGCCCGGTACATGCCAGTCCGCGCCCGCGACATGCAAGTCCGCGCCCGGTACATGCCAGTCCGCGCCCGCGACATGCAAGTCCGCGCCCGGTACATGCAAGTCCGCGCCCGGTACATGCCAGTCCGCGCCCGCGACATGCAAGTCCGCGCCCGGTACATGCAAGTCCGCGCCCGGTACATGCCAGTCCGCGCCCGGTACATGCCAGTCCGCGCCCGCGACATGCAAGTCCGCGCCCGGTACATGCAAGTCCGCGCCCGGTACATGCCAGTCCGCGCCCGGTACATGCCAGTCCGCGCCCGCGACATGCAAGTCCGCGCCCGGTACATGCAAGTCCGCGCCCGGTACATGCCAGTCCGCGCCCGGTACATGCCAGTCCGCGCCCGCGACATGCAAGTCCGCGCCCGGTACATGCAAGTCCGCGCCCGGTACATGCAAGTCCGCGCCCGGTACATGCCAGTCCGCGCCCGGTACATGCCAGTCCGCGCCCGCGACATGCAAGTCCGCGCCCGGTACATGCAAGTCCGCGCCCGGTACATGCCAGTCCGCGCAGTCCGCGCCCGGTACATGCAAGTCCGCGCCCGGTATATTCATATTACCACTTTAGTAGAAATAGCTATTAGGTCCGATCAAAAATAAAGTGTTGGCTCTCTACGGAGTTAATTGGCAACACTCTTGATTTTTATACCAATCATTGCAACTTTTTATGGTTGGTTACCAATCACTGCCGGTTTATCTGGTGTTGCCATTGGTAACGAATTTAGTCCCAATTATTTCATTTCAACTTTTTGTATCGCACTGTAAATCGCGACTGTATCTACTGTACTTTAGTAAATTAGGTTTATAATCGAGATGAATGTCCCTTGTCAAAAAAGGTATGTTAATTATTAGTGATGATCAATGATTGTTTATTATTCTATTTTATATTCGTGACTTAACCTTATCTGTTACCATTCTGTTATCGGTTTTTAGCGGTGTGTAGCGCTTAACATGGACACTTTTATACTAAACGTAGGGTTATAAAAAACTATTGGTAATATTATTATTTTTGTTGTAAATATGGCAGCTTAGTAATTTAATTTGTAATTTATTTCTTGTCATAAGGACGTATCAAAGATGTTCATTTGCAAACTGAGATTTGAGAGCAGGGCGAAAATAAGTCGGTATCAAGTTGAAAAAAAAAAAAAAAAACATCAATTATTTTTATTTAACATCTTTAAATACTTAAAGTACTAGTTAACGTCTATGACTTCCTTAAAAATACTTCTACGTTGTTTCCACGCATTTTAGGCGGTAGATGTTTGCCCCAATAACGGTACATTAAACAAGATGTGAGGTAACGAATCGAGATATATTTTATATAAGCATGATTAAAGAAACTAATTAAAGGGTAGAAAGAAAATAACCTGAGCTTTTCTTCAGGAATCTTTTCTATCGGTTGAATGATGAGTGGACTGATACTTGTTAACGTATACCCGACGTTAACCCATCTTCATGACGGCGGTTAACCCATCTTCATGACGGCGGTTAACCCATCTTCATGACGGCGGCGACGGCTGTGAGTGTAGCACAAGTCGCTTCGCAGTGAAAAACTAGGAGGGATTGCAAAAAAGCGCTCTCAGCTAACTTCACTGCCGCCATTAGTTTTCTTCCAAATTGTAACAGAGAATAGGGAATATGTATAAAAAGATATTAGTTCTTTTCATAGTTCATCTGAAAGTATACAAAAATTGAATACTGACAGTCAAAACAGAATCGAAATTGATCGAAAAACACACTAGATACAACATTATTAAACAAATATATCTGTCCCTTTTAGAAAACAAAATTTTCTATGGCGGATGTATGGCCCGCGTGACATATGACGTCACATGTCACGTCGGACCTCTCTGTCTAACCATCAACTTTGAAGCCTTATAACTTTGTTTCTGAGCAAGATATTTGAAAACAATAATTTTAATGTGTTTATCTGAAACTTGAAATATTTATGAATTTAAAAAAATTATGCATATTCCCTATTGATGGCTTGGCATCTAAACACTCTTCCATGAAAATGTAATGTAATAATCTTCCTTGTTACAGTAAAGTAATATTAGACAACATTCGATATCACAACGGTCAATCAACATTGACAAAGTTAAGCTGAGACTCATGCTTCTTCACAATGTATAATTGTAACTAGCTTCGTGAAATGATCGTCGCAAAATCTCCTAGTGTTGTCGAATATTACTAAAACAAATTGTTGACTATTGAATTTAGCTGTAAATTGTAATATTTGCTAGTTTAAGACGTAATTATAACATTGATGTAATTATTAATTCTACGAACTGTTATTATATTATAACTAAAACAAATATTAATATTGTAAACTATGAAAATACAATTAAAAGATATTTTTGGTATTTCGTATAATAGCCATGGTAAACAATTTGTGCCATTCCAGAAAATTATGTCGAAAATACAGTTTTATAATTTGTAAACTAACCAGTATGGTAATTGTAACCCAGTGCAAATTGTATCACACGATACTGTTGTTGAGTGTACCTGACAACGACAAATGCAATGTTCAAACGAGACGAAAATAAAAGAAATATTGTCATCAAAACTAGCCCTTTCATTTTAAAATGTCTTCAGTAAATATTTCATTCATATCATTGCAGTCATCATCAACAGCCCATATACGTCCCCACCGAGGGGCTCGAGCCTACCCTGAATTAGGGCGATTAGGCCTTAGTCAACCATGCTGGCCCAGTGCGGGTTGGTCGACTTCACACGCAACCTTTGAATTTCTTCGCAGGAGTGTGCAGGTTTCGTCACGATGTTTTCCTTCGCCGTAAGAGCGTCGAATAAACGTACATATGAATTCGAAAATACATTATTACGTGGTGGGGATCGAACCCGTGTCTCCCGGACAACGGCCCTAGCCGTTCAGATCACCGACATCATTGCAGTACTTAAATATAACTCTTTGACAATACTTAACGATCATCGCTGATTATTATCCAGCAAACTACAGTACGACACAAAAAATTAGAAATTGTAACCCCTAACCAACTCTCAGTAAAAGCAGACTGTACTTGTGAAAATGTATATGTATGTATGTGTGTGTGTGTTGTGTTTATGTTATAATAATATTTTTGCTATACACTTGCTATTTTTGTAAGTAATTAGTGCGCAAAAGATAACGGTCGCGTCGTCGTTTAAATAAGTGGCTCGTGTGCAACTAGTTTTAAGCCCAAGTCACACAGAGCGGGAGCGGTGCGGTCCGGGGCCGGGACAAGCGGGACGGCGCTATGCCGCGCCATAGCACCGTCCCGCTTTCCCGGCCCCGGACCGCCCCCGGCACGGCTCTGTGTGACTTGGGCTTTAACGTCGTGATTGGTGACTTCGATTTACATTCTATTGAGAATTATTTCCTATTATATAGTATATTTAATTTATTGCTACGCTACCTGCTTTTATCTTCTTTTTTATACATTCAAAAAGTAGTTAAAAACTAATTTGGCTAAGCCTTTTTGTCACAATAAATACAAAATCTATGCAATCAATAGGGGATCGGACTGTTCCTAAATTTACCATATTTTATTAATTATTTTTAGAATATAGATCAGTAGCGAAACAGAATCGGTTGTAAAACTAATTTACAGTGATTTTTTAAAGTTTCAATATGTCTGTCTCTTTCAAAAACGATTTTTTGTATGGAGATTATATGGCGTTACTAACAAATTACGTCACAAATGGGTATGTGTCTCCTTGTCTAATCTTGAATTTCAAGCCTTTATAACTCGGTCAATTTTAAAGATAGAGCAAAAATTATTTTAGTGTTCGATAGCAGACACTAACAAGTTTGGATTTAAGTATAAAATAAAAAAAAATATGTAGTCCGATCCCCTATTATGTTTTTACTTAGTTGTAGAGCTGCATAGATATTTCCACAGAGGATATTTCTATAGGAGGAAACAAGTACTGGTCCTCCACCATATAGTCACTGAATCGACTCGATAAGAAGAATGAGATAAAAAGCTTTGAGCTTTTTTCTTCCTATTTAGCGCACCAGGGGGCCGTTTTACGAAGCTACAAGTTACAAATTACAAGTACAATTCGATGTACGTTGCGTAGACAATGAGATAAATAAAACTTTAAGAGCTTACAGTTTAGATGAATTGGCTACGCAATGAATATCAAATTGTAACTTGTTACTTGTAAATTGTTGCTTCGTGAAACGGGGCCCGGGCCCAGGGGGCCGTTTCACGAAGTTACAAATTACAAGTACAATTCGACGTACATTGCGTAGACGATGAGATAAAACGATAAGGGTTAAGGCGAATTGGCTACGCAATGTATATCAAATTGTAACTTGTTGCTTCGTGAAACGGGGCCCTGCTATAAAAACAAGCTCAGTGAATCTTCTCTCTACTTGCTAAAAGAAATCTTATAAAACTAAAAACACTAATATATACCTCTGAGGGGTTTTATCAATGAGATCTCCAGTTTCCTTTTTTTATTATTTTATTTAATCGTATTCCTGCATAAAATATGCCTTCTTTGCTGCACAACAAGTACCTACACAGGTACACTTACTTAATGAGTAGTATATATTGATTATTTTTTCTTCCTCAAACTAAATTTACTAAATTTATTTTATCAGGGTATTTCACTGTTCCTAAATTTACCACATTTTATGAATTAATTTAAAAAATATAGATTAGTACCAGACGTTTCGTGAAGAAAAAAAACAGAATCGGTTGGGAAACGAATTTACAGTGATTTTTTTAAGTTTCAATATGTCTGTCTCTTTCAAAAACGATTATTTGTATTGGAGATTATATTATTATGGCGCTACTTGCTTGTGACGTCACAAGCTAGTATGTGCTCTCTGTCTAATCTTGAATTTTAAACCTTTATAACTCGGTCAATCTTAAAGATAGAGCAAAAATTATTTTAGTGTTCGATAGCAGAAACGAACAAGTTTGGATTTACAAAATAAAAAAAGTAGTCAAATATCCTATACTGTAAACCTGATCACCTGCTTATTTTCCGTCGGTTGCCTTTGCTTGCGCGCGCGCCGCTTTCAGTCTCTTGAACTTCTCGAAGTGGTTCTTGGCGATGCGATACTTATTTAGAAGTACCGTGCGCTGCCAACTCCAAGCCATCCAACGCTAAAGTAATTATTTCATAATTCAATAGATACATTCAAAATTCACGTCTCTTTCCTGGAGGAATAGGCGAAACACTTGCTACGACTCGGATGATACTTTCTTCATATACATCCCCACCGAGGGGCTCGAGCCTACCCTGAATTAGGGCGATTAGGCCTTAGTCGACGATGCTGGCCCAGTGCGGGTTGGTCGACTTCACACACAACCTTTCAATTTCTTCGCAGGAGTGTGCAGGTTTCATCACGATGTTTTCCTTCACCATAAGAACGTTCGAAATTCGAAAACACATTGGTACATGGTGAGGATCGAACCCGCGTCTCCCGGACGGGAGGCAGTGGCCCTAGCCACTAGACCACCGACGCTTTACCTTCATTCAGAATTATTCTTTCTTATTATCGTGCGTTTAATTATTTAAAATGTTGAACAGCTTTTTCAAAGATGTGAAGATGCCTCTGTCGCATTATGTATGTAACTGACATGTAGAAAAAAAAACAGAGATCAACCAACAATAATATTTATTCATGCTCTTCTTGATAAGTTAAAACGAACAAGTTACAGGTACTCAATCAAACTCAAACATTTCTCTATCTCTAGTCTACCGAAAGCTCGTGGCACTCTCTACTAACTAGGCAAAGCACACCATTCTGTACAGCCATAGCAAAACTGATTGGTTATAAATTGCAGAATGGGCAACATAGGACCTCTAGAAAGTTAGGTTTCTAACAATAATGTTGGTTTAGCGAAATAATTATAAGCAGCACGTCCAAAATTAACTAAAAATATAACAAAAAAAGCAGAACCAACCAGTTTTTAACAATGACAGTCACATCACACTCAACTCGATTTAATTACTAAAATAATAACTAAAATTCTAACGCGTGTCCTCTCTTCAAATATTTGTATGCCTCTTGGAAAACAAATACATAAAAATTTTTGAGGCAGTTATAATTTAAAATTGTTTCTAGAAATGCTCATACTAAATGCAAAAGTGTTACATTTGAGACTGCCGTTAATAACTTGAGCAAATTACTCAATAGTCAATTAAAATCCGTTTTAACTACATACCTACTTGGAATTTAAAACCTAATAGAAAATAAAATTTTTGGTCTAAGTATAAATTGACTGCATACAAACTTTCAGTCAATATTCTCCAAAATATAAAAAGAACAAAATATAGTGGTCAATAGGTAGGTAAGTAATTAATTTAGGAACATTATTACTCATGTGTTTAACAATGAGTTGCTCAATTTATCAAATAAACTGACTCTGGTATTTACAAAACTAGCTGACTCGACGCATAACGATAGCTAATTGACCTACCACAATTTACAATATTGTAATGTTTTAACTTGTGCTGTTATGTAGCACAAATCTACTAAAAATACCCCAGTATCAAACTGGCAACACTGTTTTTATCGTCAATATTTGAAATCCAATCAAAGTACACAATAACCAAACAAAATAATTGAAATAAAATTTAACATTATCTGTTAACTTGTAACATTATATTGATGGCGAAAAATGCCTGGCAGTTAATTCTGTACATTAGCCTAAGCGCAGGGCCTATAATATCGCCCTGGTGGACTAAAATTATCTTGTTTGCAAAGGTTTAGGCTCTCACTAATTTATCGACGCGTGTTCGTATTTCGCTAAATAAAATACTTTATAATTTTGTTTTTTGTTCCGAAACAGGGGTCTATTTTAGAAAAATTCGCTTCGTGATTCAAAGACCCCTTCGCTTATATCTCTCTGCGAAAGCCGTTTCTATGTACGGAATCCGCGTCGATAAGTTTATTGAGAGCCTTAGTTAACAAGAATGGTTTGTTCGGTGTGGGGTCTGGAGGCGGAGGTCGCAGCTCTGAACCACTCGGCGCGCCGTCAGTTGTCGTCTTCGTCATTCTCAAACATGTCGTTGTACTCTTGCGAACGATCGAAATCTTTCAAGTCCTGAACAATAAGACAACAGTGTGAGAATGAATCAGAGCACAACTTTAGTAAGATGTATGAGAGAGAGTTCAATTCAGAAGTCCAAAAGAGTTAGAGGTGTTTCGCCATGTTGCAGATCTTTTTGGTATTATTTTATGTACGCATGCAGCAAAGCGCCGTATCTAAACGACAGCTAATCTAGCCAAACTGCCTAGTCTACATACACATGGTTCTTCAAGTTGAAGACTTCAACTAAGCCTTTATTAGTTAGACATATAGTAATATGGGATCCATTGTTTAAAAATGTAAAGTAGCTACTACATACATGCGAGAAAGGAAGGCTGAATTTTAAGAAACCTTTTTTTAAGAAGCCAAAGAAAACAAAATGTACAGACAGACTTGCGGGCTAGTAAAAGAGAGGCAAACATAAATTTAATTTTTTGGGACCCCGGCTGATTCTGTGTTGACGCTTTAAGTTTTTGTCAGTCCACTTACCAGGCTCCTAACCTGGAACATGCCGCTGGCGAGCCATGGCGACGGCGACGACGACGGCGAACAGAGCGGCGCAGATCTTGTTACCAGGCGCCCATAGACGCTGCAGGGTGTAGTGTTAGCACCTAGGAACACTTTTCCTTGTTCCTAGATTAGCACTGACCTGGAAAATGCTGTTGGCGAGCACGTAGCCTGTCATGGCAACATCGGCGAACAGCGCGGCGTGGATTTTGTTACCAGGCGCACATAGAAGCTGCAAAGTGTCGAGTTAGCCACTGACCTGGAACATGCCATTGGCGAGCGCGTAGCCAGTCATGGCGACAGCGGCAAACAGCGCGGCGAGGATCTTATTGCGCGTCTGGTTGGGGAAGTTGGCTGCCTCGCGCTCCGACTGCGTGCCCATCGACTGCTTCTTGTTGTTGCGGTTGTATTCTACAATCCACACACACACACAATTTAAATTATATTTATTTTGCATTTTTTATATCATGAGTCCGGCATCCTTGAAATGTTGTTTAATAGACAACAAACCTAAATACAAGCATGATAAAAAAGAAAGAAATTAGAACATTTTCGGACAGAGAAACTTAATATTTCATCTTCAGGGTGTAACGAAAAGTCTCATTATTCTTTAAACCACATAATGTGTTAGTGATGTGCAACAACTTTTACTATGGGGCCAACTCAGTAACTCAAAAAAAGAAATTCAGTTGTTCCATACGGTTTTGGTCAAGTAGGTATTGACAATTTGTATGAAACAGCTGATTTTTTTTTGTTGAGTTCAGAGTTGGCCCCATAGTAAAAATTGTTGCACATCATTAACACATTTAGTTTAAAAGATAATGATACTTTTCCTTACATCCTGTATTATTATGCATGGAATTAAATCCAAATATTTTTCTTACCATCTGTAACATGCCTGAAATTCTTCTGATTTATTCTCGCGACAAACCGTGTTAAGTTGGCAATGCCTTTAACGTGATTAGCTAATGTTGCGTTAGGGAATGGTGCCTTTACTAATGGAGCTAGATAGGCAAACACTGTCGCGTCGAATGACGATGGTCTGTTGCCAAAGAAATATTCACTCTCTCCTAATCTGTCTGATAGAGTTTTAAGGCACTTTTCTGCTTCACTGTACAACTGAAATAAAAATTACAGATTGTTTATGTCATAAGGCAGTTAGAACATAATGAAAATACCTATTTGCAAAACATGGTGTAAATTTACGTTGTAAATGTATGAATGAAAAATTACCTACATTGAAGCTAGTACATATATTATTTGCTCAGTGCTTATATGACAAATTGAGTGACTAATGTTAATTGTTGAACAATAAAATTACCGATAAGTAGTTGATTTTGAAAGTGATTGATAAATATTCGAACAATGTTTTTGTGTATTATTATAAATATATTATTATGTAATAATTTAGGAGATTAAGGGTGCAATATTTTCTTTTTCAGTTAACTCTACCCCCTAAACATTATATTGATATCATAAATAAAATAAAGTATTTAAACCTATTTTTCTGTTTTTATTATGTTGAACCCTACAGACCTTTACTCTGTCACACCAGGTTAGTAAAACATAACTTATATAACTAGAATCTTTAACTGCAAATTGATATGGAAGTGTATTTTAAGCATACTCACCATTTTCTCAATTTCTCTAAGATCTGTGTGCTCTCCGTACAGTGCATCAATCATTTCTTTTGCAGCATTCTGATACCGTGATGGGTAGTAGAAATTGAATGGAATGCGCAGTGCTTTAGCGTATGTTGGCCGTGTCATCTCACAGTAATTTTTCTCGTCAACCCACCATGCATACTGATACGCAGGATATAGTTTATCCCGAAGGTACTGTGTGAATGCACTTGCCTCAGCAGCCTGCTTTGAATTTAGGTGGACGTCCGTACTGTAATGCTGATGCAATCAAATTAAATTAGATGATAATGTTGTAGTGTATTATAAGGCTCTTATAAACCACTAAAATAACTAAACATGACGTGAGACTTACTAAAGATTTTAAATATTCTACAACTTCTTCAAAATTTGTAAGAACTTTTCGCCCATCTCTCATGACAGGCAGTGTGCCTTTTGGTGTGAAAAATGGATTGTTTGCTTCCCGAACTCGAACTGGTACTCCAATAAATTTCATATACGTCTGTAATAAGCGGTAAATTATTTATTCAGCATCGAACACCGGGCCACAACAACAGGTTAGGTTATACAAGTAATACTCACCAAAACTTTTAAACACTCTAAATCTATTGACGCTAGGCCCCATTCTCCCCGCCATATATCTAGTTCTATGCTAGCCATTTTAATTATTAAAAATAAAATTTATTCCAGATAATTCAACAAAATCAGTGACAGCCAGACATTTTATTTTTTTATTTTCTTGCTTGACCACCATAGACAAATATTTTACTTTTCTTTCGTTGGTCGTTAACGCCATCTATTATCAGATATAAATAACAAAATTCTGTCTGTGCATAGGAGGTTTTAAAAATAATGTCACTCTCGTGGACCAATCAGAGACTGTTGCTCAAGACGTAGCAAGTAACAGGTACTTTTCTCTTTCTAGCATAAACAAAATCAATAAGCTTGTCTCTTTTTAACGAAAAATAAATATAAATACAGCTGATTATGGCTTTGGCATTTCATTTTCATTATTTTTGTGGTGTGCAATATTGTGCATAAATTGGAGAAAAAACGCATGAATCAGTGCAAAACAAAACCTTCAATAAAGAAAGTGCTTGGCGCATCAAGGCAAACAACATTGTTACGACTCCGGATTTCGACTTTGTAACGTTCCCTGCACAAAGTACTGCAAAATGTCGATACAGTGGACAGTTATAGCCGGCTTCCTTTATTTTGAGATCGCTATCGTCATCATCATGATGCTGCCCATCTTCAGCCCCAAGCGATGGAATCAGTTCTTCAAGTCACGCATGTTCTTCGTGTTCCAACGGTACGCGGCTGCTTATTTTTATGTTCTCCTGGGAGTGTTAAGTTTATTCCTGCTTGACGCTGTGAGAGAAATGAGAAAATATTCGCATACAAACGAAGGAACACACGTTCATTTAACCACGGAAATGAAGGGTAGTGTGAAACTATTCAGAGCTCAAAGAAATTTCTACATAACAGGCTTTGCAATCTTCCTAGCCTTTGTTATAAGAAGACTAGTGACTATGCTGATCATACAAGACGAACTGACTAAAAAGGCCGCTAATATCATCAAGGAAGCTGAATCTACAGTCCAGCATGCCAAATCTACTATCCTTGCTAGTACATTACAAGCAGAAGAGAATAAAAACTTTGATGAACTCCAAACTAAACTGGAAATCACTGAGGAGCTGTTGAAGGACTCCGAGCACCGAGTGAAAGAACTAGAAGGAGAAGCAACTGCATGGAGACTGAAGTTTGAAGAACTTAGTAACCAGTTTACTGCGGGGAAAGGAGACAATTAAAATGTTACCTTATTTTACCAACTTCCTGTTCCACAAGATATGAATCTTTTGCTCTGTAACTTTAGCTTTTAACAACATTGTTCATACTATAGGTTAAAAAGTTATTGGGTTCAGTTCAATTCCTTGAATGTTGTAATTTATCAGATGAGTTATAATATGATGATGATCAAGTGATACCGACTGATATTTGAGAGATTGATAGGATTAGGATGCCATACATAATATTACATTACATATTATTGATCTTAAATAATAATTTGTTTTAAAGCTTGTATTATTAATTCCTTATTGCTTTTAATAAATTACTAACGTAGGTTAACATTGCTTTGTACTTAAAAGTTTGTTGTATGTACAGATTATCAAATATACTTTTTTTTCAGTTTTTTAAAAGTTTATTTCATTAGCTAGAGCATGAACTGTTAATATTTAAGTTTGCAAAGAAAACAAAAGTAACCTTATTCCAAATATTTTATAATAAAAATTATAGCCTAATATTTACAGTTTTAGAGATACTTCATTATGTTAATGACAACACATTGGGTTTAGTCTTTAAAATTCAGACGTTGTGTTTCCTCTTAGCCGAGGGTTTCTCGAACACCTGCTTCATGCCTCCCCTGAAGTTGTTGAGGCGGGAGGCGGCGCCCTCGCTGCTCCACGCCGAGTCAAACTCGGTGGTGTCTTGGTCTACTAAATGCGTGTATTTCGTTCGACCGGAACGGCCAAATTTCTTTACTTGCATCACCTGCAGAATAGAAGAATCTTGATTAATAAATTACCGAAATACATAGACAACAAGAATAGGCATTTCTCGAACAGTGCGACGTATAATTGATTTTAGTGATGGAACAAAATTCGTAACCTAAGGCAATATTTATTTTAATTTTTTGTTGTTTTTTTGTTTGTTTTGTTTTATTATTATTATTATTAACAGTATTGTTGCACCATCCATAGCTTTGTCCCATATTATGGCACCCCCGTTTTCAGTGTAGGTAGCTACTCTCTCTCTACTCTGTAATCATGCAGGCTATATTTCTAGAGTACTGGTATGGTTACCTTAGGCAGCACAGTTTTGTCGAAGTGGTCGTCCAGCGTGGCGCCAGAGAAGTCTTGCTTAAACACCTCTTCTTCTTTGTCCAGATAGAAGGCTCCTCTGAAATTCGCATTTAATATAATTTAGTTAGCACTACATGTACTTAATAAATATAGTTCAGAACTGTGAATAAGCATAATAATTTTTAAATTTTAAAGTAAATTTTAAACTGTACCTAATAAATAATAGTTCTGTACTAAAACCTACATAATTAGGTTCTGAACTGAACTATAAATTAACATAGTTTTGAACTATCTTCTACTTCATCGTGTGGGTAGTGAGGTCGACAACCGACCTTACAAACCCTGTTGTCAGTGTTATAGAGCCGCCAAATTAATTTGTCAAGTGTAAAATTAAATGTAGCTAAGTGAAGTCTAAGAAATGCAATTATTTTAAATCTAATACATTTTATTAATATTAAAAAATTTATAAATTTATTATAAATACTTGATCCTTTCGTACTAAAATATTTTAATTTTTTAAAGTCAAATGAAAGTCAAATGTTTGTGCTTTGTACCTGTGGTAGTACTTCTGCAGGAACTTGTACTTGCCCTTGACAGGCTTGTTGGTGACCTGCTTGGGGTTGAGGCGGAACTCCACGCGGCGCTCTTCCTCCGTCATGTTGCGCACGCGCTCGATCGACATCAGCTCCTTCTCCAGGCTGGACAAAGGAAAGCTTTTCAATTTTCGCGTAAAACGTGATTTTAGTCATCCTAACATAATAATATTGTTGTAAATCGATCCCACCAAAAACATACATATGAATATGTGCCAACTTCAAGTACGGGATTCACCAATAATAGGTGTGATATCTTTCATGGGTACCAAGTTCTATATAAGTTCCTTAAATCATTGCTATAGGAAAGCACAACTTTAAATTATTTGTGTTATATTACTTGCTACTAAACGGTGTACCTTGTGAAGTTTTCACAAATTTTCTTATTATTATATAATACAATTTATTTAGTAACTAATATGTACTTAATTCACTATTAATAAGGTCACAGTAAGATCGATGATTGACTAAACTCTGTCAGAGTGAGTAAACCGCCCAATATCTCTGATCAGTGATGAAAGATAAAAGTCCAAATTAGACACTTCATTCTCGATACTTCCTCGATGAAACATCGGAAATTTAATCAAAACCGTATAATACCGAAGCCAAGCGCGTCAATAAAGTGATTTTGTTCCCACTGTCCCCTTGGCAATGGAAAAGTAAATTTTTTTTCAGCCGCCATCCGCAGTTAGTTGACTATTCGCTACCGACAGATGGCGTTAGTTGGTTTTTAGAACTCGCTATCGTTTGGTTTTACGGTTAGGATATAAGGACAGAGTGGAACCTACGCGATAATCTACTCGGGCGAAGTCGCGGTGCGGAAATATCCGTCCTTAGACTGACTCCGATTGACTGACTTATCAACAAGTATTTTTAAGATCCGTCCCTATGTAAATAGAGGAGGGTTATGAGACTAAAATAATACACAAAAAGAGGGATACAATACACTGGATAAAAGATGTTATGTGATTAAACATGGAATATTTAGTGTTGACGAAAAATCGATAGTAAAACGCCAAAAACATGTACCCTATCGATAGTATCGATATTTCTTTTAGTGCAATACTATTGATAGTTGAAAACGAAAAACTATCGATACTATCGAGTATTGCTCCTCATTATTGCATAAACTATCGATAGTACAAAACTATCAATTTTAAAGGTCACTATTCGTTTCCTAAATATTTTTAGTACACTATGGGTACACTATGAAATATCGACGGTGGAAAGGAAAAAATTACCAAGCGACATATAGGCAACTTTACAGTAGAGCTGTTTAAAGTTTGAATTTTCTGAAAAAAAATCGTGTAAATTGTTGTAATGGTCCAAAAAGCTTAGTTCTTAGAAATTTATCTGTTTATTTTTTTATCTACATAATAGTATACGTAACTATTAATAATTGTGCTTAGTTTTAAAGTTAGTGTCGCTTAGTAAAATTTTCCCCAAAAGTAGAGACGGGAAAAAATATATTATGCGCCTAACATTATATTGCCAGATACTGGAAAAAATAACTAAGTGGAGTAATTACCGTACGAACAGAAATGTCAAACTTGACCAAAGGCAAATTTAGCATTTCACAATTACGACAACCACCAAATTTTCAAAAATGGTCGAAAATTTTGTCAGTTAGTAAGGAAAAAATAATTAAATCTCGCTAACTCCAAAATGTCGAAGCGACATCAAAAGTCGTCGTAGAAGGACGTTAGTAAGATAAAACGACGCAGAAAAATCAGGCGTTCTAACAATGTATATAACTCAATATGGCCAAAAATGTCGCTTAGTAATTTTTTCCTTTCCACCGTCGAATTTTCTGAAAAAAAATCGTGTCAATTGTTGTAATGGTCCAAAAAGCCTAGTTCTTAGAAATTTATCTGTTTATTTTTTTATCTACATTATAGTATACGTAACTATTAATAATTATGCTTAGTTTTAAAGTTAGTGTCGCTTAGTAAAATTTTCCCCAAAAGTAGAGACGGGAAAAATATACTATGCACCTAACACTATATTGCCAGATACTGGAAAAAATAACAAAGTGGAGTAATTACCGTACGAACAGAAATGTCAAACTTGACCAAAGGCAAATTTAGCATTTCACAATTACGACAACCACCAAATTTTCAAAAATGGTCGAAAATTTTGTCAGTTAGTAAGGAAAAAATAATTAAATCTCGCTAACTCCAAAATGTCGAAGCGACATCAAAAGTCGTCGTAGAAGGACGTTAGTAAGATAAAACGACGCAGAAAAATCAGGCGATTCTAACAATGTATATAACTCAATATGGCCAAAAATGTCGCTTAGTAATTTTTTCCTTTCCACCGTCGATATGATGGATTTATAATAATCAAATATGAAAGTTTGTTTACAAGAGTGATATTTTTTTATCTGTTTTCTGCCCACGTAATGTTATGAGCCCCCCACTAGGGGGGAGTTACTAAACTCACGCTTCTCTCTCGTCTTTGTCCCTCTTGACTCATCTCCCTCAGTTATGAGTCCCTAGTAATACTCACGCTTCTCTCTTATCTTTGGCCCTCTCATCTCCCTCAGTTATGAGTCCCTAGTAACACTCAAGTTTCTCTCTCGTCTTTGTCCCTCCCTCTTATCTCCCTCAGTTATGAGTCCCTAGTAGCACTCAAGCTTCGCTCTTGTCTGTGTCCCTCCCTCTCATCTCCCTCAGTTATGAGTCCCTAGTAACACTCACGCTTCTCTCTCGTCTTTGTCCCTCTTGACCCGCCTCATCTCCCTCAGTTATGAGTCCCTAGTAACACTCACGCTTCTCTCTCGTCTTTGTCCCTCTTGACACGCCTCATCTCCCTCAGTTATGAGTCCCTAGTAACACTCACGCTTCTCTCTCGTCTTTGTCCCTCTTGACCCGCCTCATCTCCCTCAGTTATGAGACCCTAGTAACACTCACGCTTCTCTCTCGTCTTTGTCCCTCTTGACCCGCCTCATCTCCCTCAGTTATGAGTCCCTAGTAACACTCACGCTTCTCTCTCGTCTTTGTCCCTCTTGACTCGCCTCATCTCCCTCAGTTATGAGTCCCTAGTAACACTCACGCTTGTCTCTCGTCTTTGTGCCTCTTGACCCGCCTCATCTCCCTCAGTTATGAGTCCCTAGTAACACTCACGCTTCTCTCTCGTCTTTGTCCCTCTTGACCCGCCTCATCTCCCTCAGTTATGAGTCCCTAGTAACACTCACGCTTCTCTCTCGTCTTTGTCCCTCTTGACCCGCCTCATCTCCCTCAGTTATGAGTTCCTAGTAACACTCACGCTTCTCTCTCGTCTTTGTCCCTCTTGACCCGCCTCATCTCCCTCAGTTATGAGTCCCTAGTAACACTCACGCTTCTCTCTCGTCGTTGTGCCTCTTGACCCGCCTCATCTCCCTCAGTTATGAGTCCCTAGTAACACTCACGCTTCTCTCTCATCTTTGTCCCTCTTGACCCGCCTCATCTTCCTCAGTTATGAGTCCCTAGTAACACTCACGCTTCTCTCTCGTCTTTGTCCCTCTTGACCCGCCTCATCTCCCTCAGTTATGAGTCCCTAGTAACACTCACGCTTCTCTCTCGTCTTTGTGCCTCTTGACCCGCCTCATCTCCCTCAGTTATGAGTCCCTAGTAACACTCACGCTTCTCTCTCGTCTTTGTCCCTTTTGACCCGCCTCATCTCCCTCAGTTATGAGTCCCTAGTAACACTCACGCTTCTCTCTCGTCTTTGTGCCTCTTGACCCGCCTCATCTCCCTCAGTTATGAGTCCCTAGTAACACTCACGCTTCTCTCTCGTCTTTGTCCCTCTTGACCCGCCTCATCTCCCTCAGTTTCCACGCCTCGTACTCGAGCTCATCGTTCTCGTCGTCTGTGCACACGTCGTCTATGTTGCCTTCCTTCTGCTCGCCCTGTAAACGATGCAACATCATATAGACATTATTATAAAAAGGAACGTTGATATTAATATCTTCGTTTCAGCTTAAAAAGTTCTTCTCAAGGAACTCAGGATCTTATCCACATAAGATTAGCTTCTTTTCTATTTCCCTTTCTTTTTCACGGAAGAGCAAACATGTCAGTGATAAGTTTTCAAATAAGTATATATGTATGTATCAATAGTTACGCTACTAAACTTGGTGAGAGGCCGACGAAATGTATATGAATAAATAAATAAATTTTACATAATCATCAACAGCTCATATTCGTCCCCACCTAGGGGCTCGAGCCTGCCCTTAACTAGGGCGATCAGGCCTTAGTCGACCACGCTGGCCCAGTGCGGGTTGGTCGACCAATTTGAAATAATAATCTATAGTATTGAGTAAGCGCATCATATTCATGATAACTTCAATATAACTTGAAACATGAATGTCGGTAGTTTGCAATATTCACCGACAGACAGATGGAGCTGTAATGCACTCTGAGCAGTAAACAGCAGTGTCAAGTTTCGTCGACCTTTCACAGAGCTTGGTGGCATAATTGGTAATGCGCCTGTTTCTGGCCCGGATAGCCAAGGAGATGCAGATTCGAGTCCTGTCCAAGATCGACAAAATTTTTCATTTTTCGCTTTATAACTTATTAAATTCACTCTAAGCATTAAAGTAAAAACCGATGACAAAGTATGAATCAAAACTGGTTACCTATTTTAAGATATTATTTGAAAAAGATCCATTGTTTGTATCTATTCATGGTGTAAGTTGGCTTCAATTTCGGAACGTTTGTTTTTTGTTTGTGTTCTTAAGTGATTAAGGTTTGGATATTTTTATCTTATATACTTTATCTACTTTGATTTTTACCTTACTACTGTTATTAACATAATGAGGAAACTGTAAGTCTATATTTTAAAACTTTACTTTTACTTTTTTACAACTATGTGTGACTGTTTGTTTCTAAAAAAAAAATAAAAAAAAAAGATAAACTGTTTTAGAGTCGGGTCACACTTATCGACGGCGATCGACGGTATGCCTATACAAAACGCGCGCAAAGTATGGAAATCTTTCGCATCGACGACGCGGCGAAAGGATGCGAAAGGATTTCCATGCTTTGAGCGCGTTTTGTATAGGGACCTTTAACCTAGCTTTACCTGTGCGCCTCTCTGTTCAGATCGTATCGTTTCCTCGACCAACTTCAAGGCGTCTCTTCGACGTTCGTCCTTCTCTTTCCTCGCTTCAGCCTCTTCCTTCTTCTGTTGCCTTAGTTTTCGTTCCCGCTCCTGGACCGTCATCCTGTCTGATGCTCGCACGAACACTGGCTTCACTCTGGGGCCTGGAAATGGTGAAATTTCCGTTTACGGAACTAGCAAACACTTAATTTTCTTTTTTAGATTTTAACAAGATATTTCCCACCAAGTTCTGATCCCACCTCCAGGCGCCCTTAGAAGGGAGAATACTAATAGCAATACACCGTGAAATTTACATCGTTTTTTCCCGCCGTGTAGTGATACTACTCGTCAAACTGAACAACTTTTGGCGAAAAAAAAAATTCCTGCGACAAAAAAATTTTTGGTCTCTCCATACAAAGTGAGACTCGACCGACCCATTTTTGTCGCAGGAATTTTTTTTTCATGAAAAGTTGTTCAGTTTGACGGGTACTATCACCACACGGCGGGAACAGTATTTTACCTGTGTCCTCTTCACTGTCCGTGTACTCTGTGTCTGATGATCCACTCTCTTCCTTGTCTTCGTCCATTTCTTCGTCCTCATCTCTGCCCAAAGCCTCTTTTTCTGCTTCCCTGTTAAAATGTACTACATAAGTTACAGCGGCAGAAATGTCCAGCCAGCATTGACTGAGTGTCCTTGTGCCTCACTGTCGCGTGTAAAGACTGTTAAATACCTTGGTATTCTGTTGGATGACAGGTTGAACTGGGATGCCCAAGTTAAAGCACTTATAAGTAGGACAAGGAAAATGATTTACGTGTTCAGGAATCTTCGTGATGTGGTTGATATGGGTATCCTTAAATTAACCTATTCTGCACTCTGCCAGAGCATACTGTCGTATTGCATATGTGTATGGGGTGGTGCAATCAAAACCTCTCTTATAGAACTGGAACGTGCTCAACGTGCGGTCCTGAAAGTCATGTTGCGCCTCCCGTTTAGATACCCTACGGTGGATCTTTATGAAAAGTGCGATGTACTAACAGTAAGGAAACTATTTATCTACCAAAGCCTGAGAAGATATCACCGAGTTACAGTACCAGTTCTTCCCCCAAAAACAAAAAGAATTTATAACTGTCCTTTGCCTATATGCAAAGGTGTAAAGGTGATTCTACGACTATTGTGCTCCGATGATTTACAATAAAATAATCCCTGATATTTCAATTTCAAAAGCATATAACAACCATAAATTTAAGATAACTATTTATAACATTTTGAAAACTTTTGACTATGAATCCACCGAAAAACTATTTGATCGAATTACTTAAAAATAAGATAAAACAAAAAAAGAGGACTATATATATATATATATATTTATTTATACTATAGTAATTTAAACAATTATATAAATATAAAATATAATAACTTTTGTGCAAACCAATAAAATAAATAAAGCATACTCAAACACGACAACAAAATAGGCATTCAAATACACCTCTATATTTACTATACATAAGAACCTTTTAAGTAGCTAATTGAATAATATCATTAACTTTGTATTGTAACTAGTGAGTGTCATTAACTGGGAAGACGCTGAAGCTTGTAACACAGTTTTTAACTAGCACAAGCTTCAGAGTTACTACATAAGCGAACCATGTAAAGTTACAAATAAAGAATTTATTATTATTATTATTATTATTTTGTACTTTGGTCCCATGTCATGACTCATGGCTACAGTACCCGGTCGGTCAGGTGCCTAATGGCCTAGGCCTACAAGTGTTTACCTACCTACTTTGCCAAAGCCGGGTACTGGGAGGACCCAAGATTGCCATCCAGGAAGCCCAGACTTTAAGCCCCTTATCGACCGTCAGCTTCCTCAAAACTGTTGGTCTAGAGGAGGCTATTTAACACCGAAGGGCTGACTACAATAGATAAATCTCGGGTCGCAGTGGTCATTTGGGACATAATTTGCCCGATCCCTTCTACCTAAATCATTAATCATAATACCTACTTTGCCAAAAGCTTATGAACTCCTGAAGATAACAATAACATAAATAAATTATCTTACCTGGCCGAAAGTTTGGCTTTGAGCGCCTGCCTCCTCCTCTCGATTTCCTCTTCATCCAGTTCATCCTCGCTCTCGGAGCTGTCCCCGCGCTGCTCGTGCTCCGACTCCGATTCCGCTTCCGGTTCCGCGTCGATGATTTCCGGCTTATGTTCTGCGCGGCGCGGCGGCGAGTGCGCGGCCTCGCGGAGACGCCGGATGCGGGGGTCGTCTCCTAACTGCGAGATGCAATTTGTTAAACTGAATGGATTGGCAGTTTAGTGACTAGTGCAGTGGCAGTTTTGTGACCAGTTTAGTGGCCAGTGCATTGGCAGTTTAGTAACCAGTGCATTGGCAGTTTAATGGCCAGTGCATTGGTAGTTTAGTCGCCAGTGCATTGGCAGTTTAGTGGTGAGTGCATTGGCTATTTAGTGGGGAGTGCTTTGGTAGTTTAGTGGCCAGTGAATTGGCAGTTTAGTGACCAACCAGTGCAGAAGCAGTTTAGTATGTTAGTTCCAATTGTGTGCAAATCCTATAGGTACTTAACTAAAAGGTAAACAATTTAGATGTGTCCAACACCAAACAACACAACTTTTAGTAAATTATTTCGTGTTTTATTTATAATGGCTAAAACTTATTTTATTTTTGTGTTTAGATAAAAAAGACCTGTCTGGATTGTTAACCTTAAAATTACATTTATGAAAAAAAAAAGCAAAAGCATTAGTTAAGGTGTTAGTTATTTGAAAATACTAGAGTAAACCTCCACCAGTTTTAATTGTTACTCATTGTTTAGAACAAATGGTAAAAATAATTTAAGTTTTCATAGTTTTTAAGTACCAATTTATAGAGATACAGGCAGTGTAGAGATACAAGTAGTAATTGGTTGTGGGACTAAGAATAATGATATCTTATTATTATTTTATTTACCTCTTCTTCAGATTCACTGTGATGTTCCTCTTTCCGGCTGATCACTAGTGGTAACTGCTGCCTCCTCTCCGGACGCTGCTGCTCAATAAAGTCTTCAGTGTCAGATTCCTCTGATGACGATACCCCCTGAGCATAGTCCGGCTTTTTACCAGATATGTACCGCTGAACTTTCACCTTTTTCATAGATATTTCACCTGATGATGTTAAAAAGAAGGTAATTAATTGGATGCACATTTTACGCTAAATAGATTAGTATAAGTAGAATTAGGAAGGCAAAAAAGGAAAATTTTTAGGTTCTCAATGCAGCATAGGTATGTACCATTTTTAAAATAACTATTAAAGATCTAAGATTTTTCTTTAACCGATTTATTAGTGATTTAAAGTTATATAACAAAAACATGAAAATTATGAAAATAAAATGAAAATGTAAAATAGTAATTAGGGTAATGAAATGAAATGAAATGAAATGAAATGAAATGAAATGAAATTTATTTGCTGCAAACACGGTAACAAAATAGATCACTTTTATAAAATAGAACATGCGTGTTGCGCCATAATATGGCATGCAAATGTCAGTGTTAAGCGTTTCTAATTAAAAATGAACAATTATTATTATTATTAACAATGATTATTATGTCAAAACAATTAAATAACATTATGTCAAAACAAGAAGATACCTTAAATTAATTACAATAATACCATTAAAATTAAATAAAAATGTCAACTGCAATAAAATAACGCTCACTTAATTATATAAAATGTCATTGCGAAAATTGATAATTTAAAAATTCGTCAACATTGTAAAAACAATTGTCTACAAGTATCTTAAACATAGTGGTTTTAAATTTCGATTCAGACAGAGATTTTATATTATGAGGCAACACGTTAAACACTTTTATACACATGTTATAGCTATTACCTTTTTGTACGATGAAATGGTACAGCCAAGAGATTTGCGTATCTTGATCTGATCAAAAAGGTAGTCTCCCTCTTTTTAAATAAATATAAATTTTTCTTTACAAATACACAAAGTTCCAAAATATACATGCAAGGTAATGTCAATACATTTAGTTTTTTAAATAAGGGTCTACAGGGCTCAAATGGACCAACACCACACATCGCTCTCACACATTTCTTTTGCATAACAAAAGCTCGTTTCACGTCTACGGAGTTTCCCCAAACAAGTAGACCATATCGCAATGATGAGCACACGTAGCCGTGATATGCTGTGAGGGCTGTCTTTTGGTCACAAATATTTTTTAGACGGTAAAGCGCGTATGTGAACCTAGAGATCTTCTTGCATACTTCATCGACATGCTGTTTCCATGTCAAATATGAGTCAATCGTTATGCCTAAGAATCTTGTAGAAGTAGTTTCTCGTATTGGTGTATTATTATGTGCTATCGACAAGTATAAGGGGCTGCCGTTTTTATTTATAAACTGCATGAAATTGGTCTTCTCTAAGTTTACTCGAAGTTTATTATGTTCTAGCCAGTTAACTACCTTATCAATCGTAGTATTTATTTCGTTCTCGTAATCTAAATTAGTTGATTTAGGTATTAAAATAGACAAATCGTCAGCAAATAGAGTACAGGAATGCTGCGTTATCGTAGGGAGGTCGTTAATATATATTATGAACAACAAAGGTCCCAAAATACTCCCTTGAGGCACGCCAACCTTATTCAATTTAAACGTGGATCGAAACACAGTATATTCTCGATCTTCGTTAAATTCATTCACTTCAACACATTGAGTTCTTTCACTTAAATAATCCTTAATTAGTTCATTAGCTATACCTCGGATTCCATATGTCTCTAATTTAGCCAACAGGATGTCATGACAGACCAAATCAAATGCCCTGCTCATGTCAAAGAAAATAGATGTCATGGGAATTTTTTTATCCATCGCGGTTGATATTTCTTTGACGAGCGAGAAACATGCTGAGGTTGTGGATTTTCCTTTCTGGAATCCGAATTGTTCCGGTGTTATTATTTTATATTTCGTAATAAATGACGTCAATCTGATATGTAAAACTTTTTCCCAGATTTTGGATAAGATAGGTATCAATGTAATAGGGCGATAATTTTCAATATTATCTTTGTTCCCTTTTTTAAATAAGGGTTTGACAATTGATACGTAATGTATGATTTTGAAATTGAATTTGGGAAAGATGCAGTACGTTATTTGAATAGTTCGTAGGTGTAACAAGGCCAGCGATACATACTATATTGCATAAAATAATTTTACTACAAAAAGCTACAGAAATAGGAAGAAATACGAACCCTTTTCATTGCGAATGGGCACAGCACCTGCCGTGCTCTGTATTCCAATAGGTTGCGCTGGTAACGCGTTCATTTTGGTAAATCTGAGTACCGATGTAGGTATTAAAACTGAAAACAACAAAGCTTTGATTGATTCGGTAAAATAATTTGGCGAAATAATAAAGAAAAACACGAGTTGCCCAAAACACCCCTACATACACCATTGAATGAATGAAGTGAGCAGTGAAGAGTGAGTGAGTGAGCCAGTGTGTGCTGCCAACTAGGCTAATACGAAATATGCTAAACAGGTATTCAAAAAATGCTAAAAAAATATGCTAGATTTAAAAAAAAGTGTAAAAATAAAATGCTAAATTAATTTCAAATTATATTCAAAAATGTCCGGGCGGTTTCTGAATGCATTCGTGGCTATGAAAGTCACACCATCAGAGCATCATTCAGATCGTGCGCGAACAAAATATTTACTTGTGGAAAAATCAAATCATACATATATGTCTCTTTGGTTACCTTACGGTCGACACAGCCTACGATTAGCCTTGTTCGACAACCATGGAAAGAGTGGTCCAACAAGGCAGTCTTTGGAACTATACAGCGTGTTAGCAAAATAATGCAAAACCTCTCGGGTGGTAGGTCAACCCATGAAACTAATCAACTTTTGTTCCACAACTCAAAAAACACCTCAAAACAACAAAGTAACTTTCATCATCTTAGATCTCGGCACCGTAGTGATCGGACGTGTCAGTTAATTAATAATATAAATAATTACTTGCAAAATCGTGACCTAGTTCATCTCAAGCGGAAGCAACATTTATCTGTGTCAACCTAATGTTGAGTAAATTTATTATGTGCGGTGAAATTATTTAAATATTTGAGCCAAAAAATGGATCACAGTCCCTTCAACCGAAGTGGGCTAACGCGCCGCAGCCCGCCGGGTACGCCCACGCCTGCGGACCAGCCAACCACGCCCGCGCCCGCGCCCTCGTCCCAGCAGCAAGAAGAGGATCCCCCTGAGGTAGTGTCGACAACTGAGATCCAGAGCTGGATGACAACCATCGAGCAATACCTTCGAGAAATATGCGCAATCGCAGTGGAAAAAAAAATAAATACAGACCAAAAACTTAGGGTGAATGCTATGTGCCGTAAAGTGAGCAATGGAACCTCTCAAATGGCGGTGCATTACCAGGCTCTTAAACAAAAAGCAGTCCAGTTTCATTATAATAATCTGGCTCTAAGGGAGAAACTAGACCTTTCGCTGCAGCTCCAAAACCTAAAACAGAAAATTGAAGAGACCTCAAAATCTGCCCCGGGAACAATTTCCTTTGCCGAAATGGTAAAAAAAAGCTCTAACAACTTTATCCAGCCAAGCAAAATAAATTCTGTTGCAATTTTTCCAATAGACAAACAAAAATCGAGCGAAGAGACAAAATCACTCGTCCAAAATATAATCCGGCCTGAGGAAATGAAGTTGCATGTGAGAGGTCTACGCAAAATAAAAAATGGCGGCGAATCACTCGTCCAAAATATAATCCGGCCTGAGGAAATGAAGTTGCATGTGAGAGGTCTACGCAAAATAAAAAATGGCGGCGTCATCATCAGCACCGATTCCAAGGATGACATCGAGAAGCTAACTAAAGCAGTCAAAGCAGCTGAAAATTTCTGGCCTAACAGAGGACGACACACATAAACGCAAGCCAAGAATAATCGTCATTGGAGTGCCTACTTCTATGCAGGAAGCGGATGTTTTTGACTTTTATCATCAAAACCTAGACAAAGTACTAGATTTCACCCTTGAGACTTTTTTGGCCTCATCAAAATTAAGCCACAAATCTGGGAAAAGGGATGCTGCGACCTGCAATTATATAATAGAAGTTCCAGCACTTATACGCAAGGCTTTGGTGACAAATGAAAGGGTGTTTATAAATTGGTCATCGTGTCCTGTGAGAGATTTCACTCTAGTTACAAGGTGCTATAAGTGCCAACAATATGGACATGCAGCCAAATCATGTAGAGAGGAGTCCAACACCTGCGGGCATTGCGGCGAAGTAGGACATGAAATAAAAGAGTGTACCAAGAAGGCAGAACCACCAAAATGTGCTACATGCTTGCATTTTAAAAAGCCGTGTAATCATAAAACTGGTGACGATGATTGCCCCGCTAAAAAACTAGCCGAAAAACGGTACATTAACTCTATAGATTATGACGTCGCCTAAGAGCGCCATAAATGTAAACAAACTTGAAGAGGATTTGTGCAATATTGACTTTGACCCAGTTTATGAATAAGCTGACGCGGATGTTTGCATGTCATACTTTATTTTGTGCCTATTGCCATTTTACTTTAATTTATTTATATTTAGCATGTAATTGTTTATATTTATATAGGTAGTAATAATATTTAAGTCCCGGTTTTAGCCTGAGATACAGGATTTCCTAGTTCAGGCTCGTGTTGTTATTTCGTTTTGTATTTATTTTGTCTGTAGTAGTTTTATTGTATATATTACTCAATAAATTTATTCTTATCTTATCTTCTTATACAAATTGACTCGATCAGTTCATTAGTTTGTACGATAAGTTATTTTGAGATTTTGTGGAACTTTTTAAACAAAAGTTGTTCAGTCTTATCGGCTGAGCCACCACCTAGAGGTTTTGCGTTTCTAACACGTTGTATAAGAATAACAGTAATTTCCTGTCTTCTTCAGACAAAAATTGTCATTTTAGGTCTCCCACCAAAAGATTCAGTCTTTAATCATTTAATTTGCCTCAAAAGACGTTCAATCTTCGCGTTTGAATGTGATAATGAGAACAGAGATATTGAAAACTGAGGTAACTAAAGGGTTGTTCGTTTCATGGTTATATAATTTGACTAACTAGCTGTTGCCCATGACTTCGTCCACGTGGAAATAGTTTTTGCCCGCGACGACTGAACTAAGGCAAAATACACTACACCTACCATACACTACCCCTACTCTACACGTACCCTACATGTACCATGCACGTACCCTACACCGACACGCAACCTATACGTACCAATACATACGTACGTATTTGAATTTGGAATTATCTTTTTTAAAATTTAAACTTTTTAATAATACCAAAACCAGCCAGATACAAATGGTATAGCCAAAGAGATTTTATTATAAGTTCATACATACTATTTGCGAAGAGTTTTTCCCCAACCTAATACATGAAGGATTTTAAATCGTTATTGTTTTCGTAATCAGCGACCCGATAAACCATACAAACGATACTCATTATGTTGATTTTCAGACTTTGTCACCCCATCTCCCCCTTTTAAGGGTTGAATCCTGAAAAAAACCCGAAACACGTATTTACTCATTTATTGATAGGAGTACTCCTGTAAAGTTTCGAATAAAATAGTGTAACTAATCTTGTTTCCCCATACAAACTTTGCATCCCCGTTCCACCCCTTTAGGAGGTGAATTTTTAAAAATCCTTTCTTAGTGCACCCCTAGACTTTTTAAGGAACCTACGTGCCAAATTTGGAATCTTTAGACCCAGGGGTTTGGGCTGTGCGTTGTATGTTGGTCACTCAGTGTCTTCTTTTATTATTTAGATGTTAAACGACAAAATAATATGCTAAACAGAAAGAAAATCTGCTAAATTTAGCACAAATAATGCTAAGTTGGCAGCACTGGTGACAGCAACTAGGAACAAGTTTTATGCCAAAACGAAAAAAAAAAAAAAAAAAAAAAAAAAAAAGTTCCTTGTTCCTAGGACAGCATACGTTTCCTCCTTTTTAACAAAATGACTGTGGCGATGTGCAAACCGCACCATGCCAATAAAAATAAAAAAAGTATACCATAGACAAGAAAACTTTTTTATATAAGTTTTATGGTCCGGTTACTAAGACGAGCTGAAAACTACATTCGGATACAAGGAAAATGCTTCTCCGCACCCATCTGCCCGCCTTCCTCTTCGAACTCCGCCTACGTCCCTCCCTCCTCCCTACCTCCACCTCGCCTTATCATTATCAAAGAGAATGGAATAAATTATCATATCACTCGCTCGCATCACCCACTTCTTCTTTTATCGTAAACTATAAGATTTTGTAATGGCAGCTTCTGCAGAACTTGCTAGCGTGGACCAGTTAATATCAAAAACCCTTACCGGGGATCACTTGAAAGAGTATAACAGGATCCACTACGGTCGAACAGATCATCATGAGCTCCAACTTAAGAAGAGTTCGGAGGAATTGGCCAAAATTCATAACTTTGAGGTCGCTGCGTACGATTTCCCGACGAGAATAGAAGAGAGCCGCAGTCCTCGGGTAGTCAAGGTGGGAGTTATACAGCATTCTATTGCCATTCCTACAGATCAGCCTGTAGTCCATCAAAGGCAAGGTATTTTCGATAAAATAAGGAGAATTATAAACACGGCTGCTTCAGAGGGAGTCAACATTCTCTGCCTTCAAGAAGCTTGGAGTATGCCGTTTGCTTTCTGCACCAGAGAGAAGCAACCTTGGTGCGAATTTGCAGAACCAGCCCAAAATGGACCTAGTTCTGTATTCCTGAAGGAACTTGCTGCTAAGTATGGGATAGTCATCATATCCCCCATACTAGAAAGAGATGAAACCCATGGTGACACTATTTGGAATACAGCAGTTGTTATTAATGAAAAGGGCAATATCATTGGAAAACACAGAAAGAACCACATCCCAAGAGTGGGAGACTTCAATGAATCTACTTATTATTTTGAAGGGAACACTGGCCATCCTGTGTTTGATACAAAGTTTGGAAGAATAGCAATCAACATTTGCTATGGTCGTCATCATCCTCAAAACTGGTTGATGTTTGGAATCAATGGTGCTGAGATTGTCTTCAATCCTTCAGCTACAGTTGCTGGCTTAAGTGAACATCTTTGGGCTATAGAAGCCAGAAATGCTGCTATTGCTAACAGCTACTTTACAGTAGCTATAAATAGAGTGGGAACTGAGAAATTCCCAAATGAATTTACTTCAGGAGATGGAAAGCCCGCTCACAAAGAATTTGGTCATTTCTATGGGTCAAGTTATGCAACAGCACCTGATGGTACTAGGACCCCAGGACTTTCAAGAGTAAAAGATGGTCTTCTAATCGCACAAATTGACCTCAACTTGTGTCGTCAGATAAAAGACAAATGGGGCTTTACAATGACTCAACGCCTTGATTTATATGCCGACAGTCTTGCCAAGGCTGTGAAACATGATTATGAACCACAAATTGTACATAATAATTAACCAAAAAAGCTGTTTAAGAGTCTACTTATTTCAGCTTATAATAAGAGCCATATTTATGAAAAGATGTTTTTTGTTATTTTATATTATACTATCTTTACTGTTTTTATGTTGTAAGTAAATAAATCAATCATATTTTTATCATATTATAATGGATTTTTATAACTAATGGCATTTACTTGGACTTGAATAAAACAATATTGTTTATAAAATTTAGTGTATTAATGAGAATAATACAGAGTGGGCTATACATAAATATAGGGGCTTTGTTGGGGTACATTCAGATAATGCTTATCTTGATAATAATTTGAGCATAAACTTGTTTATCAACATAATTACCTTTCACTAGATCCTTAGTGAATGAAAGTCCTTAATACCATGATGCAATCAAATAATAAACCGATACAATCTTATGAAATAGGCACAATTGAAACCAACATTTTACTATAAAAGTAAAAATACCTTTTTACAAAATAAATAAGTATAACTATGAAAATTGGATGTACATTTGACCAAACAAACAAGCAAACAATACTCATACAAGAATGCAAGAAAGATTACTGCATGTACCCCAATTCCATCATGGTAAAATTGTTTATCACTAAGCACTAGACCTACTTTATGCAGTCTTTGCACGAATAGCAGCACGTTTGCCAGTGACTGCTTGAAATCCTGATTTGATGCTAGCCACAGAGCAACGCGAGCCACATGTCTCACATTGAAGGAAGAACAATCTCGTGTCTTTCTGTAAAATGGTGTCAGGGGAACGACAAGTGTGACACGTTACATATTCCTTAATATACCGACGGAGGACATTCTCTATTTGTTTCTGTTGGAAACGGCCCTTGATGATCAGCTGGCTGTTACCATCCACAGAGCCACTGGTACCCAACTCAGCTAGTAAGAAATCCAATAAATGCTTGGGTTGTCTGTGAAGAGTTTTGCAGATTTCTGTGAAGTTTGCAAAGGAGGTTTTCTTAGTCCCAATTCTGACAACCTGGGGGGGTCTCATGATGAACTTCTGCTTCTTGCCGGAGACCATGTTGGGGTTCTTCTCGCGCATGATGTCAAACACGCGGTCCAGCAGCTCGTCGTACGTATAATCGCGCTCGCTCTCGTGCCAGTCACCAGGAGTGTCCTCCGTATTCTGATTCTCGTCACCAAACTTGTCATCATCGAGAGTTAGTTCGTCCGCATTCTTCTTCTTCCTTTTCTTCTTCTGCTTGGAGAAGTCTATTTGCAGGTCTAAGTCTTCAATGAACTCTTCTTCTTGGGGCTCAGGTTCTTCCGCTGGAGGGTGCTCCTCGCGCGACTCGGGTAGCGCGCTCTCAAGCTCCTCCAGGTTGAAGTAAGGCTTCGGCTTTTTTTTCTTCTTTTTAGTGCCAAAGTTGTCCAGGTCGAGGTCATCGTCCCCGGGCATGTCGACGTCGACGTCGCGGCTCTCGGCAGGCACTTCAGCGCTCGTGCTTTCGCCTTGTTCGGCTAAGGCGGCTTCCAAATCAAAACCAGTCTTCTTCTTTTTCTTTTTCTTTAGAGAGGGATCGAAAACCATTTCATCTTCCATGATTAACTGTCTTGTTGATCACTTATTGCACAAAAATTAAACAGAAATGACGAGAAAATAGGGTTATATTCGACACACGAAGACAATTTGGCAGAGGCAGATTGCGATTTGCGATAGCTGTCAAAATTGTTGCATCAGCTTTTCGTTCGTAAATTCGTATGATTATAAATCAGAAATACGTGTATCCGAATTCTTCAATCAAAGAATTTTGTCTATGGCAACATTTTCTCTAACTGTCAACCAAAATCTAACCTCTTACACAATTGCATGTTTGCATAAATTGTTGTAAGTTGCAATTGCATTTTTCTTCCATAAATACAAACAAAATGCACTTACTAAGGGTCCACAGAACATTTCCCAAATTAAAAAACCTAATACAACGACAGTCTACTCAAGCTGCGGTGTCAAACCAAGATGAATATACGGAAACACCAGAGTATCCTCCGATTTTGGATACGTCTTTGCAGGCGAGGAAATTTCGTGAACGGCAGGCGGTTCATGAGAAAATACGGAAGTTAAATACAGTAGAAGAAAAACAAATAGCGTTGAATATGCCACGTTTCTACGGATGGCGATGTGCGAGGTTCACAGACGATAAGGTTCCGTACAACGCGATGCCTTTGGTTCAGTGCTACACTCGGACCCATTTCAAACCGATGGAGAAGCTTCCTGACGTTTTTACTGAGACTGAACCTGCGGCGGATCTCACTGTCAAGGAAATAAAGGCGCAAGTTGAAGAGGCTATTGCTATGGAGCTGGAAGCTGTTGAGTAAGTTTATTTTGTATTATATTAATATTTTTTTCAATTGATGTTTTTTTTGTATATAATTGCGAAATCTTGTACTCTTGATTTTTCTGTTCTGTTTTCTTAAAATATTTATTATTTTATTTCAGGCGTAACATTTCATACACAGTGGAGAAACCTGAAGCAGCTCAGAAAGAAGATGCTATAGCTAAAGTTATAGTCCGACAAATCAACAGAATCATCACAAACAACCTGGCTGATAAGGCTTCACACATACTTAATGCACAGGTAGATTAACTATATAATGAATGCCCAAACTTGGTCTATTGTTATTTGTAATCTTAGGTGACATTATTTGTAAAAATTAATATCAATTTAAGAAACATTAATATTGTAAATTCCAGGTGGACTATGACCCCCGCCATGAAGCCTTCTGGTTTGTTGGCGGTACTGATGTGCCATGCAAGGTCAGGGAGTGGAGGCAGCAGTACCCGTGGCTCAAAGACAGGCTGGATGAGCCTGTTGACTGTGCGGTGCAATATACAGGTTGGCTTTCCATTAGCAATTATTAATCAACTAGTGAACCTGCTCAAGCCATTTTGTTTTGAAATATTCTAATATTTCATCTTCTTTTGGTTTCAGGAACACCAATATTAGCAATAAGAAGCAGATTGCCTCTCAGACCGTTCTTGCCTTACAGTGAAGCTGATAATCCAGAGTTCAAAGTACCCAAGTTCTCGTATCACATTGCCAATGTGGGGTACTTTTATGAACACAGGCACGGGACTAATATTCCTGGTAAGTTACTGAATTGTCAGTTCTACACTTGAACAAAATATTCTCATTGGTACAGGCATAATTTTAATATCCTGCACAAGATGAAAGATAAGCTAGCTTAAAACCTTAGTTTAAAAATAATAACATAGCTATATGTATTGTTATAGTATTGTGTATATATAGTATTAATATATATATATTTTTTAATTAAATATTTTAATGAATTGTCAAAAATTATTAAAACGTACATATGCACAAGGTTAATAAGTATTAATATTTATTAGTATAAAAAATTATTATTAATTTAATAGTATTCAAATTTTATTATTTTAAATTATATTGTTTACTTTTGCTTTTATATCTCATTTATTAGATTACCAAAAGAATAAATATTATAGAAAATATTATTGGCAAATAAGTAATTTTGATTAAAAAAAAAACTAGCCAACTCCTGAGATCCATCCTATTTTATTTATGAAATAAAAATGCAAGGAAATTAATGGTGTTGATTTACTTTTTTCCAGGTTTTTGGCCTGGTGATCATGATGAGTTTGGACTCCTATCTGTGAATGGTCGAGGGTATTTAACCTTCAGAAACAAATCTTTTGGCCCAGAGGATGAAATAGAAGCTTTACACTGCCAAGCAATGAAGGCCAGTTTCGGCTGGCTACTGGCTCAGGCTAACTATCAAGGGTTCACCACCTACAACGACCTGACATACCCTTTAGCCACTCAAACAGTTATAACAAATGGCCAATTATGGTCTTTCTATGCCTACCAGTTAAACACGATCACAATGCACAATGAACAAATGGATGAGAATCCAAAACATAACATTTGCTTTGGAACAAATCCTCAAAAACTGTACGAGACTATTGAAAATGGACAAATTAAAGGCCTGAATGAAGATGTTTTGAAAACTTTGGTGCAGTTCTACTTGAACAATCCTGAGCAGAGGGATCACGAACTGAAACCATATTTAGGTAAGGAAGAACAGTTTGTAGCGGACATAGAAGATGACAAGAAACGCTGTTGGCTAGAAGCAACATATAAACATTTAGTCTCAAACAGACCTCGCCACTTCTTGCAACCAGAAGTGTATATGTGGGAAGATATATACAAAATCCAGCACAAAACAAGGTTTATGGAGAAAAAGAGAAAGCCATTTGAGTTTGGTGTCAATCCTTACAAACGACGATTGAATGAACATCTACCACCGTATATCCCCAAGGTGCTGAGGCCTTATCCACGAAGCAAAAAGAAGTTCGAAGACACTTATTACCCTGATGTGTAAAAATGATTACCTGTGTATTGTAATTGTAGCTTTGTAAATTAATTATTAAATAGATTTTATTGCATTTGTAGTTGTTTGTTGCAAGATTGGGGTGACCTCTTTGAAGAACAAGAGATTTAATATTTGAAAAAATGTTATTAGTAGTTAGCACATGCGGCTAGACACTTGCGACCCTATTGCTACGGAATAAAGGCGCTGGCTATTGTACCTAAAGTCGGGCACACATTTGTGTTACTGTATTGTAACAAGAGTTATGTTTTTCAACTGTATAGAACTCGCGCCAAGTAAAAAAAAGAGCACGAGCCAAACAAAAAAAAACACGATTGATCAATCATAAATTGCTCAACAAATTCTAAAATGGCAACATAAAAAAAAAGAATATGGAAAATGTCAGCCGGACAGAACGTTGGATGGTTATGTTTTTTGTAAATTCTGCGCATTTCTTCCAAAATGAAGAACTTAAACTTGTGGAATGTGACTGTGAAAGATCTCAACATCGGTTCTGATGATGAGTTTCTCATGTGCTACGGTCACGATCACGACGAGTCTAACGCGGGAGAATTGTATGTTTGTTCACATAACCTTGTCGTGAAGAGTTTTGGTGAAGATGGAGAGGAAAAGTGGGGTAAAGACTTATCTGTGTCGGCTTCTCCGGACAACAAGCCGGTGGACGTTACGTTCCTGGCGCTCCTGAACACGGTGTGCGTGGGGCTGGCGAACGGCGAACTGTTTACTATAAGTGATTTTGGCGGCAGCTGCGATCTGGCTGGAGCGTGCGATAGTGGTCTCTTGGTAAGTTAGAACCTAAGGTTAGAACAGCTTCCTCGTCAAGGCGCCTAGACTTCTAAGAGCTTTCATGATTGAGTAAAAATTCTTGATTTTACCAAACCGCTTAAAAATGTTATGCCTTTTTCATATTTTATTATTTCTACCCTAATGTTGGGACATATTTTGTATGCTGTTAAATATTATGATACATTCTTTTTGTTAAGGCTATGGATTGGAGTCCAGATCAAGAGCTCTTAGTCTTAGTTACTAAAGATTTATCAACCATTCTTATGTCCTGCACATTTGACCCAATCCAAGAGACCAGTCTGCTTGCCGAGGAGTTTGGGGAAAAGCAGTTTATTACAGTAGGGTGGGGCAAGAAGGAGACACAGTTCCATGGTAGAGAAGGAAAGCAAGCTGCGAAGGTGAAAACTGAAGTTGAAGCTGGTGAGCTTATTTTATTTTTTTGTACATAAAAAAATACTTATTTCTAAGATATTCCTGAAAGGGTGAGCAGAGCATCTGCTAAACAAAGTTAGGTAGATTTGCCGGGCGAAGATTCAGTGTATATACCAATCTTTATTACTTTTCTATATTTTCCTTTGGATTACAGAGCATAATTTTGATTGATGAAGAATAGTCAAGTGGTAGGTTTGCTACGATCACGATTATTATTGGATGGAACCCTTAGTGCAACCTATTCACTTATAAATATTAATAATAATAAATCATTTATTTCAGGCAATATTTACATAAAGGTCTTAAATATGTAAACAGAGGCCTATATAATAAATACCTTAAAACTAACATACATATTAATTAATATAAATGATATTAATATTAATTTTCACAGATCCACAATTGGATAACACAGTCAAAATAACATGGCGAGGAGATGGTGACCTGTATGCTATTGGTTTTACTGCAGATGGCATAAGGCAGTTTAAAGTATTTGACCGAGAAGGCCATCTTCAATACACCAGTGAAAAACAACCTGGTCTTGAATCCAACCTCAGCTGGAGGCCTAGTGGCAGTGTCATTGCAACAACACAAAAATTACCAGACAAATATGTTGTTGCATTCTTTGAAAAAAATGGCTTGAAGCATGGAGGGTTTGACATCCCAGTCAGTGCTACAACTAATGTAGAAGATTTACTATGGAGTCCTGATTCAGAAATTATTACTTTACAGTGTATTGATACAACAGACAACTCCCAGAAGTTGCTTCTGTTCACCATGTCTAATTACCACTGGTATCTAAAACAGACCTTGGTGTTCAGCCCTGGTCAGACTATTAGGAAAATCCTTTGGGATAATGACTTTGATGTAGCTAATAACAAAAAGCTTCACATAGTGCTCAACAATGGTCAACATCACACTTACACATGGATTTTAAATATTGATCACAGCAATGGGAGAAGTGACGACGATGATGCAGTTGCTGCAGTTATTGACGGAAAGAGACTACTTGTTACTGGGTTTAGACAAACTGTTGTTCCTCCTCCAATGTCTGCTTTAGAAATAAGTTTAGATGCTTTTGCTAGTTCTGTTCACTTTTCTTCTCAAGATCAGAGCAGTAATGTATTCTTTATAATAACAACAGATAATAAACTGATTATTTATGAACAAACTCAAAAGTTTCCACTTCAATACAAAGTAGCAAACATGATAGAAATGGAAAAATGTGAAATACCATTCCAATATTACAACTGGCATTGGTTGAACAAAGATTCCATTATATGTGTAACAGTTGACACTACTGGTTATAATCTTGTGGAATTCAACCTAGAGGTTAATAGTATTGTTAAGAAAAATGTTGAGTCTTTACCTGGGGAAGTTTTAAGAATCGAACCTCATCCTACTAATTTGTCAAAGGCTTTCTTGCAATTGAGTAATGGTGATATTCTCCAGTATACCCTTGGAGGACAAATAGAACCTTCAGATGTTTCATTTGGGGTTTCTTGTCCAAAATTCAATGTTGTATCAATCGAAGACAACTTGCACTACATAGGTCTATCACACAAAGGAAACTTGTACATAGATGATATGATGGTTATGAATAATGTTAGTTCCTTCTTTGTGCACACTGATTTCCTTCTGATTACCACTTTACAACATTACCTGCTTAGTTCAGAATTATCAAAAGCAGGTTTAAATGCAATCAAAGAACACTCGAGAAATGAATCTCCTCACGTTTATAAAAGGAAAATTGAAAGAGGTGCTAAGCTAGTGGTTGCTGTGCCCAACGACACGAGAACTATATTTCAGATGCCACGAGGCAACCTAGAAGCTATCCAGCCTAGACCTTTGTCTCTTAAAATTATCGGCAGATATCTTGACTCTTTAAAATATCGTGAAGCGTTTGATTTGATGAGGAAGCAGAGAATAAACCTCAATTTAATTTTTGATCATAACCCTACGAAATTCATAGAATCGATCAATGTGTTCTTGGAAACAATAAAGAATAATTCTTGGTTAAGCCTCTTTTTGTCAGACATAGAAAACTCTGATGTGACGAAAACTATGTATTCAAGTAGCTACGCAGAGAGACTAGACAAAACGAGCGAAGGTTTGAATGATAAGGTATGGAAAGTATGCGAGCTCGTGAGATCGAGTCTGAGTTTGAGATCTGATACAGACCACAGAATACTCCCATTCCTGACGAGTTTTGTAAAAACTAATACGGTAGAGGATCTGGAAAGTGCACTTTCACTCATAAAGGATTTGAAGATGCGGGAGGAGGGAGGTTCAAAATTGCCGGTAGGATCAGACGAAGCTTTGAAATACCTGTTATACATGGTAGAAGTGAACAAGCTTTTTGATGTTGCTTTGGGAATGTACGACTTTGACCTAGTTCTATTAGTAGCTACTAAATCACAGAAGGATCCTAAAGAGTACATTCCAATGCTAAACGAATTTAACGAAATGGAAGAAAGCTATAAAAGATTTTCAATCAACAAACATCTAAAAAGGTTTGACAAAGCAGTGCAGTGTTTGGTAGAATGTGGACCAGAGAAACATGCAGAGCTTAAAGCATTTGTAAAATATCATAGTCTGTACAGAGAAGCTCTGAATCTGTTTACGCCTAGTGAAGAAATATTCAAGCAAATATCAGAAGATTTTGGTTCGTATCTCAGGTTGAAGAAACAGTTTACTGAAGCCGGTATTGTTTTCGAAAGAGGGAGCAACTTTGATAAAGCTGTCGACTGTTACAAAGATGCTTTGGAATGGGAACTAGCTGTTAACTTGGCACAGACGTGGCCAAAGGAACAATTTAAGGAATTCTGTTGGTAAGGATATGAACTTCTTTTACGTTTTTTGTTACTTAAATCCAAATAATATTTGTAATCTCATCTTTTCAGGGATCTCGTGCAAGCATTGAAAGAAGAAAATCGACATAGGGAAGCATTGACAATATTAGAGCAGTTTTATGACAACAGAGATGAAGCAATTCAATACGCAATCGACTCTGGGCAGTATAAAACAGCAATACGACTTTGCGCACAGTTTGATAAGAATGATTTAAAAGGTTTGTCTTTAAATTTTGGCGCCCTAATTGGGACTGTTTGGACAACTTTAATTAATAAGTAATTTATTCCCTTTTCAGAAAACAAAATTTTACCAGCATTATTGGACGAGTACAAAAACCTTAAAGAACTCGTCGAAACAAATTGGTCTACATTCATACGCCACAGAGATAGATTGTATATTGTACGAGAAAACAAAGTGAAGAATCCAGTAGAGGTGTACGATACATTCGCGAATAGGGACTGCGATCTGTATTCTGATGCTGGAAGTACAATCGCTTCATCGTCTAGGGGATCAAGGTTGGTTTAGTTTAATATTATTGAAGTTAGTAACTTCACCCTGGAAAGATGCAGTGAAGTGAAGAGGAACATAATAGGGGATCGGACTTTTATTTTATAAATCCAAACTTCTTAGTTTCTGCTATCGAACACTAAAAGAATTGTTCCTCTATCTTTAAAATTGACCGAGTTCTAAAGGTTTGAAATTCAAGATTAGACAGAGAGGCACATACCCACTTGTGACGTCATTTGTTAGTAACGCCATATAATCTCCATACAAAAAACCGTTTTTGAAAGAGACAGACATATTGAAACTTTAAAAAATCACTGTAAATTCGTTTTTCAACCGATTCTATTTTTTTTTCTTCGCGGGTCGTCTGCTACTAATCTATATTTTAAAAATAATTCATAAAATATGGTAAATTCATAAAATATGGTGAACAGTGCGATCCCCTATTGATAGAATGGTTTCTCTTCTTATTTTTGCCTTTTATCTCCTCAGTACTAAATCCTACCGGTCGAGCAAGAACAGGCGAAAGCATGAACGTAAAGTGGCGTCACTGAAGGAGGGATCGCAGTATGAAGACGTGGCGCTGGTGATAGCGCTGCATACACTAGTGACGTCATCGTTCGAGCTCAGACTGCAGGCAAAGGAAGTCAATGTAGCGCTCAGTTATTTCGGCAGGCATAATGAAGCGTTCGTTTTGCAGGTAATGAGATGTTCAATCTTTTTTTACGCCCTGCATATTTTAGAACGCAAAACCTTCAGGGTGACAGATCATCTCATGAAAGTGATCTTCTCTCGTTCTAGAACTTTTTCAAAATCTCGATTAATTAGATATTTTTTTACAACTGAGTCAATTTACAAGTAGTGATAGGGTCTTAATTCTTTGCCATCCTTCGACCTTGGTAAAAAATTTAATTAGTGACATTTCTTGTCATACTACTTTCTGTAGTTTTGTAATTGAATACACCCGCAGACGAGTCTCGGGAAACTGCTGAAGGAAATGAAGGATAGTTGTCGGGACATCTGGACGAGCGAACTGGCGCTGGAGGCGACCAACGCCGCCATAGCAGCGCGCAGCCTGCCGGACGGCGGGCCGGCCGTCATCGCGCAGGGCATCGCCACACTCGGTGAGTAGGCACTTCTCACTTTTCTGGTGCTCTGGTACTGTCATCCTCAACTATGAAACGACGCAGCCCGGCCGTCATCGCGCAGGACATCGCCACACTCGGTGGGTAGGCACTTCTTCACTTTTCTGGTGCTCTGGTACTGTCATCCTCAACTTTGAAACGACGCAGCCCGGCCGTCATCGCGCAGGGCATCGCCACACTCGGTGAGTACCTAGGCACTTCTCACTTTTCTGGTGCTCTGGTACTGTCATCCTCAACTATGAAACGACGCAGCCCGGCCGTCATCGCGCAGGACATCGCCACACTCGGTGGGTAGGCACTTCTTCACTTTTCTGGTGCTCTGGTACTGTCATCCTCAACTTTGAAACGACGCAGCCCGGCCGTCATCGCGCAGGACATCGCCACACTCGGTGGGTAGGCACTTCTTCACTTTTCTGGTGCTCTGGTACTGTCATCCTCAACTTTGAAACGACGCAGCCCGGCCGTCATCGCGCAGGACATCGCCACACTCGGTGGGTAGGCACTTCTTCACTTTTCTGGTGCTCTGGTACTGTCATCCTCAACTTTGAAACGACGCAGCCCGGCCGTCATCGCGCAGGACATCGCCACACTCGGTGAGTAGGCACTTCTTCACTTTTTTGGTGCTCTGGTACTTCAACTATGAAACGACGCAGATCGGCCGTCATCGCGTAGGACATCGCCACACTTGGTGTTTAGGTACTTCTTCACTTTGCTAGTGATCTGGTACTGTAGGCTTTAACGCCGGTCGAACGAGCTGCCGCTTGAAGCGAAGCGATGTTGAGGTCTTTTCAGATACTGGAGTACTTGGCGCAATACACAGATAGTGCTTTGATGAGCTTTTGCCACATTGCTTTGCCATCATTTTTTGCTTTATGTAGTTATATTGTTTATAATAGGGTATTTTATGAAGTAATATAAAAATCTGGGGGCACGGTAGTGCCCCCGCCAAGTCGAGCAAAAAAGTGGCACGGCCGTACCATACTTTTCTCGAAGCAGTTCAGGCCATTTTCGACCCCCCTATAACTTCGTTGTGGATAAAACTAGAAGCCTGAGTTTTCAGTAACCAAGCAGGCATTGTATAAATACAGTATATTTCAAATTTCAATCAATTTGAACCAGTAGTTTATGAATTATAACTAGTCAAAGTTTCTTAATTTTGTCACTCACTGACTGACTGACCGATCATCAAAACTCTAATGCACTTCTAGCAGACATAGAAGCTTCAAATTTAGAATGGAATTAGTATTTAGTGTATAAACCAAGGAAAAACTAAGACATTTTGCAATTTCGGCCCAGTTTTCTAGATACATCATCTGCTAGATAACTTTGTAATCCCATATAAATCTTGGGGCATTATATAGGATTACAAAGTTACATTTGCAGTAAATGAATCAGTGTACCTGTATAATGGAATATAATTGAATAAGAGGTGCAGGGTAGGTGTAGGGTAGGTGTAGGGCAGGTGTAGGGTAGGTGTTGGATAGGTGTTGGATAGGTGTTGGATAGGTGTTGCATAGGTGTAGTGTAGGGTAGGTGTAGGTTAGGTGTAGGGTAGGTGTAGGGTAGGTGTAGGGTAGGTGTAAGTTAGGTGTAGGGTAGGTGTAGGTAGGTGTAGGGTAGGTGTAGGGTAGGTATAGGGTAGGTGTAGGGTAGGTGTAGGGTAGGTGTAAGGTAGGTGTAGGGTAGGTGGAGCGTAGGTGTGCATTTTTACATTGTGTTTTCATGCGATCTACAAAAAGAAATGAGATGCCATCAAAAACATAACTTGTAAAAAAACCAAGTCTCGCACGCAACTTAGTCTACCGTAAAAAGTTGTGAGATCCATGTAATACCAAGTCAGTTAATTTATTCAGTCCCTACTTAAGAGTCCTTCTGTCTTAAGTTATTACGTAATTAGCTCACCTAACAACATCTTATAGTGACCAGATCAATATTAAAAATCTCTTATGTTTTAAATAAATACATAGATTGACTTGGCAATCGCACTAAACAATCAAATTTAATATAATAATGTATTAATTGTGAGATACATTGTGTTTTCATGCGATAAATACATAGATTGACTTGGCAATCGCACTAAACAATCAAATTTAATATAATAATGTATTACTTGTGAGATACATTGTGTTTTCATGCGATTGCCAGGTCAATCTATGTATTTATTTAAAAAATAAGAGATTTTTAATATTGATCTGGTCACTATAAGATGTTGTTAGGTGAGCTAATTACGTAATAACTTAAGACAGAAGGACTCTTAAGTAGGGTTGAATAAATTAACTGACTTGGTATTACATGGATCTCACAACTTTTTACGGTAGACTAAGTTGCGTGCGAGACTTGGTTTTTTTACAAGTTATGTTTTTGATGGCTATTTATTACAAGGGCTGCTATTTATGTATCCGGAACTGGCCACTTACATAAACAATATTTAAAAAGAAATTATAACATTTAAAAATAGAACTCTTTGGCTGTAAAGTTTGTTTCATTCATCTGTCAATTGTATTTACATTGTGGCGCCATTTTTAAAATTCATTGTCTATCATCACCATGGATTTGACTCGTGAAAATTTTCGTGCTATGATTTATTACGACTCGGCGTGGATTAACTCGAAAACAGTGCATGGATCAACTTTTGTCGACTTTTGGGGAGGAAGCCCCATCGAAAACCACTGTGTATCACTGGTTCTGTGAGTTTAATCGTGGTCGTCGTATGCTTGCGGACGATTTTAAAGAAGGTCGCCCTAAATCGGCTGTTGTACCACAAAATATTGATGCTGTGCGCGAACTAATAATGCAAGACCGTCATGTTACATATCGCGAGATAGAGGCATTTCTGGGCATTAGTATGACGAGTATTTATAAAATATTACACGAACATTTGGCTGTAAAAAAAAATTGTTCTCGTTGGATCCCGTACAACTTAACAGTTGAACAAAAACAGGCTCGTGTTGATTGGTGCAAAAAAATGATAGAAAAATACAAATGTGGTACATCAAAAGCTGTTCATAATATCTACACAGGAGACGAATCTTGGATATATGCGTATGATCCCGAAACTAAACAGCAGTCAACGGTTTGGGCGTTCCAAAATGAGCCAAACCCAACTAAAGTTGTTCGTGCAAAAAGCACTGAAGCAAATGGTTGCCTGCTTTTTTGGTATTAGTGGATATGTGGCTACAGTACCACTAGAGAATCGTAAAACGGTTAATTCTGAATGGTACACCACCATTTGCCTGCCAGAAGTCTTTGGAGAAATACGCAAGAACAATCGACAACGAAGAATAATCCTTCACCACGATAACGCCAGCTGTCACACCTCGGCCGCAACAACGGAGTATTTAAATAGTCAAATGATCGAATTGACGGGTCATCCGCCGTACAGTCCCGACTTGGCACCCAACGACTTTTATTTATTCCCAAGCGTGAAGAACAAATTACGTGGACACCGATTTTCGACCCGGGAAGAAGCCGTTGATGCTTTCAAAATGCACGTTTTGGAGATACCCGATACAGAATGGAACAAATGCTACGAAAGTTGGTTTCAACGTATGAAAAAATGCATCGATCATCACGGGGAATATTTTGAAAAGCAATAAAAGTATATTTGGTTATAGATGTTTGTTATTTTTTGTTATTCCGGATACATAAATAGCAGCCCTCGTAGTAGCAGATACGAATTTACCGTTTTTTAAATTTTAATACATCTCTCTTTCTAAAACGGTTTTTTGCACGGAGATTGTACTTGCTTGTGACGTCACTAGCCAGTATTTGCACGGAGATTGTACTTGCTTGTGACGTCACTAGCCAGCATTTGCACGGAGATTGTACTTGCTTATGACGTCACTAGCCAGTATTTGCACGGAGATTGTACTTGCTTGTGACGTCACTAGCCAGCATTTGCACGGAGATTGTACTTGCTTGTGATATGACGTCACTAGCCAGTATCTGCACGGAGATTGTACTTGCTTGTGATGTGACGTCACTAGCCAGTATTTGCTTCTCTGTCTAATCTTGAATTACCTTTATAACTCGGTAAATTCTTTTACTGTTCGATTGCAGGAACTACTATGTTGGATTTATAAAATAAAAAAGTAGTCATACATTCTAAATTTGATTGATCAGATGTAATTTTTAATAAATCAATAAAGTGATTATTTTGATTTCAGAGCCACATATTACAATCGCGCCTGTAATACAAGAAATCAGCTGGAAGCTAGATGGTCTATACTAGAAGAAAGATTGTATTGTATTGTACATTAAAATAAATTACAATTATGTATTGATCATCAATTTTTTTTAATCAAATATGTTCGTCCACTGCAAGTGTGCCTTAAAGTCATATTGAACATTACAATTTTATTACCTATTGAGAAGTCGCCAATAACAATTTAACCACAAAATCACTGACGAAAATAGTCCTTACATTTAATCACCATTTCATTCACAATCAATAAATAGTATTTACACTCAGGATAAATATCACATACACTTAAGTTTTAATGTCCAGTCTATCAGTCGTGACGCCTTTGGCGTAACCCTGTTCCCCAATGTTCTCTACTCGTGAGGCGCATGCGCATCATCACCTGTTTTAAACCATAGGGTTATCACAATAGTTTTTTTTTTTTTTTTTTTTTTTTTTTTCTTGTTTTTATTTCTTTCTGCAATCAGTGCAATCACTATAAGCAGAATATTTGTGAGCGGATGTGACGTGAGAGACGGCTCCTCCCATTGGAGGGCTCTTCTCTTATTTAGCTGACTGACAGCGGTCACTGTCTTTCTGGGAGTTCGTCAATGTTGTGCCTTTTTAGCCTTTTCGGATATTGTCGTGTTTCTGTCAAAGCGACTGCAAGGGTGTTGTCATGAGAAACAAGTCTCTCCATGTAGCGTTTTGATGCTAGGTTTGCTTCCTCTTTTATAGTTTTTGCATCAAGATACTCATGCATATCTGAAGTTCTGGTGAACCATGGTGCGTTGAGGATGTTTCGAAATACAGCATTTTGAAAGCGTTGGAGGATTTCCAGGTTTGAGTTGCTGGCCGTGCCCCATAGCTCTATGCCATAGCTCCAGACCGGCTTGAGGATACTCTTGTATATTAGCATCTTGTTTTCTAGGGACAGTCTTGATTGCTTGCCAAGTAACCAGAGCAGAGACCTGTGTCGCATATTGAGTTCATCTCTTTTCTTTTTTATATGAGTTTGCCATGTTTGCTTCCTGTCTAGATGTATGCCGAGGTACTTTGCAACGTTATTTTGGGGTAAAGGCTCATCAGCAAGATTAACAGGAGGGCAGTTTCCGGATCTTAGTGTGAACGTCACATGGGTAGATTTAGAGGCACTGGCCTTGATCTTCCACTTTTCAAGCCACTGGCTTATTTTGTCTAGATGGAGTTGAAGCATCATTGATGCTTTGCCTGGATCAGTATCACTACTCAGTGCAGCCGTGTCATCTGCGAAGGTTGCAGTAAGTACTTGTTCGGAATGGGGCAGATCAGCAGTGAAAAGCGTGTACAGCACTGGGCCAAGGACAGATCCCTGAGGAACTCCAGCTTTGATGTCAAAGAATCTCGAGCAGCTCTCATTCACCACTACTTGGAACATTCTGTCTTGTAGGTACGACTTGATTAAACAGAAATAGCTATGGGGAAAATTCTTTTTTATTTTAAATAGAAGGCCATTGTGCCATACCCTATCGAAGGCCTGTTGGACATCCAAGAATGCTGCAGAGCAGAATTGTTTTCGTTCCAAGGATTCTCTAATCTTATCTACCACTCTGTGGATTTGTTCAGTAGTGGAGTGTCGCTCTCTAAACCCAAACTGATGATCAGGGATTAGTGAGTGTTCTGCTATAACTCTATTCATGCGTGTTAAAAGGAGCTTCTCAAACACCTTTGATAAGACTGGCAACAAGCTAATAGGGCGATATGAGGATACTAAAAAGTGGTCTTTTCCTGGTTTAGGAATCATTATTATTTGAGACACTTTCCATGTTTTTGGATAGTGACATCACAATAGTACCAGTCTTTTGCGACGGGTTCTCATCTTGCTTTGCAAAATCTACCGAAGACGTCTTATACATATGGCGGCCAAACTGTTAGTGTTGCTTATGCCATAACTTCCCAAAGCATTTGTAGGAGCAGAAATTGCATTTGAACATCACCAAGTTGGTATTATTATTATCAGCCACAACTGTTCGGAAATATTCTTTCGGATCAAGTGACATCTCCATTGAAACAATACCGTTCATGACTGGGACTCCACAAATGCACATGTTGGCATCATCTAGGAAATCGACCAACGTCTTTGGAATGATGTTTGGAGCATAGTGTAGTCTATTTTTCAAGACAACTTTGGCTGCAGCATGGAGGAGATTGCCAACGCAGAATTGCCACAGGCTGTGAGGGCCGGTGAGTGTTCTATCTGCTGTGAGAGCAAAGCTGTTGGAAGAGAGATCAATCTCTTCAAGGCGCACATGCATCAGGCTGCAAGGTAGTTGGTTCAGTTGGTTTTGTGATATTGATAAGTATCTGAAACAATTCAAAATCAAATGAAATCATCATCATCATCATCATCATCTCAGCCGGAAGACGTGTAGACGGCGTCCCCCATAGGTTTGCACCATGAATTTTGAATAATGAAAATTGTGCTGAGTTTGTAATTTGTGGACTGTAACGGGCTGTTGATTTGATGTAAAAAATATAAAATATAATCATCATAGAAAACTTAATTGGTCTCCTTTGCTGACAAAGAAAGAGCAAGAAAGTGAGTGAGTTAATGTGTGCAATGAGCAATAGCAATAAAACATATTGGTTTAGTCAGAAAAGAGAAAGTAAAAAGAAACAAAAATAACTATTTAAATATTTTTTACTAGAGGCCCGCTCGCGTTGTGTAAGATTTCCCGTGGGAATAAGAACTTTTCCCGAAAAAGGATCCTATGTGTTAATCCAGGTTACAAACGATCTTCATTCCAAATTTCATCTAAATCCGTTGAGTACTTCAAGCGTGAAGATGGAACAAACATCCAATATATTTTCACATTTATAAAGTTAGTGTGATGTATGTGATATTTACCTCAGTGAGTTGATTCTCCCTAAAGTGGATGGTAGCTCCTTCAGCTTGTTGTTATCAAGCTTCAAGGTCACCAGCCTCTGCAGCTTCCACACACCTTTAGGCAGATGAGTCAGCTGGTTGCCAGACAGATCTAGCAACTTTAGCTTATTTGTGATCTGCAAAAATATATCAGAATCAGAAACATTTATTTGTATATGAAGTTACAGTTACAGTTTATATAACCACTAGCGGTCCGCCCGTGGCTATGCTCGTGCGATTTTCCTGTGGGAATAAGACTTTTCCCGGTAAAAAGTATCTTTTGTGTTAATCCAGGTTAAAAGCTATCTTCATTTCAAATTTTGTCCAAATCCATCCAGTAGTTTAGGCGTGAAAGCGGAACAATCATCTAAACATCCAAATATATTTTCACATTTATAATATTAGTGTGATTTATTGAACAAAATAAACAAGAAACACTACACAATAGACCTTCTTAAGAATGTTTCACATTATTATTTCACATTTTACATTACGAAGATTTCTCAATTCTAATTATTTTTTTACTGCATTTAATTTTTTACTGGATCTAATTTTGAATAGGCAGTAAAGCTATTATAAATACTAGATTTTGTATGGGTACAATAATACTGGTTTAGGTACTTAACTGTAGGTAAACAAACTTAAAATATGTCAGTTACAACTAACAAAGAGATTTTACTACCATGTGGCCGTTTCACAAAGCTACAAGTTACAAATTACAAGTACAATTCGACGTACATTGCGTAGATGATTAGAGAAAACGATAAGGGCTTACAGTTCAGGCGAATTGGCTACGCAAAGTATATCATTATATTCAAAGTATATTGTTACTAGTAACTTGTTGCTTCGTGAAAGACGTCCATAACTTCTACCTAAACCAATAAGGTATAACAATATGCACTATCAAAGGATTAACAATGGTAACCTGAGAGCCAAGCATCCATTTCCAGTCCACCTCATCATTGGCTCCAAGCTGGTTCCTAGCTAAATACAGCTCAGCTAAGTTTGGCAATCTTCCTATAAAAAAATAATACTCATAACAAAATCATTCAATTCTATTTTTTTTAAATAAATGGTGTTCCCAAATGAACATATTAGAAAATGAAGAGCAAAATACTTGGTAAGTAGTAAATTGCAAAAAACTCTTTAATAAAAATATGACTTATATTGGATGGAGCTGAATTCAACATTACATTATTATATTTTGTACATAAGGTAAATGGTGCTTATCATGGATAATGAATGAAAAAGAATCACTTAAATAGACCCACTGGCAATGCCCCTATACCTCAAGCCATTGGATTATTGTAAAAGACTAGACATCACTTACCTAGTTCAGGAGGAATCTTTTCAATCTCATTGTCGCTAAGATCTAAGAAGGTGAGTAGCTTGAGCATCAGCACATCGCGCCTGAAGTTGCACAACTTTAGGCCCGCTAAAGACAGAGACTCGAGGGTCCTGGGTAGGCCTTTTGAAGGAAACTCGCTCCTTTCTTTTATCACCAGCTTAGTTGGAGCATGATCTTTAGACGTCACGCTGATGTTCGAGAGATTTGGCAACTTCAACTCTTTAGCCTCCCCAGTCACGCATTGTTTCAGCAACTTCATAAAACATTTCAACTGAATCGGCTCACTTTTGATGCATAAATCATGGGGCGGTTCCTCAAATCGAATAGTCGCCTTACCTTCGTTTAAGCATTTAACGAACACCTGCTTCATGCATTTTACTTTATATTTAACGCCGGACTTGTTGACGGACGAAAAGTGCAGGATGAAAAAATCATTTTCGTTTTTCGGTTCTTTGCCGAGCGCCAGTGTCGATTTTAGGTATTTTCCTCCGGATCTTATGTTGTGGCTGCTGTGCATCCTGTTAACAACCTCAATTTGGCACTGTAACTTCATTTTTACTTACAAATCAACAGATTTCTGGTAAATTTTATACAAAACTACTTTATATCTCCACTCAAAAACCGCCGAGCCGACGAAATCGCCATTATAATTATTGACAAAATGTGTTTCATTAATTTGTTTTTAGCGCTAACCAAAAAATACAAAGTAAACAGAAACCACCCAAAACCAAGATAAAGCTCTTTTTTACTCTAAATGAATGATTGATTGCGCTATACATTGAAACAAAACGCACCACATTCGGATACATGTTCAAAATAACATCTGCTTTATTTATTTTTGTTTATATGTGTGTTTATACTTTATACGTGTGGCGGCTCTATAACACTGACACCAGGGTTTGTGAGGTCGGTTGTCGACCTTATAACCCACACAACGATGATGATGTTGATGATTTGTTTGATGATGATTTTGTTTATTGTTTGGAATTTATGTTCAAAGTTCATTTTAGTACTTATTTTTTACTTTTGGCAATACATTCAGATAATTGTCAAATTAAATAGTCCATTGCCGTTGTTGTTGCAGTTTACTTTTTCAATACTTGAAATTATTAACGAATCCCTACACATTTCTTATAAGTAAGCATTCAAAATAAGTTTGTCCTTAAATTTCAATACAAAATCCTAAACAAAAATCTAGTAGATAATATCAAACACAACTTTTATGCTGCGTGTTCATAATCCTTTATTTTTACAGTTGTTTACTCCCGTAGAAGTGAAAAACAAAGAACTTTCTAAATTAAAGTTACCGAGATGTGTTGTGGTTACGTTTGTATGTTGTATATGAGCTATTATCTTGTAAGACTTACTGTTATGTTTTTTCTGAGCAGTAAGATGGCTGCTCTGGTGGTACAGTCCCGTTTCGCCGGTTTGAAGATCGAAGACGACGACTATCCGTCGTCCACCGAGAGCAAGCCCAAAAAGACGAAGACCAACGCGACCAAAAAACCGGATTCCGCCAAGAAAATCAAAAACACTAATGCTAATAAGCCACAGGTATTTTGATAAGCAACTTCTAAATTCTAATAATAATATACAAAAAATGCTTACATAAAGTAATCAGATACTTCCTTCCTATTAAAGTAAGTTTGAATTCTGAGTATTTTCTATAAGTATTTGAATATCTCTTAAAATATACTAGAAAAAAATGTCTAAATCATATCTATTTATATCCCATGACTCTCATGAGGTATCATACAATAATAGGTCAAAGAGAAAAAAGATTGTTACAATATCAATGTTAAATAATACTAATAAAAAAAAAATACATTTATGGGGCAGCCTTATTGCTACATTTGTTTCAGGTAACATTTCCTCTTCTTTAGATCTTTCTTTTCTTTTTTCATTTAGGCCCAAATTAAAAAACATATCCCCATGAGAGTTCCAGTGAATATATTTTAAGTCAGAAATGTTCTATGTATTTTTAAATAGATTAAAACTCAATTATTAATACTCTATATCTATATTTGTTTACATAAGGCTGGTTTAGGTTAAATGAGGAAAAATACTGGAAAATATGCACAACTGGGCAGTCAAACATCAAAAGAGCTATTTGATATTTGCTTAACACAAAATGGGCGCATCAGTCGTCGAGTTGCGGATAATGACCCGCTTTTACCATTACCATTACCATTTGCTTAACAAATCAATGTTTTAGGTACAATCGCTTATGGTGCCAAAAATATATTTGGCGCTAAAAAGTTGGTGTAAGTCTTTAAAAGGCTTATCAATCGTCCGATAGGGTGTGTACTATTGCGAATTTATACTGTGCTTGCACGATATTGCACCTTAGGTACTGTACTCACCTCAGGTATGGTCCTCCAAACAAACGCCAATTTTATGTGCCTCCACATTTCACTAACTGCTAGGCTTTGAAACTACGCCTAGGATACTAGATCATACGATTGAGAGCGCGTACGACGGCGACGGCGCAGTCTCTGTTTCGATACTCGAGGGATGATGACTACTTTTTTTTTCTTTGTCTATCGGGTAGAGAGCGTCGGTAGTCTAGTGGTTAGGGCCGCTGCCTCCCGTCCGGGAGACACGGGTTCGATCCCCACCACGTACCAATGCGTTTTCGAATTTCGAAACGTTTATTCGATGATCTTACCATGATGAAACCTGCACACTCCTGCAAAGAAATTCAAAGGTTGTGTGTGAAGTCAACCAACCCGCACTGGGCCAGCGTGGTAAACTAAGGCCTAATCACTCTAAATCAGGGTAGGTTCGAGGCCCTCGGTTGGGACGTATATGTTGATGAAACACATTTTTTATTTTTTCAGGTAAACAAAAAACTATGGTGATATATTCAGTTCAAAAAGCGTATGAATTCACACTTGAGTTAATTTTATTGACCGAGCCAAGATTGCTTTTGTATGTCTATCTGATTGTTCTACTGTACAGGTCGCGTTTTTCAACCGATTCTCGTGAAATTTTGTGAGCAGGTTCGATAAATTAATCAAACATTTTTGTCAAGTCAGTTTTTGGAAAAAAAATACGGAGTTATGGGGGTTGCCAGCTTACAAGATCTACCGCTGAAGCTGTTTTCCTCTACAGGTCACATTTCTCAACCAATAAACAAGGGTCGGGGATATTGGTAGAGAAAAAAAAAACAAAAATTTTATTTATTTAAGCCTCTTACAAAACATCAAGCTACTAAGTAAAATTTTACAGTGGCTTGTTAAAGACCTTGTTAGTTGTGACGTAGTGAGCTCCCAATTTCCAACTGTAATAAAATAAGTAGTTTAAATAAGCATTTTTTTGTTAATTTGATAAAACATGTGTCTACTTTTTTTTAATAACCTGACTGAAGGACAAAATACAATTCAATTTCTTTAGCCAGTCATGATCCCTGCCCCAGACACCTCGCCCGGTACATTGGCGAGAGGCAGTTAGTGGCCGTTCTGTATTAATAGGGAATATGCATAAAAAATTTATTAGTTTTTTTCAAAGTTCATCTGAAAGTATACAAAAATAGAATACCTACTGACAGTCAAAACAGAATCGAAATTGATCGAAAAACAAACTAGATACAACATTATTAAACAAATATATCTGTCCCTCTTACGAAAACAAAATTTTCTATGGCGGATGTATGGCCCGACATATGACGTCACATGTCACGTCGGACCTCTGTCTAACCATCAACTTTGAAGCCTTGGACTTTGTTTCTGAGCAAGATATTTAAAAAGATATCTTTGTGTTTATCTTGAACTTGAAATATTTTGATTCAACATCAACGGCCCGTTACAGTCCACTGCTGGACCACGCTTGGCAGGCGGGTTGGAGATCGCAGATTAAAGGGTTACTGTATCAGAGAGCACTGCTGCCCGTTCCCTGTTCAATGTGTAGTCCCTAAGTCACCTCTTACGACACCCACGGGAAGAGTAGGGGTTGGTGACAAATGTATTCTACTCCGCCGTCACTACACGGCTTAAATATTTTGATTAAAGAATTAAAAAAAAATTGTGCATATTCCCTATTCTGGCACTGTGTTTGTAGCAGCAGAGTGCTCCCAAGAAGAAGAAGGCAAAGCAGCCGCCCGCAAACAGCGAGCAGTGGGAACAGTGGAAGCAGAAGGACGAGGAGCTGGTTGATGGAAATTACGAGACTGAACTGCAACAGGTAAGTCCCTTTGAAACAAATTGTTTAATCAAAGTCAAAGTCAAAGTCAAAATAATTTATTTCCATAGGATGTTATTACATCACTTAGATCCGTCATTACATTTTTTTTGGGTGAGTTCACTAACACAATGGCGGAATCTGTGGAGAAGAGCTCACCGAAGAAACTCCACAGTCGTCGCATCTTTTGCGTTTCCTTTTTTAAATAAAATATTGTCAATTACAAAATTAATGCTTATTACATATCGGAAAAAGCCTGCTACTCAAACAATCTATTCCCATGGACACCTATCTTCTAAGTAATCAGATATCCTATAGTAACCTTTTTTATACAATTTCTGTTTTATAATTATTTTAAACTTGTCTAAAGGCAAGTTTTTAATATCAGTAGGGACCTTATTGTAATAGCGTATACAATTGCCTTTAAAAGAATTACTACTTAATCGCTGATAGAACACATAATGCCAATAACGCAAAAGACAAATGATGCATTGGGCATGAAAAAATACAGCGAATATCATCCAGCTGACCGATCTTCCAACAGACCCAAATATTTGGCGATTTTATGAACGAAATAAGAACACAGTAGGCTTAGATAGTTGAAAAATATTCCTGATTTTCATCATTCAAATAAAGGTGTAAAACACGAGAATATAGACTCTGTATTCTTGTGATAAACAGCCTCCGTGGCCGAGTGGTCGAGATTTCGACGCCTATTACGGAGGTTCTGGATTCGATTCCCGGTGGGGACACTGTCAAGCAAAAATCTCTTTGTGAGACTTTCCCCAGTTTGGTTAGGACATTGCAGGCTGAATAACCTGATTGTCCGAAAAGAAAGATGATTCCGTGCTTTGGAAGGCACGTTAAGCCGTTGGTCCCGGCTACTATCTAGTCGTTACATGAGCCAAGTCAGTGGCCTTTGGCGGCTCTATAACACTGACACCAGGGTTTGTGAGGTCGGTGGTCGACGATGATGATGATGATAATAACGAGAATTAAAAAAAATAATTATTTCATCATTTTCTGCCCACATCCACCCACTGCTGGGTATACATATAGTCCAGACCTCTCCTCTACTGCGCCATTCAGTTTTACCCAAGTTTAACCCAAATCTGTCTTAGGCCATACTTCTCTCAAAACTGGATTACGAGGAAAAGAAAGACGTGTACAAGCAGATTAAGAAGGAAGCTGAACTGGAGAAGAAGCTTAGTGACCAGGTTGTCAAGAACAGCAAGAAACAGAAGAAGAAGAATGTCATGAGTCTCGACCAATTCAACAGCATGGGTAGCCCTGGAGAAGAAGCTAAACGTAAGTCACTTTACTCTTGTCACCTCTTTTCTGTTACCTCGGCCGCTCCATACAACCGTCGCATCTGAACTGAAATAACAACATTTATTTGTAATTTGCGGTCCGCCCGCGGCTACGCTCGATTTGTGTAAGATTTTCCCGTGGGAATAAGACTTTTTCCCGTAAAAAGTATCCTATGTGTTAATCCAGGTTACAAACTATCTCCATTACAAATTTCATCCAAATCCGTTGTGTACTTTAAGCGTGAAGGCGGAACAAACATCCAAATATATTTTCTCATTTTTTATAATATTAGTGTGAAGTGTAATATTAGTATGATGTGATGTGATTTTTAACCCCCGACGCAAAAGAGGGGTGTTATTTATGTATTAGTTTTGTGTTTCGTTCCAGCCAACCACGAAGAGCCGCCGCCGCCCGCGCAGTCTCCGGACCGCGACACTGAATTCTTCGAGCGCGTCAAGGACGAGGCCAAACACGAACTACTCAAGGACAAAATCATCGACCGAGTGCGCAACAGAAAGTTAGTGAAAACACAGCTCTTATATTATGTGGGGCTCGAGCCTACCCTGAATTATAGAACCAAACATCGACCAACTAAGAATTGAAATCGGTTTCAATCTGTAGTAGATGGGGGTTCGTCGTACAAATAGATAATCCAACACAAACTGTTTAATTAGCGTAAGTAGCAAAAATACAATTGACGTGCGAGGTGACGCGTCCGGTCGCGCTCGCCTAGGTTCGCGGACTGACCAATAGCGCGTCGCTAACACAATCAATCAATCAGCCTATTGCAGTCCGCTGCTGGACGTAGGCCTCCCCTCGGGCACGCCAAAGCGCACGATCACCCGCTTTGCTCATCCAGCCACCACCAGCGACCTTCCTCAGGTCATCAGTCCAATAGCGGACAATAGTAATATAGATAAAAAGTTTATAATGTAACATATACACGATCACAACAAAACCTTAAATAAAAAAACCTGACCTAACAACTATAAAAAAAAATATTTTAAGACTCCTTAAGTTGGCACTTTCAAATGATGATGCCCCACACAATATGTTTATTTACTTATTATTCTATGGCGATAGTAAGAGCGTCGGTGGTCAAGTGGCCAGGGCCGCTGTCTTCCGTCCGGGAGACGCGGGTTCGATCTCCACCACGTACCCTATGTGTTTTCGAATTTCGAATTCATATGTATTTTCAAAGCTAGAGTGAACAGGCACCTTCTGGGCAAACTCGTTCCATCATCGACCACATCTCGTCCCTCGCGGACCTGATTGTGGTCAAGAGTAAGCCCATCAACTAATAAAAAAAAAAAAAAGTACGTTTATTCGGCGCTCTTACGGTGAAGGAAAACATCGTGGTGAAACCTGCACACTCCCGCGAAGAAATTCAAAGGTTGTGTGTGAAGTCGACCAATCCGCACCTGGGCCGGCGTGGTCGACTAAGGCCTAAAATACCTAATTCTCAGGGTAGGTTCGAGCCCTTCGATGGGGACATATATGAGCTGTTGATGATTATTCTATGGTTTACGTGCGCATAACGGAGATCTAACACAATGTCAAATTTCATGTTTCTACGTTTCATAGTCTTTGAGAAAAGCCTCTGTGACCGACGGACGGACGGACACGGTAGGGTCCTTGCCAAAAAATGTCTTATAAAGGCTCATTCACACATTCACGGTTCGCGCCGGACCGGCGCGCCGGCACGTAATGTATGAAGCTCTATGGAGGTGTTCACACGGCACCGGTCCGGCTTGCAACCGTGGACAGCGTAAACCAGCCCTAAGGGTTTCGTTTTTCCTTCTAGGTACAAAACCCTAATATTCAATAGAGAAAAACATATTGAAGCAACCTTACCTATACAAAGTCGCGTTGGTTCCAGAAACGTAACCCATGAAGTGATAACGCGGTCCCAGTTCGCGGACGCGCTGGAGCGGAAGGACGCGGAGATAGCGGCGCTCAAGGGGGAGGTGGCCGGCCTCAAGGAGGAACTACTCACCGTCAAAAGCAGGAACAAGAAGCTTTGCAACATACTGGGGCAGGGCGAGAGTGAGTATAATGTTTTTTCGGACGAAGCAACCGTATCGCTCTAATAATTATTCGGACCTCTGCAAAAAACACCACATTCTCCCACTCTCTATGAGAAGAGAAATTGCGGATCTATCTTATTTACTTAAAATCACCACTAACAAAATTGATTGCCCAGATCTGCTTTCCAAAATTTTTGTCCGAACCCCCAGACTGACCTTACGTAATAGCGCTCCCATCCATCTTCCCTCAGTGTCTTCGAACTACCGTCAAAATTCATTTCTTTTGCGTGCAAGCAGCAATTTTAATAAATTGTGCCAAGAATTTGACCTGGACCTGTTTAATACTGGTTCCGATACGGCGAGACGTTTGCTAAATAGACAATTTTTTTTGTAACTGAACAATCTGTTTGCGAGCTAGTATTCAGGCCTATGAGTGTATGACCTTATGTGTTTTTTTATGTTCTGGCACCTACATGTGGAGACCTGTAAATGGCTTTTTGGTACTACTGTATTTACTATTAAGTTAACTTTAGCTGTTGGTCTTCCTATTATTAATAAATAAATAAATAATGTCTTCTATTTTTTGGATTTTCTGACAGCTCTTTTTTTTTTTACTATCCTACGTGATCCCACTGCTGGCCAAAGGTTTCCCCCGATTTTTTCCACCGCTCTCTGTCCTGCGCATGTTCTGTCCAGGCTACGCAAAAGCATCCAAGTCGTCACGCCATCTCTTTTTGGGTCTGCCCCGACGTCGGTTACCGTCCTCGGGCACCCAGTGCATAACGACTCCAGCCAGCTCTTTAAAAAATAAAAATAGTAGTTCTAACTAAGATGATAGATGGCGTCAGGTGTACTTCGTGGAGTTCCTTTTATTCCTTTTATGGCCCTGGGTAACTCGCCGGATTTCTTCGGATCCACGAATCGTCAACGCCATCTATCGAATATTTATGAACTATTTTTTTTTATTGGCTGACGGAAATCCCCCATTGCGAAACAATAAAAAAAATACAACCGAATTGAGAAACTCCTTTTTTTGAAGTCGGTTAAAAATTCACCATTCTGGGAAATTTAACTTTTTGGGCTTTCATTCAACTTTGTGGTCCCAAAGGGTTAATAGAGATGAGGTTGATTTTCTTATCTTTGTCTATCAAGTATATTGTTAAAAAGTATTGGACGGACACGTATTTTTAATTTTTTCACATAGTCAAATAATTACAGAGATATATTCAGGTCGACAACCGACCTCACAAACCCTCGTGTCAGTGTTATAGAGCCGCCAAACTGACTTGGCCCGTGTAACGACTAAATAGTAGCCGGGACCAAAGGCTTAACATGCCTTCCGAAGCACGGAATCATCTTTCTTTTCGGACGATCAGGTGATTCAGCCTGCAATGTCCTAATCAAACTGGGGAGAGTCTGGGAATCGAACCCGAAACCTCCGTAATGGGCGTCGAAATCTCGACCACTCGACCACGGAGGCTGTCAATTTAGTGTTAATTTTTATATACAAGTAAGGTTCGGAGCTCGCTTTTTATTATCTTTGCGATAAATTAAATCAGTATAAGGCTCAGAGGAACAAAAGACGAGGCGACGCGCGTCAGAAATCAACTATTTTCAACTCTCAAACACCCAAAAATTGATACCTCTAATTTCCGTATTTTAACTACGTAATTCGTATTTTTAAATACGGAAACAATCCCTGCGTTCCGAGACGCGCTGGATTCGATTAAAGTACCCGTAATCGAGTTCTGAATCTCTGTCAGCCATACATTTTTTTGCTTTTCTGATCGCTGGCAGCGCTGAAAGTCTGATTCGGAATGAGCCCAATGTCAGTCCATCTATTGACAGTTAGACGGTTTAAAACTGGCGCTATGGAACATTCTCTCCGTTAAAATCGTTACTGCGCTCGGATGCAACTGCACATGCGTGGCGACTCATTACGCGCCTAGGACATCTAGACGCGTCTAGGGCTCGAAGCTATAAATAGAACTTTCAATAGCTGGCCGCTTCCCGATTGCAAAGCTAAGCGGGCTCAGTTGCATCGATAGCCAGTATAACCTGACACATACCGCCATCGATCTTCTTGTGCAGCGAGGCCTATTTTATACTGGTTGTTTGTGCCTGTACTTAACATCCGAAGTGCGTCAGTTATCAAGCACTTTTGAGCCGCGATTGAGCCAGTGCAAGTTGAAAGATGTACTGGCTTGTGATATTTTTCTTAATATTTTCCGGAATCGCACTCGCTCTCGCTCTCAAGAAGAAGGAAAATAGCGAGGACGACGAGGTTGAGTTAACTTCAACAGATTAACATTTCCAGACTTTTCCGAACCTTTTAATTTTACAAAAGTGAACAAGATTTCTTTATTGACGTACACCTTTGTATATTTTCATTTTGGTGCTGAAAGTCTTGAAGAAACACGTGAGTACTAGTACGTTAATATACGTTGTACATAAAACCCTAGTTTATGAGCTTTGACCATAAAGTAGGTGGCGCGACGCGGGGCCCCAGACAGAGAGTCCACTCAGAACAAACTGCCGTTTCGGGCACGCACACATTGATGTATCGTTTATATGCGTTGCCGCGCAGTTCCCAAACAGTGCTCCATAGCGTTTGCCCAAAGAGTGAGTGAGAGAATGAGTCTAGCACGATGACGTAATTACTTTTGAAGAAGGCGGGAATGGCCCTTCTGTAACCCTTTTTTATTTTGTGCTTTGAGTTTAAATGTGACAGTATTTTCGCTCTCACCCACTCCGTAAATAAATCATACAAATAATAAATACTAGCGGTTCGCCCGCGCCTACGCTCGCGTTATGTAAGATTTTCCCGTGGGAATACAACTTTTTCCCGTAAAATGTATCCTATGTGTTAATCCAGGTTACAAACTATCCTCCTTACAAAAGGGAGCAACCAAAATGGGCTTGGCCTTAAACAGCTACACAAAAAAATAATATAAATATAAGATTCGACTACGCACCCAAACGAAGCTTCCCTTATCTTTTCTTTGGCTTATCCGCTGTTTAATTTCTCTGTATGTTTCCACAGTGAAGGATAAAGCAGAGGTGTTGGTGGAAGTGGAGCGCCTGCGCAACGTGCAAGCCGAGCTCACCGCCGAGATCGAGTCGCTGCACTCGCAGCTGCAGCGCGAAAGGTCCAAAACCGTCGACAGCCGGCCCAAAGACAAGGTAATTGCCTCTTTAAAAATAATTCTGTAGTTGACTGTATTAAAAATAAATATTTTTACACTATTCAAGCAATAGATCTTCCAAGATTATTCGCATGGAGCGAGTGTGTGTTAAAATTTACATTATTTCAAGATTTATTTTTATAAATCAAACTAAAAATAGTACATATACTGTCACAACATGTCGTGACGTCACGCCGTGCTTTTTGATTTGAATTCCCATATTAGGTTATGTTTTGACATTTCATTAAAAGAAGCTGTTTTGAAAAGTCAGTACACTACCGGATCATGATAATAGTTTGTACTGGACCTACATAATATTATGTCACTTGTTTTAAATACAGTATTTTCTTGCTAATTTTCACACCAAGTGGCAAAAAGAAACAACAATCTTAGTAACGAGGTGAAAGCAGCGTCGTTCGACCTTCGTGTACTAGTTTTGAAGGGAAACCTTCATGACCGCCCCTGGTTTTGTACGCCACGTTTTTAATGTACATGGTTTACAACGAATACGTATTCACTCAATACGAGGATGTCTAAAAAGTTGCATCCAAAAACAGGTCTGTACAAAAAGTGCTCGTGCAGTTTTGAACCCAACTGTTTTGGTACGCCGCGTTTTTCTAAGCCACTGATTACATGTCAAAATAATGGGTCGATTTTAGTAAGTCTGTGTTTTTTCGCTGTTTTTCACTAGGCAGCACCTGAAGGGGGGGGGGGGGGGGTTTGGGGGGCGCAGCACCCCGCAATAAAAAAAAATCCACCCAGAAAGAATACACTTCGGTTAGGTTAGGTTAGACTGTTGTCAACAACAGGCGGAGGGAGACGAGCGAGCATGCCGCGGCAGCGGCCGGCGACCGCAGGAGATTACTTCTCAAAAAGGCTAATGGTTGGAAAATTCGAGTGCGTAAAACGTGGACGGCAAAAAAATGGCTGCAGAAAACGGGTCGGTCAAAATCTGCTCGCACAGTTTTTCCCGTCCAAGGCAAGCATGTAGTACACAAAAAACTGTCTGTACAAAACGGAAACAAGCATGAACCCCACTCGTTTTGAAGATGCGTGAATGGACGACGTTTGACGTTTGTGGCCGTGTCACGAAGCTACAAGTTACAAGTACAAATTGACGTACACTGCGTAGACAATTAGATAAAACGATAAGGACTTAAAGTTTAAGCGAATTGGCTACGCAATGTATATCAAATTGTAACTTGTTGCTTCGTGAAATGGGGCCCAGCAGATGTAATTAAGTTCGCAGTCTTACTTTGATGGTTGTATGTATTTAATTATTATTGTTTGTGTTGTGACGTCATAAATATAATAAATTCTTCTTTTTTTCAAATAGCGTCAGGTGACGTCATTACAATTCATACAAACAAGCTACAATATAGCGAATTTTTCAATCCCAACACCCCAACCAAATAAAGACAAGTGTTTTGTTTCCAATAACTTAGCTGATTTATATTTGTCTTTTCAGAGAAGTTCATTTAAAAAGAAAAGAATACGATTTGACGTTTCTTCTGAAGCTCTTCCTTCAAGAGACAGTCCTACCTAAGCCGAAGAAACATTTTTTTATTCAAACGAAATGTACCTAGTTCATAATATTTAATAAAGTAAAAATATGAATAAATTATTAAATTATCATCAAATATTTTATTAAGTAGTTGTAGGTAAATCATTTGCTTTTTTCGGTTTCAGAAAAAAAGAACGGCAAGCGAAAAGGAGAAATAGCAGTTGAAAGTGAACGAGAAGGAAGTGCTTCGGTTCAATTAGTTTTAGTAGCATTAAGTGTCTGTTGGACTATTTGTTTCACTGATGTGCAGCTGATGAACAAAATAATTATCGTATCAATAATTCGCACATAAACCATACGCACACAATTACCAATTTATTGAAAAATTATTATTTGTATCTCAAAAATTTGAAAGAGAAAATTGAAAATTCTTAAAACGGTTTTTTATCACTTTTGACCTCAGTTTTTTATCAATCTTATCTTATTATCGGATAAAACAATAGATTTTTATGGATTGTTTTTAATACTTGCATCGGAGCCTTACAAATACATTTTTTATTTTTTACTGATTCGATTCCCAGCTGAAGCAGGTGACTTCTTAGAAATCTTTAAATGTTTTTCAACTAAAAAAAAAATACTTTTTATTTAGGGAACTTTCCGTTCAACTTCGGACTTCTTTCTACCTCTTTTCTCGTACTCGTTCTATACTGAGGAGGGTTGACGTCAGGCAGGCGGCCAGTCGTACAATAGGGAACATTACAAAATTATTTTTTTTCATAGTTCATCTGAAAGTATACAAAAATAGAATACTGACAGTCAAAACGGAATCGAAATTGATCGAAAAACAAACTAGATACAACATTATTAAACAAATAATATCTGTCCAAAGATTTTCGACGCGCGTCGCCTCGCGCTAAGCGATCGTCTTTTATTCCTCTGAGTATCTCCCTCTTACGAAAACAAAATTTTCTATGGCGGAATTAGTGGATGTATGGCCTGCGTGGCATATGACGTCACATGTCACGTTGGACCTCTCTGTCTAACCATCAACTTTAACGCCTTATAACTTTGTTTCTGAGCAAGATATTTGAAAAAATATATTTTTTTGTGTTTATCTGGAATTTGAAATATATCGATTAATGAATTTAAAAAATTTGTGCATATTCCCTATTAGCCAACACTAATATTATATGAACCTTATCTCGAGCTATATGATTTCAAAATGTATTTGCGGCTAAATAGTTTTCTGTACATATAAAAAACTGTAATTATATAGATGGTAAAGGTGTACAACATAGATTCGAAAGAAACATGTTAAACCGATCCCGCATAAAGGCTGATTTACATTGAGGCTAATTCCACTGTCACGCTCATATAATACAATACAATACTTTACTTTTTTTTACTTTACTTTTTTTTTTAATATAATACTTTACATTTACGCAATACTTTTTAAACACTTATATTTTTATACAGTCGTGTTTGGTTTCACGTGCGAATTATGATAAAATTACGTAACTTTGAAGGTTGAATTGGAATCTTGATGCTAAACTGTTTGTGATATCAATGAAACAAATATTATATATTTTTAAAAGAATCTCAAATTATGGAAAGTCAATTGTCTAAGTATTTTAAAGAAAAGAGCACAATTTTTTTTTAATGGACCTATAGTGCTTGTGTCGCAAAATCGACGTATCAAGCGTTACCGAACTTTTGGGGCAGCGGAAGGCGACGACGACAATCACGTTGACGATGACTAAAAATTGATTAAAATTGACCACCCGGAATCGTATATCGGCCCACCGTTAGGTTTTAAGTTTTGAAGCAAGTTTTTTGCAAGTTTGAAGCTGGGATATTAATAATCTTAATCGTGTGCTATTATTACTATTCCAAATTGTGATGACGTATTGATTTCGACACAGATAATATGAGCTTATGCGTTAAACACGAGTCGTGCCGTAGCATAGTTTAATGAAATTGCAATTTGGTTAAAAACAGTAAGTAGGTAAATAGAAAAAAAATATCCGATTGAAAAGGCTGTAATATCTTCGCTTTCTCAGTTTCTTATTTTTTTAGGACAACAGCCTCGTTTTTTATACAATTTTCAAACTTGGAACAATAGCAGCTGCATTGTACCAGCTGTAAAACTGCATAAAAACTTTACGTTCCACCTAACCCTTTTTGAGATAGATCTTAAAACATGCAAAGTGTGAGCCGGTAGGCGAAATGTGACGTACACAGACGGACTACATTGGAATTGTGTTCCAGCGAAGTGGTTTGTATGCAGTCAGAGTGCAGTTGATGTAACTGCTGTCTGCTGTGTGTGATCCTAGCGACTAAAGAGAAACATAAACATCACCTTCAAAGATACTGTCATTTTCAAAGATGCTTTAGCGCACTGTGCCCTTGTGCAAGCAAAAACATCCTCATCGTCCAACGTTTTTTCTTGTGACGTGAACTAATGTACAAAATGCCGTCGGTTGGATTATCGTAACTAGCCTTTTATGCGCCCTGTGTGAGCTTCCATTACAGAGCCTTTTTTAATTAAATATGCTATAATCTGGTCAAATCAAACAATCAAAATAAAAAATATTTTATTCGAATTAAGATTTTTACAAATCATTTTTCGGCGTCATGGATGGCACGTTCACTGCCACGGTCCTGGTAACACAAACTGTTCAAATGCAGTCAGGGCGCAGGTCGAACGCACCTTAGTCTTTAGGAGAGTGCATAATTAGTTTAGTATATAATTTACTAAAGCGAGTGTCGCTGTTAACACTGTTAACTGTTAACACTTATACTTATCACCTCTCCTTACGCACTCTCCTAAATACTACGACAGTGTAAATTGGCCTTAGTATAATCTGCGTGGTAAGCCTATAACTGCATTCAAACAGCCATTTAGCAGCTTGAATGTAGTTCTTATGCTGTCCGTCTATGCAGACTTATAGATGACTGTGTTTGGGTGTTTTTGTAATAGCATAGACGACTAGACTATAAAAAAAGGTACATTAAAAATGATTATGTCAACGTTTTTCTTGTCGGTTGTCAATGCCTTCCAGTGTGTTAAAAATGTTTGTCTATGATGCCTTCGTCAATGCTGACAGTCAGAAGTCTACCCCGGGACTGGAAACATGGGTTTCCACACTTATAAAAAGACTCATTGAATACTGTTTAGAGATTTTGTGTAGTTATAGACTAGTAGTTGTAACGTGCCAAGTGGTTGCCTATTATGGTGACGTCATAATTTCATACAAAACCACTATGCCACTATGTCCTCCATAGTGTAGTTAGTACGTTGGCTGCGTATAGGTCGAAGGTCGTAGGTTCAAGTCCTGCCGGAAGGTTTACGTTTTTGGTTGTTTTGTGTGAATCTAAAATAGACTAGAGAGCTGTAGAAACTTCATTAAATACATACATAAATATGATGACGCTCCTATCTCCGTAGGGGTGAGCAGATCTCTCAAGGAACACATACTAAAACCACGATAACTTGGCAATATTTGCATTGCATGGGTTGAATTCTTAATTAAATTTTACGTATTTACGCTCACCCAAGCCCCGGGGTAAGCTTTGGCTATTCGCGTTTTATGTCACTAATAAGGCAGGCGTTGGTATACACATTTTTACTTCACCATATATTTTTACGTAGCCTGTCTCCAATAGTATGTATTATAAGTTTAAATAATCTATTCACCGCCCGCCAGTCCTCTAGTTTTAACTTCAAAGACACAGTGCTAGAGTTAGAGTTGCCATTTTACAGGTGCACACCTTCGGCAGTAATAGGGAATATGCATTAAAAAAATATAGTTTTTTTCATAGTTCATCTGAAAGTCACAACAGTCAAAACAGAATCGAAATTGATCGAAAAACAAACTATATACAACATTATTAAACAAATATATCTGTCCCTCTTACGAAAACAAAATTTTCTATGGCGGATGGCCCGCGTGACATATGACGTCACATGTCACGTCGGACCTCTGTCTAACCTTCAAATTTGAAGCCTTACTTTGTTTCTGAGCAAGATATTTGAAAAACAATTTTTTGTGTTTACCTGGAACTTGAAATATTTCGATTAGGTAATGAATTAAAAAAAATTGTGCATATTCCCTATTGTCATGTTTCGAACTATCGCAGTTGCAGTTCTAACCAAAAACCGGTACTCATTGCTGGTACCTAGTATGTAAAATATTCGGTACGTACAAGCCAATCACCTGAGAAAAAATCATCGGTATCGGTTCGGTTTTTGTATGTATTAAGCAATGATGTTTTAAGAAAGATACGTTCATACTGCACACACAACATAAATTGATCCGCGACACAGACACGCTATAAGTGCGACAGGAAATAGGCAACGCGTAAGAGTGAAAGAGACTGTGATCACAGCTCGACTGACTGCAATGGTCACAATTAGGACCAATTATTCACGGCACGCGTTTGGTGCGTTGGTGGCATATCTAACTCTTGTATGTATATGTCGCAGTGAGATGGTTATAGCCGTGATATGATCATATCACTAGGGATATGAGCATATACCGGATGATAGTCATACGAAACATCTTAATTACTATCTTACTAGGGATATGATCATCACTAAACTAATCTAGTGAAATAGTTATTGTTTGTTTCACTTCCAAAAGAAAACAATTCACACTATGACACTGTAACTTTATTAACGTATTCACACACTCAAGAAAAGATATACTTGTAATAAAATCCCTAGTGATATGATCATATCACGGCTACAACTATCTTACGGCGACATATATAATATCATTGTGTATTAAGACTATCTTCTGTGCTGACTGCGCGTTGGGTGACGGGCGGTGGGTAAGGTGCTATAGTATGTTAGATGTGCACAGTACAGGTGTTTTATCTCACTGAGGCACGCGAGCGTTACTTGTAGTTAATGCGTATGTAGATGCATGCGCGTGCGCGTAAATTCAGGAAACCTCACGTACTATCGGGGTCTGAAAATGTTTTCCAATTTTCAAATTCTACTCTTTCTTACTCTGTCTGTAATAAATAAGGTCTTAAATGTCATATCATGCTACTAACTATTAAACTATATAACTCATTTCTTATAAAAAAACATTGTTGCTAATTATAGATAATCATATACACCGTGAAATTTACATCGTTTTGTTCCCGCCGTGTAGTGATAGTACTCATCAAACTGAACAACTTTTCGCGAAAAAATAATTCCTACGACAATAAAGTTTTTGGTCTCTCCATAACAAAGTGAGACCGACCCATTTTGTATGGAGAGCACAAAAAAATTTTTGTCGCAGGAATTTTTTTTTCGTGAAAAGTTGTTCAGTTTGGCGGGTACTATCACTACACGGCGGGAACAAAACGATGTAAATTTCATGCTGTAGTTGTATATGTGTTGTCAAAGAAATTAAATATTCTACCAATTTAATAAAAAAATTAATGCCTTAAAACTTGACAAAAAAAAAACCAAAGCGCCAATCACATAATACTCGTAGTAAAGATTACCATACATGTGCACCTACAGTCACAACTTAAGACCATCGTGAAATAAAACGTCTGTACTAAAGCAGGGGTGCCGAACAGAGAGAGATGTTCTTATACGACAGAGCAGGACAGTTGATCTCGCTTTCGCATTTAGAACGTCGCTGATCGACACCCCTGCTTCTCTATGATAGTTCGAATTTATAAGATCTCTTATTTTAGTATTAGATAAAGGTATACTTACTCAGGAGTTATGTCACAAAACTTCCATTGTGCAGGGCTTTTGGGAAATAGAGTAAAAAATACTCCTGTTAACTGTACTTTTGTACAGGGCTACTTTTTTTTCCGTTAAGGCGCTAGTTTGTCTTTGTGCCAGTGTCAAGTACTTTTTACTGCGCGATAGTCGAACCCACGTCGTCGCCCAGCCTTGTGTTAGGCTCAAAGGTCTATGCATTTGGACAGCGTTTAAAGAGTACATATATCAAACTCGGTAGTAACATGAAGACACGCTTATTAAAGAGTTCAACGTGTTTCGTCAATAATAAATTTTATTATTTGGTCCGTATTTTAGATTTTCAGTTTCTTTGAAGCTATGTCGATTTCATGCAGTTCAAATGTAGCCCTTGTATAGACCTTTAACCTTCGATTGTTGTAAGAATTATTAAAGCAGCGATAATACATTCCATTCTCATCATCATCATCATTTACCAAGTACCGATCCATTGCTGTTGCAGTACTAAATGTAATTTAGCATCCCAAGCAAACGCAGCAATATAATCCAAATTAGTATCTGGATCTAAAGAGATATAATCACTGCTTTATGTTCTTCAAATATTTTCTTACATTTCCTTCAGTGGTCAGAATTTTTTAGACTATTTCCGAAAAAGTCGACTGTTTTCGTTAGTACCTTTTGTATTGACATAGAGATTATTATGAAATACTTACTGTGATTATTTTATTACTATTCCAGGCTATAATTTTTCATATAAATGTTTAAATTTGAAATAATTTTGTTTTACTCAAAAATCAAATTCTTTACCATACAAATAATCGTCTAAAAATATACCTTCATCTGCGTACAAATGAACAAGGTATATCTATCTCACTTTGGACTGTTCAAAAGGTATGTATTTGCCAGGCAGGGGGTAAATAAAAATAAAACTTGTATTTTCAAAACAATGCACAATTTTATTGCCATATCTAATTACATACACAATTATAATCAAATACATCAAATATGTTTCCTTATAATGTACAAAAATATTTCATTTTACGTGCGCGTGAGTTAGTCCAAGCTTTATTTTTAAAATTAAAATTGTGTATCAATTGATCGACATTTTGAATCTTGTTCATGATGAGTCTTAGAACGGAAACACCAGAACTTAAAAGAATACGACTTTAGGATAATATTAAATCTCCATACACCAATTAATTTTAACGAAACTCAGTTTTATAATGCGGAATATGGCAACACTTACAGCATTTCAGCCAATCAAAACACGCAAAATTGATATTGCTAATAAAATTAAAATATGTGGGCATCTAAGTAGGAGATAACATAATTTATGCCTACAGTGGTTGCTTACTTTATGAATTATTTCATGTCCATATTTCTGAATATTTCCATGTGAACAGATCTCTGGTGGCAGAATAGTTATGGAACTACTGTCCACAAAGTCTACTAGTGCCAAAAAAAAAAAAATCTACTGTCTGACTACATTAAAGGAGATTATAAATGAAGTATGTAACATTGTTACAATTATGCTGGGGACACAAAACAATCTTACAAATATATCTATATAAATATTATTCAGTATTTGCTCCATAAACACCGTTACAGTAGTAGGCTGAGTCGGAAATCAATATTTTTATACATATAAATTAGAAAAAGGGAAGTTTTACATATAATCTAGAACATACTACGACGATACACGAGGGAGAATAAAGGGTGTTAAAATACCCAATATATTATTAGACTAATTTGTTACAATTGAAAGTTCTATAAAGGTCCTAAAGTTGACTAGGCGATTCATTTCACACAACGATGGTTCCTCCCATTTATATGAAACTTTTACTTTAAAAATAATGTTATAAAATTCATTTGTATAAAAATACGAATTCTCCATTAATTAAATTATTAGTAAAACTTAATTTATACTTAATATACTTATGATACAAGTGTCATATTGGCAGTAACGCGATTATGGCAACGTGAATTTGATTTTTTATAAAATATTTTTGGTCCGAAATTTTCATAGTATCTACTTAAGATTCCACATCACTATAATCTGCTTTTAAAGAAATACATACACCACTTTTTAATACTGATGTTATAGAATATAAAATATAGGTATTAGTTGTTAATATCTAAGCGGGACTATAATAACTTACGTAGTATGGCAGTAAGTGGTAAATAGACAGATTTTCGAAACTGTCGTTACATGGGATCTTTCAGAATTCATTTATGCATATAAACCGTTATCAATATTTTGACTATCTTATTTAAATTATATATAGTCTGTAATGTTTACTCATGAATTTTGTAAGACCCATTATTTCAGGCGCCTTATAAAAAAATCACAACGGTGGTGTCTAATAAGAATATTAATAATAGTAAGCATATTGGCAACACTGTTCAATTCTCAGCCAATCACTGGCGCTTGATGTGGTGTTCCGACCATCAAAAATTATTTATATTCTTTTTGACGCAGTTTCAACGAATTTCGTGTTTAGGTCAATGATATATATCGTTTTGACCTTGCGTCACATATTTTTAGCTAAATGCGGACGCTTAGAAGTTTGAACATTAGTCAGATATCCCAGTGGCGCCACCTACGACTAGCATCCAAACATCTGTCCTGCAAAATTTACTACAATATAAACTTTATACGTATTGTACTTGTAGCGAGATTCGCTCGTTACTCACTCGAGTTTTACGTCTATTCGATGGGTTATATACCTACTTATAAAACGGTCACTGTTTCGCATCACTTCACAAATCACTTTAAATTCTACACTTTAAAGTTCACAATCGAAGTACAGTTTCACTGAATTGCTTTAAAGATAAATTCACTTGGACCACAAAGGCAGTGTGTAAATCGATATAAATAAATCGAAAGACGACTGATCAATCGATATTTCGAATTTTTCGACCGACAGTTTATTCGCTGTCGTGAATCCTCTTGAATCACCGCTTTCAAAATGCATTCTCTGTACAAAAAGGTATACTTAAGTGCAAAAATCGATTAGTTTTTAATTCGTTCTTAATATTTTCACATTAGGATAAGCTCTTGTAAGAACTATTCTCTATCAGCTGAAAAGCTGTTTCATTCTCTTCCTCGTAGTTTGTTTTGGGTCGTTTAGCACGCAGGGACGTCTGCACATTTGATCACGTGTATCGGTTTGGTGACCGCGTCGCACTTGCGGTCCGGCACAACACTGTTGCTTCGTTTGTCCACGCAGTAAACGCTGCGTTTCTTCGTCGCTTCTTCGCCCTGGGAACAAGAAAAGTTTGCTAAGAATTTGTCTTAAAATGAGCCATAGAAAACTGCCCACCAGTGCGTGTGACAGTTCGTGCGTTCCACTCTATATACGTCCATAACAAAAGAAGATAAGTCTCACCGGAATATGACAGGCCATGAATGAAACACGGCTGCCAGGAGTGTTCGTTCATTCTACCCTGTATAAGCTTGTGAAGGTGGGTAACAAAAGAAAGTAGGCAAGTCTCACCGGCATGTGGCAGGCCTTGGAGCAGGGCTGCCAGGAGTTGACCCACCAGTGCGTGTGCGAGGTGCGCACGTGCTGCGGCGGGGGCGGCGGGCGCGCGCGGCGGCACGGGCGGCCCGGGCAGCGCGTCATCAGCGCGGCGTGACGCGGCATCTCCAGGTGGTAGCAGTGGGACATGTCCACTTTGCCTGAATGGGATGGGATGGTTATAAAATTAACGTTTTAAATGTAACGCTCAGAAGACTTCGCGCTGGTTCAATCCCCACCACGTACCAATTTGTTTTCGAAATGATATTAAGTCATTTCCACCTATATAAGTGTAGGTGACAAATCAGCGAGTGGTGGTGGTGGTGTGGTGTGTGGTGGTGTAGGTAGGAGTGTTTATAATTCTATCTATATACTGTAAAGGAAAACATCGCGATTCTTCGTGAGGAAATCTACACACCTGTGATGTGACGAAATTTAAAGGTTGTGTCCGTCCAACTGGGCCACAACCTCCAACATTAATTAAGGTTCCAAAGAAGAACACGGGACAAAGTGGCATGCAAAATTACATATCAAACCTTAATAACTATGGACCTCATCATCAAAATTATAAAAAATGCATCATAATTATAATCAATCAAACAAACATAATTATTATAAAAATTAATAACTCGAAATCCACTTTCAGATCATAATATGGGATAATCCAACTCACGGTTATGTTCGTCGTAGCAGTGGTAGGTCCTCCAGGAGTACCCCCACTGTCCGCAGGTGGCGTTGCATTCGCTCCACTCGGACAAGTTATAGTGCGCACGCGGCGGACCGAGCCCTTTGCTGTCCACCGTGTATTGATACGTCACTCCCGGGTTGCGGAGTTTCCCGCTCTTTATTCGTTGCTGCGAAAGAATATGAGTATGAACATCTGACAGCTTTATAAGAGATCGGAACAGGGATCAACTGACTTAGCTCTCTCAAATTGAGCCGAGTCCTGCGCGGGCGACGACGACGCTCGTATCGCGTATTTACTTGTTCGCGTGTGCCTTTGAATCTCCCATTAACCGTCGCGTCAGTTTGAGCAGAAATTTATACAGATTTGTAAAGTAACTTACGTAGATCGTAATGTCGTCAGTCAGCGGTCCATGTATTCTGACCTTCTCCCAGTCACGGTCGCGTTCGTAAATCGCTTGCGCTCCCGCCACGAAGTATTCCGTCAACATGGCGTTCCTGGTAAAAAACGTAAAGTTAAACCACATCACATCACACTAATATTATAAATCGTCGTTGCCAAATAAAAACCTCTTGTGGCGCTCTGGACGAAAATCACTTTTTTACACCATATTGTAGAAAATAAAATTCTCCAATTCGGCGCGAGCCTTTCATTTATCTTAAGTTCTTCACCTTCTTCAAAAACTCTTATGTCAATATCTTACATATTCGTAGAGATACAGGTGACGAAAAAAAAACTCCCATGTGACACTCAGAATTACAAAATGATTTGTGCTTTTCACATACTTCGCGTTTGACCTCAGTCTCACCTGACAGAAAGCGAGGTCGAAGATGGAGACGATTCAGGAAACATAGACGTAGGGAAAACATTCACTCCCCAGCTCTCACAAAGACGACGGAAGTGTTTCTAAGGGAAATTCAACAACTTGAAGGTAGTACTCCAGTGAAAGAATGAATGAATGCAATCGTAACTTACTGGGCACCGTTCAGGTACATCTTCTTCGTGTTCGCACTTCTGATGGAGATGAAGTTGCCAGGACTGGCTTTCTCTTCGATCTTCACGTTCCTTGACCCTTTAGGGATCACTGCAACCTGTCAAAGAAAATAAGGATATTTTAAAAATAAAATAAAATAGAAAGTTTTTATTGCCTTCACAAAAAACAGAACAATTACAAATACAATACTAGGTAGGAACAAGTTTGGCAAAAGGTAACAGTCTCAGCAAGTGCTTGCTTGACATAAAATAGCGCTGGTTTTCAGACTGGCTCCACACGTAGATGGGTCAGTCACCTTTATGTTTGTAAAATTAATATATAACCCAGCCTAACAAATAACTGAACAAAACTTAACCTAAAGGAATTGCAATAGTCCTAACGTGATGAGGAGGCCAAAAAATGACATGACCCGCAAAGTGTAGTAATCAAGTAGACATTAAGTCAAGACTACTCAAGGCAGACCCCGACTCACAATGGCTATCCGTAGTTAATAACGACCTCAAACCTAGAGCTAGATCCACTGACGACCCAGAATAGATCAAGCTGGCGGAAAGTGATTAGGAGAGCCGACCCCAATCAAACGCGGTATAAGGCCAGAGAAAGAAGAATCATACTAGTCCTTAGCACCAGATAACACTAGTATAGGTACTAGGTTATGACACACCGAACCTAGAGCCGTATATAGAGGCACTTACCAAGCTGAATTCGGTCTTCTTAGTGGTGTCTTTGGTGTAGATGCCCTGTACAGTTTTGCAGGCAGACCCGTTGCCTCCGCACACGCCGCACGCGTCTTCCTCCATCTCCGAGTTCACCTGCCAGTCGCAGCCCACCCTGTAGCAGACGCCTGGAATAAAGGAAAGGATCAGTTATAAAGACTCTAACTCATCTCATAGGTTAAAACGACAACTACACCCACCACAAGGGGCAAACAGAATACCAGCGTCGCGGTCTTCACGATCGCGGCATAAGCTGAGTGCGGTCCTTTTATTTTGACGTCGCGGCACATTCCAGTAGCACTAATGATTACCATCAATACCTATTCTATTATTATTGTTTGTGTTGTGGCGTAAAAATAATAAATGTTTCGTTCTTTCAAGTGACCCCACAAATCTTAGTTTCAGAGTTACTGAGCTGCCGAAGGCTGACATAGCTCTTGTGAAGACTACTTAACGTGATATCAGACTATGATGTCCTGATCAAACTGGGAATAGTATTTGCATGAGGATACGAACCCGGAAGTAGGTCTAATTAAAAGCTGAATGCTCTGCCCCCTAGATCACGAAGGCTGCTAAAGTGACCCTTGCTGAAAATCAGCTTGCGTGATGGTAATTGTACCATATTAGATTGAAATTAATAGGAGGGCAGCACTGACCAGCGATACACATGTCCCTGGAGCCGACGCTCTGCCTGCAGGGCGTGCCGTCCACCACGAACCCTCGGTCCACCAGCTCCACGTCCACGTTCCCGTTGCGAGGCACGCAGTGGAGTTCGCAGGGCTTGTCTGCAGAAAATAATCTGATTAAAAAATACATCAAGAAAAATCTACCGGCTCCTTTGTAACAACACATATTTGCCATGTGAAATAGACTCTTGGCATGGCAGTACCAGAGACTTCGAAGTTTGAGCATAGTTTGTAAGTTTTTGAAGTTAGAGCGCATTATTGGAAAATGAGGTGGCATAGCAGACACAAGAATGTGCACTCAATATACAGAAATAAAATGAAATTTAAATTACCCTAAATAACATTAAGTTAGATTTACCTTGATCAAAGTAAGGGGTCCAATCCACAATGGTCTCGTTGTTGTATGTGATGTTGTTGTATTTAGCGCACTGCACCTCCCTGAACGTCGGCTCGTTGATAGGACACGGCTCGGTGTTGCAAACCTTGTATCTGAAATAATGTGAAAATATTTTAAATCCTACATTTAAAAATACTTGGGCACTTTACAGGTGGTTCAATGGGCATCTGTATTTTAAGAAGAAAATTAATGCTGTTTGCTTGTTAGTCACCAATCTTCAAAATTATTAAAGAAGTATAGGTAACAACATAACTATAGGTATGTACTACGGACATTCTTTGGTAACTTGTAGGGTGCAAGTCTAAATGGGAATTGAATTACAGACACTGAAATTGAAACTAGACCTATCTTTGCCAAGCAAATTGGCTGACCTCTAAGCGCCCTGCGTGTCACTATTTAGTTGGCCGGCATTTGCATACAAACTGTAGGTGACGGGTGGTCACCAGCTCCTTACGATATGCTCGTATTACGGTAACTTCAATGTCCGCGACGCCCTTTACACTTTCAGCTCCATCTTTGGATCCAAATCAACTCACAGGCTTCTATCCCCAGTGCAGTAAGCGCCATTGTTCTCCGGTGCCGGGTTGTTGCAGTCGCGCGTCTGCGTCGAGACCCCCGCGCCGCACGTTCGCGAGCACTCGCTCCACTCGCTCCACTTGCCCCAGCCGCCGTTCACGGGCGTCGGTGACGGGCTGCGCGGAACGCATGTCTGGTTTTGGCACCACTGTAGATAGCATAAAATACGTTTAATGAATATTGTTAAATTCTAACAATATTGTACGGGACAATTAGACACCATCCTTTTTAGAAGGCAGTTCACTGTAATCACTGTAAACTGTGTTCTTTATAGAAGTCATGAATTGACTTGAAGTCATTAACAAACTTCGTGAAAGTTCAATACAAGACTATTAGCGCGATCGACCCTCTTTTTTACAATCGAATCGAACGTTTTGTTACGTCCTATTAGTTCGGTTGTTCCGATCCTTATTTTAACTATCTATAACCTCCAAGTCCTCTTCTTTCTAATTTTTGCTGTGATAATGCACAAAAAGACCGTCGAATAGAAATACCGCAAATGGAGAAAATTCAAGACAAATGGCATAATCTAAAGTAGACCTACCTGACCTGGAATTCAACAAGAAGAATAAAAGACGCAAACAGAAACATTAAAGTACGTACCATATCAGGCCCACAAGTGGTCCCAGGCTCGGCTGGCCGCAGCATGGTCTTGCAGGTTCCATTGTGGGAGCACCAGAGAAGTTTGCAGACTGTCGAGGGTTCCGCGCAGACCACGGCCTCGCTCCCGAACTGCAGGTGGCATTGGGATGACGCGTCGAAGGTCACACCTTGAAATAAACGAATAATTAAATAGGTGCAGACATCTCACACTTGACCATCAGATCTCTAACTAGACTTCTGTCTATAGTTTATTTATTCTTATGACAGAACCTGTAATACTCAGAGGAACAAAAGACGAGCGAGGCGACGCGCGTCAGGAATCTTTGCTGTATAATATGAATATCAGACAGCTGATATAACAGATAAACAAAATCCAGACACAAGGTAAACACAATTGTGCTCATCACATGAATGTTTGCCATGAGCGGGATTAGGTTCACGAGTCACGACACGACTCTATGCTTAGAAATTCAGAACATCAGGTAAAAATACTTGTGACTTCAACTTATCAGACGTATTATGTTTTAAATAAATAAACTTTTTATTTTAACTAACGGTCATTGGTGTCAATCTTTCTTATAGGATAGAATAGAACGAATGAATATCAAAATGACACAATCTCGTATCAAGATTCTTTGGCGGTTTGTTAATAAATACTTATAATTTTACTTGATTTTGTAGAGAAAGTACTCACCGGCAGGAACTTCGGGATACGTATACTCCTCTTGGGAAGGTTTATCGCTCAAACACTCGCCCAAACCGGCACTGTAAAGAAAAAAAAAACAGTAATTTAAACACAGTACAATAAAAAGAAAATCACAGCATATGACAGGTTTAAATTAAAACCATCCATTTTAAACCTACACGCGTTCCACTTGCTAATTAATTATCTTTTACAAGATATATTAGTCCACTTCCTGGACCATAAAATTCTATGGTAGGGCGTCGAGCATATAACAATCAATATAAAATCGACGGGCTTAAATTAATTTCTACTAAATCTTCATAAAAATGTCACACCATAATGCCAAAAGCTTCATATGAATACAGAATTTCAAAAGAATATTTAATAACGTGGAAGTGGTTTTAAAAGGTCTATAGTTGTGATTTTTAATGACCGATGTGGTAAAGCCATGAAGGTTGAGCTGCAAACTATTAATTGATGAGTGAGTCCCCTTGGCGATATCGAATGAAGCTCCATTTACCACCCCTTAAAGGAAATAAGCGGTGATTCTTTAACCGGAAAAACACAGAGAGTAATAGAAAGAGTCAAAGGAGGCCTATGACATGTCAGAACACTATATCAAGCATTTAAATAGGATAAGTCTATCCGAGAATCCTTACTGTAGATTCTCCGGAGAGGAGAGAGAGGGGACTGCACAATACTGCACATCATCAATCAATCAATCAAGCCTCCCCAAGGGCACGCCAAAGTGCACGATCACCCGCTTTCCTCATCCAGTTACCACCAGCGATCTACCTCAGGTCATCAGTCCACCTGGGCGTCCCACACTACGTTTCCCGAAAAGTGGTCTTCGAATCATATTTTCTGTGAATCCAGTGCCCTTGTTGGGTGGAGGACCTAAACTTACTATCTAGGATGCCCCAACTTTGAAATTCATGTTTGTATTCATGTTCTTGAAAGCTGCAAGAGGCTAATTAGAATTGAAGGGCAGATTGTCTAGGGTGGCAACTGGCAATGGATTTTGGAACTATATTTACCCGATCTCTTCCCATCAAATAATTCTTAAGTCATGTCCGTCAGACTATTCAAACAAAAGAAAATATTTGTAAGAATTCTCGTTTGTTTAGGCCGTGTCCTCAATAACTGCCATGGTTATTCTAGGAGACGTGATGTTTGTAAATATGTCATTCGATAGGGCATTCAGTGTCATTACTTGTGTGTACATCATTTATTTGTTCTATATGAACAGGCTATAGTCAAGCGACCTCATAAGATCGAAGGTTTGGTATTTTTTAAAGTTTTTTTATGATTTCTATAGTAGGTACTTGCGACGAACTAAGTTTGCGCTAGCGATGCAGAAGTTATCGGATTTTAACTAAGCCAGAATGTCATTTTCGAACGAACTTTAGCTGCAATCTTTTTCAGCTAGTCCATAAATAAGAGTACGCTGGCGGAGCGCTGGGACTCGCCACTGCTGGAGCGTTGGCTTAGCTTGCACGCTGCCCCAGCTCCCGCGTCTAGGCGGTTTTAATTACATCACCCATAACTAACATAGTTCTTAAGATTCTACTAACATAATATGGATTGTTATCTGAAATAAATTATTTGAATTTGAATTTGAATTTGAATAAAACGTACAGCAACAGCCTCCATGGCCGAGTGGTCGAGATGTCGACGCCATTACAGAGGTTCCGGGTTCGATTCCCGGTAGGGACACTGTCAAGCAAAAATCTCTTGAGCCAAGTAAGTGGCCTTTGGCGGCTCTATAACACTGACACCAGGGTTTGTGAGGTCGGTTGTGCAACACACACGATGATGATGATGATTGGGGCAGTCCGGTAGAAAATATATAATAGGTTGAAATATATTCTAGGAGTTTATCACATCACACTAATAGTTTGACTAACACATAGGATACTTTTTATGGGAAAAAGTCTTATTCCTACGGGAAAATCTTACACATAGCGAGCGTAGCCGCGAGCGGACCGCTATGCGCTAGTAAGATCATATAAGTAAGTAAGTAAGTAACACTTTATTGCATAACACATATGGGACATATAAAGAAAACATTATTATAAAATGTGCGCAAAGGCGGCCTTATCGCTAATAGCGATCTCTTCCAGACAACCTTTCTTTTTATAGAGGAATAGTGTACGGAAACCGAGTAGTAAGTGCGTGAAGGAAATGTACAGTTACTTTAACCTATAACTATGATATATAGACAAATATAGTAAATATATAAATACAATATACAATACATAGCATAATACATACACATATTTTATACATATACACACAAATATATATACACACAGATATACTTACATATGCAATATATACCTTCATAGATACTTAAACAATATATAGCTAGACAAACAAGAATACATAAATAAAATAATACCTACACACTACGATTAAATTCGTAGCCTACCTACATACATACATATATGAATACATACACACACTAAGTATAAAAATAGATGCATAATGAGAAATAGAGGAGATTAAGCGATTAGCAAACAAGTTGTGACTGCGTCAAAAGATACCTTCAATTTGAAGGTAGAAATAGATTCCGACAAACGTATTTCTTGTGGTAAAGCATTCCACAAATGTGTAGATTGCACAGTAAAGGACTCTTTATAATACCCAGACTTAGAGAACGGTGCCTTTAACAAATTATCACTCCTGGATCGCAAAGATCGAGCATGCTCATCCCCAAGAAAATGAAATCGCTCAGCCAGGTAGGGTAGTAGTATGTATAAGGGGGACGCCTGCGAGGAGCGCAGACGGGTGACCTGCTCCATATACAGGAACTATTTCACCCTTAATCCCAGTTTTGATGGATGCTCCTTTCATGATAGCGCCGCATCAGCTCAGCCGTATCGCGTGATACTCGTGGTAGGTGAGTAGTGTTAGGTCTATCCCTTGTTCTCTCCGCTTCTGGCATAGGGTGACCCAGTGGCCCCAGCGACTACTCAAGGAGAGCCAGCTTGGCAACGGCTATTGCTACTACCAGCCAACCCCCCCGAGCGCCGCGTGAGCCCCGGTGCCCCCCACGCCTTAAGCTTCGAGAATACCGGGTTCCCCCACACGATTGTTCTCCCCCCGTGAGATCGCAATCGGCCGGGCCTGCCATCGCCCACCCTCGGAGCACCCATCGAAGGAGTACTGGTTTTACTGTAGCTCCTCCGTGATGGCCCCCTCAAATCTGCCTGTTGCTTTGCAGTATCTCAGTATGTCCTTGAATGACAGATTGCTCAGTTCTTCCTTTTCGATGCTGTCTGTTCCTAGTATTTCCCATCTCGGCAGTGAGTACATCGGACATTCTGCCAGGAAGTGTAAGCTTGTTTCATCTTCGCCGCACTCTGGACATGAGGGGCTCTCTGCTCTCTTCATGATGCTGAGATGTCTCTGTAGCGTGCAGTGTCCTGTCACTATACCTGTGATGACTCTGACGTCTTTTTTCTTGTGTTGAAGTAGGTGCTTAGTTCGTCTGCGATCAATTGTCCTGATGAAGAGTTTCGACTGCCGGTATCCGGTGGCCTTCTCCCATCTGGCATTGGTTTCTACTCTTGTTTTCTTCTCAATAACTCCTTTTGTAATTCTTTGTGGTATTGGTAGGCGGGGCTCAGGACCTGTGAAGGTACTATCCGCTCCCTTTCTGGCCAATTCATCTGCATTTTCGTTCCCCTCGGTGCCTTGGTGTCCAGGCACCCAGGCGATAGTAACGCTACTTTTATTTGCAAGTAGGTTAAGTGCTGACTTGCATTCTTTAACCAGCGCCGATGTTGTCACTGGTTTATCTAATGCCCTAAGAGCTGCTTGACTGTCACTGTATATTACTACAGTGTCAGTCTGTAGATCTCCCATATTTTTGATCTGATGAGCACACTCTAGTATAGCGAAGATTTCCGCCTGAAAGATGCTCGCGTACTTTCCTAGTTCTATTGAAGTCTTTAAGGACCGCTCAGGCCCAGTGACGAGGATGCCTGCTCCTGAGAGTCCTGTTGATTCTTTCCTTGACCCATCCGTAAAACATATCAACGCGTTGTCATTATGCTTTACTTCCCATGATGTTCTTGGTCCTATGTGTATTCTGTATTTTTTGTCGAATATTCTTTGCTTCCTGATCAGATCATTATTAGCTAGAATCATCGACATGTTTCCCTCAAATTCTTTAGCCACCACAGAATGTCCTGTGTCATTGGTCTTAAGACACCACATTCCGTGTGATTTTAGTCTGTAGTATTGTTCTTGTGCTCTCTTTTTTGCTTCCAGATCAAGTGGATTGTGACCGAGTATCATATCCAGCGCTGCTGTCGGAGTGGTCCTAATTGCCCCTGTTGTCATTAGCCCTGCTAATCTCTGAACTTGGGCAAGCTCTTTGTAGTTTTGCTTGATGCTTGCTCTATGCCACCATACTATAGACCCATAGAGAAGCCTCGGGAGAATAATGGCCTTGTATATCCACTGTGATATACGTGGCTTCAGACCCCAAGTCCTCCCTATAGCTCTGCAGCACTGCATCATGGCTATCTTAGCCCTTGTGCATTGTGTCTTTATGTGCGAGTTGAATTGCAGTTTGCTATCAAGAAGCACTCCTAGATATTTAATTTCCTTAACTGTTTCCAGAGCCGTCCCATCTATTGTGATTGGGTTGGTCATTGTGTCTTTCCTCTTATTTGTGAATATGATGATTTTTGTTTTCTCAGGGTTGAGATTTAGTCCTTTCTCTCTGCACCATTTTAGTGCAGTTTTAAGGCCCATATTAACCAGCCAGGTAGGGTGGTGATACTGGACTACTCAAAATATTGTACACCAGTGCAAGAATATGAGCGACGCGTCGATCTCTTATAGATAACCAGCCCAGTTGCTTTCGGTATTCAGACACGTGGTCGAACTTGCGCAACCCAAAGACAAACCTAATACATGCATTCTGGAGGCGCTGGAGTTTATTTAAAAGATTCTCATTGAGGTCCAAATAGCATGCGTCAGCATAGTCCAATATAGGGAGAAGGAGGGATTGCGCAAGTTCGATCTTGGTCTTCACCGGCAGCAGGTTTTTCCACCTTCTCAATGACCCAAACGCAGCGAACACTTTACGGCTCACTTCAGAGACCTGAGGAGACCAAGATAAAGTAAAATCTAACAAAACGCCAAGATTTTTTACAACTTTGCTGTACGGTAGCGGTGTATTATCGAACACCACGGGAGACAGTTGACTGAAGTCAATTCGCGTAAGCTGCTTAGAACCACCGATAATAATAACCTGCGATTTATTAGAGTTGACTGTAAGGCCATGCGATCGGCTCCGGTCTAAAATAGCTGTAAGGTTATTATTAATCAAATTTATGCCTGAATCAAGATCATTCACAGACACCCGCGTATAAACTTGGAGATCATCAGCGTAAAGATGATAGTCACAGGAAAGGAGCGGAGTAAGAAAGTTAATAAAGATGGAGAACAGAAGTGGGGAAAGGACACCACCCTGAGGTACACCAGCAGCAATATTGCAGAAGGAGGAAGTTTTACCATCTACACGAATACACTGTCGCCGATCAGTCAAATAACTGTTAAACCAGCTTATTACCGTAGGAGATACATTAAGTGACCGCAGCATAGCAAGAAGGATGTCAAAGTCAACGGTATTGAAAGCATTGCTAAAGTCAAGTAGCACACAGATGGAAAGTAGCTGCTCCGACATCCCCAAGCGTATATCGTCCGTAATCTTAATAAGGGCAGTAACTGTACTGTGTCCCGGGCGGATATAATTAAGTTTGATTTCATATTGTTGGATTATTATTCTCTAAATATTTTCAATCAACATAAAAGTGCTTATTTATGTCTTAACATAACACATTTTACAAAAATATTTTCCAGTGTCTATAATTTCATTTAGACACTTAGAAAATATTGAATTTAAGTACAAAAAACCGTACGTCGCTTTTATACGAGTAGTACTGTCTCCAAGTTGACCATAAAATTATAATGAGGATGCAGAAAAGTCAACAAACCCATGTTACAGTACTATAATTTATTAGTCATCAACCTATGTAGGTGTCGAGATAGAGGCGATGTAATCAGGACAAGGTTGAAGGTTGAAAATGTGGCGATTCGTTAGCGTTTTACTAGCTTGATTTGACAGTCAACCGTTGAATTGACTACGGTAAAATGTTAGGTTGGCTATCATTAATTGTCCAGTTAACTGAGTGTGATGGCGTCTAGCTAAACTATTCGTAGCGTTAAATGCTACGGCTGCTACGCCGTAGCAAGGGTCATTAGATTTTTCCAAAGAACATGACTTACTCATGACATGTTCAGATTTAAGAATTTTGTGAGGTTCTCAAATCTGAACTTAGTGAGGTGTTTATTGATGCACTTTTCGTTCACTCTGTCTTGATTCTAGGCAGCCGATCGTAACTTACTATAGCCGAGTCATTCAAGAACTCACTCTAGGAAGTTGGTGACGTCACGCTTGCTGCACCTGGACCAGGCCACCTGGACGGTATCCGCCTCGAAGACCGGCGTCATGATGTGCAGCGTCGCTCCGTCTCGTCTGTGGCAGCCGATCTTCTCCGTGTCGTGGTACAGACCGAAACTGGAAGAAAAAAAGTCTATAAGTAAAAGTAAGTAATAGTATGTGTGTGGGTGTGTGTATATTGTGTGTGTGTGCGTATGTGTGTGTGTGTGTGTGTGTGCGTATGTGTGGGTGTGTGTGGGGGGGGGGGGTAATAGTGTGTGTGTGTGAGTGTGTGTGTTTTAAGAGTCTATAAGTACTGGTAAATCTGCTTTTAGGTTTGACGAAATTCTGAGTCTAATTCGGTATAGGTGCATTGCTATATTTTTGGATGGTATTCAACGCGATAAATAAGTTGTGTGTGTCAGGTAGCATCCGATATTCAAACTTTGCTAGCTTGAAAATGTTGACATAGGTACAAAATTATATAAAGTTTTTTTTGCATGGTTCATACGGCTTCTTTTTTTACTCAAAACAACAAAATATTTTCAGACTTTACTCTCAGTTTTGATGGTCACATTCAATTCGAAAATAGATAAGAACCTAAAAGAACAAAAAAAGAACGAATAGAAACATTCAAAACCACGGAAGAGAAATATAGTGAAAATTTCAGAATATATTTTGTATATTATATTGTACAAAGTTTGATAAATTAACTTCAGGTTATTGTATCTCATTCAGTCAAGAAAATAATTAGCTACAATCTGAGACTGTCGATAATTTATTAAACAATCCATGTCCTTATTATAACAAATTGCCCGTAGATAAGTGGCAGCTGAGTAAATAATTACAAGGAAGATACTCGTATTCTGTAATTTATTGTTATGTCTACAATGTACTCTAGTACATAATATGTACATTTTCTGTAAACAGGGTTTAAGTGTCTGCGATACGATATAAACATAGCAGTAGGGTGGGTCCTTTGCATATGCCTCCATAAAATAACGCAATCGGAAATAATATAGTACGTAATAGAAAATCTCAGCAAAAAGAAATTTGAAGTATTGAACTATTCTAAAAAAGAAAAGCAACTTAAAATATATATATATAGGTATATTCCATTTTTTTTAAATAAAATGTATTTTATTTCAGGCAATAAAACATTAAAACCTTTGGCCTAATGCAGCCCATATTCAAATGCATGTCACAATAATAATAATAATACTAATAATAATAATAAAAAATAAAAATTCAGCTATTATGCCTATCTGCTCCACAATTGAAACACTGGAGCATTTATCGCCTGCCAGTGTCTTATAAAAGATCACGCTTCTGTCCTTGAAGGGGTGATCAGAGCTTTAGTAGTTTCCCAAAAAAGGAACACAACTAAAATCGCGTCTGGTAATTATGTTTGGGTTAAGATTCTGGACATAATGTAAGAAGGTATAAGTAAGTAAGTAACACTTTATTGCATAACACATATGGGACATATAAAGAAAACATTATTATAAAATGTGCGCAAAGGCGGCCTTATCGCTAATAGCGATCTCTTCCAGACAACCTTTCTTTTTATAGAGGAACAGTGTACGGAAACGGAGTAGTAAGTGCGTGAAGGAAATGTACAGTTACTTTAACCTATAACTATGATATATAGACAAATATAGTAAATATATAAATACAATATACAATACATAGCATAATACATACACATATTATATACATATACACACAAATATACTTACATATGCAATATATACCTTCATAGATACTTAAACAATATATAGGTAGACAAACAAGAATACATAAATAAAATAATACCTACACACTACGATTAAATTCGTAGCCTACCTACATACATACATATATGAATACATACACACACTAAGTATAAAAATAGATGCATAATGAGAAATAGAGGAGATTAAGCGATTAGCAAACAGGTATAAGTATCTTCGTTTAGGTAAATACATCGGTGGATGCACGATCTTCACGTTTCGTAATTTTATTATATTGTCAATTCATATTACACCTACTTATTATACCCTGTATACAAAGGTATACCTGTCCACAATATTATTATAATTCATCATTATATCCAGAGATGTTATCATTAGAAGAAATCGTGCGTCGCCATACCTACAAGAAGTCGTAAGGACAAAGGCAATATTTTTCAATCTAGCCCCGGGTATTTGTCAAAGAAAATGTTATGCAGACTGGTCAGACTAGGTATTGCACCACTACCGTGTTTAGTTCGGTCCTACTTATCTTATTTATTTACTACGCATACTTCCTGGCGTTGTTTGCGAAGTAAAAACCCTTGTCAAGTAAAAGTAAGCGAAGTAAGTATATGTAGGTAATTAGTTGATTCCAAAATAAAATATCTACGTAGATATACCGACTCGACTCGGAGAGCGTCGCGTCGGTGGTCTAGTGGTTAGGGCCGTTGCCTTCCGTGCGGGAGGCGCGGGTTCGATCCCCATCACGTACCAATGTATTTTCATTCATATGTACGTTTATTCGACGCTCTTACGGTGAAGGAAAACATCGTGATGAAACCTGCACACTCCTACGAAGAAATTCAAAAGGTAGTGTGTGAAGTCGACCAGCCCACACTGAGCCAGCAGCGTGGTCGACTAAGACCTAATCACTCTAAATCAGGGTAGGCTCGAGCCCCTCGATGGGGACGTGAAACCGCTTTATATTTTACGGCGCTTACGGCTAGGTATTATTAGTTATGGTATTCAGCTCTGAATGGATTCAAAACTGAACTACGCCATTCGATGAAATGAAATCTTTACTAAAATTGGAAAACTAAAGGATTTTGAAGGTATTTTTTTTTCAAAATTCGAAAAACTAACACAACCTAGCGATTCATGTAAAGCTTTCGGTCCGAGAGTCGCCTTCTTCGGTCATATTTTAGATACAGCCTGTTTTTGTCTTCAGTTAACTGGCAATATATTATACGCCGTGTGGTGACGGCAGAGTAGAATACATTTGTCACCAACCCCTGCTCTTCCCGGGGGTGTCGTAAGAGGCGACTTACGGACTACACATTGAACAGGGAACGGGCAGCAGCGCTCTCTGATACAGTAACCTTTTAATCAGCGATCTCCAACCCGCCTGCCAAGCGTGGAGATTATGGCAAAACCCTCCACTTAAGTGGAGGAGGCTCATAATCCAGCAGTGGACTGTAACGGGCCGTTGATTTGATTTGATTTGAACCAGCAATATATAAATATTATCCTCCCAGGCAAAATTTCGTCTAAGTAGGTATATCTAAATCCGACGGTGACTCAAACCAATCAACAGAGCTGTTTCAATTACTAATCCATCATTATCTAGAGCACAACCAAATACGATGTCCTCAATAAAATTCGCCTACCCACCATATTGACGGTTTTATACTGCAATAAAGGCATGTTGTGGCGAAGATAACAAACGATTGATTCCGGATCCATTTCTGAGATTTATAACCAGTGTTGCCATATTGAAGTGATTTGACCCTATTTATATGGATTTTAGACATCTTGGTAGGCTTATAAAGGTGTAATAGTAAATAGAATTTCAGAGATGGTTTTACGAGTAGAAGAAACCAGATTAATTACCTTTTTCTAAATAATGGATTAGTCTAAAAGGTGTAAATGGCGGAAGAAATTCAAAAAAGTCTGCTGGCAATTTATATTATTTAGACAAACAAGGCGAAAAAAAAGTGGGGTGGAGGGATATCGTGTACGTATTGCCAGGTTAGAGGACGGACAAAAAAAGGAGAACAAATGTGGTCTCTATTATTTGGCAGCACTGTTTACTTATCATATCTATGTTGTGGCGGCGGCGCGGCGCCTGCAGTGTTAGTCAAACGACGAGCTAAAAATAGCGTTACAACCAATAAAACTGCTTTTACGGTGAAAGGATTTATGGCAAATCTTTATCCAGCACTGAGGATCTAAACCTAAATCCGAAAAAGATAGGTTGTAAATCTTGAATACTTCATGTTTTCTCTTCGTCGTCGTTAAAGATAAAGGTCTAGAGCGGCGTAAAGTCACCTTCAATTACAGCCCATCCTACTTATATAGGCAGTTTCCAAGGGCAATCTAGACACGACACTTCCGCGGCTATGCTCGCGTTATGTAAAAATTTCCCGTGGGAATAAGACTTTCTCCCGTAAAAAAAAATCCTATGTGTTAATTCAGATTACAAACTATCTCCGTTCAAAATTTAATCCAAATCCATTGAATACTTTAAGCGTGAAGGCGGAACTAAACATTCAAATACATTTTCACATTTGTGTTATGTGAAGTGTGATTCTAAAATTTATCTGAGGTTCAATAGAGTTAGCATGTTTTATACCAGGTGTTACAAAACTACAAATAAAGCCGAAAGGGTGTGAATCTGCTCGTAAAACTGAACAACTTTCCCCAAAGAACATAGGTCGAAAAACGATTTAAAAAAATTGCATTCCCATACAAAATGTAGATGGTCTCCATACAAAATTTACGGGCTTTTTTGTAACACCGTGTATATTTTTCATTATTTTATCGATAGGGAAATCAAAGGGAACCAAAACATCTTAATTATATATATCGAGGAAACAATAAATAGTAAACTTGTATTTGTTTATACGATTACTACGTGTGCTATACTAAACAAACCTAGCTGTAAGTTTTACTACGTGTGCTACACTAAACAAACCTAGCTGTAAGTTTTACTACGTGTGCTACACTAAACAAACCTAGCTGTAAGTTTTACTACGTGTGCTACACTAAACAAACCTAGCTGTAAGTTTTACTACGTGTGCTACACTAAACAAACCTAGCTGTAAGTTTTACGACGTGTGCTACACTAAACAAACCTAGCTGTAAGTTTTACTACGTGTGCTACACTAAACAAACCTAGCTGTAAGTTTTACTACGTGTGCTACACTAAACAAACCTAGCTGTAAGTTTTACTACGTGTGCTACACTAAACAAACCTAGCTGTAAGTTTTACTACGTGTGCTACACTAAACAAACCTAGCTGTAAGTTTTACTACGTGTGCTACACTAAACAAACCTAGCTGTAAGTTTTACGACGTGTGCTACACTAAACAAACCTAGCTGTAAGTTTTACTACGTGTGCTACACTAAACAAACCTAGCTGTAAGTTTTACTACGTGTGCTACACTAAACAAACCTAGCTGTAAGTTTTACTACGTGTGCTACACTAAACAAACCTAGCTGTAAGTTTTACTACGTGTGCTACACTAAACAAACCTAGCTGTAAGTTTTACTACGTGTGCTACACTAAACAAACCTAGCTGTAAGTTTTACGACGTGTGCTACACTAAACAAACCTAGCTGTAAGTTTTACTACGTGTGCTACACTAAACAAACCTAGCTGTAAGTTTTACTACGTGTGCTACACTAAACAAACCTAGCTGTAAGTTTTACTACGTGTGCTACACTAAACAAACCTAGCTGTAAGTTTTACTACGTGTGCTACACTAAACAAACCTAGCTGTAAGTTTTACTACGTGTGCTACACTAAACAAACCTAGCTGTAAGTTTTACGACGTGTGCTACACTAAACAAACCTAGCTGTAAGTTTTACTACGTGTGCTACACTAAACAAACCTAGCTGTAAGTTTTACGACGTGTGCTACACTAAACAAACCTAGCTGTAAGTTTTACTACGTGTGCTACACTAAACAAACCTAGCTGTAAGTTTTACTACGTGTGCTACACTAAACAAACCTAGCTGTAAGTTTTACGACGTGTGCTACACTAAACAAACCTAGCTGTAAGTTTTACTACGTGTGCTACACTAAACAAACCTAGCTGTAAGTTTTACGACGTGTGCTACACTAAACAAACCTAGCTGTAAGTTTTACTACGTGTGCTACACTAAACAAACCTAGCTGTAAGTTTTACGACGTGTGCTACACTAAACAAACCTAGCTGTAAGTTTTACTACGTGTGCTACACTAAACAAACCTAGCTGTAAGTTTTACTACGTGTGCTACACTAAACAAACCTAGCTGTAAGTTTTACTACGTGTGCTACACTAAACAAACCTAGCTGTAAGTTTTACCAACTAGAATAATAATATTCTCTGACATAAAGGACAGAAACCAAAATGTTTGACCTCTGGGCTTCAATATGAACATACAAATATTATTATAATATTGACTGTTTTGAGTTGTCTGTAATAAGGATATCACATAAATGTTGGAATTTTAGTATCAAAGTTCTTACTACTTTCGTCAGAATGTATTTGGCAACACTAGGTTTGGCGTTATCAATCGATTGAAAGTCTTACAAAACATTATTTTCTTACATTTATTCTGATACTCCCATATAGGCGGCTAAATTCATTATATATTATTTCAAAATGTTTCGTGATTTTGATTTATTTCGGTGTGGCTGTTCAAGGCTAAGCCCATTTTGGTCGCTCCCCTTTATTATAATAATAATGATTACAAAATCGTTGCTGAATATTAAGAAGCCATGCGAGTAATAGCTGTAATAAATAGAAGCGGTTGTAGATTTATACACGCGCCGGGCTGGTGGATTTCATGTGGCGTGTACGTGTAGACGCAGCCGGCTAGGAAATGGGTTATTGGATGTTGCAACGCGGTTATGTTCTGCTGCTCCTGGTAGATTTCCTATGAATTACTATACAGCATTTTGTTATTAATTTTACAGTAATAATAATATTGTACGTTATGGTAAAGGGAAAGAAACATCGTGAGGAATCCTGCAGACTCCTGTGAAGAAATTCAAAGGTTGTGTGTGAAGTCAACTAACCCTGGACTAAGGGTGGGGGGATGTATCTTATGAGCTGTTGACAACGATAATGACTAATAATATATAAGATTCTGTTAATGGGCCACAGCCACAGCAAACTTATTAATATAAAATTTATTATAAAAATAATTCTTATCAAAAAAGCACAGGCATGGATGTAAATCTAAGATCTTAGACTAAGAAAACATAACGTGTAAAGGTTGATAAACTACTTTCAATAGCCTAGTTTCAATAATGTTTTAACATACCGATAAATCAGAATAACCTTCCAATAAATCCTCAAATTCCCAAAATTTGAATGTTCTATCAGTTTATATTGCTAACCAATAAAAATTCCTTGTATTTTTACCTATACGTGTATACCAAACTTCGTGCATTACACCTTTCGTCGGTTCGTATTGTAATGTAATGTGTAAGTTAAAATATACAAGGTTCACGGCGCCCGTGTGTTTATATAACAAAATGAGCTAGTTTCTCAGCATGTACATTATACATAATCTATACCGAGTGTTATAGTAAATTATCTAGGTACTCAATAACTTTAATTCGCTTGTAGCTTGTCTTGTTTTCTTTGTCTTGTTGAAGAGACCCTGTAACCTGCTTGTAACGGAAAAGGATGTGACTGCCAATATTCTTAGTCGCCCTCTTCGAACATATCCATGCACATTTGCTCAAAGTCAAAGTCAAAATATTTTATTCGAATTAAGATTTTTGCAAATCATTTTTCGACGTCGAAGCTATCATGGATGGCACGTTCACTACCAGTGTGCGCCCTCTGTGGAGAAGAGCTCTTTTATAATGATATCATCAACACGGCCCGTTACATGATATACTTTGCCTTATTTATGACATGATTCCTCAAAAGCTTCTCAGAACTTATGGTTTTACGATGGTTGGATGGATGGAGGGATGCATCCACGTATCTTTTCGTCTTATAAATCATTTCAAAACACCCTGTATCACTTCACTATGTTTATACATGGTGCGTTGCGGGTGGTGAGTCACGATCTGAACCGATCCAAGAGCAAGGTCGCTGCAGTTGCCAACGCGATATGCTATTTGCTATACGTAGTGTGTAGCGTGTAGTGCGGATACAGTTGTAACTTGTTACTAGGAAAACTATGAGGAAAATGTATCGGAAATGATGAATAGTGTTCGGCATTCACACGGGCTTTTCACTACTCAAGCTCAGTTCGAGCTTTTGACTAAGTTTATTAAGATAAAATAAATATAAATAATAATAAATAAAAACACACGGCCATCTGATCCCAAACTAAGCAGAGCTTGTACTATGGGTACCAGACAGCTGATATACATACATAAATATATAAATACATACTTATATAGATAAATACATACTTATATAGATAAACAACATCCAGACACAAGGCCAACACAAGTGCTCATCACACGAATGTTTGCCCTGGGTGGGATTCGAACCCGCGACCCTGTGCTTCGAAGGCAGGCGTACTACCAACTAGGCTACAGAGCCGTCAAATCATTTGCACTCTGATATGGCTATGGTTCTACAAAGTGACAAGATGTTATTAGAATAGTAAAGCTACGGAGCCGTTATTTATTCCGTGTCCTGAGACACGGAATAAATAACGGCTCCGTAGCCCAGGTGGTACTGTATCTGCCTCCGACGCACAGGGTCGCGGGTTCGAATCCCGCCCAGGGCAAACATTTGTGTGATGAGCACTTGTGTTTGCCTTGTATCTGGTTGTTGTTTATCTATATAAGTATGTATTTATCTATTTATGTATTGTATATCAGCAGTTTGGTACCCATAGTACAAGCTCTGCTTAGTTTGGGATCAGATGGCCGTGTGTGAAGATGTCCCAACATATTTATTTATTTTTAATAAAGAGTTAGGTTAGGATTAGGATTTGGTGGTGTAGAAGTCAAGACTTTTCGAATTTCTGTGTTTCGTTTTTACAATGAATGCAAATAACGTGAGAAAAGCTGCACACGCCTGAAGTCAGGTCAACCAAACCGCAATGTTGGACTGAGGCTTGATTACCCTGGTTCAGGTTAGGTTTGAGATCCTCGGTGGGGACGTTTATTTTGTGCTTAGACACTTCTTCATGTCTGAGGATCGTGGTCAGCTTCAAAGCTTCTGAAAAACAGCGTCTAGCTCACTCTGAGGTAGACATAAGCTGAGTCGAGACCTTTTCCACTGTTGTGCCCTGCTGCACGCTGTGGTGTGGAAGCACAAAGTTTTACTTGTTTCTGTTTTTTTCCTGTGCTTCCTTTTCTCTTTCTACAGATTACACATCTGTCACAACAGTGCAAATAAATGTGTTTTCTTTCTTTCTTTCTTATATATTATAGCACGAGGCAGCCAGCTCTCTCGTCGCCATTCACTTTCACGCAAAGCGGTGGTCAAATGAAATGGCGAATCAATCAGTGACCGGCCATTCTGCTTGACCCCCGCTTTGCACACAAAGTGAATGGTGATGAGAGAGCTGGCTGCCTCGTGCTATAATAATATATATTATAGCTCCGTCTGTGACGGGCTTTACGATTGTGTAAAGGTGGAAGATGATTACTTCAATTGCTCAGTCCATCTTTTTGGTGAACGACATTATGAACGTTTTGCTTCCGTGTTTCCGATCACAAAGTTTTTCCAGACTAGCATTGTTTCTTCGCACTAAGTGACCGAAATAGACAAAAAATCTGTGCTTAAAGGATCATAATACCCAGCGTACCTTGCTGTTGGTACCTATATATAGAAGAGGATCGGACTGTTCACCATATTTTATGAATTATTTTTAAAATATAGATCAGTAGCAGACGATTCGCGAAGTTTCAATATGTCTGTCTCTTTCAAAAACGATTTTTTGTATGGACGTTACTAAAAAATGACGTCACAAGTGTCTAATCTTGAATTTCAAACCTTTATAACTCGGTCAATTTTAAAAATAGAGCAAAAATTCTTTTAGTGTTCGATAGCAGAAACTAAGAAGTGTGGATTTATAAAATAAAAAAAAAGTAGTCCGATCCCCTATTATATTCCCAACGCGCCTTCACCAACGGATATCCACCCACGTTGGACTCACTTACATAATTTGTATTCCCCAACAGAAAGCTCCACCTATTTTTAAACAGTATTAGTCACTCTCTTTATTATCCTTCTTAAAACCACCCATTGTTCCGACGTCATAACACTCCATATCTCCGGACAAATTGCTGGTTCCATTACCCATTATTCTTTGTGATACGAGATAACGGGTACCCTACTCGAAATCGAATGCCGAAAGGTCGAATAACTAAAAGCTCGTAAATGTTTTGATTGTGGTTGATAATTTAGATAAGTAACAGTTAAATATTTTTAATTCAGATCAAAAGAATTAATTAGTGACATTAATATTAGAATTAAAATAATCCACTATTATCATTCAGATATTAGATAGAGTCTGTGATATTCATATTATTTTCATCGTTCGAGAAATTATGTATGTTTCAAGATAAGAACTGTCGTGCTGTGACGTTTATTTGAGTTTAAAACTGCCATTAGACTTTGCTAAATTCAGGGTCTAATTCAGTAGGTATACATTGCGTCGTTTGAGTGGCACTTGTTTCGCTAAATTACTACTATTGGCAGCAATGGCCTGTAATCAGCATTATTTTTAGACGAAGCGTAAATATCGAAAAAGTATTACAAGATTTTGATGTATCGAAAAAAAATTTTCGTGCACAATTTATAGAATTCCTAGAACAATCGAGCTAACATTTTCGAGCTTTTGTATTCGATCTTATGGCATTCGTTGTCGACTAAAGTACCCGGAGATAACGCCGGCTTGTGTGGGCGTTGTAGTGCATTGCACCGGTTACTGCACCTCCGCACAATACCTACTCCTGCGCAAGGTCAATAGCTGCTTATGTAACTCCTTACTGGCTTATTGTTTAACAGCTACTTAAATGTGGGGTCATTAACACGCTTATATGAATAACGTTTGTAATAATGATCTGTATCTATCTGATCTTAGACTAAAAAACAACAGGATGCTAGGATGCTATTTTTAAGCATTTTGATAAGTATGACAATTCAAGTTATTTTTTTTATATAGTTAGCTGTCCGTCCGTGGCTACGCTTGCGTTATGTAAAACAGGTTTGTATTAAAATTATATATGGGCTACATACATACCACATGCACCAAATTAGTGCATCACACCCTATTTGACACACAAACTGGGAATCTTTCAGTTGGTTTTGATTATTATTCATGGAATCAATGCATAATGATTTTTAAATTCACTAGCAAGCCTAAATCAATTTATATTTTACTTTTCATGGTCAAGTAAACATAAATTGCAAAATAATTTATCAAAACATTGCAACCACAGATAAAAATTTTTTTCACCAACATTTTTTTAAGGTTTGCGTAGTCAAAATTTATAAGAATAATTGTGTATATTATGATTTTTAATATTTTTATTGCTATTTCTACGTGAATTTCGTATTCATCTAGCTAGCATAATTTGAGATAAATTCAATATTTACTAGAATAAAATTAATTGTAGAATTATCTAGGCTATATACGTCTTCCTTTGCAATTTTCTATGCAAATAGTAAAGTTCAAATAGTTCCTGTGGGAATAAGACTTTTCCGAGTAAAAAATAGTTTACGTCCTATTCTCAGACCTACCGAATATACACAAAAAAATTCATAAAAATCAGTCATGCAGATTCGGAGTTTTGTTACAAACACTGCGACACGAGAATTTTATATATTATACCTACAGTTTAATATGTTGCTCTATGTATTGTTATCCTTATTGTGCAATAAAGTTTATTCATATAATACATTCATTCATTCCATGTAGTATTACACTATGTTTGTTTAAAAAATAAAAGGAACGGGAACTGGATATTTTAATTATTGCGGTCTACAGAATAATAAAAATACAACTAGCAGTGGCGTCTAGATAATGCCAGTCACCCTTGACTGGCATTATCCAAAATGAAAATAAGAAGAGGAAGCGCTACTACTGGTTTTAGATGGAATGTGTTCGAAATAGCTTTTTTTCGAAAACTTGATCAGATTACTAAATTCTATTTTTTAATATAATATCGCGCTGCAAAGATTCAATTCGCTTCGCTTCGATTTAAAATATTTTATGATATCCTTTATCGCCAGACATCTAGACGCACCGCGGGGTACCAATATCCATTCTACGAATCCGGTCCTTATTTTATGGATTTCTGCTACCTTAGGTCTCCAACAGTGCTTTATCCACTTCTTCTTTACAATATGTTATTCGGTTTAGGGCCGTCCTAGGTTAAAAGGCCCTGGGTACTCAGATTTGGAAGCATTCACATTTTTTAAAAGAAATAATTGGAATTAACTTTTGTATCACTATGGACTAGGTACAATCTACAATTATTTAGCTACGCAAAATTCTTCGATTGATGATATCAGGTCATATTTTATAAGTCCCCACTACTAAGAGGCTAGAAATCTACCCTGAATTAGGGCGATAAGGATGTAGACCATGTTGGGCTAGTGCATGGCCAAAATTTTGAATTCTTTGTAAGTGTGTGCAGGTATCTTGAAGATAGTGTCCTTTATTCAAAATCCAAAAACAAATTCGTTCGTGTTGGGTCATTTTGGCGACATCTCCCGACTCTAGCCACTATTTCACCGAAGCTCCATAATCCTTTTTTTGCAAGTGTTTTTTGCACATTCTTTTATGACGTTTTGGGCCCTCGTAAGGCCTGGAGCCGTGGCCGTACTTAAATGCCCTTAGAGTACGGAACTGATTCATCATGCCTTATACATACCACTGACTATTACGATCATAGGTCGCGGTGCTGCCCATAAATTGTAATATTGTAGTAATAGTATCTTTATGGCCATGCCGTAACTAAATAGCTCTATTAGTATCGCCGGTTATCATTTGAACTATTATTTATCGGTTACACAGTCGATCTGTTTCATAGACAGATAAATAGATTATGTTTTGAAAGATTACAGTGAGTGTATTGATGCATAGACTTCAAATGAGTTCCATGTTGTGAATTTATTGGTTTCCAAAAACAAAAATAACTCTGATTGTCCTCCGCTTGGTTTGACATTGCAGGCTAAATTACCTGACTGTCAATACTCAATAAATTTTACAATTAGGCTTACAAAAAATAGTCGTACATTATTTTATTATTATTTTATCATACGTGATTTGTATACATTATTATTTATTCAAAACGGAAACACTCACGTAAAAATGGAAACTATAACTATAGTCGTACATTAGCCATGTCCAAAGCCTTTTGCTGCTATAATTTTCGCGGAAGATCAGCGTTGTGGAAGTGCAATAATGCATTTTTCCAAAATAACTTGCTGGACTGGAAACCTTTTTTGCTTACCACATTGCACATAAGACTAAAATATTATTCTGTACCTTTTTACCTTTTTAGCGAAGAAATCTATTTGTTTAAATATTATTTCTTTCTTACAATGATTTCTAGGACACCAGGGTTTGTGGAGTCGGTCGTCGACCTTGTAAAGCTATAAAGCAGGTTACTCACTTGTGCCCCAGTTCGTGTGTGATGGTGTGCGCCAACATGATGCCGTTGTCTTCGTTCACGGAGCAGCTTCGGTCCGGCTTGCACATGCCAGCTACGTGGGCCACGCCGAGCGTGCTGGAACAAACAGACAGAACGATAAGTATGGTTAATAATGATTTGAAGGATGTGTGAATGGGATATCAGACTGCCTTAGGTCCTTAATTCGGTCTTCACGATCGTGGCATAAGCTGAGTGCGGTCCTTTTATTTTGACGTCGCGGCATTCCAGTAGAACTAATGATTACCATTATATCGATTTTATGTTTGTGTTGTGGCGGAAAAATAATAAATGTTTCTTTCTTTCTTTAATCTGAACAGCACTATACTGGCCTATTTAATCTGATTACGATTACGACCTTCTCATAATTGCAGCCAGACAAAAGCTACCCCAAAAATCTTAAAAGTTGTAAATTATGTGATCCACATAACTGAATATTCTTTAGTAATATCTTTCATAAGTCTGCTGGAAGACATTTCTTTAGAAATAAGTAGGCCTGTTGTGTCATTTTTCTTTGTGTTATTGTCATTTTCTTGTTTAATGAATAAGTGTTTTCGATAAAATTAAAACAAGAAAGGTTTTTTTTTTCGTTTTGCTTATAGTGTAGGTTTTTATAATGGTTATTCAATAATTGACATAGCACGGATAACTATCTATTAATAATAATTAATATGTGGGGACATTTCACATAATTCTATTTTCATGCGCTAAAGATAATTTGTGTGATATATTTGTACCAGGAACACATAAAGTCCCTCGTTTCTTTAACCTACCACGTAAACACACACTTAAACCATACAAAATTACAAAACCGAGTCGCGCGCGCACCGCAATTAATTTTCACCGTAAAATGAGCTAAAACGTGTGTAAGTAGCAGTTAGTATGCGCGCGAGCATATTGAGTTGCATAGGAGTTTACAGCTAAACACATTTGCAGTAAAATTATATGTTTGTAGATGTAAAATTTGTAAACCGAAATACAAAAATAATACAAAACAAGATAAGATATTACGATATTGCTGTGGCTCTGTGAGCTGTACACTTCGCGAGTATATAATATATTTTTTAAAATGTTTGATTTATGTTTGAAATTTTCGATAACTAGGAAATTGAATGAAAAATGGTAAACCACTTTTTTTGGTCGACCTTACAAGTGTAAGTACTCGAAAGATAGGTACTACAAATAGAAAATAGAAATAAGTAAAGGTAAATGTGCGAAAACGAGCGCGTCTCGCCATCAAACTGTGAAGTTTGGCGAGTTATTTACGTTAAAAATGTAACCTTACATTTATTAAAATAATAATTTTTTTTTAAGTTTTCAACCCTCATAACTCCGCAATTTTTTTAAATTTCCAAAAACTAACTCAGCAAAAAAATAATCCATTAATTTATCGCACCTGCTTACAAAATTTCATGAGAATCAGTTGAGAAACGCGACCTATAGAGTGGAACAAACAGACAGATGGACAGATAGACATACAAAAGCAATTTTGGCCAAGCTGAAACGGAGACGCTACGCTCGCGATTCGCGCTCGCTCGGTCAGTTATATTTCTTGCAAACCTAAAAATACATGTTATACGTTTAGCCGCACATAGTGCAAATAGCATAAGATAATTTAATATAGAAAATACATTTTTTATTTTATCCAGTATGGCCCATAGTATCGTTATTTTCACTCCGGCGCCGGCGGAGGATAGTCAGGTTAATTTACACTCTTCTCAAATTATATTACCTTTATGTAAGCCCCCACTAACTGGCTCGAGCCTTCCATGCTACGCTGGCCCAGTGCAGGTTGGTCAACTTCACACATCACATATTCTTTGAAGTGCTTTGCACATTGCTAGCTACACACGCAGCTTATCTCAAGACGTTTTTCTCCACTATATTACTCATTTTCTTTTCGCTTTAACCTGGTAATTTATTTGGATTATACATATTATAATAATATAACTAATTTTCGCATCAAAACTCTTCTAAAAGACAGCTTTAAAATCAGAAAGTGTTGAAAGTTCTATTTTCTGCCTAGTACCCTTAGCCGTGTAGAGTTGGAGTACTACAGTCGGGAATAGCTCGCTAATAATACTCCGGCTGACTCACACGGAAGACGCAGGCGCAAGAAGTTATAAATCGCCATAATAAATTCAACAACCCATTCGAGTGAACATACTGCATGTTTATACACTGTGTCTGGGTAATAGTGGAGCTTAGCGGGGAGGGTGTTGGTGGATAAATTGCGTAATATGATACTAGAGTTGAAATAAATGCTTGATAGACATTCTGATTTGGACCGATTTTTATTTACTTATGAAGAAAGCATAAATTATCTTTACAATAGTTGCATTAGATAATTTTCAGTTCCAACTAGGCTCCAGGACTTAAACTTCGTTTGCCTTTACGACCACCAACACGCAGATATCTACTGACTTCAATTCGGACAATTAATGAGTTGCAGGACAATTACAAAAAATTAAACCTCTACGGTAATCATGTGCCATAATAATGCAATGTGTCATTTACAAATACAACTTGATTAATTTCGATGAAAGTTTAGAATCAAATTTTTTTACGCCTCGATTTAAGGAAACAGATTAAATTGTTTAGGAGATATTTTAGATTCATAGAAAACAACAAAAACGTAAATCTTCCGGCGGAACTTGAACCCACGACCTTGGGCCTATACGCAGCCAAAGTGCTTTTTTTTGTAGAGTTCGTATGGTAACTTACTATAAAAAACTACTACAAGTTACCATACTTGGTAAGTTGCCATACGAACTCTCCTAAACAAAAAAACTACTACAAGTTACCATAACGAACTCTCCTAAACAAAAAAACTACTACAAGTTACCATACTTGGTAACTTACCATACGAACTCTCCTAAACAAAAAAAACTACTAAAATTGTGGTGACGTCATGATTTCATAGAAAACAAGCAAGAACGAATTTCGGCGCTGCCACTATGCCCTCCGTGGTGGTAAGTATTCACAAGATATTGGTCAGATCGCTCGTTTGAATCAAACAGAATTTTACTGACGTAAAGCCCTTGAACAACTGGAAAGAACATAATACTTTATACCTTTTTTATACCATGTTATTACTTATTAACTTCACAATAGCTAAGATTTCTGTATAACCTCAAGTAAATCAGACAATATCTCAGCTCGTTGTGCCATAAAATATGTCGCTGATCCGACAGATATAAATCGATCGCGGATAAACGGATCGATAAATATCAATAACAATGTTTTGATCCGCAGTAAATCTTTGGAAAGCAGTACTTTTAACTCTGTTCAATCTGTATCATAAATAAGGGATTATTATTTGTCCTCGGTCAGTCAACATTATGATGAAATTGAATATTAAAGTAAAGTGATGTTTACGACTGATTTATAATAAAACAGACCCAAACTACGATTCATCCTATAAGAAAAAGTTTAAAACATGGTAATGTGTTGTAACGAGGCATTCGTCCTCTTTCCTGTTTTATGACTGTTTATCTTGCTGGCAGTTTTATCTTTCATTTTAAATTCAATTTCAAATTTAGATTTCTTACGTTTCGTCTTCACTTCATGTCCTGATCTCCGATAGTAAACTGCTAAAGCTTTTCTACTATTTTTCCATGTCAGTAATATAATATAAAATATATAAATACCTTTTTCTTCGGACTGTGCCCTGGATATTGCCACACTTTATTGTATTTTTAGTAACACTCTTCGTGTCGTGGCGGCTGTTGGGCCACGGTAGTGTAAAGAAAAAAAGTGCGCACGCGTTGATGTCTTTTCTATGAAGCGATACCAAAACGACATACGTACGCTATGTTTTCATGTCAAAGTTTTTACACCAAATTAAGTCACAATAATAGTTTCATATTAACTTTAACACGGTAAAGTGTGAAATCACATACTCGTTATTTAAATCGGGAAATTACAATATAATTGGGTTTTAACGACGCTTTTTGATTAAATTCTCCCATTATGGTATTTTAATAAATTATAAGTTAGGTAACCGCTTTGAAGTCTTGTTTCTTGCTGTATTAAAGTTGTATTAAAGCTGATAGGATTATGCTCTTCGCATATTGATTCGGTAATTATGCTAAAATTGTGCGTAATATTTTGTTATTAGCAAAGTGAATTGATTTACAGTAATTTTCGTTTTAATCTTTAGAGTCGAGGATGTTGAAATTGCGACAGTAGTCGGTTACTTCAGTTACGTAAGTAGTTTTATTTTATTTTATGATCAGTTTAAATAGGTCCCCATCGGAGGACTCAAAAATATTCTAAATTAGACACACACACACTCAGAATATTCTCACCTTTTATACATACATGGACAGACCACACACTATTCCACATAATACATACATTTATAACATCATCATCTTAATATATTATCTAGGAACTAAGTTTGTAATCTATGTAACTATGGAAGAGCGGTGCCTCCTGACACAGGCTTCGGCTTGGAGGCTCCTGCCACTATGTTAAGAAACTACTTTAAGAAATAAAGATTATTATAAAATAAATAAATAAAAGCTTTATTCAGAAAATACAGGAAACATTCAGAATTGACTTCTGATACCCACACTAGGATACCCTGTGTTGTGGGTTATCAGGCTCAACCCCTCGTTTGTTAGATGTATTTAACCTAAATGTATTATAGTAAGATATGAGTAGTTTCTAATCTAAAAGAAGTTAGTTTATGAGTGAGTATGTATATGTGAGTGAGTGTTGAGTTTGTGTGTATTTGTTTATGTGTGTAAGAGAGAGAGTGTGTGTGTGTATGTAGACCTGCATGTACGAGCGTATGTATGTAAGGAGTGGGAAGTTTTATTATATAAGTTTTAAATTTATAGTTTAAGTTTTTGACATAAATGTTTGATTTATATGTTTTAGTTGTTATTAATTGTTATTGAATTGCTTTTTCTACGATCATATTATTCTTAATGAAATTTTCAAATTGAATTTGTATATATTAATAATATTAAATAAATGACCTAGACTAAACTAAAGTGTCAGTCATTTAAGGGTGTCCACACAAATTACGTAAAGCCGCGGCGCGCGCCGAGACAGATGGCACACTCGGAACTAAGCGCCATATTCTTACGCACACATTGATCATTCGCGTTTACAGGCCGTGGTCGGACCATCTCGGACCACGTGCAGTCGGGTCGTCGCTCGCGAGTATTAACTAGGTACGTGTTTGTAAACGAAACGAACGTTCAAAATTTATCTTTTCCAATGCCGTGCACATGTTTCCCCATCGATTATTTAAAAAAATTATATCTGAGAATGCGATTTTTTTACAAATGATGCTCTGTCTACCCATTTAGGAATGCACGTACGATAAGATGAATGTGTAAATGAATTGATGTATCGGTGTAAATGTAAAGCACCTAAACTGCTCTATTTCGGATTAGTACAGTAGCAACCCTAGGGAGTCAACCAAGTTTAGGTAGTTATTTTCGAGAACGGCGAGAGTGGACTTTCTGGAAACGAAACTTATTTATTTTGTGGTAGCAACTAGCAACCAACCCTAGTGAGTCTGGCAAGATGACGTAATTATTTTTGATGAAGGCGAGAGTGGTCCTTCTGTAACCTTTTTTATTTTGTGGTGTCCAGCAGTTTTTCTGTTTCATTGTAGTTCAGGGTAAGCAATCATTTTTTTAACATCTTCTTGCAGACGAAGCGGGTACAGTGAGCGATATTGAGTTTGGGGTTCACTTTACTGTAAATGTGAAATTGCATGATCTATGATCTATGATTATTATTACGAGTACTATTATTCACACAACCTTTGAATTTTTTTATTCGCTTTTTTTAGATTGCTATTAAGGATGGTCTAAAAGTTGTAGATCAGTAGCAGCTCGACCTGAAATTTCTAGTAAAAAAATGATGTGAATTGCAAGGTTATATAGTACACTAGCGGTCCGCTCGCAGCTATGCTCGCGTTGAGTAAGACTTTTTCCCGTAAAAAGTATCTTATGTGTTAATCCAGGGTACATACAAACTATCTATATTCCAAATTTCATCCCAATACGTTCAGTAGTTTTTTTTTCGTGAAAGAGTAACAAACATCCATCCATACATCCAAACAAACAAACAAACAAACACAAACAAACACACAAACTACAAACTACACTACTACTATACTTACAAACTTTCGCGTTTATAATATTAGTAAGGATTACTTTTAAAACAGATATTCTTGTTTAACAAAAAATACCTTTATATTTTCTTCTTATTCGCTCTAATTCAGGGTAAGCTCAAACCCCTCGGTGGGGTCCTATTATGAGCTGTTGATGATAACCATGTGCTTTTAGATTATTTATTTAAACCTGAATTGGTTGGTTTATTTTGAGAATAATGTTAATTTACAAGTATTTTTGACTTAACCGGGAGGGAAGTCTCTGCCACAAATGTGTAACCAAGATTTATGAAATTAAGCATTTTTGAATGAGAATAAAAAAAAGTAATGAGCAATAGCACGAAACATAGGGTCGAGGTTGATGGGAAAGAGATACACTATGTCGACGAGTACTGGTCCATCGATCGAGAACGGTGGAAGAAAAAAGGGGAGGCCTTTGCCCAGTAGTGGGACAGCTCAGGCTAGACAAAGAAAGCATTTTTGTTCCTTGTTCAAAACATGAGGAATACGAAAAGCGTCGGCGAGATGAAAGCAGGCCGGCAGGTAGGTCTGTGGTGGACATTAGTTCCGCGTGTGCGCTAATTACCGACCACCACCGGCGCGCGCATACATTACACGGCATTGAGAATTTGAGATGTTCTGCTTCGTGTTAAACTGAAGCCTTATGAAAAATAACCCTGCTTTAATTACGATGCTAGTTAGGTCCTTTGTCCTTTTTGGTCCTCAACAGCTCATATACGTCCCCACCGAGGGGCTCAAGCCTACCCTGAATTAGGGCGATTAGGCCTTAGTCGACCACGCTGGCCCAGTGCACCTTTGAATTTCTTCGCCAGAGTGTGCAGGTTTCATCACGATGTTTTCCTTCACCGTAAGAGCGTCGAAAAAACGTACATATGAATTCAAAAACACATTGGTACATGGTGGGGATCGAACCCGCGTTTTCCGAACGGGAGGCAGCGGCTCTAGCCACTAGACCACCGACGCTGGTCCTTAGATACGTAATAAAATTAATATTTAAAAAAATATCCAAGCGGCCGAGCGTTTGACTATCGTTACGGTGGTTCCGGGTTCGAATCCCGGTCAGCGGTCAAACAAAAATAAATTTGTGCGGTTGTCCCTAGTTGGTTGGTTGATTGGTCGTTGGTTGGTTGGTTGGTTAGTGGGTTGGTTGGATAGTTGGTTGGTTGGTTGGTTAGCTGGTTGGTTGACATTGCAGGTTGAATCATCAAATTTTTCGGAAAGCAAGATGGTTCCGTGCTCCGGAAGGCACGTCATGCCGTTGGTCACGGTATTATCTACGGAAAATAGTCATAACGTGAGCCATGATAAAAACCAGCTCAATATTTAGGCCACGGAGGCTGTTAAATATTTTGTAATTACAATGTTAACTATACCAACGCTTTGCTTGAAGTACAACGATGCAGAAACCTGCAATTTCAAAGTGCAGTTGCGTGCAGCTTGAAATGTCCCGCCCTTGTTTCACGCAGGCGGTAAAGAGGCAATGAATGCGTACACGCAGGACGATAATTGAGCGCGAACAAGTGACGTCACCTTAAAAGGTGTGACGCCTCCGTTTTGATCTTCGCGATACTTGAGGTTTTTCTGCTGCATGTTAACACATTTAATTGAATATGTATTGAGTTCAAGCTTATCTTTAATTGCCTAGTTTAAAAACAGATTTTATAAATAATTTACATCCGTACACATACAGTATTAAAATATGATGAGCTTGACAGTTGACTTTCAACCCACACAACGAAGAAAAAGAGATTATTATTGATTAATTTTTCATTTTCTGCTTCATAATTATAAGAGCTATCCTATTGGTTGACTAATGGACGAAAACTTTAAATAATTCGCATCAGATAAACGACATAATAAACGACTTAAAACAATGCATCGAGTACATTATAGTGGCCGTTGACGTGTGAAAGCTCTAAATGATACCCAGAGCTGGTTTACATCAAGTTGGATTTAGTAACGTTAACCTGATGTTTTGTTTAACACCAGTAATCTGTACGTTAAAACCAATAGAGATAAATTGGTCATCGAGGTCGTAACCGGTTTGCAGTATATCATTATAGTCATCATAATTTAACGCTTTCGCCTTTAACGAGCGGTGGTGTTAACTGCTTGCGAATGTTATAAGACACATCCAAGAAGCAGTACAATGTTGCTTTTAGGATAGTGTACAACATACTTAGGTCAGAAATAATTTGCGGTTGTTAAGATATTATAATGAAGTGCTTTATCCATAAAAATACATTACGCATCTCATGATAAGACTGAAGAAATCATAAAGTTAATAATTTCTGAGTAGAGCATCTGTTCTTCAATTAACATAAATTATTGCATATTTTCGTAGAATTTTGTTCAATAAACAGCCCATAAAAACGGCGATTACTAGGATACTTTGTTGTTTATAGTCTTGACATATTTTTATGGTGTAATTGTTAGCACGATATTAATTCCAGATACGCAATTTAACAAAATTGGCAGAGTGCTATCGTTTGAAAGAGCACAGAATGTCGACGGTGAGCAACAAAATCTTTTTAAAAGCGTTAATGATAAAATAAATCGCCTAACTTTGAGTGCTCATGCCCATGATCTGGTTAAGTTTAAAGCCTAAACAAACAAAACCTTCATTGTTGTATGATTATACTAAAAAACAAGGTTTTTTTTTTGGTGAAACCGTTCCTCCCAATGAAACCGATGAAATTATGACCCTATGACACTTGTGTGGGCCGCAATGCATTAATGCATGCAATGGTGGAAGAAAGACAAAATGCAATCGCAGGACAATAACATTTGCATCGCAAGAATTATCTCCCAACATTATTTTGTTTGTCATTCAGATGATTGCTTTTTTAGAGTTGAGCCATATACCAGGATTTTATTTGAGTAAATTATAACATAAAAGCAAATTTATTGCAATATTTTTTAGTTTTATAAACACTCGCATGAACTTGGGAATATTCGTTTGGACTAATTGCGATTGGGATTAAAAGCGTATTTGATCAAGCGCTATATAAAGGTATGTGAGAGATCATTTTATGAATATTCTGTAAGCTATTAGAAATAACAATCTCAATTAAAATATATACAGAAAAAGGACCGGCGAAACCTACTTATTTTATTATGTGTGAACTTATTTAAACTTAGGTACTATTTAAATTTGACCAAAACTGAAACAATATCATAACATTAAAAACATATTATTTTGAATACCTCAACTCTACCACCGGCATTTTCAAACAAGAGAAAGTTTGAGAAGATAATTTTACGTCTTCGCCATTTTTGGGACATAATTGTTCAATATAGGGTTAAACGCATTCTTTTAGGTCAGTCTTACCCTCGGGGACCCTCGAGGTAAATCGAAGTATGTTGGCAATGTCAGTGAAATGTATGTCTGTGATTTTTAAGTAGGGCAGAACAATCAAGAAAGCTACCGCACAGTATTAATTTTGTTTAAAAAAATTAACGTGTCGAAAAAAGTTTACTTGTTAAATGTCTCGAGTCATAAATAACTAGTAATCTTATAAATTAAAAGATTCTTATAAAATAAAGTATTTTTAGCTTCATGCGTAGACAAGGATAAATGATTACTTAGATGATAAATACGTCTGGTCAACTGTTGTTCCAAAATCAGCGGAGTAGATTGTCGAAAAATAATTTGTAATAATCTTAATTGGAATAATAAATAATAAATAAATACGTGGGGACATCTTCACATACGGCCATCTATCTGATCCCAAACTAAGCAGAGCTTGTACTATGAGTACCAGACAGCTGATATACATTACATAAATAGATAAATACATACTTATATAGATAAACAACAACCAGACACAAGGCAAACACAAGTGCATGCTCATCACACGAATGTTTGCCCTGGGCGGGATTCAAATCCGCGACTCTGTGCGTCGGAGGCAGATACACTACCACCTGGGCTACGGAACCAATAAAATATTTTAAATTTTGATTATGACACAAAATTAGGCAAGGATACATTTGTCTTGTCTCTGGAAAGTTATAGGCCTACCTTATCACAGAAAAGAAACTTATTATTGGAAAAATCCAAAACAGCTGTACCTTTCCTAGCTTTAGTATCTAGGGCCACTTTCCTCCTGTCGTAAAATCGTGAAATCCGTGAAGATCTAGGCTAGCAGACGGCTCGCTATTACTCTAAGTACATTATTGCTTGTCGGCCAATCATACATTGCTTAGCGTTTGTGTGAGAGAGTGCTGAAAGTAGAAACGGAGTTATGTTGAAAGTTCTTTATTTTTCTTCTGGGAAGTAATAAGGACACGCAAAAGATTTTTAAGAAATGGTCTTCTGGATCCATGGACCTACTCGTATCTCCTTTTTCCGTTTTAAAGACTAAATCACTATTTTTATTATTATAATCTTGTTCTGCTTGAGCCTGCTGTTGTCTGATCTAAGTATGGAAATATAATTAAAAATAAAGAGAGCGTGTGCGGCAATCTATACAGGACGTCCAAAACGTATCCCTTGATTCAATCCTACCAACACAATCGCATTTGCACACACACAGACGCAAAGTTCATCTCTCTTCGCGTAAACTGTACCATACCACACTGTACCCTGTAGTGGTTAGTCAATCGACGTGATCGTGTAAGAGATTATCGATCGACGTGGAGATAAGCGTGCGCTGACGCAGACTGGTGGGCGCCGCCGACTTGCCTGCAACCTGCGGCACTTGTCGCATAACTCTGTACTTTCGTTTCTTTTTAAAAAATATTTGCTTATATGTTTAATGCGTAACAAAATGTTAATAGGCGTATAATTCATTAATTGATACGCGAGTTGCAACTTTAAAAACTAGTTATTAAATAAATTCAGGCGTTATCCGTCGATTTGTGCGGAGACGACTAGATTTTTTTCTTTTGTAGGGTAGTACCAAAATGGAGGCAAGACAATTTCCTCTAGCATTCTGTGCTCTAGCTAAGGTATTTAGGGATGTGCTTGGCGCCTTTACTAATGACAAAGGTTGAACAAGGATTAGTTGATAAGAAAGAAGGCCCATGCCCAGCAATGTAATTCATTATTCATTAGGGAGGTTTCGAGTGCGAATCCCGGTGGGGACACTGTGAATATTGTAATTAAAAAAAAATACAAGAAGCGAGTCTGCATACGTGTCAGTCATCTTGGAATGCGCCGACACGCGACGCCGCCACCGCGGTGACGAGATTAGCAATCAAAGCCGGAAGCCGCGATAAGCCGGTGCCGCGCGGTCTCGGCGGCGGCGGCCGACGACCACGAGCTAGCGCGCACTAGCGACTTTTGTCGCGGCGACAGTATGTCTCTCTCTTCAAGTTTACTAGAGTGCGAAAGAGAGGCGCATAGAGTCTCGAGAGACAAAAGTCGCTAGTGCGCGCATAGCGTTACGCCGATACTTCGCATCGCAGACATCTCATCATCAGCTCATATAAGTCCCCAACAAAAGGCTCAAAACTACCCTGTATTACGGTGATCTGGTCTTAGTTGATCTCGTTCAGTGCGGGTTGGTTGATTTGACAAATAACCTCTGAATTTCTTCGCTTGTGTTTTCCGTTACAGTAAGAGCGTCGTACATACGAATTCAAAATTCGAAAACACATTGGTACGTGTATGATCGATCACGCGTTTCCCGAATGGGCCGCTAGACCACCGACGCTTTACGTAATAACTTTGTTTTATTTCAAGATCAAAGGTGAGGTCGATCAAGCCAAATCGAGTCTACTTTTAATTAAATAACGAAAACACCCCAATTTAAGGTAGGTTCGAGCTCTCCAAAATAATAGCCGTGGAAAGATAATTATAATTTCGCGAATTTACCTATACACTATTTAATAAATAGAATACAGGTGGTGAAGATAGAGTTATTATGATTATCACGTAGACAGTAATCCACTTGGCCTACGGCGTAGCAATTGCTACAACCGCTACAATTTCTTTTCAAACACAAGGGTAACAATAATACGAAAAACTATTAGATGTCATGTCTATTCTGATAGCAGTGCTGGAGCTCACATTCTTAGAACTTGTTGGACGAAGGAAGCTGTAAAAGATTAAGTGGGTGGGCCAGTCAGCTGACGTCTGAATACTGTCGTCTCTAATTACAATTCTGTATTAAAAAAAACGCATTATTTAGTAACAGGATTATTAGAAAAGGATTAACCGTGACATGTTTTTTTTTATCCTGCTATGTATACCAAAGTTGTAATATAGCGCGTCTCGGACTATGAGAGGAGCAGATGGTACAAATTATATAAAAATTATGGCAACTAGCTAAGGGGTGCTCTCAGACGGGCACGGGCTTCGGCCTAGAACATTGCGAGGGACAAAACGCGACGAAGAAAATCGAAACTAAATTATTTAGCAAATAAATTTATTTTTTAGTAATGTTAATGAAACTAAAAACACCTGTTTCGTCGCGACAGTAACACCGAATTAAAATTGATCTCTCTCATTATTTTTAACGAGCGCTTTGTAAGACCGCCTTATCCACCACAAGCCAGCTTACACCTCGCAAGACAAAATTAAGCTTTGTTTCAAAGGCATAAATTGCTTCAGGGTGTAAGTTTGGCTGTGGCTGGCTGTAATACCGGGAAGCAGTACGATAAATGCATTTACAAGAAAGATTAAGATAGTCGGCTGTCGCCGATAAAGGATTATCGTAAAACAACTGTTCTTGCCGGTCTGGGCTTCGGTTTCGGGAAATAAGTTCATTTCGATGGAATAACTTTATTTTAGGTTGATTTATTATGAAGCTTTAACTTTTTATTGTACGACATGGGGAGAAGCGGTATTATTAAAGAATCAAGACGTGTATAAAATTGAAGTGGTTTATTTATAATATTTTCCTCAAAACATGAGTTTTCCTAAGGACAGTCTACAATAGAATCTGCTCTTGAGCGTTCCAAAAATATTTGTTTCTTCAAAATTCAAATAAACCCGACGATTCTAAAAGTATTTACTGCCAGCAATAACCAACGAGGCTGAGACGTATAGGTATGAACACATACCTAACATATTGTTACGATTATAGTATTATTATAAATATATGTATGTATTTAAAAAAGTATACATTTTTATTTATTTTTTGGTCACCGCTTATTGGATTTTTTTCTGTATACTCTGTGTATGGTGTTATTTGATAGTGTATTTACATACATGTATATACAGTGTGTGGCAGAGGACCAAGGTGGTGGATATTGTCCAGAAATGTAGCAAGCTGAAGTGGCAGTGGGCTGGCCACGTCTGTCGCAGAACCGATGAGCGTTGGAGCAGACGGGTTCTCGAATGGAGACCGCGTCTCGGGAAGCGTAGTGTGGGACGCCCCCCTGCCAGGTGGACTGATGACCTGAAGAAGGTTGCTGGTGGTGGCCGGATGAGGAAAGCGGGTGATCGTGCGCTTTGGCGTACCCTTGGGGAGGCCTACGTCCAGCAGTGGACTGCAATAGGCTGATTGATTGATTGATTGATATACAGTGGGTGTACATACTACCTATTATTGTTCTGTTATTTATATGAGACCTCTGATATCTTTTGGTCACGATTGCGTATTACATGTTAGAATTCTCATCGTATATTAGAAGAGGTGCCAGAGTACAGTCACTAATTAAGTATAGTGTTTGTTGAAATAAAGTTATAGAAATAAAAATGTCAAAAAAATATTGGCAAAACCCTGAAAAGACCGAAGCCATAGATAAATAAGGGGGTATAGATTGTTCTTTTCATACTAAGAGTTTTGCTATGTAAGAAAACTGTACTAGATGGCGTTACTTGGCTTGTCGGAGGTAACATTTGTCTTAAATGGCCAAATTAAAGCATTTTTCATCTCGAGGATTTAATATTTATTTTTTATTACTATAATAACAATGTTTTTTCATTACTAGACACAATAAATCAACAATTACTCACTATTCAAATTAGCACTCAATTTATTGAACCATTAAACTAAAAACCTAAAACCTTTTCACGTTAGGAGAGCACGCAGTTATTCTGATTTTCAACAGATGGCGTGTTTTTAGAAATAGCGCTACAGAAATATTGCCAGATTTTAAAAATAAATATGTGTCTGATCTATACTTGGTTAATTTGGAAGAAATAATGTTTAATAACAAACATCAGCTGTCGCACATACAGAAAACATTTTCTAATTGATAAGTCTAAGACAACAATATTGATAGCTGCATAACCAAACTAAAATAAGTGCGTTCCGTTTCATTGTGAAAAATTATTATAAAGTATCTCGTTTTTTAACACTGCTGCTTAAGCCTGCTCCAGAATGTCCAGACTTAGCCCACGGATCGCTTGCTAAGTGTCATTCATGGAGCTGTTTTTTATTGTACTTCACGCTGTCTTTCCCAATTTTTTTCGGTTTTTTATCCCGCGGGTCTTTGCGAACATCCATACATCCGTCAGATACAAAGTTTCACATTTATAACATTAGTAAGAACAATGGACCTACGCTCGCGTTATGTAAGATTTTCCCGTAGGAATAAAACTTTCTCCCGTAAAAACTAGGTATAATGTTCAGGTTACAAACTATCTTCATTCCAAATTTTATCTAAATCCGTTGAGAACTTTAATCGTGAAGGTGGAACATACAAATATAATTTTCACATATTTTATAAGGATTAGTTAGTACAATAAATCTTAACACGTCTGGCAATCTAGTTGTCATGCGCGTGGTCATACCCTGCGTTCCGAAACGCGCTGAAATCGATTAAAGCACCCGTAATCGCGTTCCGAGTTACTGTCAGCTGTCAAAATTCATACGTTTTTTTGCTTGTCTGATCGCTGACAGCGCTGAAAGTCTGAATCGGAATACGCCCATAGATAAATAAGGGCGTGGTGACTGGTGTTGTGTTTTGTTTTCGTGTTTGCGCTTAGCAACCGACTCGAGCGTTCATGGCAACAAAGGTTGCCAAACGCGATACTACGTTGTGCTGTGTGATTATCTTGCTGCTGCTGCTTTGCCAAACGCATGAAAAATTTGTGATTTATCATCTACTTTTAGTAAAAATTTATGATTTCTGTAAGTCACAAAAGAAAAATGTTTTAGAAAACAAAATCAATCCGAAATTAAAGATAATAAAAAACTTGTAGGTAATTAAATGATGGTCTTTTCCTTATTTCGCTGAACCCGATTTTTTCACAGGCATAGGTAATCCCTCACGGGTTAAGAAGATTTGGATAAGAAACATATTTTGCATAACATTTATCATCTGAATTCATCACCTCTCTTTTGTCACATCACACTAACATTTTTGTGAAAATATATTTGGATGTTTGCTCCGCTTTCACGCCTAAACTACTAAACGAATATGGATGAAAATTGGAATAGATATAGTTTGTACTCTGGATTAAAACAATCGAGACTTAAAAAAAAAATATTTTTACCACGTCTTATTCCCACGGGAGAATTTTATATAACGCAAGCGTAGCCGCGGGTGGACCGCTAGTTGTTCATAAAAACGGAAAGGATGATTGGTTTTTAAAATTATAATTAGAGCGTGATTTCGGAATGCAATAATGGTGTTTATGACGTTATAATTGAATCTAGCTAGAATAAAGTGTTACACCACTCATGTGTTGAAACTTTATATCTTTACGAGTGCTTACACCCAATAAACAGAATTTTGATATTTTGTGGGTTACGCCACTTTTGCACTTTTGCACCTTTTAACGTCAAACGGCTGACAATAATGTTAACATGATAATTTTGAAAAGTAAATATGGTCCTTCTAAAAAAAAATATCTTTTTTTTCAATTTTCCGCGCAACTTTTTTTATTTTATTAGAATCTTCTCGTGACAAAAACAAACTCAACAAAAAAATAATTAGCTAAATCGTTCTAGCCGTTCACGTGTGATGCCGTGGTGGTAACAAAGGCAAATAGGGATTCATTATTAGAACATAGCAAATATTAGCATAGAGAGTGAGTTTACCAATAAAGACGTAAACATAAATTCACAAATAGTACGGGCAAGCCAGTTCGGGGTCGCTCCACATTTGCGCCACCTGGCGACTAAAGGAAACCACGTTCAGTTAGAGATTTATTAATAGTTCGACAGATGTCACTTGATTAACACAGATAGGCTTAGAAAGTAGCGACATCTAATATAATAAGCAAAACTAAAAGGTACCGGCGACAATAATAAGTTTTACGCAGGTTGGGCATGCAAGTATGGAGTTAGCAATCTATACCCCCTTATTTATCTATGCCGAAGCCGAATAACAGCCTCCGTGGCCGAGTGGTTGAGATTTCGATACCTATTACGGAGGTTCCGGGTTCGATTCCCGGTGGGGACACTGTCAAGCAAATATCTCTTTGTGGGACTTTCCCCAATTTGTTTAGGTCATTGCAGGCTGAATCACCTGATTGTCCGAAAAGAAAGATGATTCCGTGTGTTGGAAGGCACGTTAAGCCGTTGGTCCCGGCTACTATCTAGTCGTTACATGAGCCAAGTCAGTGGCCTTTGGCGGCTCTATAACACTGACACCAGCAGGGTTTGTGAGGTCGGTTGTCGACCTTACAACCCACATGAAGATGATGATGATTATTCATATTTCAATGTAATAATATAATACCCATACGATTTACTATAGTACTCGAAACAGGACAGGTGACAACAAAATTATGGATGTGCTAACTACCTACACTTTACACAAGTTTCCTTAACCGACTAAAAGGGACTGGAGCCGCAATTTTGTCCAATGCTGGAGCCAACCGAATTACACAACAAATTATCATACAGTTAAATAAAAAAGAAGGTTGCAGTTTCGGTAATCGCGTTTACATTTATCGTAATCGTTTATAAACATGTTTACGTTAATGCTGATTCTTTTGTTTAATTAAGACCAAGTAATTATCTCACAAACTGCCTCCTAGCGATATTCTAATTTGTGATTTATTGCGCTGATAATATTTAGGTAGAATAATCTAATATGGTTTAAGTAATAATATTTTAATTTTAAAGGTTTATTCCAGCTTTATCATGAGGAGCTGTTGCATGTAGGGTAGTCATGTCATGACATTTACGGGATGAGTAGAGCTTAATGTGGAACCCAGGTTATAAATTAAACCATGTTTAGCAAATACTGCTTGTAGATTAAAAATGAAGTAGAGAATTATTTCCAACAACAGTTCATATACGTCCCCACCGAGGGGCTCGAGCCTACCCTGAATTAGGGCGATTATAGGTGTATTTTAAATAAATTTTAGTAGGATTCTAAACTTTTGGCAATAGTTAAAAAATAAATAAATCATCATCAACAACTCATATACGTCCCCACCGAGGGCGGAGGGACACGAGCCTACCCTGATTTATAGTGATTAGGCCTTAGTCGATCGCGCTGGCCCAGTGAGGGTTGGTCGACATCACACACAACCTTTGAATTTCTTCGCAGGAGTGTGCAGATTTCATCACGATGTTTTTCTTTACCGTAAGAGCGTCGAATAAACGTACATATTAATTCGAAATTCGAAAACACATTGTACGTGGTGGGGATCGAACCCGCGTCTCCCGGACGGAAAACAGCCACTAGACCATCGATGCTCCATTACGTAGAATTATTTACTCTATGTTACTTATATTTCTTTTTTTAAAATAAGATAAATTATAATTGGGAGTAGTGTCGTGAGGTTTACGGGCTATTTTTTCGTGGGAGTCATATTGGGGGTTTAATCTTCAAGCTCTCCAGAGTTTAGTGCCATACACAGTTCCTTACACAGATCGTCCTACCTTCGTAAAGGTGCGCAATTGCACACAAGTAGTACCTATCTATAGTAACGACTCTTGATTCAATTATGCTTTGCGTATTCGCTTACGTTGCATTGCGTTATCACACGTAGTTTTAGTGTGAACTTACTTTGAGCCAACAAAAGCTCTGCTCTTTAAACGTAACTTTAACAGCCTCAATGCTGACCTACTCACATTATCGAGGTAACGAGTCGGCCCCACAAGTTTTTCATTCCGTAGCGGTATCCAAGGAGGCGTTTACATATTGATGATTGCAGTTTTTTTACGCACGCTGCATGGTCCTGTATGGGCTTGTATGAGCGCCGGCGGCGGTTCATGCACCGTTACATACAACCGAATCGCCAGATCGCTTCCGAGAACCTGCGATTCGGTGGGAGATGACATACTTGGTGATGCGAGCCATGAATTATTTTTTAGGAATAGTCTAAAAACGTTTTGTCTATGTATATGTCTAAAAAAAATACAAAAGTCATTGCTATCTCATTATAAATAAAAGAGTTCTGGAAGAGATTTTCTGTGGAAAATAATCGCAATTTTTGACCGAGCGAGCGAAGCGTCTCTGTTTCAGCTTGGCCAAATTTGCTTTTGTATGTCCATCTGTTTGTTTGTTTGTGGATTTGTTTGTTTGTTTCACTCTACAGGTCGCGTTTCTCAACCGATTCTCGAGAAATTTTGTGAGCAGGTTCGATAAATTAAACGATTTTTTTTGTCGAGCCAGTTTTTGGAAATTTTAAAAAAATACGGAGTTATGGGGGTTGCCAGCTTACAAGGTCTACCGCTGAGGCTGTTTTCCTCTACAGGTCACATTTCTTAAAATAAAATAAAACAAAATAAAATAAAATAAACTTTAAAAAATAAAAAACATCAAGGGGTTGGCGATGTTTGTCGAGAAAAATTAATTTGAAAAGATATATACAGACTCGCGAGGTCTACAGCTCACAGAGCCACTAGTGTAATAAAAATAAACGCAGCTACAACGTAGCAAATGGAAAGAAGTGGTCTCTACCAACGCTTCTGGGTAAGAGACGTGACTTGTCTATGTATGATTCATATTTGTTAAGTTTCGATCGCCGACCCTGATACATGGGAAAAGGCCGGGGAAAGAAGTTTCGATCGCTTGTCCGTTACATCTATGAGTTCTATGACACGTGCCAATAATACCAGATTTATAAATAAATATTTCACACACGCAAAGGCCCAGTATTCCAAAAGACCTCCTACGCAGCCCTTTGAGTCCCGTTGTCCAATAGCCGGCACACAGGGCTTCCTTATTGCATTCATTACCACTTCTGAAGGCCCGCGCGTGGTTGGCTTGCTAACAAAACTCGACATGAATTTCGATTGTTAGCCATTGTAAAAGGTGCACAACTTGCATACAAATAAGTACGCACATTACATTATGAGTTTAATTTATGGATATGGTGAAATGTGGAGTGACTTTCTTACAAGTGTAGAATAAATCAAATTGATTGTCATTTGGTGACAAAAAATGTTCTGATTGAGTTGTTAAGTTGCTCTTTATCCTGTTAATTGGGCTTTTAAACCGTGTCGCTAATTATCGTTGTTAAGAGAAATAAGATTGCGCAATGGCGTTTTTTAGTATACTTAATTAAAATCCGATGAACTTTTTTAAATTCCTTACGGCAGAAAATAAGCGTGAGTAGTTGCTTTATAAAGGTCGAACTTTTATAGTTTTTACACTTCTCTTAAAAACCCATCTAAAAACAAAGATTGTTTAAAACAAAGTTGAGCTTATTATATCGATTTTTTTGAACAATTTTTGGAATCTTACGTCTGTACAAAACGCTTTCTAGTCAGCAGAAAATTGGTATAAAATAGATTAGATTTCAAATAGAAATGCATCTATCAATCAAAATATACGAGTAGCTCTCAAGTCATTACCCCGTCAACACCACATAAAACGTTAGATTGAAGTGCTGAAGCCAAGTTCTTACGCAAACTCGCCCACATTTAATTACTTTGTATCAATATTTACGTCTAGACCGAATAGAAAGTCTAAAATATCTATATAAACAAATAAAAAAAAGAGCCTTGCAGTGCCAGCAGCAGTTTATGACGTAGCTAGCATGAACGCTTTTAAACAAAGCGAAACATAATCATTTTTCGATCTTGAACGGAGTTTGGACCAGCATCTTCTCGACAATCAGGGCCTGGTACAATATGCTACAAAAACACAGAACATGAATGTTTTGCATTACGACGTAGTATCACTCTGGGGCGGAACGCCGTACCTATGTTTTTTTTACACAAAGGGAAAAAAAACTTATGTTTGTTTTCGTGTAATAAAATTTATATATTTTTAGAATCTGATAAATAAAAAAATCTGGTCGTGGGAGCCAAAAACTAAGCTTCATCTTAACCAATATAATTTAGCATGTTACAACTAGATGTCACAGAAAATAAGGGTACAGAAATACAATGCTTTAACTTTAAAAGGTAATATTCAACGTTTTTATTTTTATTTGTCTTTTTATTTTACTTTTCTTTCTCTTACCAATGTTGTAACCAATGTTGGAAACATTTACTTTTGTAAACGCGCGCACACAAACCTGCATTATAAAATGTGTTATTATTGTCGGATCACTGTCTCCCAAGTCACAGGTTTTTACCTAGTTTGGGAGGCAGGGAATATGATAATGTTCAACTTTTAAATGTACATCCTTGTTGTTACCTCTTGTTGTACTGTTATAATTGGTTCAATATTTTTTTTTTTAATGCTGATCATCTGCAAAGCTATACAATGGTAAACTTAAGAAAATGTTCTGGCAAATAAATGATTATGATCATGCTTACCACTGTTTGTCGATACGACCCTATATTATCCAATATTTAGTTATCTAAGACCATCCTTGGATCTATGACTCAGCAGAACTAAAAATGACCGCTGCATCCAGACGTTACGTATCTAGTTATTTTCACACGCAGTTGAAACTCTTGTTGAAACTAACAAATCACTGGGCAGTATCGCCAGCCCCTACTAATGGATAGATTAGGAAAACGCTACACTTCAGTACGAAGGAAAATAAATAAGGTTAGTCATGGTTGGGGGAGCCGTGCGAATTTTCTCACTTTACGTAATGTCTTATCAGATCGTAGATCGTATGACATAATAATGTACCTCCGAGTATGAGTACGTACTGTTACATACGTAATTAGTTCCCTCAGTAATGCTTACACATCAATTTCACTTTCAATAAAAGCAACCGCGTGGCCAGTCAGGCACCGGATATCCGTCGTCATGTAGAAGAAAAGTCTAAACAGAGACCATTTTTAGTTGTCTTAATTTTATTTTGAAGTTTTTTAGAATAAATTTGGTGAAGTGGTTTTTTTTTTAAAGACTGGCACCTGCCGCGCCGTAACCGTACGGTTGGTTCCAGGGCGGCGGGCTGATCGAAACCTATGAAATTTTCTCAAGTATGTTTTTATATTTGGCTTGTTATAGTGCTACAGTATATTAACTTATAAATACGAATACTAAATTATTCTAAACCTTACATAAAAACATAAATAACTGCCTAAGAAAACGTCATTGGTTTCGAAAAGCCCTGACTACTTATCTAACGTAACCGATCGAAATTATCTAAAAGAAAAGTCAAGACTAAAACGATTGATTTCCTCCTATTAATAAAGTTGTGCAAAATTTTGTGGAGTCAAAAAAGAAAACCAATCGATCTGCCCAACATGTATGTGAAGAATTAATCCCTTTAAATATTCCATTCAATGCACGGGGCTCTTATCTGGGATTTTTCAGATGTATTGTATCATGTATGATGGATGTTTTTTTTTTGTTTTTTGTGATGTTTTGTTTTGTGTTGATATGCCCTAGTTAGGTGTCCACGATACAGGCTTGCCTAGTGTGGATGCCACGACAGAACCAGATCCCTGTAAAACGTCCTAAACATGTACCTATTTTATTGTTACACCATATTAATTGTAAGCTTGTTTTACATGTTTTAAATAAACTTTTACTTTACTTCAACCATTATCATCGACCGAGTGAGCGGAGCGTCTCCGTATCAGTTTGGCTAAAATTGCTTTTGTATGTCTGTCTGTCTGTTCATCTGTCTGTTTGTACCACTCTACAGGTCGCGTTTCTCGTGAAATGTTGTGAGCAGGTTCAATAAATTAATCGTTTTTTTTTTGTGGAGTCAGTTTCAAAACAAAAAATCAATAATAAAAAATAAACATAAAATTAAAATATTTGAGTTAAATAAATTTCAAACTTCAAACTTCAAACTTCAAAACTTTTATTGCATACACGTTGTAATACATAGGTCTTAAATAAAGTAATAAGTTCCAAACGTGACCCGGATAGGGCACAGCAATTTATACAAAGTCGTAATTATAATAAACTAAAATAAACTAAGGCAAAAACTAGATGTTGTACCCAAGACAAAACAATCAAAACAACTACCCATCGTCAAGGAACTCTTTCACACTATAAAAACATTTTCCTTTTAGATATGTTTTTAATAATATTTTAAATTTGTGAGGATCATCTTCGTTTTTCAAGGGTTCGGGGATGTTTGTGGAGAAAAAATATAAAGAAATATACAAACTCGCGAGGTCTACAGTTCACAGAGCCACTAGTAATAATATTACCTACATATTATGTAGGTACTCCTATCATCTTCTTCTACCTACCACTAACAAAAAATGCATCGAAACTTTTCCCTTCACGCCGACAAAGTTTTGTTTCGTACCTAATTATACGGCTAACTAAAATTCATTGTTTTACGTTCACAATGCAACATTAGGGGCAAAGAGCTGAAGCTGTTAGGAATTTCCCTTCGAAGTAAAACACGCAGTTCGGCGGCTCAGTACAAAGAAACCTGGGCTTGCGTAAAATATTACCTACAGTCGGTAACAGCGTCCAAAATCCAGTATAAGTTGACGCACGATACCATTAACAACAGTAGTATCGCTAGACCTGGTCGTCTTCCATACTTAGCAGGCTAACGATAATCTTCACTGAGCAGCTGCTGTGGAAGGTAAAGCCCTCCGTGTTTTTTTTCTCCGTATCTTACTTTCCTTCTTCTATTTCATAGCGAATGAGTCTAACTTCATGGCTGGCCGAAAATAGTAGAGAGAACTTGCAATTTTAAAATTGTGAGTAATATCAAAATAGTTTCCGTTACATAAAGTGCGTGGGGTGGTTGATATCGTCTGTCTAGGCTTCCCAGACTAGCCGCCGCCGAAGTCGGCAGCTCGAGAGCTTGTACGGGAAGCCCTGCGGATTATCAGTCGGCATCGCGCAATGTTGGGAGACTAAACATGCCAGACTAAACAATACAGGATGTTTTAGTTAAAGCTAGTAATGATAATGCAGAGATTCAGAGCGTCGTCGGTGGTCTAGTGGCTAGGGCCGCTGCCTCCCGTCCGGGAGACGCGGGTTCGATCCCCACCACGTACCAATGTGTTTTCGAATTTCGGATTCATATGTACGTTTATTCGATGCTTTTACAGTGAAGGAAAACATCGTGATGAAACCGGCACACTCCTGCGAAGAAATTCAAAGGCTGTGTGTGAAGTCGCCCAACCCGCACTGGGCCAGCGTGGTCGACTAAGGCCTAATCGCCCTAATTCAGGGTAGGCTCGAGCCCCTCGGTGGGGACGTATATGAGCTGTTGATGATGAATGATAATGTTGATGATAAATGAAATACGTTATTAATTATTTGCTTCGTGATTTAGTTTTATATTTGTTTTACCCTCCCTTTAAAAATGTCGTGGGTAGGTAGTAGGTACCCAGTATTGTTCATAAGCTCCATGCATTATGTATTCAAACGATTATTTACTTTAATGTACATTGCACGCCCACTCACTGTACACGATCAAGTGACAGCAACTTAGCAGAACCCTGACGTTTGTTAGTGTTTAGTTATGTTGGAGTACTGAGCGTTTATCTAATAAATATCTAAAGACAGTACAAGTATTTACCTATACCAAACAGTTTTGTGGTTCAGTCGCAAAACCGCTATCTCAAAAAGAAAAAGAAAGATGATTCCGTGCTTCAGAAGGCACATTAAGCCGTTGGTCCCGGCTACTATCTAGTCGTTACACGAGCCAAGTCAGTGGCCTTTGGCGGCTTTATAACACTGACACCAGGGTTTGTGAGGTCGGTTGTAGACCTTACAACCCACACGATGATGATGATGATGATGATGACCAAAGGAATAGCAGGTCCTAGTCCTTGCTCAATATTTACGAAATTCATCATTGTGCGCTGTTTTAAAAATAAACGTGGATTGAGTTCACTAAAAACGACGTAGTAACAGATATGCATTTTTCACAGAATCTTCGCGTAAATGCATACGTAGAATCGATACTACGATATGGCATTCTAATATGGGGTGACAGTACAGACACATCTAAAGTATTTGTTGCTCAAAAAAAATGTATCCGAGCCATTGTGGGTGTGGCCTCTGACGTGTCTTGTAGACCTTTATTTAAATCATTAAATGTCTTACCACAACCTTGCATTTATATTATAGAATTATTAGGATTTGTAAAGCAAAATATTAATCTTTTTACAAAAAAAAGGGACCAGACTACAAGAAATCTTAGGGATCCTAATGCACTAGTTTATGACATTATTCCAAAAAGTACAAGATTCCGTAAAAATTGCTACGCAATGTGCATAAAAATGTGGAACAAATTACCATGTCGTCTTCAATCCATAAGTCCAATACGTAGATTTAAAAAAGTTGTAAGATCTTGGCTAATGCAGCACACTTTTTACTCCATAAAAGAATTTATTGACCATAAAATTGAATTATGCCAGAATTGTACTAGTTTGTAAGTAAATGGACATTTGCATGCTTTAAACTTAGGCTAGATATGTGTTTTATTTTTAATCATACTAACATCTTTGTATCTACCATATCTATCGCAAATAAAATATCTTTATCTTTATCTAAATCTACTTAGCAACTTTCGCATCAGTTTATACTTTTTTGCGGTAAATTTCTGAACCACTTCGATTGCGTTCAAATCAATAAACAATTTGAAGAAATATCGAACTGAAAATACTTTTATACACCGTGTGAACACGTAGGCCAATGTGATTTGTTGATAAAAGATTAAAGGTGCCGAAATAACGCGCCAGGTGTACCTTACAATACATTACAGACTTTGCAAGTGGATGTACAGGCTGTGTATTTCACGAATTTATTTATTCTCTTTTCACTAGCTGACCTATCGCTATGTATACCAAGGTTATATAGCGGGCACTGACTTAGATATTAACATAAGCTGAATGGAGTCGAATACTATATTCATACATAGATTCTTCTTTATTGAGGGTATTATACATATAGAAATAGATACATAAATAAAATGCATAAAGTGGAAAGGAAACTGTCTAGATTGAAAATGCATTGGAAAATAAAATGTAATTAAACGACATTAGATTATTTCTTATTACAAAGGGAAATACAAAAGATGCGAGCCGTGTGGAGATTTTTTGCCGTCCTTCTTCAAAATCAAAACCAAAACTATTTTATTCAAGTAAATAATTTTCGACGTCACAGCTAAGAGTATCATGGACGAGATTCAAAAGAGAATGCTTCGTTTTGGTAGCAAACGTGCCAATTTCGACGTCTAAAAATCTCAGAGAAACAAAAGGCGATCGCTTCGGCTTCGCTCCCGGACGCGCGTCAAAATCTTTGTCTAAAAATGTTCTTGTAAGGTTAATTCGAGTAAGACGACAGAATTTATGAATAGGGGATCGGACTGTTCTTAAATTTACCATAATATTTTATGAGTGATTTTTAAAATGTAGATTAGTAGCCAGCCGCCTATTCGCGAAGAAAAAAACAGAATCGGTTGAAACACGAATTTACAGTGATTTTTTAAAGTTTCAATATGTCTGTCTCTTTCAAAAACGATTTTTTGTATGGAGATTATATGGCGTTACTAACAAATGACGTCACAAGTGGGTATGTGCCTCTCTGTCTAATCTTGAATTTCAAATCTTTACAACTCGGGCAATTTTAAAGATGGAGCAACAATTCTTTTAGTGTTCGATAGCAGAAACTAACAAGTTTGGATTTATAAAATAAAGAAAAAGTAGTCCAATACCCTATTTGAATGATGTGGAAAACTCCTTTTTCTTCTTTCTTCGTGACCATGAAATAGGGAAGTAATTCCAAGTAAGAGTATAAAGTATAAAGTTTATAAACTTGTAATGTCTGAGTGGTTGTGTTGGGAGTTGATTAAAATACAATAACACTCAATCACCCAACGCGATGAAAGTATGTAGATAGCGATTATCTTCGTATATTTGCAACAATGTTTCTAGTGTTTTATTATGTAGTAAAATTGTATATTCAGATAGTTATACCAATTACGCTGATAAGACAGCAGCATTATTGAAAACTCACCTTAGAATTTGATTGAATTAAACAGTTTATTGTTGTCAGTGACACACTAAAAGGTAGGTAGGTAGCATGGCTGCCTTAAGGCAAACTATTCTTTGTGACATTGGTAGATTAAAAAGGGACAGGAGATGGCCATCCTAATTTTAGAGCTGTCAAACATCGAAGTTGAACCTTATGGACGTGTCTATTGCTCACATTTTAGAAAGCACATCAAACATCTGATTTAAAAATATCTTATCTGACTGCTATGCTCTTATTTTAGGTTGTCATACATTTAAAATAATATAATTCGTACAAAAAAAAAGTGCGGTTAGGTAGATTTCAAATTTAGAATCTCTTCACAGCCGTGAATTTTGAGCAAAGGGATTTTGGCTCTATGGAAAAACTATCTTGTAGTTGACAATAATTCGTTGCTTTTCACCTGAAACTGCCGCCGCCATCGTCCTACCAAAAGGCATATAGTAAACAAACAAATTGATAAGAACGTTATCAACAGTGCACCTGGCTACTACGTTACTACCCCCGCATATCAGTCGGTCTATTTCTGTCACGCTTACTCATGCGCAGACGCCCCTGCCATTGACCTTGTCCCGCTCCAACACGAACAGACGGCTCCCATTAAATACGTAACGAATATAATCAGTAAAATAAAATGTAACGATTATTGGTTTGCCGAGGATTCCGTGGCCGAGTGGTTGGGCATTCGATTCTTATTACGAAGGTTACCGGTTTGAATCCTGGTGGGGACAGACAATGTCAAACAAATAATGTATTTATAAGAGTTTTAAACCAGCCCTTAATAGCCTTTAATAGTTTGTGTTGTTTTGTTTTTGTTTGTTTGTTTGTAGTTTGTTTGTTTGTTTGTTTTTGTTTGTTTGTTTGTTTGTCTTTTCTTTTTTTTGTTTGTTTGTTGTTTTGTTTGCTTTAAAGCTTAAACTTTTATTCTACGAAAAAAAGTTTTCTTTCACTGACATCAGATAAACGAACTATGATGATTTCTAGGTGTCAAGGATACTCATCCCTACATGCTTGTCCGGCAGGTAGAGGTATGGTATACGGGTATGCAACCCCGGCCTCCTGAGCTACTGCTGACTCAATCCTTATCTTCCGAGACAGTAGTATCCCTAGACCCTAGTTACTCCTATCCAAATACATCATTTTCCTTTCAAGTCTCCCTCCTTTCCCTTCCTAATTCCTTTCTCTCCGCCAATCCAAGGTCTGCCGTGCTGATGGATGCGTGGCTAGGGGCAAGCCTAGTTTTTAGCGTGCCGAATTGCCCTGGGACTGGTGACCCCAGATCAAGGCTTACCTTGTCTTGGCATGCGGGGCTCTGTCAAGATCGACATTTTATATCCCTTGCTGCTCGTGGGAACGCAATGATTTATTACAATAAACAATTTAAAAATCAAAATGGCGGCGGTGTGGGTCGCAACATGCCACGTCTCGTTTCCGGCGGGAGCGAAAAGCGGTCCACTGAGAGCCGCTTTGCTACGTTGAATGTAAGGGGTGGAATGTGTGATAAGATAGATGAGGTATATCAGATGATGAGCGAAAGAAAACTAGATATTTTGTGTGTGAATGAAACGAAGCGAAAGGGATGTGACACCACAAAACTACCATATGTTTCATATTGGTCGGGGGTCCCCAGCTCTAACAGAGGTAGTCAAGGGGTTGGTGTCATATTATCTGAACGAATGGCTGAATGTGTTATAGAGTATGAATGTGTAAGTCCAAGACTCCTCTGGATTAGGCTGAAGGTCGGACTTACCCGAATATTTGTTCTGGGTGTCTATGCACCCACGGACGTGGGTTCGAGTGGGTCCACAAAAGCCAAAATAGAACGTGAGGAGTTTTGGGACAGTATGAGAGATACATTGAAAAAATGCAAGGATAATGAAAGAATTATTATGCTAGGTGATTTTAACGGATGGGTAGGTGTGAAGCGTGATGGTTTTGAAAGAGTCCTTGGAGCGTTTGGTGATGAAAAAGTAAATGAGAATGGAGTAAGTATGCTTGAGGTATGTTTGGAATGGAATCTTGTTGTGACAAACACTATGTTTGCTCACAAAAAGATACACATGTATACAAGGGAGGAAGGAGGTGTAAGGAGTATGATTGATTTTGTGGTTGTAGATGAAAGACTGAGAAAGCAAGTGATGGACACTCGGGCGTATCGTGGTGTTGGCATCGACACAGACCACTTCCTGGTAATATCCCGGATAAGTGGTCTATTTAAAAAATGGCGGCACAAGGCGCGTGAGCCCGTAAATGTCTTAGAACGTGTGAAAGTGGAATGTTTGCAAGATGAAAAACTAAGAGGGGAATATTTGAATAAATTGAATGACAGATTTGTTGATTTGGATGAAGTATGTGAGATAGAAGAGTTATGGAAGTCGTTCAAGGAAGGTGTTGTAAATGTCGCTATAGAAGTGTGTGGAGTTAGTAAAAGGAGAAAAGGAAGAATGCAGAAGAGTGCTTGGATGGATAAAGATGTACAAATGGTTGTGAATGAAAAGAAGAAAGCTTGGTTAGATTGGTTAGCAATAAAAGCTAACCAAAGAGTAGGAATGTCGTCGAAGGAGGAAGTGGATGAGGCAAGAAAGAGTTATAGACGTCTGAAAGGTTTAGTGAAAGAAGCTGTTCGTAAGAAAAAAGAAGAATGGAAGGATGAGTTTGATAAGAGGCTTTCTGAAAATTTCCGGTCTAACATAAAAGTGTTTTGGAAATCCATAAGGACAGCTCGAGGTAAAACTACTACCTCGGAGCTACACCAAATCAGAAGCCAGGATGGAAGTATTGTAAAAGGAGAAGAGTGTGTGTTGAAGAGATGGAAGGAGCATTTTGAAAGCTTGTTTGAAAAGGAAGAGAGTTCAGAGCAGATGCCGGAACCTCCTCAGGAAATGAATGTTAGCGATGATGAAAGCGAAATAAGTATGGATGAGATTATGAAAGTAATGAAAAGTATGAAATTAGGTAAGGCTGCAGGGTATGATAGGGTTTCCGTTGAAATGCTGAAAGCAGGGCAGGGAGTGATTGCAAGTCAGTTGTACCGCCTTTTCAATTTGTGTTGGAGGAATGGCCGAGTACCAGATGACTGGTGCAAGGCTGTAATAGTACCACTGTACAAGGGAAAAGGGTCACAGCAGGACTGTAAGAACTTCCGTGGAATTAGCCTACTTAGCGTCGTCGGGAAACTGTATGCGAAAGTGTTGATTGAAAGAGTTATGAAAGAAACGGACGAAAAAATATGGGATGTGCAAGCGGGATTCAGAAAGGGAATGGGATGTACGGATCAGGTCTTTTCCTTACGATGTATAGCTGAGAAATGTCTGGCTAAATGCCAAAAAGCTTATTGCGCATTCGTGGATTTGGAAAAGGCCTACGATAGAGTGATGAGGAATGAATTGTGGTCAGCTTTGTCATGGCAGGGTGTTGGTGGTAGTCTGATACGAGCATTGAAATCTCTATATGAGAATTCCAGTGCCTGTGTCAGAATCAATGGGGCGTACACGGACTGGTTTAATATCCAGAAGGGTGTTAGACCTCTTCCTCGATTAGTTCCAGATTTATCTTTGGTTCCAGAGAGTTATGGCTTGTCAATGGCTCAACTTGATGACATAATCCTGCTAGTTAAAATAGAATAGGTCCTTGTTTATAAAACATTTGTGTATAAAAAAATACGTAAAATACGCTTCACACCTCACTATAATTTGTTCTTGTGGCCTGGCTCATTTCGGTTTATATCACGGATTTTGATACTAACTACCTTGTAGTAGAGAACAAAAGTAGCAAAAAACATAATATTTTCTATCTTCAGTTTCAATGGTCTTGATGTATTACAATACAAGAACAAAATAATAACAATTAACTTATTTGTTCTGCTACGGCGTAGCAATATCGTAGCAAACGTCTACGAATGGTAGATAAATATAAGAAAACTACAAAATTATGATAATATTTGAAATTATTTTTCACGCACTATAATTTAATTTAGTGTAGTATGAGTTACTCTTAAGAACGTGTCATGGAGTTTGTACTTATCTAATGGGCCCCGTAGACGGTCAAACGGTTTGATTCAAACACGTAAAGTTTGGTTTGACTCAAACCATTTTGATCATTTACAAAGGTGGTTTGAACGGCTTGTCAAACATTTACGTGTTTGAAGCATGTTTGATGCAATTTCATATTTTTAGTTTGATGCAATTTCATATTTGGCGTCATCGTATTGGGAGCAATCCTGTAATGATGAAGTCTTTTGTAATTATTAGTTTTTAATAAATAAATAAATTTTGTTGTGTTTGACGCGTCAGAAGTGTAATTACGACAGCGTACAGAATCAGACTACGCAGAGCCATTTGACAAACCGTTCAAACCGACCTCAAAACACGTAAGGTTTGAGTCAAACCGTTTGACCGTTTCCGGGGCCCTTAATAGTGGTATGAATTTTCAAACACAAAATATAGTCACTTGTAAATGAACTTCTGCCCTTACTTCATAGTTGCATGTCCAAATGTAAAGGAAACGACATTAAAAACTTAGTTCTTTTAAAAGGACCGGAGGCGTTTAAAGATAGCAATGAAAAGAAAAATCAATAAAAAATGAAACATTTCCTACCTACAAGGTGTGTCGTGCTGGCTGCAGATGTCCTGTCTCGTCACCAGAATAGCCACGTCATGATGATGGGGATTCTCGTCATCCTCAGGGTTGAGCTGATGCTGCCATCTGCAGAACGAGGCCAGGGTCATGTCTGCATTGGTAGAAACCTCCAGATTCCTCGCCGCGTTCACTTCCTCAAGGAGGATTATTTTCACGACCACCACCTTGATGTAGTTTCCAATTGAGGGGTCCATGTAGAGAGATGACACCTGGTGGCAGATTCGTAGTGTAATTATTTCGTGGATTATCTTATGGTTTGGTGGAAAGCATTGAGTTATCTCAAATCAGAGGAAAAATACAAATGACGTTAAGAATGCATAGCAAATCACCGATATGCTTCAACATAACGTAAACTTACAGAATTTAAAACCGAACTAGATAGACAAACATTTTTTGACCGTAAGAAAATATTTGTTTGTTAGTTATGAAACTTCTTTTTAACCAGAAATTATTTAATCGAGAAGATGCTTGTGTGATATTTCACTTATAATAATTTAATGCTATAATAAGTGAAGTTAGGCGCTTAGGGACTACACATTGAACAGGGAACGGGCAGCAGCGCTCTCTGATACAGTAATCTTTTAATCTGCGATCTCCAATCCGCCTGCCAAGTGTGGAGATTATGGCAAACCCCTCTACTTAAGTGGAGGAAGCTCATGGTCCAGCAGTGGACTGTAACGGGCCGTTGATTGATGAATTTAATGCTGCCCTGGTGAGGAAAAATAATACGTTTAACAATTTTACTCACGATATTCATAATGGTGAGCAGGTACGTTTCGATGTTGCTTTCGTTGTGGAAGGCAGTCATGGAGTGGTCGGCTACCAGCAGCACTTCCACATGACGGGGTCTGCTGACAGAACGTGGCACGCGCCGGGAATCGAATCCGGGACGCTGGGACAGACGGCGGGAAGCACGGGTCTGCGAGCAAGCACAAAACTCAGTTCCACATTAAACAACAAACAAAAAAAACTTATTTAATAGGAGATTCAATCCAATTTAGGCAAAGAAGCTATTATGTGTTTTCACTTAGATGTAACTTAGAACACGATTTGTGTACACAGACACAGTTAACTAAAACCTATTTTAAAAGCGACTCAAATTATAAAAAACTGACTCTTCTTACCTTATAATTTCTGTTTATTGCGTCTCGTGCCATTTCATTCTTAGTCTTCCACTGGTAAGGCGGTTGCTTCGTCGCACAGTTCTTTGGAGATCGCCTGGTGCGCCCTCTGATCCTAATCCTTCCATTCCTCGTTCTGTCCCAATGTACAATTCGTGACGACGGCAGTTCTATCGACTGAGACTGGCTACCTTGACTTCCTGGACTTCTTTCCACTGACATGCTTCTTGAAGCACTGTTGGAGTATCTGTTTCTTCGTTCCATTCGTAGCCTCTGCTGCTGTTTTCTGTATTCCGTTGGGTTTTTCCTCATTGCTTCTAATCTCCTTCGTCTTTCTTCGAGATATTCCCTGCGTCTCTTATCTCTAGCCTCTTTTAATTCTCGACTTCTTTTAATATCAATCTGTGATCTACTGTATTGTGACTCTCTTGGTCTGTGACTGTTGATATAATTCTGTGTATTGGTTCTGTCTACTGATCGTTTGGTTCTATGGTGAGCTGCAACTTTGTCTACAGCTGATCGTTTGAAGATGACGTGTGGTCTTGGAGAGTTACTGTCTTTTGTTTGTTTCTTAGAAGGCTCGATCCAATACTCCCCATGTTCCGTTCGAAGTAGACCTGACTGTGAAAAAAAATAAAATGATTTAGTTACGAATGTTCCTTTTTTTCCATTCAAAATACAAAATTCCATTGGGATGTTTAGAATAAATTCTATTCAAAATTCCTACTTTTATAATATTCGAGACAGACAGACGATTTATTGAAGTAAGATATCATCGCTAAAGAACCTCCACGTCAGTTTTCTATTTCTACGAATTTATCGTTGATTTCCAGCTTTTGCGATAATTTTAATTGGACCTGGGGCCCGATCGCGCTAATTTCTTATGTCAAAGTTGAAACCATTGGGTCCCAAATTTTGTATCGGCGACAAAACGCGGAAAAGATATGAAAATCGTTTTTTTTTTTGTCATAATGCTATTTTATTTACGATATCGGAATCATTGTTTTATGTTCGGAATGGATTTTGTTTGTCTTTGTCGCTATAATACAAGACAAGCAGGACAGAGAAAATGGTTACGTATTCCTGTTTCCAGAATAAGGATCCCGTTGAAATGATTTCAATCAAGCGTGAAATAAACGTGACAAGGTCGCGATACATTGAAGTTCCTAACCATTTTAATTTTATGACTACGTATAAAAACATCAGTGAATCTTGTCCATTTTCGCGTTTAGCCTAATAAAGCCATTTGACATTCTGAAATTTAGCAAAATCAGGGCCCAGCTGCGTTCCAAGGCAAACATTGACGTACGAGATTGGAAGATTGTGAATTTCCATTTGAGTTAAGTGTGGGTAAGCAGAAGACGGTATTCATACTCGAGTAGCAAAAGTTATCGTCATGAATTTATCTATGTGAAGCTAAAGAGTTAAGTGAGAGTATTTTGTTAAACATACCGTATGGAATCATAATACTTGCTAGGAAGGAACTAATAAACCAACTTATTTCTTTTGTTTTTAGAACACTCATAAGATTTCTAATTTAAGATTTGATCACGATGATGAAAAATATACACAAAAAGGAAATGATCTTATAGTAATCGATGATACTGAGATAGAGGACCGACTTAGTAAAAGTGAGAGCAGTTATCTACCTTCTACATCGAAAGCGACAGTAGTCCCGCTGCGAAACCAATTAAAAACCCAAATACAAATCAAAGTGAAAGGATTTATCAAATTGAAAAAGTTTATTGCCAAATCAAATTTATGGTGGCACTGTAAAATATGTGGAGTCATAAATATTTGAAACGAAAGATAAAATAGAAGAAATAGGTATTGATATTCAACTATTAGTATCTGTTGTGTTTGAAAGTAATTGAACCTTGCTAGGTTGATGCTTCAATTTGCAAAATTTTAGTGTTTCTAATTTCAGGTAATGACTGAATTTACGTAAAATATCTACAACATCACATCACATCATACTAATCACACTTATAAATGTGAAAATATATAATGGATGTTTAGATGTTTGGATGTTTGTTCCGCTTTCACGCCTGAATTACTGAACGGATTTGGATGAAATTTGGAATGGAGATAGTTGGTACCCTAGATTACACATACTTTTTACAGGAAAAAAGTCTTAAGGCATAAGCCCACGGGAAAACTTACATAGCCCGAACGTAGCCGCGGGCGGACAGCTAGTAAAAGTATAAGATAAGAGATCTGATACATTCTTCCAATATTAGGAGTTGTCCTATACCCTTTTTTACTACAATGTTATATTTACGAAAATAGAAACTACCATAATAGAGATCAAGAATAGAAAGACCTAATATTTGACAACTATGAAACGAATGGGGTCAATGAAACGTAGAAACTGGAATCACACAATTCTCGTATTATGACTAATGGCCGTCGAGTATTAGCGGATATTTGCGAAATAGAAACCTTGTTGGCCTAATTCTACAGTTTAATGGTGTTGGTAATTTCGACTGCACGATCGTATACATCGTTCTAGTAGAAATTGATCAATTTGCATAAGAGAATAAGATGGAGATGAAGTTTGATGGTTAAATAAGTAAGAATGCATCCACAGAGCACGAGGATAAGAAACTAGATACAGTGCTTATAAAGATAAAAACTTGGTTCAACTAAAAATAATAAATTTCTCAATATCAGGCGCATTGTTAAGATTATAGTATTTAAATCGGGATCTATACCGCGTACACATAAGTAGTCATGTTAATACTTCTGTTATTAAAATAATACACTGAACATTATATTGCATAACAGAAAATAATTTAATAACAGAAGTCAAAATTTTATGGTATACAGCAAGGTCGATCAAGACGGAAGGCTAACATCAATGTGTGTCGCTCACGACATTGTATGCGCACGGGCATCTAACTGAATGGCGGGTCGTCCATTCAGACACAAACCGGTCTGACGACTCCACTAGGTTCTAATTCTCGAAAATGTGAATGAGCGAGGAAAACATTTAGCACGCCAGTGTAATATTGCAAGGTCTCGTAACGGTGTTGAGAGTGAACATTGGATATGAGGTACTTGCAATAAAAACGATGGTTTGTTATGGATTTAAACCCAATACACATAACGAAATATTCAATACAAGATTTGTTAATAGACTTATTGAAATGAGATGAAACATAAATCATAAAGATTATCTAAAAGCAAGTCAAGCAAGCAAGTATTAAATGTAAGTCAAGATAAGAATGAATTGTAGAGCAAACCTTACAGAATAGAAGCCTTGTACATTGAACGGTGGAGTAAAGTTAGATTAATTGATTGATAACGCACTTCACACAAAATCTAATGGCATCCATTCCGGTGCCATTCTCTTGTAAGATAAAACCGATTGCTTACTTAAACAGAGACAGCTTGAGTAGTGGTTTGTCTATAAAACCAACCTTAAAAAAATGTTAGATAAAGGAGCTCAATCTAAAGATGATATTATTATATAAGTAGGATTGAGTTAATGATGAAAGTGGATATTTCTTTGTAGTAAAGTCGTTTGAATGGAATAATTAAAATCTAAATGGTTTAAAAATATAATGCAAATTCAAGTACTTGACGTTTATACTGTTAACTGTTGTATTACTGAGCTTAAATCTATTCCTGTGAAAGTAAAAGTAAAAGCCATATCTTGTGGGCATAAATGTAGCGCAGAAGATCATCTATCATACTACACCGGATTCTTTGTATGAAATTTTAAATTTATTATTTATGAGACGGAACTTATGTGAGGTCCTAAGACGTCTCTGTTTGAAGTGATTAATACTAAACCTGTGGCCTTTTGGACCACGATCAATGGCCGACGTTAGTATTTGTTACAGAATTTCACAAAATGAAATACTGGCAGTTGCGTTGGAAATGTTGGAATCGAGGTGGGCTGCCCGACGCTGCGCTAATTGAAACTTGAGACAGACTTGAAGTTTGTTGAACACGCAGCGATAGGATCTTCAGCTTCTGATATTTTAATGGTTGCCAAAGATTTATTTCGTGAGTTTGCCGTGTGGTGACGGCAGAGTAGAATACATTTGTCACCAACCCCTACTCTTCCCGTGGGTGTCGTAAGAGGCGACTTAGGGACTACACATTGAACAGGGAACGGGCAGCAGCGCTCTCTGATACAGTAACCTTTTATTAATCTGCGATCTCCAACTCGCCTGCCAAGTGTGGAGATTATGGCAAAACCCGGCTCATAGTCCAGCAGTGGACTGTAACGGGCCGTTGATTTGATTTGAAAGATTTATTATTTATATTTCAAGTCATATTAAAGATAACGCTTTATTATATTTTGGTTGCATTACTTTTGTACCTATGAAATAGTTCTCATATCAATTGATATTACTTGGCACGGCTACAAGATATCGTATAAAAACTGTACAAATGCATGTCTGATCAAAACAATATGTGAATGATTCTCTATAAACATAATTTTTATAAATTTCTACATATAAAATCTTTATCATTTAAAATCATTATTGATTTGTAACTTTTTGTACGAGATAAACTTATAAATTAGAATAGCTGTCAATCTTAAGAGGTTTTTTTGTGCTGAAGGTTTAATTTAGCCAACTATTTATTGTGTTCGGAACTAAAAGATGCATATTTAGCTGTCCAACACCTTGATTAATGATCTAAGAGCTTTAATTGATTTGAAAAGGAGACCCACAACGATATTCTCATCCGTAATTTTGCTGTTTTACGTGGGTATCGCCCGCGGGCTATATGTTTCTATCGTGTAGCATTTTAATTAAAATTAATAATTTGTCAGAATTTCGAAATACAAACTATCTAAACATTGATGAATGAATTAAGCGAATTTAATTGAATCGTAGATGCCAGATTTAATTTAAAAGACTAATGTTTGAAATCACAATGATTTTAGATTAGTTTAAGCTGTTTGAATAAGTTAACATAAGATAGTAATACATTTGTATTGTGTCGCAAATTAATTACTGTTTATTTACTTATATGGAAGCAGTTTTAATTATTTTTATATATTTTTTAAAAGTATGAATGGAAAATTGATTAATTTTACTTTTAAATACTGAAGAGAAACATGACGTCCCTCAAGGAGCAATATTTGGTCCTTCCTAATAAAGTATCGATTTCGGAACTAGAAAAGTAACTCGCACATACGTCATAGGTAGGTGTGGCCTAATTAAACTCGATAATGAGTTGGCTCTATATGCATTAGACATTTGGCCTCCGCATAAGTCTAGAGTATAGAGACTGGCAGACAGGCTGGCAACATAACTTGATTTATGTAAGCTTCGAACAACTAAGACGAATGTTTGTCCTTTGCAAATTCGATTAGTTAATAGACAAGTCTTTGAACGCTTAAGCGAAGTACTTTTCTGGGTAAAAGCATAAAAAAATAAACATTTAAAAGGTGCGAAGAGAGAAATACAAAGCGCTTATCGTCAAGCTATTTATAGTATCTTTTCACAATTTTAACATTTATAAAACTCAATTGTATGCTATAACAGAGACCTTCACTTCCTTGACATACATTTACATATAAAAGCCTTTAGAAACACGGCTATGTAAACATTGACCACTTTTACTTAAGTTCAACGGCCAGGAGTGTTTGACAAAGGGGTTTTTTTTGCAGTTTTTGTATGGTTGTATAGAAAGTGAAGGTAGGCAAGTGAAGACGTGACCACTCAACTACCGGTTGTGTGAAGAGGATTTTTTTAACTGGTTTCTAGATTCACTTGCACCTGCTGGGTATTTAATTTGCAAAAGTTTATTTTTTGTAGTTTGCGTGGATGAAGTGGTTTAATTTTTATTGGTAAAGAAGCAAGCCGAAGACGGTGGTGTAATATTACGGTAGGGTCTTTGGAACGAAAGGTCGCAGGTTCAGACCCCATCAAGTACCTACCAGTGATGTCATATTGCAAAACCATAATGACCGATCGTTCGACGCTCTAATGGTGAAGATAATTGTGAAGAAACTCGCAAAGTAATTTAGAGGTGTGAAGTCTACTATTCTTCAGAGAATACATTCGATTGGTTACTTAGTAGATTTGTTGAGCCCTTCGATAGGGACAGTAAAATTATATGAGTTGCTATGAAAGAAAGTAGGTAAGGTGAGTTTTGTTAATATTTTCAACAGCAAATAGGTAATTTCACGATGCTTTAATTTTCTTGTTCATCGTGTGGGTTGAAGGTCGACCACCGACCTCACACACCCTGGTGTCAGTGTTATAGATCCGCAACAGGCCACTGACTTGGTTCATGCACTATCAAATCATATAATCATCAAGGATGTAAGCAATACGGCGTTCATTTCCTATGAAGGGTATAATAAAATAAGCATAAGAATTTAGGTGCCAGCAATTTGAGATGTGCCCCACCTTGAACTGGCGTTAGTAAAAACATGAATGTGTTTAAACTTAAGGTTTCATGTCCGTCCATTGAAGAGGCAGTAAATGGATGTACAGTTACTAATAGTACTATAAATTTATTCCGTGGTACAAGATTACGACTTGGCTGAGGTTTGTACAGGATTGCAAAGGTGGGCATGGAAAAGAGGAGGCTTATATCTTGCAGTGGGTAGTGAAGGCTGATGATGATGATGATGATGACGGTTCACGTAGCGATGTATCAGCTTTGAATGTGTGTTAGTACTGTTAATATAGGATTTAGAATATTATGTATGTAACCGTAAGATTGTGAACGCCGTTAGTTTATAATATTACTCGCGATATTATAAACTTACGGAAAATTGTGAACTGAAACCAACCATTTACAATTTTACGTATTATTTCTCGTTAGTTTATAATCTTACGATGTTCACCCGTAAAATTGTGAACCGTGTTCCTGATTGAATGACAGCCAAGAATAGCCACGCTGGAAACGTCAAACGTTTAAACAATCAGAGTGCAAGGTGCGTTCCGTCGCATGCCAATTTTTAATCAGTTCACAATTTGACGGTTTAACCTGTATTAGTTATATTGATATCATTTTGATATTTTACAAAGAAATATATTTTTCTATGACGAAGTTTTTTTGCAGCTACACACAGTACATTGCTAGTTTTTGTACATATTCGATTGCGTTGCCACAGTATTAAATTTAATTCATTAACTTTGTTTACCAGCTTGTCCGTATCAAATGTAATGAAGTACAGGTCAAGCCATTCTCTTGACCTACCTACTAACCTAACCTAAAATTAATGCACTTTAGATATGAAGTTTCAGTTTTAGTTTGTTTGTTTTAGTTTGTTTTGAAGTTTTAGTTTGGGAGTTCCCAAAAGATCAATAAAGAAAGTCTATTTTGCAATTACACGTAGAAAAGCAAAGATCAGGTTATTAATACACTGTGTATTTTTGCAAGACGATCAAGAATATCCTTTATGTCTTTTTTGCTGAAGAGAGGTCAGTGTTGGTGCTAAATTTAAATTAAAAACGTTATTAAAAGCTGAAGGCGGCGCGAGAAGGAGATTGAAAATTGATTAATGGATGTTGAAGTGCATTTTGTGGATGTTGAAGTGCATTTTGTTTACAGGATGTGAAATATTTATAGTGATACTATATGGTTAGCTATCAAAAGGTGATGAAACTATAATTAGTGAATTACAGAAATAAATTTGTTCAATAATGCGTTTTATATTTTGTATCGCGATGGATTAGCACGTACCTAAGAAGATTTATAAGAGATCCTATACCTAAGATTATTATGTGTTAATGATACAAGTGTTATATACACCGTGTTTAACTGGTTGTTCTTCGTTAAATGGAGTGTTCATTTCATTAAACTGAACAACTTTCCACAAGGAACATGGGCTGGCAATTTAAAACAAAATATTGCTTCCCCCATAGTAAATCGATCAGCTGGCCGCGCGGTTTTTTATGAACGAGCCATTTTTTTTGTCGTTTTACAGCCCATGTTCATCATGTTCCTATAAATATTATATCAATCAGAGCGTTATATTCTATAATTTCATTACGTTCAATGCCTTCACATCTTACTTCTGTAATGTATCTACTTCTTACATCTTTTTAATCACTCACTTTTTGAGACACCCTATTTAACTCATACTATGTCCTAGCGGCATAATAATAACCTGTTAAGTAAAAATAAATAAATAAAAACAACACGTTTGTACTTATCTATAATAACTATTTTTATGACTTTAGCTGTAGCGATGATAACGGACCAGTAAATTACTACTTCCTTACACCGATTGAGACTTTTATTTCTACCTACATTTATTTATTTGTAGCGAAGATTCTTGAACATTTCTGCACTTTATGGAAATAGTTAGATTTATTATCTCCATGACACACATCGATTGAAATTCATTAGAATATGGTTGAAGTCTGAAATAAGTGGTGAGAACATAAGACTTCGGATTTACAGCAATCTTAGGATCAATTCATCAATCAATCAACATCAATGGCCCGTTACAGTCCACTGCTGGACTATTAGCCTCCTCCACTTAAGTGGAGGGTTTTGCCATAATCTCCACGCTTGGCAGGCGGGTTGGAGATCGCAGATTAAAAGGTTACTGTATCAGAGAGCGCTGCTGCTGCCCGTTCCCTGTTCCCAAGTCGCCTCTTACGACACCCACGGGAAGAGTAGGGGTTGGTGACAAATGTATTCTAGGATCAATTACGAGTATATATATAATCCTCCACCTTGTGGGAGGCCGTCCAACACTACGCTTTCCGCCCCGTGGTCGCCATTCGAGAACCTTTCTTTCTTCGGTTATCGGTTCGTCGAGCTATATGGCCTGCCCCTATGTCGATGACATTGGTCTTTCTACGTATCTCCTCATTTCTGATTCGATCACGTAGTGAGACTCCGAGCATAGCTCTCTCCATCGCACGCTGAGCGACCCTGAGTTTATTCATGAGACCAAAGTTAGCGACCACGTCTCAGCGTCATAGATCATTACTGGCAGGCAATATATATACTGTTTGAAGACCTTAGTCTTCAAACACAGGTATTTTTAACGAGAAAACAGAAGTAACTCAGTAGGATATATTATATATATTAACATAATATTGTGTATGTGTAACAATAAATTACGTCTTATAGTGTGTAATAATAGTCGCGTATCCACTTATCAGCTCCATTCATCACAACAGTTCATTCACAGCTTACAAACTTACCTACCTACTGTACATATACCAACACAAAGATTATATTTATAGAGTAGCTACCTGTTTTTATTATTATGAATAGTTAATTCTCTATATTCTTTGGTCACGTTTTGCCGATTTGTAAACGTTAAACTTTAAACCCTTAGGGAGAGATAACAAATTATATTTTAGCTTACATGGTTATATTTGAGAACCTTTTTGCTGTGTTCTTAATTACAAACCGTCAAACAAAGTATCATCATTATGTCCATCAATATCCTCTGACATAGGTACCTATTAAAAGGGACCCTAGATAACATATAGAATAATTTGATTTTAGTAAACTGGGAATCGAATGGTGATCTTCCGTTCGAAAGACGTTTGTTTAGTCAAATGTATTTTTTACTCATTTAATCAGTTTATTGTTTAGCTTATAGTTAGTCCGTACAATAAACTCTTTGGCCTTCAACAGCGACAGCAAAAAACAAAGACGTTCTGCCTCTTATTTGCAAAATAGTTTTTTGCGGGTATTTATAAACTTGTGATAGTATCTTGATCTACATCTCAATAACATTGGCTCTTAAGAGCAATATTAAGATGCTGTTTTTATAGTACGCCTGTTTAGTGGAACGAGCGGTCCATTTTTAAAAGAAACTATGTAGTAAGTAATGTATCGGGAAACGTAGGTGGACTGATGACCTGAGGAAGGTCGCTGGTGGTGGCTGGATGAGGAAAGCGGGTGATCGTGCGCTTTGGCTTGCCCTTGGGGAGGCCTACGTCCAGCAGTGGACTGCAATAGGCTGATTGATTGATTGATTGAAGTAGTGTATGCACTTATATTCAGAATATTGGAAATATTTGAGCATTGACGACCGACGACCTTCAAATTTTTTTTATGTTTTATTTGCGATAACTGCTGATTCCTTTCAGAAACGATTGATATTGTGAATAACAGAAGTTTTCCTTATATGACATACACCGTGAAATTTACATCGTTTTGTTCCCGCCGTGTAGTGATAGTACCCGTCAAACTGAACAACTTAAAACGAAAAAAAAAATTCCAGTGACAAAAAAATTTTTAGTCTCTCCATACAAAATGGGTCGCTCGGGAGTCTCACTTTGTATGGAGAGACCAAAAATTGTTTTGTCGCAGGTTTTTTTTTTTTCGTGAAATGTTGTTCAGTTTGACGGGTACTATCACTACACGGCGGGAACAAAACGATGTAAATTTCACGGTGTATAGGTACATTAATATAATAACATATTTTCTTATACTTAAACCATTTCCTTCTTAGTTTATCAAAGGATTTTATACACTTTCAGTTCAACTAAAAATGAATACCTAAAAGGAGCATAAACCTTTACTTTATATCGGTACCTATTAGTATTCTTAGCGAGATTTTTTTGCTGACAATTAGAATATTGACACCATGTATACGTTTTTTACTATTACTTTGAGAAAATAGACGAAAAATAAGTTTAAAAACTAAAACCCGACTACGGAAAAAAAGAGATCTAAAAGGCATGAAACTAGAAAATATCTCCAAATTATGTTAGGTATAGCAATACCTATACTCCTTACTCTGTTATTTAAAAACGCTGGCATGTGATAAACGCACACTGGCAGCTTTATTTTGTTCTAGGATTGTATTTTCAAATGATTTCGAAACATGTCGGTTTTGAATGTTCTTTTGACTTAGTCTAATAATAGAAGCCCTTGAAAAAGATGATCTTTTATAATTCAAAAATAAATTTCAAATAAATAATTGTTATTTCTCCCTAAATAATCGTTTTAGTTTTCACACACCTTCACCACCACAATAAATTGTTACTTACGAGTATCTATCAATTAACTATTCTGTTATTTATTTAATATCTAATAAGTAAACAACTTATATTTATGTTTCAATTTAACGTATAGACATTAGTGATTTTCAGAGGATAGCCGTGGTCGCATGCTACCTTGCCTTAAGGGTTGCTCATTAAACTATACAGTTTAGGGTAGGTGGCAAATCATAACCCTCCTTTTTACTTTGCCGTAGTCGGGTAAAAAGTAGCCACGGGCATCGACTGAGCGAGCAATAAGATTATCATATTATAATGTTAATTTAATTGTAATAGTAAGAATTATACGTGTAATTAACTTGAGAAGGCAATCCAGGTAATGGATTACGACGTGAAGGAACGTAATACGATTTTTTGTTCGAATTAAGAGATTAAGTTTTTGTTAGCCCTTCACAAAAACAATAGGTGCTATTTTATTACGAAACGTTTGGACCACCGTGTGTCACTGTCCTTGAATAAATAAAAAAGTCTTTATATGTCATTCATAATAAATCATTATGTTCTGAATAGATCATATTTAATAAAAGTCACTTTTACTAGTTCCCCTTATATTACATTCACCCGACCGGTTTCGATCAACAGATCATCTTCACAGGGTTATTAATCACTTATTCTAGATCATATAGCTTGTCAATACCGACCGTCCCAACTAACATAAACAATAGTACTGGATAGATCATTTTGAAAACTAAAGTAACTTATACATTCTACAGAGATTTTTGATTTATTACGTACGAAGCAATATCATTTTTAACAATTATTATATGAATGTTAGTTGTAGCACATGATCATTTCAAGTATTGTTTGTTATTCTTGTTAAATTTAATTTAGATGCGGTCATTTATCTTAAAGATAAAGTCTTTATGAATAATTTGAAAACATTAAAACAAAACTTTCAACGCACCCAAAAATCCTCTATCTCCCAATCCAAAATTACCAACTCGTCTCTTTATCTTTATTGATCTAATCGATTTTAAAACAAAAGCATAGTGAAAATAAAAGAAGATTGGACATTCCCAGACCCGCAGCCAGGCATTTAAATCAATTTTCCGAACGATCTATCATACACACAAGATAAAGGAGACTACACACGAAAGATCGTGGTACTCTCTTAGAAGAGGCGCAATGGCACGATCTCCCACATTATCTTTTAATGGCGTCAATTTACACAAAGGCGATGCCATGATGATTTGGCAAGGTCGAAATTGAAACATATTTTTTTGTGCATTTAGTTTTAAAGCGCAGGTCATTATACACCATTCATCAAGGAAGTCCGGATCTCGCGGGCTTCATCACAATAAATTATACGGACGAAATGTATGGCGAGGCTTTGGCATTATGGTAAAGTTTTAGCTTTATTGCCATGTGTGTGCCAATGGCTTTAAGCTTTTCATGTACCGGGTGACCAAAAAGGGTATTTGCACTTTTAAATATCAATAAATCGTCCTAATGAGGGTAGATAGCAAAAACAAATATGATGTCATACGTGGAGTTTATTGGAAATTTAGTTGAAATGGATTCGTATACCGGAGCTCAGCGCGCATTTTATGTACGAGCTTATTATCAAAACAATAATTCGATAATAACAGCTCGCCGCTTACATCGCGCGCAGTTCAATGTAAGTACGGGACATTTCTTTATCTCCCAGTGCGAATATCATTAGAAAATGGATTAAGACGTAATGGACGTCATTTGGACAACATTTTTTTTTGTCGTATACTTTCCATTGTATGTACTTTTTGCAAATAGTAATAAAATTATGAAATGATATATTTTTCATATATAATTTTTGAGTATAAACTGCCAACACCCTTTTTGGACATAATATACTTTATTGCACACTCAAAACCGTCTTATCTTATCTTATTTAACCTGGACTGTCCCTCTGCTAGGCAAAGGCATCCCTCTTCTTCTTCCATCCCTCTCTATCCAGTAGTTTTAAAGAAAAAATGAAAATGGTTGCCTTATTTAGCAATAAGCAATAGCAATTTCTCAAGTTCTTCAAGTAACACGGGATAGTGCAAGTTTAGTGTGTAGAGATTATATATAACATCTGTGTCTGTTTTTTTAGCGTGTAGACTCCTTAATGGAACAAAATGAACAGGATGCACCGTGGAATGTTCGAGGCGTGTTATTTGGTTCCTTCGACGACCGTGCGGTAATTAACGTGTTTTAACGACGTTTATCATTCCGGAGTTAAAGGGTTTATTTTGAAAATGATAAATTTCAAACTTCGGCTGCTCACTCAGGGACGAATTCAGGATTTAAGGGGTCCCTTATTTTAAAGCTTCCAATAATAATGTAGCTAAATGTTATAAGCTTTTCTTTTGTTTTGTATTTGTACTTTTGACATAATATGTATGTAGGTACTTAATATTTTAAAGTGATTATTTGTTTTATTTAGCTAAGCTAAAAATTTGTGTTATGCATCATTTGTTCCGTAACATTTTAATAATCAAGCCGTAAATATTGAAAAACAGAATAAACGGCCCGTCCTAATTTTGATTTGTAAATATGTATGAGTCGTTTAAATAAAACTGCTACAACAAACACAACACCTCTTCATTATGTTATTTGAATGGAGACTTCCATTCAAATAAAATAAAGTTTCAATAAGTCCGATAAATGTTAATATTTTAATGATCGATGTGACGCCTTAACTTGTGCACTAATTAGTCCAACATGCCAAAACAAGCCGCAGAATTGTCAAACATGTCATTAGGTCCTCCCACGTACGCTTTGCAAGTTGTGAAACTTTTTGTGTGAGGGAAAAATTGGCGGACTTATGCTAATATTTTGGCATGTCTGACAAATTGGGTGATAATGTGTAGGTTTTTTTATCGTCGAGCTTCTATGCATAGTGTTTAGACTTTAGAGTAAATAATAGCAAGGGGTATTATACGGAAAACTAATTTTAGGTTATCTAAATATTGACTATGAATAAGTATACAATGCGTTATCTAAATAACGCAAAAAAATGGAAAAATTAAAAATAATAATAATATGAATGATTTCTTATTCTTTATTTCTTATTCAAAACTTCTCGGTGGTAGGTTAGCCCATGTTCCTTGGGAAAAGTTGTTGCTTATAATAGTCTGAACATTATATTTAAATTTTGCTAGGGATTGCAAAATCATGCTGTAATTGTTTCTTTACTTTCAAGTTATGAAAGGTAAACGGCTACCACCGGGCGGCGGGGTTATACTTATTTCTTTTAATCTTCACAACGAAGAAAATCCACAGATTCTTCTAATTTTAATTCCATTAAACATACTCGTAACGTGATTCTGTATTACCAATTTAAAATTTACAATGACTTTTCATTTAAGCGGCAGTAAAGTGTACAATATACAGACTTTCCAAGCCATTACTTATTTGTTGTTGACAGAAAGTTTGCCGGTTTGAAATCAATTACGTTACTATTTGCTTAACATTTGCAAACGATGGTTGGTTGCATGAGGAGTGAATGGGCAGACTTAATGACCAGTTTTACTTTCGTTCGATTGAGATTGGTCAAGATTATGTTGTCTGTGGAAAATTTTCACTTTCATCTATCACATTATATTATCAGAAAATAATCAATAAATGAAATTTTCAAGTCTGATTATTGAAGTCTGTCTTTACTTTAATACTAGCGGTCCGCCCGCGGCTACGCTCGCGCTATGTAAGATTTTCCCGTGGGAATAAGACTTTCCCCGGTAAAAAGTATACTATGTGTTAATCCAGGTTACAAACTATCTTTATTCCAAATTTTGTCCAAATCCATCCAGTAGTTTAGGCGTGAAAGCGGAACAAACATCCAAATATATTTTCACATTTGTAATATTAGTGGGATTGTGCAATCGTCGCGTCCATGCCCGACAGCCTTAAGATTAAGATGTCCGTCTTTTAACCCTTTAACTTTAGATGGCGAAAAGGATGGACAAAGTTAAGTTAAGGATTAGCGCGTTACCTATTCAATTAGCCTCAATACTAATTATTTGTACTATAATTTGAAATCACTACTTACTTCTATGAAATAATCATACTTAATTTATGACGTTACATGTAACGGGTTTCACGTTGAAGGTCTGTTTGATCATGAAGTCTCTTACTACTAACTACTACGCACTAGTAGCTTGTTGCCATATGATGTTGATGAAAGCGAACGTGCTAAAAGCGTGCACTGTTATACGCGTCCATCGGCTCGTGTACTTTGTTGGGGCTATTCTTGTTTCTAATAATAATAAACTAGTTACTGCCGAGTACATCAAAAGTGTGCTAGCATTATATTTTCTCGGAAAACGATTTTTAATTTTAGGGCAATGTAGTTATACCTGGGCTGATTGATAACTGGCCGAAACGACGAACTTAAAAAAATTATACGCAAAAAAAAATTACATTATATTTTGGCATCTTTTTGAAAATAGAACGCCAAATTTGAATTTAATCGAACTGGTGGAATTTGTTTGATAGGACGTAGATAGAACTTTCTCTGTCGTAAATTTTCTTAACAATGGAAAGAAACGAAATTCGTGCGGTGATAAAGTTTTACGTTTTAAAACAGAAAACAGCAACCCAGATTAAAACCAAGCTAGACAGTGTTTTAGGTAATTCTGCTCCTGCATTGAGTACAATTCACACCTGGGTAACTGATTTTAAACGTGGAAGACAGAGCTGCGAAGACGCCCACAGGTCTGGCCGTCCAAATGAAGTCACGAATCCGGACATAATAAAAAAAAAACACAAAATTGTATTGTATGATCGGCGCTTGAAGTTGCGAGAGATAGCAGAGATGGTGAGCATTTCATCTGAACGCGTTTTTAATATTTTGCACCAACATTTGGGAATGAAAAAGCTTTGCGCGCGATGGGTACCGCGTTTGCTCACTGTTGACCAAAAGCAACGTCGAGTGGACGATTCATCGGAGTGTTTGGCGCTGTTTAACCGAGATCCTAACGAGTTTTCGCGGCGTTATGTAACAGTCGATGAAACTTGGATACATCATTATACTCCCGAGACAAAAGAACAATCTAAGCAGTGGACTGAGAGCGGAAGACCTGCGCTGAAGAAAGCAAAAACGGTTTTGTCGGCCGGCAAAGTGATGGCGACTGTTTTTTGGGATGCTCGAGGGATTATTTTAGTGGATTATCTGCAAAAAGGAAAAACAATAAATGGAGAGTACTACGCAAGCTTGCTGCAAAAATTAAGTGAAGAAATCCAGAAAAAACGACCACATTTGGCCAAGTAAAAAGTTTTGTTCCACCATGACAACGCACCTGCACACACGTCAATGGTTGCAGTCGCCAAACTCCATGAATTGCGGTTCGAATTGCTACCGCATCCACCCTATTCCCCGGATCTGGCCCCGTGTGACTTCCACTTATTCCCAAACCTGAAGAAATGGTTAGGTGGCCAGAGATTTTCATCAAATGAAGAAGTCATTGTTGCCGTGGACGAGTATTTTGAGGGGTTGGAGAAAACATTTTATCAAACTGGTGTAACGGCATTGGAGAAGCGCTGGACTAAATGCATCGAGGTAGAAGGAAACTACGTTGAGAAATAAAATTATTTTAAATAGATTTTTAAAGTTTTTCTTTGTCGTTTCGGAAACTTGTCAATCACTCGTACAACGCGTTTTGGCTGCTAAACTATACATATATTTTGTGTTAGGATCCGACGATGGATTGTTCTGTGACAATAAACATAGAACTTTAGAAGTGTTAGTCAACAGAGCCGGTGTAAGGGCAATATGAGGCCTACGATAGATTTTTCTTCTATCGATATCTTATCCTGGTAGATACAGGAGTCCATAGAGATCCAGGGTTTGATAGACAGAGGCAGTACTCACTAGGCCGTTGCAAGCGGAGAGGGCCACGCTCAAAGCGGTCGCCTGGCTGCGCACAGAGCTGGTGAAGTGGCAATGTGTGACCCAAGATATCTACCAGGGGTCCATAGAATTGAGGCAGTACTCACTAGGCCGTCGCAAGCGGAGAGGGCTACGCTCGACGCCGCCTGGCCCCGCACAGAGCCGGTGTAGTGGCAATGTGTGGCCCCAGTCTTGACACCTGCCCGCGTCCGCTGCTTCTCCGAGTGCCGCTCTACTATTGTTGCTGGTGATATGAATGTTACTGATGGTCTGCGAACAAAAAAGAAAAATAATTTATTTTAAGTAAGTCCATAACTTTTACAAGATGTACCAAAAAGCAACATGTAAGATGGCGAAGGAAATGCTAATACGAAACATACTTAATTTAAGCTTTAATGCTACTTATTGAAGAATTCCGACAATCGCAAGTAAGGGTTACTTTGTGACCACTTTTTGCTAAGCTATACTGCAGTACAGACATAGAACTGCAAATTGATATCCAATTAAAGGTGTCGATAGACCAGTAAATTACCCCAATCAGTAGACGTTGGTTGTTAAACATTACCCTATTAAGGTACATAAGCTCGACTTGTAAATTACTAGAGAAGGAAATATGTAAATTTGAATACCTATCTGATATGCATACTCGTAAATCAAATACAAACTATACTATTTCATGCCGATTAGGATCCAAAGCAAGCGTTAAAACGTTACATAAACATTTTATTATCAACTCGACAAGGTCTTTATTGTCCCAATCATCGATAATTGATTTATCTTTTTGTAGTATATTTAGAAGCAAATTTGTGGAATTGATTGCAAAGAATATATAAAAACCTTCCTTGAACTTTACACTCCAATTTGGAGGTGTGATCGCGGGACGGAAATACGCAATCTTCCATTATTATTTATTACTAATGACATTGTAATATCTGCAGAACAACAACAACAAAAATATTTTATATATTAAGTTACCAAAAATGGACACGTATTTTTTTTTGGCATTTTTGGATTCGTCAGTTTGTTTTAAACGCTAACACGTTTACTGCCGCTATAAATATACACGCTTATTTAAAAGTAACGGCTTGAATCGATGACAAACTATAACTTAAAATCAGGTATAAATCAAAATGCCTTAAAATACAAGTAAATACCTTAAAGGGCCCATTAAAATATTAGCGCGCGCAACAATCCAAACACTCTTAACCACGTAAGCTTCTCCGACTCGACAGGACCTCAGCCAGCCAAGGGGCCAAGAATGGGCCAAGAATGTCAATTAAGTCTCGAGGATAAACGCCTGCGCAGAAAAAACAGACACGGGCCATAGGCATTTTTATAGAAACGAGGTCCGAGTTGTAACCTTTACCTTTATTGAAGCTGTTTTGCATTGCTTTTTAGCGCTAGGATAAATGTGTGCTTTTAAAGTAATCGACCTTTTCATTAACGGTTATTAACGATTTCAAGGCGGTGGAAAAATCTTGCGTTCACGATCTTAATAAATATATTTAGGTATTTTGCTTAGACATTGCATTTTCAGCAATATTTAGAAGGAAATTCACAAATAAGGTACCTTAAAAAACCACAAATGTTACACTAAATGCGGAATCGTATGAAGGCCCACAACAATATGAAGTCCACAGACAATGAATTCTAAGAATAGCATAGATATCTCTCGGCAGCTTCTAAAAATGTCAACCCCGTGATCATCGCGCCACGTTCGTTACAGTCGTATATCGCTCTTAGTGCAATAAATTGCTACATTCCACCATTTCTCAGTATCTAAGCCTGTTCGATAAATCTCTGATCTTGACCGTCCTACACATGGACGTATTACACAGGTCCGTAGATAGGCACGTGGAACTTTCGGAAAATTCTTCATAAAAGGGATTATTTTGATAATGAGTTGCAAATTATACATCAGACCAGGCAGAAAATAGATACATGTGTTGATGTACTTTTTTGATGTTGATGATATTAATTAAAAACCTAATAAACGTACCTATACTTAGGATAAAGAAATGCCAATTACAGCTTTCTGGTACACTTATTCGTGTTACTTGGAAGATGGTAACAAAGATGATAAGATTGGTAACGCAGAGTAAAAACAGTAAAAGACTGATCATGATTCAATAAACAAATCAAAATTAAGGGACAATGAAACCAAAATATTTTTTATTGTTTACCGGTTCGCGTTTCACATTAAAAGAAAAAGATAACAGTGAGTATATAAAGACGACCAAACAAATTCTAACTGCATCCCTGTTTTCGAAATCTACTTTTTATAGTGCGTGGCGTGGAACATTACCGGACAGATGCCTTGGCCGATATGCCCCAGCCAAGCCTGACGCGATTTATGGCCACTGAGACACATTTTTCAACGATCGACATCTCGGTGAACCCCTAAACGAGACGACAACGGAATTAGCTGAAGGTGCAAGCATCAGAACTTAAATTGTCTTTTTACAAGATTGTAGATTTGAAAGGACGGTTTGACTTAAAAGATAATGTAGCAGGAATGAAGACGGTTGGGTTAAAGTTTTTAATAGTTATTTTGTATTGGCTGCCAATCCAACAAAGATGTGAAGAGGTAATATAGATAAATCAGTATTTCTTTGCCAAACGTTATATTAGTCACAGAAGGTCTACAATTTATACATATAAAAAAAAATACATACATATTCCACCAAACATGAAACATAAGGACCCAATTTAGAGACAATATTTATATTGTTTGTCAGTTACTGCTACTGAACGTTAAATGCTTCCTAACAAAATTCTTCGCAAAAGCTTGTTGGCTCGTTTCTAACATTGTCATCAGCCGTTAGGGCTGTGTCCACAAAGCTAAGTATTCTAGCAATTACTTACAAAGCAACACAAACTGTGTCCTTAATTGTTTGAAGTACTTTGAAGTGCCACTCAAGTAACCACAACAGAGCCGTAACATTGTCCAGGCTTCGCTAGCCGTGTCGGCAGTAGGCTGTTTGCGGCGTCCAGCCTTGGTCAGCCGATCGGCGGCAAACAGGCAGATAAGGCTCATTTGAGCAATTAGCTGCACAAACATGGCCGGCCCAGTTAGACGTGTTGACACAAATGGCGGTGGTACGAGCGCATTTCGCATTGTTCTCGCATTTGGACGAGAAATTGCGGTGTGAAGCTGGCGAGAGAAGCAGGTCCTTAAAAGGTGTCTTTTCTTTCTGCAGGGCGCCAGTTCTATTATCACCACTATGGCTTCTAGCAACCTATTTTATCTTGAAACGAATCATCAACACCATATTATACAACATAACTGATTAAACTTTTGATCCCGGCTACTATCTAGTCGTTACACGAGCCAAATCAGTGGTCTTTGGCGGCTCTATAACACTGACGCCAGGGTTTGTGAGGTCGGTTGTCGACCTTTCGACCCACACGATGATGATGATGGTGATTATATAATATTATTTTTATATGTTGTAGTTGTTGTGTATTATTTGTCAACCCAACTTGTATGCCAACTAGTTATGTGTGCTTGAAGTTTTAAATGTAAATTGCTGTGACTTTTACGAGTACCCCTGCGATTTGTACGACACGTGTCTTCGTTAGTCGTCCAAGTCCAAGTCGCGTCCACTGTCAGTACAACTATCAACACCACGATTGATTGCCGTCTATTAAGTAATCTACCTAGTACAGAGGACATCAGCGTCAGTTACACTAGTCTAGTATAAGTTGACATTGTGCTATCGGTATTATTAGTATAGCGATGTCTATATTTTTTCTGGTTGGGTAGGTCGTCTTGACGTTGGCTGTTCTCGTTTGCTGAATGGCTGGTTATAATGCCAGCCACTTATGCAACGCAGTGGTAATTGTAAGGCGTGCGATCAATTACTACCGCTAATGATAGGTAATAGGAATCGTTTTGAAAACGTTGTAAATACGTGGTTGGAGTATGGTACCCATTTATTTATCTAATTTATTCAAAAAGCATTTTATGGGCAATTCGAATATAGAATCTAACATTTGAGAGCAATATATTTTGAATTATCGGAGCCCCTTTTTCAGTGACCTGATTACAGCCCTGGTTATAAAAAAATATCATCATCGATTTCAGTGAGCATAAAATAAGAAAACTTTAACATTATATTGATAATTTAACTAGGTTCTTTCAGGCTTTTAGAATACTAAAACCTGTTTTTATATTTTCTAATGAATAGTAAATAGGCATCCCTGGTAGAGCGCCCACATAGTGCACTTTATAGCCAGTATTGCCCTTATAAGCTAAAGATATTAGATCTGAACATTTAAGATATTAGTTTCACTATTAGCTTGGATATTAGTCATGCTAATAGCGGCTAATAGTTGAATAAATTGCTAAAGTAATAGGAGTGTTGCTTTCACTGTATTGAATTTGATAAATTGGTACATCCCTTTTTTAATACCTTATTTTATATCGCTTCATGTACAATCACAATAATAAACACTCGTATAAAATAGTCTAAAAATGGATTAAACTAATACTTTTTTAGCTTCAAAAGAATTAAAATCAGCCTAAAAATAACTAAATACGAGTAGCATAAATCATCCTAAAAAGAACAAAATAGTAAGAAAAGATTTACAACCTTGTAAATAAATATAAAATATGGCTGATTTGACATACAGGATAAACATAATTGATTCCAATTCCGAGTAAAGTGTTCAACGTTCAGTGCAAGAACCTCGTAAAAAGACGATCAAATTAAAGCCCGCAGTTAGTTGGACACCGATTTAATAAGATCCACACATAAAATGGCTATTTTCCTGATTAGGAACAGATACAAAGAAGGAAGACGACCAACTCGTACTGGGCCACCGTTGTCGACTAAAACCTGATAGGCTAATTCAGGGTAGGCTTGAGCCCTTCGGTAAACACGTGTATGAGCTTTTGATGACAGAACAGGTTTAAACAAAACTAGTGTTCCTGAAAATTTACCTGAACCTTCAGAATGCAGACGCGCCATCTGCGGTTTTCTTTTTCGGACAAACGGCGTCTCTGAGCGAAGGAAAAGGGTAGGTAGAGATATGGCTATATATGCTGGAAACGGCTGGCCTTCCACCAGATCACCAGATCTGAGTTAACTAGCAAAGGAGCCCGTGAGCGAAAAAATCCACATAAAAGATTGCTGCACATTCCTTGGACTCCGCTACTGAACTTCGAAGTTCAAAATTTCGATGTATTAGTTCACAAGTATACGAGACCGATGTACGTCAGTTCGAAAGTACGCTGTAGTGAAAAATTAAATTACGATGTCCGTCCGTGTCATATTTCTATAGGAACTTTCCATCCAAAACTTAACATGTTACAAGGGCAGGGACGGGATTTTTATACTCAAATGGTTTATTGGTTTATTGCTCGAATGGTTTATTGGCTAGGTTTATACATCGATATTTTGAACTTCGAAGTTCAGCGGAGTCCTATTTATTGGTGGTTTATTTCCTCGCGCATTACTAGTATATTCGTACTTGACGACAACAACCGCTAAAACCTAAAAGTGTTTATTATTTTAAACGTCTTTCGTTGCGTTTAAACTCTACTAGGTAAGTACTAGAAATTAACATGAGGCTTAAATTTTACATTGATAAGTACCCCTGATTTTATTCTATAATCTTCGCGTAGTACTGTTAGATACACGCAATACACCACATAATAACCCAATAACATTACCAGTAGAATCAATGTTACGTACCTCTTTACTGGGAACAGCTGTTAGAGCAGTTAGAGTCGACGTGTTTATTGCAAATACCGTTGTGATTGAATGCGATTTGTATGACTCGTATGCAGACATCCTGCATTAACAATACTTTGAAAGTATTTTGACTGTCTATAAAACTTAAAATGTAGCGAGATTCTGAGAACAGAGCGTGAATTTTAACCGGTTTAATCTAGAAGAAGTAGACAATTTTGTTTTGAGCCCTTCTTTCGTTGAAGATGATAAAAGTGTGTTTGATTAGAACACTTATCACATTGCAACTCGTGTATTCAGAGAAGTATCTATGTCCTCGTTACCTATCTTTTGTGACTTTCGAATAGTAAGACGTCTTGCTGAATTATTGGAACAGCGGTACTACATCTATATTTTATTTCATTAGCTATTCCGAGAGATCTTAGAATTTTTCGCTGCTTGATTGACAAAAACTACTCCGGTCAAGTTGCATAAAGTACCAGGCGAGCATAACCGCATAGCAGCAGGTCGGTTCACATGGGAGATAGCGGGGTTCTCGGAAGCGATTGCAAGCGGCGCACGCACTTCCGTACGCGCCGGTAACTCGCTTTGATGCAGCTGAGCGCACTACTTGTAAACATGAGAGGTTATCTCTCTACTAATGTTACCTATAATACCACCTCGCCGCAAATTGAACTAAACACTAGAGTATCATCATTATTATCAGCCATTCTATGTAGGCGTCCCACACACAGCCTACCTGAAAATTTTCATCCATAGTGCAGATTTAGCATGTCTTTATTGAAGACGTTAAACTAGCGTTATCTTTTGTCAATATTTTTCTACTCCTTGGGAGCATTCCGAATCAGACTTTCAGCGCTGTCAGCGATCAGAAAAGCAAAAAAACGTATGAGTTTTGACAGCTGACAGTAATTCGGAACGCGATTACGGGTGCTTTAATCGATTTCAGCGCGTCTCGGAATGCAGGGCTTTGAGTCTATCGCTATATATCGCTCACTCTAATTTTCAGCATTTTTCTCTTGACACAAACGAGTATACAATACGAGTAATGAATACAGTATAGTGTGTAAATTCAGTAGTACCTAATTGCTTTCATATGTTTGTGAAGCGAAGCTCATGCGCCGCCGTGCTTTACTAAGAAATGCGTACTTTTTACTTGTTATCTTTAAATACAAAATGTAACGGGTCTGTTAACGATCTGCGGACCCTCGGGCGCCCTGGGAATGAGAACAGAAGAAAGGTCAGGTTTAAACTTGTTGGTGTCTGTAATTATCCAATCAGTTTTAAAGGATTTTATAACAGTTTTTAAGGCTTCAAATCTGCCGGTACAGGTAGCAGTTTTTAGCGCTGACCTTGAATTTGGCAATGTTTATCCCACTCTGTAAGCAAACGCGAGGCGAATATTCTCCACCACTTTTCTTCTTCATCGTGGGGGTGGTAAAGTCAAGAACTACCTTACTGGAGTCGCCGCCAAAGGCCACTGATTTGCTCGTGTAACCGTAGAAAGCCGTCAGGACAGGACCACGGCTTAAGTGCCTTCCGAAGCAAAGAATCGTTTTTTTTAGACAAATAGGTGATTCAGTCTGAATGATGATGTCCTAACAATACAAGTAAAATCTCACAAGCACATTTTGTTTGACAGTGATCCCCACCAGGATTCGACCTGGAACCAGCGCTGAGCTGGTGAGCCCAGCACATGCAGAAACCAGTACCTATTGCCTGTTACTGTTTTTAGTAAAGTATGCAATGACACTATGTATTATTTGGCAACAATTTTTTTTATTATAAGTATTATTATTAACCTTCCATTGACATTCGACCACGCGGTCTCGGAGGCTATCATAAACAGTTAATCGCAATCGATTCGACGATGAGCGAACTGGATTGAAATTTGCGTTAAAAACAATATAATTTACCTAAACATTAAATTCGAAAGAGGCAATAGAATGGAAAAAAAATGTGCTGCCAATTTCGTAATTTGTATTTCTAGCTAACTTCTTAAGTTTGTCATGTAGCTTTTACAGCGTTCTTGCGATGTTTGAGAACATTAACAGGTTAGTAATTAAATGGAATCTGGTTTTAATATCCAAATACCCAGATCTACTCGTGAAGTCGTAAAGTCAGTCATTAAACAGCTCGAAGATGTCTTTGCGAGTACATTAGTGCGAGCACTTGCAAATGAGCAAATTTGGTTCAGTTAGTTTGTAAAATGTGTGTAAAATAAATCCAAATATACTATTTACATTTCAATATTGACATTGTAACAATAGGGGATGGGACTGTTCCTAAATTTACCATATTTTATGAATTATTTTTAAAATATAGATTAGTAGCAGACGATTCGCGAAGAAAAAAACAGAATCGGTTTAAAAACGAATTTACAGTGATGTTTTAATATGAATGCTGACTCTTTCAAAAACGATTTTTTGTATGGAGATTATATGGCGTTACTAACAAATGACGTCACAAGTGGGTATGTGCCTCTCTGTCTAATCTTGAATTTCAAACCTTTATAACTCAGTCAATTTTAAAGATAGAGCAAAAGTTATTTTAGTGTTCGATAGCAGAAACTAAGAAGTTTGGATTTATAAAATATAAAAAAAGTAGTCCGATCCCCTATTTACATTTTGTCATTAGTCGTGTCGTGAAATTTTAGGGCGTATCCGAATTATCCGGATAGTAAAATTGCCCGGATACTTGCATGCCCTAGTCGTGATACATGGATTGTAAAGGCGTTTCGTTTGCGTCGAGTTAAATCACATTTTTTTTATATATTTGTATGTGTTGTACAACGAATTCGTGGGTGTTCTAGGATACATTGGTGCGAAAAACCAAAAATAGGATGATTGGGTGGAATTTACTTGACAAAGAAAGCAATTATTTAATCTTGTGTTATTATTAGACTTACTATTTTTAATAAGTAAGATTTTTTGCCGTGTGGTGACGGCAGAGTAGAATACATTTGTCACCAACACCTACTCTTCCCGTGGGTGTCGTAAGAGGCGACTAGGGACTACACATTGAACAGGGAACGGGCAGCAGCGCTCTCTGATACAGTAACCTTTTAATCTGCGATCTCCAACCCGCCTGCTAAGCGTGGAGATTATGGCAAAACCCTCCACTTAAGTGGAGGAGGCTCATAGTCCAGCAGTGGACCGTAACGGGCCGTAGATGAAGATTTTTCATTATTTGAAAGTACCTTGTGTCGAAATACTTTTCCGCTTGTCATGAACCCAGCCTTATAAACACAATAGACCAGTAGCTTTATATACGCAATAAATCAATGAAGTATGTCATGATGTCATCTTGCACAATGATTGAAGATCGTCTTGAAAGGCTCGCCGAATTTCTCGTACAGTCATATCCGAACTCATACATTTTAATGTGTATGGGACAAAAACGCCGTCCTTATAAATATGTATGGGAAATAATGATACAATGGACGATGAATTACGTAACTTATCCTTATGGCCAAATATGGGTGGTGAAATAAAAAGACAAATGAAAGAAGGTACGGTACAATAAAGAAGGGGGGCGGTAGCCAGATGGGCGCTAAGCCAATTTGGAGATAAACGAAGTATATAAGTAATAGTTATTTATTTTTTCTCGATCAACTCTCCAATATGAAAATATCTTCTACTCGGTAGCCCGTTGGCATCCCGAGTCAAAACAACAAAAAAGAACCATTCGATATTTCAAAATATTCCAATCCAATCGAACTAAACGAACAGCCAGTCACCTCAAAGGAGACCGCTCCTTACAGTACTTACAAGTACTATGTAAGGAGAACGGACACGATTTTATTGTTTAATATTTGTAAGTATTTGCTTCCTAAAGCTCTTAAAACACTTTAGATAGGGCTAGATAGCTTTATCGAGGGCTGGAAGATTGTTTTACTTAACTGCTCTTGTTTTAAGCCGGTTCTTAACATGGATAAGTCACTGTTATACAGCTGTAATTTACGGTAACAGAAGAATCAATAGAGTCCATAAATTGCGTGTGATAGAGAAGCCGAGCCTTATATTCATCATCATCGTGTGGGTTGTAAGGTCGACAACCGACCTCACAAACCCTGGTGACAGTGTTATAGAGCCGCCAAAGGCCACTGACTTGGCTCATGTAACGAGTATAGATAGTAGCCGGGACCAACGGCTTAACGTGCCTTCCGAAGCACGGAATCATCTTTATTTTCGGACAATCAGGTGATTCTACCTGCAATGTCCTAACCAAACCGGGGAAAGTCTCACAAAGAGATTTTTGCTTGACAGTGTCCCCACTGGGAGTCGAACCCGGAACCTCCGTAATGGGCGCCGAAATCTCGACCACGCCAGGTCATGGAGGCTGTTATTAGGGCGTCATCACACTTATGGACGCAGAATAATAATAATAATAAAATAATTTTAACAAATTTAAAAAAAATAGAAACCTCCTTCAAATTACCTTATGTGGTTATCTCCACTAAAAAGTAACAAATAAAATAACATTTCAGATGGAACATGAAAAAAAATATTGCCAATATCCTCAATTAAGTAGATAGGTAGTGTATTAAGTAAATATTTAGAATTTTGTTCTTCCTTTTGGAGTCGGTGCCAGCCAAAAATTCGTACAATTTATCGAATGAAACCTCCTGGACTTTCTTGGTAGCCGCTCCTGTCGTTATCCCTGCATTTGGTCGGGTGAGGCATTGCATCCCTTCTCAATGCAGGGCGTTCTCAGCTTAATTTGACTGTTCCTAAATCACACTAATATTATAAATCTGAAAATATAATTGGATGTTTAGATATTTGTTCCACTTTCTCGCCTAAACTACTGAACAGTTTTGTATGAAATTCGGAATGGAGATAGTTTGTACCCTGGATTAACACATAGGAGGGAAAAACTTTTATTTCCACGGGAAAAATCTTACACAACGCGAGCATAGCCACGAGTGGAAAACTAGTTTACCATATTTTATGAATTAATTTTAAAATATAGATTAGTAACAGACGATTCGCGAAGAAAAAAATAGAATCGGTTGGAAAACGAATTTACAGTGATTTTTGAAAGTTTTAATAGGTATGTCTCTCTCTTTCAAAAACTATTTTTTGTATGGAGATTACATGGCGTTACTTGCTTGTAACTGTCTAATCTTTAATTTCAAACCTTTATAACTCGGTCAATTTTAAAGATAGAGCAAAAATTATTTTAGTGTTCGATAGCAGAAACTAACAAGTTTGGATTTATAAAATAAAAAAATGTAGTCACCTCACGATGATGTTATGTACTCGTATAATAAGAAGCGTCCTCCTCTATCCCGTTTCAAATTGCCATGATGTACGTACGTACCTTCTATTTACCTTTTATAACATCTACTCTACCATTGTGGAATGCAATAAATAAATTGAATTGAATAAATTGAATGTTTTCCTACACTAATGTCTGTTCTGTAGTAATATAAGAGCGTCAAACAAACGTACATAGAAATCAGACTCTTTTGCTTGAAGGTGAAGGTAAAGTTTGTAACGAAGCATTCGTCCTCTTTCCTGTTTTATGACTGGCAACCTTTCTTGCTGGCAGTTTTATCTTTCATTTCAAATAAATTTTCAAATTTAGATTTCTTACGTTTCGATTTTGTCTTTTTTCTGCCAAATTCTTCACTTCATGTCCTGATCTCCAACAGTGAACTTACCCATGTTACTATTTTCTACGTTAATTATTTAATATATAAATACATAAATAAATACCTTCGGACTGAGCCCTGGTCATTTGCCACGCTTTATTTTATCATGCTCTACAACACTTCGTGTGGTGCCAGCAGCTCCGTGGCGGCTGCTGGGCCACAAATTGATGGTTTAAAGCACGGAATTTCTCTTCCGTGGTTAAAAGTTAGCATTATATAGTCCTTCGAGCGCAGCGGGTCGAAAGTCGTTTACTCAACATACGAGTATTTCCGATTTCTTTAGATGTTATGACAAGTGAAGCAATGCGGAACGGAAGGGTTGATTACATTCCGTGTATTGTTTATTTCTTTAGTAAATGTATTGGAGTTCATAAACCTTTCAATAAAATTCAAAGATATTTTCCACCGTGTGGTGACGGCAGAGTAGAATACATTTGTCACCAACTCCTACTCTTCCCGTGGGTGTCGTAAAAGGCGACTTAGGGACTACACATTGAACAGGGAACGGGCAGCAGCGCTCTCTGTTACAGTAACCGTTTAATCTGCGATCTCCAACCCGCCTGCCAAGCGTGGAGATTATGGCAAAACCCTTCACTTAAGTGGAGGAGGCTCATAGTCCAGCAGTGGACTGTAACGAGCCGTTGATTTGATTTGATTTGATATTTTAGGCGATATATTGAAATTTTTGGCTTCACCAAGCTTATGTATGAGACACTCTACTGTTGAGTCGCTCGAAAAATCTTTTTGCACTTGTAATAAAATTCCAAAGTATGTGTATACTATGTGCCACGGAGGCTATATGCCGCGCAACAGCCTCCGTGGCACTGCGGTGAAGCGTTCGGTTCTCATTCCGTAGGTACAAATCCCGGTGGGGACTATTGTCAAACGATACTGTCCACAGGCTCTAGGTTAGGTAGGACATTGCAAATCATCTGATTGTCCAAAAAGAAAGATGTTTCGTGCTACGAAAGGCATGCTACAGCCTCGAAGTCAAGCCTCTACGGAAAATGGTCAAGGTAACGACGGCCATGAAGAGCTATGGAACCCTGACATAATACTTTCAAGTCCTTCATTAAAATAGATAATCTGAGGTGAACTCCAATACATACTTCTCATAAAAAAATCGAAACACCTTGCAAGTTTATGTTTTGTAAGGAATAACAGAAAAATGTGTATAGGTATATTGTATTGTTAAAAAGTGTGTATAATTGTGTGTGTATTCCTAAATATACACAATTATCCGTTATTCCTTACAAAACATAAACTTGAAAGGTGTTTCGATTTTTTTTATGAGAAGTATATTTATTGTTTAAAACTAGTACTCGTATTTATTAATTAAATTTGTCTGTTTTTTATGATAATAATATGATAATAAGTAAATATAATAATAAATATTTAATTTATATTCATTCATTTAAGCGAACAGCCACAATTCGCATGATAAGTTGATGTTTTAACATAACAATTAGTCGAAGTTAGTTGCTTTTATTAAATTGCTAATTAGCATAATTTTGTAAGAGAAGATGAACACATTCCGTAGTAAATAGTCGCAGATTTTTCGATTTGTTTGTGTGTGTGATTTGTAATATAATTAAGTTTAGGATTTGGATTTCCGTTTTATATTCAAAAGTACGATTTCACAGCGTGAACATTACGAAATGATTCTATGTATAGGTATTTAAAATGGTTAATTACTAAAGTTACCCGAGTTGTAAGTCACAATCACAAGACATCGCAAAGGCCTAAAACCCATCGAAGAAGTAAACCAAAAAGTATTGTTTTTTGTCTAAAACTATTTTTTCTTCAAAACAAAGACAAACAAACACAATAAACTGCTGTGTCGTGTCGGTATTATTATGAAAAACGAAAAACTAAATATATAATATATATATTATAAATAAATAAATATATATATATATATACATTTTAAATGTTATTTTCCTTTTAAGGCTGTCTAGGCTCAATTTGAACTAGACTGCCTGATTAGGTAACAAAATAAAATAGGCAACCAATAAAATGCAAGCCTAGGAACTTTAGTTAATTGAACAGCATTCAATTATTAGTAACAGCCGTGTTCAATTTGACCCACAGGAATATTTCGCAAGTAATTTTAAAATCTGTTTACACCGTACCAGTAATCCAACTACTACAGGTACTGTCCTATATTTAGTCAGATTCATCCACGGAATTTATCACTAATTCATGCCTTCCGTCGGTCTCTAGAATAGAAAGTTACTGCTTGGCAAAAAAGAGTTTGGAGCGGTGACAGGTGGAACAAAATATTTAGTTTGCTGCCATTCATGCTGGGTTGCTTTTTATTATATCATTGGTATGCCATGTTGATTCTTATTCGTTAATTTTACAATATTTTATATATTAAGTCATTTTTGCTTTCCTATTTGACTACGAGGTGGCCACAAGTGCGATAGTTTTTCCAAACTCTTTTTTGCCAAGTTGTAAAACAAATGCTGGCTAAGTTGTTGATATTGTCACGTTACTGATTTAATAGGCTGTACATTTTATTAAGTGTTTTGCTTACTCACTTACATTGCGCAGAGTCAGCGGGAAAATCTCTCCCCAACAAATGAAAATACGAACTGGCATGAAACATTTAAATTTGAATTTGACATAAGACTTAACTAGCTCACCGAAATAGAAGTGATTTTCAAAATCACTGTACCGTCATGGTTCACTAGAACGGTCTAAACGACCCTTTTACGTTCTTACCACAGACAATTAAACAAGGTATTTCGACGGTACAGCAACTTTAACCAGGATATTAAATTATCAAGACAATTAACCATCTAATCTTACTGTTTATCGAAACATTGTCGTGCAGCCCCTGAGTCACAAGACATGCAGACATAGAAGCCAGTTCTACGTTAAGAACCAAATGTTGTTTGTTGGTATGTCTTGTTGCTATTACTTTGGAAGATTTTGCTCATTTTCACTGTAATTAACTGAATCGGTCTACTCACGATTATTTTGTCGGTGGCCGACTAGTTTCTAACCACAGACACACAGTCTCTTGACAGTTTTTATAATCTGTCTCATTTTCTTGTATTGTTAGGGTACGGTTTGCCTATACAAAACGCACGCAAAGTATGGAAATCCTTTCGTATCGATGACGCAAAAATATGTCTCAGTGCAAAATAGTTATTTGTTAGGTAAGAGAGGAATGTTGATTTTTCCTCAGAGAACTGATATTGAATCCAGAGCATGCGAAGGAGTCTGTAATAGAAGCACGAGCGAAGCAAGTTTTTCTAAAAATAGACTCCTGAATCTCGCGAGGGATTCTAAGGTTCGAGGTGAGAAAAAGATTCCTCTCAAACCCAACACATTATTTTTCACCTGTTCCGGCAAGGAAATCATTTAACTATTTACTTACACCTACGTAAATATTGGTACTTAAAAATGTACAAGAGTTCTCTTATTTTAGATATAATTCTTTTAAATTTTTAGTTAATACGATAAAAATGAACAACCAAAACAATAAACAAACTTTTAGGTTATGTTTTTTTAGGGTGCGTTCCAAAATTGTATGAAAACCTATCCCTGCGTTCCGAGACGCACTTAAATCGATTTTAGCGCACTCAAAGGCAGGCGAAACCCATACAATCTTTTGGTTTTCTGATCGCTGAAAGTTTGATTCGGAACACACCCAATAAAAAAAAAATGGCTTACGTCAATTATTTTACGCGCGGATATATGAAAACTTGTTTCCTGTGTAAGATAATGTTCTAAATTCAAAATAATTCTCCTCTCTAGACATGAGAATGGTTTGCATGTCTAGAAATGAATAAGCGATTTTTGACCCTGTTTTCGGGCATTAAAAGCCAACTTTCCGAGGTGGAAAGGTGAAAATAATATTTCATTATCACATCACACTAATATTATAAAATTAAATGTGAAATTATATGTATTTGGATGTTCCGCATTTACGCTTAAATTAGTCAAGGGATTTAGATGAAATTTGGCATGGAGATAGTTTGTAGCTTGGATTAACACATAGGGTACTTTTACGGGAAAAAGTATAATTCCCACGGGAAAATCTTACACATTGCGAGCGTAGCCGCGGGTGGACCGCTAGTCATTATAGGTACATAGTACTCGTATCTCCATAAACAATTAATTTATTTCTCACTGAGGGACTCAAGCATACCCTAAATACGGACGAATAAGCCTACGTGGGCCCGGACCAAATATTTTCCATACGCTCACATGAGAAAGAGCTCGATCGATGGGAACCCTAAGGGGATTTCTTTAATATTCCCATGGCCACGCGGTCAGCCATGACAACGATGCGAAAATGGAGAACAGATGTTCTTGAAAGCATCATTTTTCATTCCGACAAATTGCTTAGCAACTTCCGTGACGATTCGTACGAGTCGGATTTAAAACAAATTGTAATTATTCCGTAGTGTTTTCCTTAGGCCTATAACACGGGCTAAAATGAAATTACTATCGGAGTGTGAAAGGTCGGACTGCGCGTAAAAAAAAAGCATTAATATATTTCAATGCTCATAAAATTTAACTCACTCTGATCAGATTTACTTTTTAGTTTTGGTATGTTAGAAAAGTTCTAGAGCCAAAAGGTTCAGTTTCATCAACTGAGTTACCACTTAAAAGGTTTTGCAATTGTTTAGTTAACATTATATAAAATAGTTGTGGTATCTTAATACCTTGTTAGTTATTGCAAATAGCTACAAAATGTGTTCCTTGTCTCTCTATCCCTTAAATGAAGTAACAGTAAAGTTGCGTTGTCGGCGTGAATTAACCGCACATTTCGGCGCGGGCGCAGCATTCCACTGCTAGACTCTATTAGGAAATCATTATATCTAACCAGATAAAATTATCTCTACGTTATATACGGCCGAAAACGAGATAACAAACAAAAAATTGCATATATGTATTGCGATATCAGTAAATTAACTTCAATCAGTACTATAGCCGCCGTCTGCCCGCCCGCGGCTTATCTTAAGCTCCCATTTACCCATAAACTATCAGCATACAAAATTTTACCAAGCTTGGGTTAGTCGTTAGGTCATGAAAGATGGACGGACGGACACGCTTTCCTATTTTTTAACACGCTTTTATTAGCTTCACTTGTAACCGGCACATCTAACCGCCCACCTTTGTATTTCGGGTTAATTTTAAACTACGTTTATTGTTATACATTACAATTGATTTATTGATTATTTTACTGTCAGGAAAACGAAAAAAATAGTCACGTGACTTAAATCCAATATGGCGGACGTCCAAGATGGCGGACAGGCTATTTGAAATGCACCCCCATGATTTGGGTATCAAATGAAAGGGTTTGCAATTTTTAGTGCGTGCTAAAAGCGTGTTTTTTAGTTTTTTAAACTATTTATTTACAATGATAGTTTGTGTAAAAATTTCCACAGTAAAAAATGTAAGCATACTTTATTTATTTTGTTTTGTGTATGTCGTAGTCACACTTGTAACTGTCGGGTGCCTTTAGCGCTGTTGACTTGTCTGCAGCACATGCTGAGTCGGAACTCTTTCTTTGATTCAATACAGCATTCACAACATGTTATGTAAGTCTTTGTGTTAATATAAGTTATTTGTAACTACCCCTGATTTTTGTTTGTGTTGTATTGTGATTTTTTTCAAAGAATAAATGCTTTTTGTCCGAGCGAGCGAAACGTCTCTATTTCAGCTTGGCCAAATTTGCTTTTGTATGTCCATCTATTTGTTTGTTCAGAATATTTATTTAATATTTACTTGTTTGTTTGTTTCACTCTACAGGTCGCGTTTCTCAACCGATTCTCGTGGAAATTTTGTGAGCAGGTTCGATAAATCAATCAAATTTTTTGTCGAGTCAGTTTTCTTTTAAAAAATGACGGAGTTATGGGGGTTGCCAGCTTACAAGGTCTACAGCTGAGGCTGTTTTACTCTACAGGTCACATTTCTCAACCAATAAAAAAAAAAACAGTGGGGGATTTTTGTTGAGAAAAAAATAAAATTAATATAAAAAGATAATCAGACTCGCGAGGTCTACAGCTCACAGAGCTCTATTCTATTCTATTAAAAAAACTAAATTAACTTAACATTTAGGAATTTAATAATAAAACTGCATACAAAAGTAAATAGTAATAAGAAGTTTCCTCACAGTAATAAGGTCGTTAGGACGGAGCACGATAGCATGCTACATTGATCAAATATTTTGCTACGACGAGGACGGCGTAGCCCGATACGATGTTTTATTAATAATTAATATATTTGTAATGCTAATAGAGACAAGGTTTAATATTAATAACACATTTAATTGATTATATTTATCTTTAAAGAGAAATAGAACTATTGGAAATTTGTAAAAAAAAGGTCTATTTGATTTGCGAAAACAAAATAACAAAAAAAAATATAAATGCGATATTTAGATGTTTGGATGTTTGTTCCGCTTTCATGGATTTGGATGAAATTTGGAATAGAGATCGTTTGTATTCCGCATTAGCACATAGGATACTTTTTACCGGGAAAAATCTTATTCCCACGGGAAAATCTCACATAACGCGAGCGTAGCCGCGGGCAGACCGCTACATAAGATTGTTTTATTATTACAAGTTGTAACAAGCTTTTTATTACAAGCTTTTATTTAGCTTGCACTGTATGTGGGTTTGTGGGTATGTTCGGGCGAAATCTTGCAACTTAATTTTGAAGCACTTGCCATTGGAATTTGCTGAAATTTGGTATACTTATGTAACCGCGATGACAATGCAATATTATGGTACCATGGAGCTGGTCTGATGATCGAGACCTAGTCGTGTTTGGGCTCGTTGGATTTCTCTTAACAAGATCTTTAGTCATACGTGATGTCCAGGGTCTCATGATGGAGCCGGAAGGTGGCCATAGGAACTCCTCTAACACACAACACAATCTAGTCGTGTTTGGGCTCGTTGGATTTGTCTTAACAAGATCTTTAGTCATACGTGATGTCCAGGGTCTCATGATGGAGCTGGAACGTGTCCATAGGTACTCCTTAAATACACACCACAACCTAGTCGTGTTTGGGCGCGTTGGATTTGTCTTAACAAGGATACTCCACTCCACGGCTTTAAAAGCTTGTTTAGAAGGATTTATTTTTATTTAATTAAACTTATTTACTTGATGAAGCTGTAGAAATTTAGTTTGAACAGAGAAAAAAGTAAGCGGTCGATAGATTTGTGTTTTAGTATTTTTACTTCGAAATAAAAATATGCGAATAACTCATAAAAATATTAAATTCGACCTTGATTCCTTGAGTGCTCGTCAAAATATAATAGAATGTTTAATCCATTATAAACCACGAATTTTCTAAGCGAATAAAATTAACACCTATGTCAGACAGAGTGGTTAGTTTCAGTACGAAACTCAAATAGAAACAGCAACACAAAGTTATTGCTGCGGCCGACGAAATTAGACACTAATTTTATAACCTATAAAACTCACTTCAATAACAAAATCACAAAGAAGTAATTTCGCAAAATTGCTACTAATACTTTTTATTTGTGTTGTTTTTACGTTTCGTAGACAAGTTTGAACAATAAATGTCGAAATGGCGTTCAAAAAAATGAAATACAAGTCAATTAAAAGCGACGGTGGCGCCACCACAACTGCAAATTAACTTTGTAGTATTATTTATGATTCCAGTTTGTTGTGCTGCTAGGCGCGCGGCCAAGTGGGTGTCGGGAATTAATATTATCTTGTATCCAACGTAAATAGCTGGATTCAACACATTAAACAACAAAGAGGATCATTACTTTGGAGTACATTGCCGTGACCTTTGTTCCTTGGTTTTAATAAAACACTAATATTATAAATGAGAAAATTTGATGTTTAGATGTTTCGACGTTTAGATGTTTGGATGTTTGTTCCGCTTTCACGCCTTAACTACTGGACGGATTTGGATGACATTTGGAATAGAGATAGTTTGTATCCTGGATTAACACATGGGACTTTTTACCGGGAAAAGTCTTATTTCCACGGGAAAATCTTAGCCGCGTCAGCGTAGCCGCAAGCGGACCGCGGTACGTTACATAAAAATCTGTTTATACACAACAACCACGCTGGTTTTTTATATTTTTTGGCAAGGAGTTACTGAAATGGTGGACCAAACCACTATGATAATAATGACAGAATTGACAAGTCCTAAAAACCCTCAGTGCGTCGGTGGTCTAGTGGCTAGGCTCGCTGCCTCCCGTCTGGGAGACGCTGGTTTGATCCCCACCACGTACTGTACGTTTGTAGAAAGGCTCAAGGCCCTACGGTGAAGGAAAACATCGTGATGAAACCTGCAAACTCCTGCGAAGAAATTCAAAGGTTGTGTGTGAAGTCGACCAACCCGCACTGGGCCACCGTTGTCGACTAAGGCCTGATCGCCCTAATTCAGGGTAGGCTCGAGCCCCTCGGTGGGGACATAAGATGAGCTGTTGATGAAAAACCCTCAAAGCCTAACATGTGATTGTTTTCCTGCTATAGTTTCTATAGAACCTTTTTCTTCAGTATAATGCAGGCAATGAGCATGAAACTCATAAATATATATACTGTTTCCCATAAGAATTATAGCACTTATTGTTAACTATAATCTGACGTGAGATGTTTGGGGCACGCGCTGCGGCGTCGGGGCGCGCCGCTGTCACTTTGATGTAATTAGGAGCAGTGGCTAGGAGGAGACTTGGCCGTCTCGGTCGTAAATAATTTTAAATGTTGAAGGGCTCAATGGTTATGCGTGCTTTGTTAATTCCTAGCATTTTAAACATTTTATTTAAGTGTTTTTGTTTGTTTTCGGACTTACACTTTCTCTAAAATGTGGTTTTATTCTGCAATTTAACTTTGAAACCTATTTTTTATGTATAAATATAGGGGACTGTAGGTTTACATTTATTAACTTTTGTAATTATTTAAGTATTTGACTGTTTGTCTCTTAACAATATATAAATAAAGAAAAAAATAACTGGATGGCGGCGATGTGATAACGCTGGAAGTAAATTCAATTTTATTTATCGTGCGTTCCGAGACGCGCTGTATGTAATCAATGAAGAATAATAGCCTGTTTTTTTTGTAATCATATAGTCTATAAAATTAGATAATCGTCAGTGAAAGATTTGCTTTGATACGATGAGTAGTTCTCGAGTTATTTAAATTTTTAAGCAGGCTTGAAACGCTCGACCGCGCTCGCCCATGGCTAGGGTCGGCCATTCTGTGTTGGGGTTTTCAATAGTTTCATCATCATCATCATCATCATCAGTTTTCGCAACCTCTGTAGGATTTGTGATAACATTTTATCATTTTCATATTGTTGGAGACCGTCGAAGGTATATAGTGGTAGGGGCCGTTGCCTCCCGTCGGAAAGAGACGCGCCTGTTCGAACTCCACCATGTACTTTATGAATTTCGAATTCATATGTCTCCTTACGGTGAAGGAAAACATCGCGTCGTGATGAAACTTCCACACGTCTGTGAAGAAATTGATCTGTTGATGTTTATATATTTTTTTATGTTGCTGTTTTTAAAGAAGAAAATGAATCTAAGATTATAATACCGCCGAAATAATAATTATTTTTAAGAGTTCAAGATGACACGTGAAGCAGATACAAAAATAGAAAAGCTTAGATTATACTACAAGTTACTACTTGTACTAAAAATACTCTTCTCTTATTTGTTGACTTTTTAAAAAAATCGGTAGGTTATAGTGAGTTTAATTGATCGTAAAACTAACTACCACGTAACATTTATGCGTTTTCAATTAATAAATAACTATTAATTAAGAGTTAAGTAAATAAAATAGGGTGGGCGGTTAGATGTGCCGGTGAGTGTATAAACACTAGATGAATAAATTAGGAAACCTACGTCTTCCATAGTATTATTTATGGAAATGATAATAATATCTTGGAAGATGATCAAAGTCAACGAGCCGGATGGACGGACAGTCAAAGTTTTATTCGTTGCCATGGTCTAGTTGTCATTTCCTAGGATTTTGTTGGTGATTTGATTTGTAAACAGTAAACTTATTATTACGAACGTAGTGTGGGACGCCCCCCTGCCAGGTGGACTGATGACCTGAAGAAGGTCGCTGGTGGTGGCTGGATGAGGAAAGTGGGTGATCGTGCGCTTTGACGTACCCTTGGGGAGGCCTACGTCCAGCAGTGGACTGCAATAGGCTGATTGATTGATTGAAACTTATTATTTGCAGAGACTGTCTAGATTCTAGACCAATACAAGTACCTATTTATTCTATTTACAAATAAACTGAATACATTATTCAGTTGTACTAGTTTAGCTAAGAGAACGCCGGTCGATGCAAGTAGCGCAGGACCGCTCACATTGGAAACCTATGGGGGAGGCCTATGTTCAGCAGTGGACGTCTTCCGGCCGAGATAATGATGAATCAATTTAAAAAGATGTAGGCAATTTTTTAGACAGGCTCACGGAGCAATTAGAACCTTAGCTACTGAAATTTGTATCTAATGCTTTTAAAATTAAAGTTAGCTAGTACTCCTCCTTCTAATCCTTACTTTTTTTTTTTTGACATGGACCTAATGCTTGTGTCGCAAAATCGACGTATCAAGCGTAATCGGACTTTTGGGGGAGCGGAAGGCTCTTACCCCCAGTGTTAATAGCAACAGCCTAAGAGCGCCCACTTGGGGGCACGGACCTCGGCCTAGGACGTTGCCATGGCGAGAAGCGCGTGGGAGAGGAATGACCCTGACGGGGTCTTCCAGGATTATGCAGAACTTGATTGGGTCTACCGCGTCCCCGCCGGCGGGTGCGGTTGCTACCAGAAGGGCATTCTGTGGAGTGTACTCTATTGGCATCTCAACAGCAGACTGGATGGGATCGACAGGATCGGACAGAACAAGCTTAGGCCGACGTTTTAAACGCGTAACGGGGAAAGGGAAATAAATCCTTACTTCTTTTTTTTATTTAGTCTTTTATAGTATTCTCAAAAACCAAACGATAGCGAGTTGTACAACATCACTAGCGCCACCTGCCGAATATCGTGTGGGTTGTAAGGTCGACAACCGACCTCACAAACCCTGGTGTCAGTGTTATAGAGCCGCCAAAGGCCACTGATTTGGCTCATGTAACGACTAGATTACGGGACCAACGGCTTAACGTGCCATCTTTCTTTTCGGACAATTTGATATGTCTCCACCGGGAATCGAACCTTTGAACTTCATGATGATTTCAAGCTACAACAGACTTTTTTGGTTAAAGGAAAACATCGTGAGGAAATCTGCACACTCCTGCGAATTTGTGTATGAAGTCGACCAACCCGCACTGGGCCAGCAGCGTTGTCGACTAAGGGACAAAGGCCTAATTCCTAATTCGACCCTCGGTTGAGACAACGAGCTGTTGATGACCGAGATGAATGGTATGTATTTTTTATATAGTACGTTATGTACTTAGTATATGTATGTTTATTTATTTTATTCTTGGTATAATATCGACAGTGGTACAGCAAATTCGCTTAACCGCCACTTTGGTTGAAAATGACTTCACTGGAATCAACGATTTTTTTTAATCAGGGTTATATGCAACTCAGAGTATGTTTGGCATTTCTCTTGATATTTTTTATATGAAATAACGCTGAAGCGACGTAAATTTTGGTGTTTTTTGAACCAACGCTGCTTACTCATAAGCTTCGCATAGGTTTGAAGTAAATTCTATTAGCGATTTATGTTATCAATAAAGAAACCACTGTTTCTTTTTGATATAGCTTATTAGGCTATACATATATATATATATAGCCTAATAAGCTATTATAAAGCTATTATAAGCTATTATAAGCTATTATATAAGCTATTATAGAGGTGTTTTTGACTGACATTGTGCATATACAACGTGTTACAAAAATACCAAAAAATAGAATATTCTTGATCACAGGCATTTAATTAGATTTTTTTTTTTTTGCCTTAATTATCTTGTTTACGTATTCAGAAACATAAATATTATTTAGAAATATTTAGTTCATTATTTCATTAATTTATTATTTCATAACAATTATTTTTTCAAAGCTTTTTTATTTATTTGTAGTTTTTTAATTTGAAATTAATTGTTCTGATGTGAATGTTATGGTACATGTAGTACGTAAACATTTTTAACCAAAGCGGTAAAAATAAGCTCATTGACCTAAAAATTACATATCTGGTCCGAATATTCTTTGACACAGCTGATCACTAGAGATGGGAAAATTTCAATTAAATGCCTTTGATAAAAATATTCTTTTTTTTTATAAATCGAATATTCTGATATATTTTGCATGCTATTGTTGCTGTATGAGTGTTTCTTACTGTTACCTACACAATACCAACTGTTATTTTGTACACTATACAATGCAAATAAATTATTATTATTATTACGATACACTGGCACTATCCTGCGCTACTATAAAGGTTTCCTGGAAGAAATTGCTATCAAGCAATAAGGCCGCCTAACTGTACACGCCTTGCTGTTCTAACTTCCACTCTGTAATTATTTATGTGCGTGCAATAAAGTGTCTTCATTCATTCATGAATGGATCGCATCGATTATCGCATTTAAATATGTATATTTTTAAATTTATTCAATGTATTTAAATCTTACTTAAACAAAGTACTCGTATGAACAAATTAAGACACATTTGTTAAGCCCCAAGGATTTAACGGTAATTACAACGATCAGTGATGATTTCTTTAAATTGCCAGACCATTAGTGATTTCCGGCCATAACTGCTGGAAGAAAGTGCTATCTCGCGCACTCTTGCGCATCTGAAGTAATTAAGACCACGGCGTGTGATCATCGGCCCGATCGCAGATAAGCGGGTCTTTATGGGACAAGGCTGTTTGAGAAGAAAGAGGCTGTGATGTTTATGGCATATTAGAGCTAATAAAATAAGACTCTCTTTCTCTCTATTTTTTTTAAACCAAGCCTGGCTAGTCACCAGAGACACATCCCGTGAACTTTTACATAAATTAAGGTTTTGGCGTTTTATACAAAATAAAGAAGTATGTAATACCTTCATTGTTAAGGACGTCAGCAAAATATATTGTTATCAAAAAATTCTGATTGATTGGTTAAAAAATGCGAACGTTACACTTAATATATACATCATCATCATCATCATCATCGTGTGGGTTGTAAGTTCGACAAACGACCTCACAAACCCTGGTGTCAGTGTTATAGAACCGCCAAAGGCCAATGACTTGGATCATGTAACGACTAGATAGTAGCCGGGACCACTCTGGCTTAACGTGCCTTCTGAAACACGGAATCATCTTTCTTTGCGGACAATCAGGTGATTCAGCTTGCAATGTCCTAACCAAACTGGGGAAAGTCTCACAAAGAGATTTTTGCTTGACAGTGTCCACACCGGGAATCGAACCCAGGACCTCCGTAATGGGCGTCGAAATCTCCACTCGGCCACGGAGGCTATTATACTTGATATATTAAAAAGATAAAATAATTTTCCGCGAATTAATTTATCGCACCATGGTCGCACTAATTAACGTCAGTTAAGTAGCCATTGAAACATGTTGCTATGAAAAAATGCATTGCAATTCTGACTTGCCAAACGACGCTGGAGTAGATCAAATCAAACTCGCTTCACTTCCCGACAAGTATCGCACTGTCTGTGTCTAATTAGTTGTGATTGATTGTTTCAACCGTGGTTTTTTTCCTTGCAGTTTTTTTTCTTTACGGTTTTGGTAGGCGGTTGCAAAAAAGTCTGCCTAGAGTAGGAAGTTTAGAAGCTCAAAAGGTTTATTCCTGTTTCCATTTCAATAACTTGACACCTTTAGCTCATATCTTTTTAATACGTTGAGACTTAACGTAGTGTGGGACGCCCCCTGCCAGGTGGACTGATGACCTGAGGAAGGTCGCTGTTGGTGGCTGGATGAGGGTGATCGTGCGCTTTGGCGTGCCCTTGGGGATGCCTAGGTCTAGCAGTGGATAGTGGTGGATAGGCTGATTGATTGATTGATGTACAAGTAAGAAATTTAGTACAAATTATTTTGATGAACGTTAACTGTCCAGGTAGGTACCTAAGTAGTATTGGATAACTAAGGAACCCTGAACTTTACGTGACCCGACACGTCCTTGGCCGGTTATTTCTATCTAGGTATCCAAATTGACTACTGATGACTGGTACAAACTATTAACTTGAGAAGAAAAACAATTTTTCTACATCTGACGATATATATCTAAAAATAATATATACCAAGCAGATAGGCTAGTGGGTAACTGGTGACAGTTGTATATAGATAACACATGTGTACAAGTTCAAATATTTGAGAAGGTCGCCCGATAGAGAACGTGAATAATTATGTCAGTCGGTAACAGATCGCGACGCCCGCGCACGCTCCGTTATTGTAACCATTACCAAATTACACTTGCTGCTAGAAATATAAACTGCCTCTAGGTTTTGTATGATTGTAACTTTTACACAATGGTAAATATACATTTGCTAAACAAGATACACGTTAGAGATAAATTTCTGTCAGGAAATCGTATAATTTCTTTCTTTATTTTACTCGACTACTGCAAATTTGTTTTTGTCAGCTAGACAAACGTGACTTTCGATCGAGTCTGTTCACATGAGGAAAAGGTTATCAAGCTATGTGATAATTGCTTATTTCTCATCGCTATGTAAACACAAGGTTTACGATCAACGCGCCTTTGTCCTTGCACTTGGACTCAGATTTATCACGGGCATTGAATGGGGTTTTTTATTATTTCCACACAACGATAACTCCGAGAATTTCTGAGAAACTGTGTTATGTTATGATTTGAACCAATCTCGTATTTTTATCTTATTGCCCAGGGCCCCGTTTCACGAAGCTACAATTTACTAGTGACAAGTTACAATTTGATATGCATTGCGTAGCCAATTCGCCAAAATTGGAATCCCTTATCGTTTTACCTCGTTGTTTACGCAATGTACATCAAATTGTACTTGTAATTTGTAACTTGTAGCTTCGTGAAACGGCCCCCTGGCCTACCCCCAGTGTTAACTTAGTTTAAATATTTGTACTTATCGTGGTTTTAACTCTCTCTCTAGTGTGTCAATCTCTTGAGATTTAGTAAGATCTCTTTAGGACACTTGTTCAGTTACTTTATCGACTGAAAAACATAGTAGGACATTTAAAATAGTACTATGACTAGTGATGATGTGTTAAAAGTTAGTGGAGCATACAAATACAATTTTACTGATCAATGAATCAATTTGGATGCTAGGCGGTAGGTAGGCGCGTCTGCAGCATAGCAAAGATATCACCCATATTAATAACCTAATTTGAGGTGACCGGATGCTTCATATAATAAGTATCTAACATTGTATAGACTTAATTGGAAGGATCATGTAGCTCATGTCTGCAACAAAATCAACAGATTTTCATACGCACTCTATAAATTAAATGAAATAGCGAATAGAAAAACAGCAGTGATAACCTATTTTGCTCATGTCGAATCAGTTTTGCGTTATGGAATCATAGTTTGGGGAAATGGCACAGACAGCAAAAAAGCGTTTGTTGCCCAAAAGAAATGCATACGAGCAATTAGTGGAGTGGCTGTAACTAGCAGAAATTTAAGAAACCCCAATGCTATAATATACAATATATTTCCAAGAAGTGCAAGATACAGAAAGAATTGCTATGGGATGTGTAAATCTATTTACAATAAAGTACCGAATAAACTAAAAGAAATGACAAACTATAAATTCAAGAAAGTTCTAGGGAATTGGTTGATGCGACATATGTTTTACTCTATAAGAGAATTTATGGATCATTACTATAAAGACGGTGTGGTATGTTTTGAAAATAGATAGTTATTGACTAATGATAGATTAAGTATATTGTATATTGTTATATTAAATATTGCATGTTTTGTATTGTATGGTAGATTAAGTATATTATATAATTTTGCATACCGCTGTGTTCGGTGAAACATAGGAACTGTTAATGTTAACTTCTTACATCTTTTGTACCATGTTTCGAGCAAATTAAATAAATTAAATAAATTTCATAGGTTTTTGCAACTATTTATACTCTAGTAGATAATAAGGAAACAAAGATTTTCAATGTAATTTAAAAGAACTACAACATTATATTCGAGAATTGAAAGTCTGATAATTCTAGAATTTGTCAGGGGTGAAGGTATTGTAGTATTGTTTCAGAAAAGGTGATAATTGTTAGATATTAATAAAATAAATAAATAAATATGTGGAGACATCTTCACACACGGCCATCTGATGCCAAACTAAGCAGAGCTTGTACTATGGGTACCAGACAGCTGATATACGTTACATAAATAGATAAATACGTACTTATATAGATAAACAACAACCAGACACAAGAATAAATAAAGCCATGAATGAATATTATTGAATAAAGCCTTTACGTACGAAGTCTGGCAAAATATTTTGAAATGAAAATTTGTCATTTTTCGTGGTGTCGTTATTTCCCTGCGACATTATACATCAACGTTTTTTACGATTAATTATTAAAAACAAACTTATCAATCCGTTTAAACAAACAAGCTTTTAATATCCTCTTTATGCACTGACCCTTTACTTAGTGGAACGAGTTGTAAAGATAGCATTACAAAGTTGTGTAGCGATTTAATATGAACTTCATGACAGTGGCTTCAGTTCAGTGAGTGGGTGGCCAAAAATATTGAGTGGATAAAATAAATTAACCATCAATAGAAAAACAGTAGGTGGGTACCTACTGTTTTTCTATTGATGACTGAACTTTGTGACCATGAAAAGCAACAAAGTGAATGAATGAATGAATGAAAGTTTTAAATTTATGACGTTTGCATCATCATTACCTCAATTTTGGCGAATATTACAAAAAAAGTAGAGAGTGGGTAAAATCGCTAATGGATTTAGAAAAGGTCTGTATAGATTCATTCAGGTAGATTAATGCTGTAGACGCTGCCTACGAAATTCAATTAAAAGCGATTGAACGTAAAAGTACTAAATATAATTTTACCTATATATTAGAGGTATATAAAGGACTATCGATTAAATTGTGTTAAAAATGGATGGCTGTAAAATATAAGAAATAGCAATAACATTGATAATTGGATCTAGCAAATTTTATTCTTTTGTAGAATCGGTAGTATAGGTATATTACTATCCAATGTACCTATAAATAGTAATTAAATATGTTTGTATAAACCCTGAATATTTCAGGGTATGCTCGATCTCCCAAATCCAATAGGGCTGATTTACACTTCGAGTTTAGGTGACGGATTAAGTTAACTCACCACTGTACTTGGGTTTTAGTTCATGGATTAAGTTGACTCGCCACTGTACTTGGAATTTAGTTCATGGATTAAGTTGGCTCGCCACTGTACTTGGGATTTAGTTCATGGATTAAGTTGACTCGCCACTGTACTTGGGATTTAGTTCATGGATTAAGTTGACTCGCCACTGTACTTGGGATTTAGTTCATGGATTAAATTGACTCGCCACTGTACTTGGGATTTAGTTCATGGAATAAGTTGACTCACCTCTGTACTTGGGCAAGTATAAATGGACAGGGATGTATCCTCGCTGACAACAACAGGGGGCCGTTTCACGAAGTTACAAGATACAAATTACAATTCGACGTACGTCCGTACGAGTACATTGCGTAGACCATTAGATAAAACGATAAGGGCTTACAGTTTAGGCGAATTGGCTACTACGCAATGTATATCAAATTGTAACTTGTTGCTTCGTGAAACGGGGCCCTGGGATCATAAAAAAGGAACAATTGAAGATTGACTAGTAACTTACCGCAGATCGATCCTGATGTCCTTCCCGTCTACAGTGAGGTTATAGTGCAGGTCGTGCGGCAGTGCGTGTTCGCGCATGTGCAGGTCCCGTCGCGCGCGCGCATGGCCGTGTGCGTGGGAGTGCTCGACCGAGTGAGACAGCAGGCTGCCGTCGCGCGTCACCTTCACCGGGTGGATCACTTGCACTTGGGAAGGGTCCAGGTGTCGGTGGGAGTAGAGACCTGGGGAAAGAAAAAGAGAAATAATTTTATTTTATTCCGAAAAAACACGGTGTCTGTACTAAAACTAAGTCTGTGAGACAATGGTGTCGATTCGGCATACTATACATAACTTGAATTTCACAGTTAGTCGTGAAGTCAAAGACAAAAACAAAACCGATTATCTTCGGTCCGTTTTCAATTAAAAACGATAGAAAGGGACAGAACTAATTTTAGTTTAGTTTAGTTGGGCGTATAGATAGATAGATAGATAGATATATATAACGTTTATTAAACCGGACACCAATTATGAGTTAATGAATACGTTCCTAGTACAAACGGGGGCTACCTCTTGGACAATTTTTCTGTAAGAGGTTTCCTTTGGTAAAAAGTAGAAGAAATCATGTGTCTTAGGCCTATATATTTTCACATTTATAATATAGTGTGATGTCCTTATCATTTTATTTTACTTATAAATTGACGGACTTTTTTAAATATAGAAGCTTGTTGCTTTTTCACCTTCAGTTTGTGTTTAAGGTGATAGAGAGTCAGTTTCACTTTTTACCCACGACGGACGGAACGGAACGGAGGCGGTATATGCGTTTGGGGTAAGAGGTTGTTTGTTTGTTTGTTTGTTACCTTCTATCTCGAAAACTACTGGACCGATTTAGTTCCGGTTTTTTGCATTGAAAAGGTATCACTTCAACTTAGGATCTTAGATATGTTTTATGTAGGTAGACCATCAGGGAGCGCTGCAGCAGCCAGATAAGTTGGCAACACAGGAGTTATCAAAAACTACCGAATCGATTTCGATGCAGTTTTTTGCATTCAAAAGGCTTCATATTGGAGCTGGTTGATAGACATGCTTTGGGGCGGTAGACCACCAGGGAGCCCTGCAGCAGCCACATAAGTTGGTACTACAGGAGTTCTCAAAAAGTACTGAATTGATTTCGATGCGGTTTTTTGCATTCAAAAGGCTTCATTTTTGAGCAGGTTCTTAGATACGTTTTATGGAGGTAGACCACCAGGGAGCCCTGCAGCAGCCAGATAAGTTGGTACTACAGGAGTTCTCAAAGAGTACTGAATCGATTTCGATGCGGTTTTTTGCATTCAAAAGGCTTCATCTTGGAGCGGGTTCTTAGATACGTTTTATGGAGGTAGACCACGAGCGCTGCAGCAGCCAGATAAGTTGGCACTACAGGAGTTCTCAAAAAGTACTGAATCGATTTCGATGCGGTTTTTTGCATTCAAAAGGCTTCATTTTGGAGCTGGTTGTTGGATATGTTTTGAGGCGGTAGACCACCAGGGAGCCCTGCAGTAGCCAGATAAGTTGGCATTACAGGAGTTTTCAAAACTACTGAACCGGTATCTTTACAAATCAGGTTCTTGGACATGTTTTATGGCGCATGGCGGTAGACTATAAAGAAATACTGCAACAGCGAGGATAGGTGGCCGCTTGGACACTAAGTAACTAGTAGTCTCAATATCGCACATACCAAATTTCTGCCAAATCCAAACAACATCCATCATTTTGATTACCGCCAGTTAGTTTTAAAAAGGCATACTAATAAATTATGTATGTTTAATTACTAGCATAATATACAATATCGAAACACAAAGAAAACAAAATGTCGTCATTTTTAATGATATGTTTTAGTGAGCTAAGTGATAACAAACAAAAGTAACGTACTTTCCAAAAAGTTTAAAATAAAAACAAAATTGAAAATTTTAAAAAACCCACGCCGGATGTTACGTCGACGTGTTTTATTGGATTTGTATCATATTATTAGATAGATGAGTATGTAATAGTACCTAAATTAATTAATATTATTGCTGTGTCTATCTCTACGAGAAAGCAAAAGGTAAGTAGGTACGTAAACGTAAGGACTAAGAAAGGTCATAATTCGTTGTTTGTGTGGCGGATTTCGTGAGAAATCACTCTTTTTATAGATTTCTTTATTTTATATTTCTTATCTTATTTGACTCTGGTCGGGGGATTTCCAAAAATGTTATTTAATCCTTTTTATTCTAATATATTTTAACAAACGGCGTGGGTTTTTTTTAAATTTTTAATTTTGTTTTTTATTTGAATATGTTGTAACATCCGGCGTGGGTTTTTTAAAATTTTCAATTTTTATTTCTTATCTTATTTGACTCTGGTCGGGGGATTTCCAAAAATGTTATTTAATCCTTTTTATTCTAATATATTTTAACAAACGGCGTGGGTTTTTTTTAAATTTTTAATTTTGTTTTTTATTTGAATATGTTGTAACATCCGGCGTGGGTTTTTTAAAATTTTCAATTTTGTTTTTATTATATTTTCATTTACCTATTTATATATTTCTTTGGGGAAGTAATTTATTTAGCTTTCTGTTACATACGTTGTATATAGATGTCTGATGCACATAGTCCGGTTAAATGGCGTTCATCCAATAATCTATTTGTATTTGTCATTAATTAACATTATACTACTAACATTATTTATTATGATATTAATTTCAATTGATAAACGATGGCGCCTGCTAATATTTGCTTATATTTTAGTATTCTAAATAATGCAATACGAATTTATTATAAGCAAGTAATAAGTATTTCTCTACGAGATCGAGTCAGAAATGAGGAGATCCGTAGAAGAACCAAAGTTGCCGACATAGCCCGTAGGATAAGCAAGCTGAAGTGGCAATGGGCAGGCCACATAGCGCGAAGATCGGATGGCCGATGGGGTAAGAAGGTCCTTGAATGGAGACCACGTACTGGCAAGCGCAGTGTGGGACGGCCACCTACGAGATGGACCGACGACCTGGTGAGGTTCGCTGGGTCTCGTTGGATGCAGGTGGTTATGGACCGGTCGCGCTGGAGTGCGATTGGAGAGGCCTATGTTCAGCAGTGGACTTAGGCTGAAATAATGATGAAGTATAAGTAGCGCTATTTAGCTTCAGAATACGAATATACGAAGGAATCCAAGGTTTTTTAAATACGACAAAAAAAACATTACAACTTGCAACCAAATCAAGCCCAGAGATTGAATAACAAACATCTAATACTTGCAACATAACATGCGCCAGCGCAGTGCCAGACAACATATTCCAAATTCAAACCTGACCACGCTTTCCGCGAAACGGAAACTAACCTGCCGATGCACTAGTTTAGCATTTATTTCGACTAGATCGAGGGTGCGTTCCGAATCAAACTGTCAGCTCCGTCAGCGATCAGAAAATGAAATAATGGGATAATGCTAAATTTTTAAACTGCGTAAAAATAAGAAAACCATTTAGGGATACATGATTACACACTATACTTTCAAATTTTTTAATGGAAAAAAATTAAAAGATTACGGTTTGACGCAAGGAAGGGTGATTGCTTATATTGGGTGAGATATTTCGTATCGTTGTCGTCAATCAAATGTACACGTATAGTTGTTCACTTCATAATTTTACCGAAATTATACTTGCGATAGTGAAATGGTTTACGCATCACAATAATCGCTGTGCCTAATCTGCTTCTATCTTATTTTATTATGTTTTTCTATCTACTCGTATATATGTATCAGGTTTTTACTAACAATACTAACACCTACTGACACTATGTGTCACCTATACAAATAAAATTGGCTTAAGAAAAATGCATTATATGTATCTACTCGAGCTAGGAGGGAGACCTGGTGACCTGAAATACAGACTTTTGTCTAGTTTAGGCATCAGGCTTCCCACAATACTTAATATTTTTATGCATTAGATGTAAGTTCAATGTACTCAATTGTACTGTATTGTGGTGAGCAAATAACTTTATTATTATTATTATTATTATAGACATTGCGTCGTATGACGTCATACAGTGAAAAAAATTAAAACTAATTTATTAAATTAATTAATGATCTAAACGACAAAACAGTCGAATTAGTTTCTTAGAATAGTCTAAATTATCATAATATTATAATTTATATTATATATTATGAAACTATAAAAAAATACAGTTTTTTTTTCATCATACATCATTGTATTCCGCCAACGAATTATAGTGTTTCGCCCGTTGGCTGACAGTAATTCGGTACGCGCTTTGAGTGCACTTAAATAGATTACAGCGTGTCTCGGAACGCAGGGTTAGTGATGGTAGTAAATAGACATTGTTGTGCGATCATCATCATGCTTACTAAACAATATAATAGTGATTGCGATCAGACCACATGTCTGATGACGCGTGCAATTCATCAATCTATTTACACATGACGCTCTTTTCCATAGAAAGGTGAGAAGAGTTTTAGTTGGCTACTAGGAATTTACCAGTTCTAATTGCCGTGTGGTGAAAGCAGAGTAGAATACATTTGTCACCAACCCCTACTCTTCCCGTGGGTGTCGTAAGAGGCGACTTAGGGACTACACATTGAACAGGGAATTTAATCTGCGATCTTCAACCCGCCTGCCAAGCGTGGAGATTATGGCAAAACCCTCCCTCCAGGTGGACGACCTGAGTAAGGTCGCTGGTGGGGGCTGGATAAGAAAAGCGGGTGATCGTGCGCTTTGGCGTGCTCTTGGGGAGGCCTACGTTCAGCAGTGGACTGCAATAGGCTGATTGATTGATTGATGTTTGCATTTGACCAGAGTCTCATCTCCAGCGACGACTTTGCCAAAGATGGGACACGCTTAGAGCGGTTCGCACTACGTCGGATCCGAATCCGATCCGAATCCGGTCCGAGTCCGTGAAAATAAGGTTCCGCCGTGGCCGTAGAAGTATTTGTATGGTAGCTTATGCACTCGACGGATGGAAATTTGTTCTATGCCACGCCGGAGCTTATTTTCACGGACACGGATCGGATTCGGATCGGACGTTGTGCGTAACCGCTCTTACCCGGAAGATGCCTATAGCCTTGAAAACCTCAATATTGTACTGTAATGGATGATACATAATACCTATGTAATAAACGATATCTTATACGTAATTTGTGGTCGCAACATGCTCCGTTTGACCCCCGAACCGGCGCCCAATGGGCTGTAACTCAATAAAACAATGTTGTGTTGTGTCATCGTAACATTCGTAACCACACAACTCAAACGCGTAACCACGGTCAATGCCGTGCTCTTTAATAGTCTGAGAGTCCGATGTACTTTGTAATTAAAATAAATAAATATATTGTTTTCATTCGAATCAAAATACTTTTTCCACGTCAATCTAGCATGGATGTATGAAAGTTTTGTCAGTGTTTTCTTTAACAACACGAAAAAATATAGAAAACAAAAAATAAGTTCCGTTTTTTAATTATTGTAAAATTGTTTCCCATAGATTAAAAATTTTATATCACGCAAATAAACTTTTAATCTGGTTATTTTTTGTTAAATGTAACTCAACATACTCCTACCTCGTACCTTAAAAAAAAAAACAAATCTTTTCTGACCAAGAAAGACATCACCAGAACGAGAACAGTTCTAAAATTGTAAAAACATATAAAAATAAGCCTTACGATAAATAAATAATAACCCGAAAAAAACACATTAAATAAAAGAACGTTATCAATCGAGCACTATGTCGGTGGACTCCCATGCTGCGGCAGTGGCGCCGGCGCATCGCAGCACGATAACGACCGCTCCTAATTATCTAATTGTGTACAAGACGGTGCGTAGTATTCTATTCTGTTTTGGCACTGACTGATAGTGCTCTATCGACACGTGGTTCGAAGCTGGATTATAGATACAGGCACATCAAAATAAACGATCGTTAAAAATCCAATCGTGAAAATGATGCGACTCTGAAATTCGCTGCAATTAAATACCTAATGCATTTGCTAAATTTATCTCACGTGATAATTTGCTTCGCTAAAAAATGCGTTTGCGAAAACTATCAAACATAAAAATTTGCTTCGCTAAAAATGATCGCTGCAACTAAATAATAACGTTCGCGAAAACTAACAAACAAATCATTATGTCGTAGGAAGATTTGATAATTCGAATTTTTGCGAAAACCCTACGCTAGGATAATTAGACAATGGTGAAAACATTTCTCAATCTGGAAAAAGATAGGGTTTTTGCGAACACACGAGTCGCTCTAGTAAAATTGAATATCTTTAACTCTGATTGGCTAAATCGTGGCCTATTTTATTTAAGCCTAGATATATCTATGCGCCTAGATCAAGTTCTAGTGTCGGATTAGCGCGTCTGCCTGGCGGCGAGCGATTTTCGCAGAACTACCGTGGAAGCCTCGAGCTGCGTAGGTAAATGATGGATACCGGGAAAACGTCCGCGACTCAGCACATCATCAAATGGCGCTTAGAACTGCTGACTGGATCTAGGTATTTGATATAATGGCCCCGATTCACAATGTCACGCTCTAATCCTTAATTTAAGTTAGTCTGTCCTTTTACCTTTTAAAGACTGAAAAGGGACAGGAGATGGCCATTTTAATATTAGAGCTGTCAAACATCGATTTTGAACCTTATGGCCGTGTCGATTGTACAATTTTAGGGAGCACTTAAAACATGCGACTTAAATATCTCTTAAACTGACAGCTATGCCCTTATTTTAGGTTATCATTCGTTCAAATTAATATCATTCGTTCATCACCTCTCTTTCATTGGTCATAAAAACGAAAAGAATAGCTCGATTTTAAAATTAGAATTAGAGCATGACATCCCGTATCGAGGCCAATATATATCTATCATCATATATATAAATCAATTGCTGTTCGTTTGTCTCGCTAAAATTCGAGAATGACTGCACCGATTTGGCTAATTTCGATCTTGAAATATTTGTGGAAGTTCAGGGAAGGTACGGTGAGAAACATAAATAATAAGTAACAGAAAAAAAAACGATAATTTAGTTTTCCAATACAAAATGGTCAAGAATAGAATATAATATATGTTATTGCACACAAGGATATAGCTTGAAAGTACAAAAGATAGATGAAGGGGTGTACAGATAGGCGGCCTTATTGCTAAGGTAGCAATTTCTTCCAGGCAACCAGGTCAAGGGTAGGTGTTGGGTCTACATCAACATCAACGGCCCGATACAGTCCACTGCTGGACTATGAGCCTCCTCTACTTAAGTAGGTGTAGGGTAGCTGTAGGCTGTAGGGTAGGTGTATGGTAGATGTTGGGAAAAATGGCTGGACAACATCTGCCGGATCAGCTAGTCTATCTATTAGATATCCGACTCCGAAATTAATAAAGGTAGAAATAAGTACAGAATTCGGACAATATGATAGGTTACATAAGCCATCTTCTGGCCTGACTTCGACTAGGAGTTGATGAAGATGGAGGATCATCATCATCTTATGATGAAGGCAGATTAATAAGAAGACCTTTTAAAGTTCTAAGGGGGATTTCAGGAAAATCTGTCGTTTTTGATATAAGGAACTAGAATGAGGACAATCCTGCAATTGCAATTGGTCAAATGCTAGTCGCTACTTTAAAGTTCTAAAAAGATAAAAATATAAAATTATGCAGTTTTATTCAAATTACAGTCGTGTTTGTGAATATGTATGAAACTAATTGCTCGACGGTCAACGCTCGCTAGAAGTAAACACAAAACCATAATGAGAATAGGCAACTCAGCTTTTCACACTCCACTATTATATACTAGAGCACTAATACACAGTCTTTTGTGATACCACAAATACTATAATGAATAAATAAATAAATATGTGGGGACATCTTCACACACGGCTATCTGATCCCAAACTAAGCAGAGCTTGTACTATGGGTACCAGACAGCTGATATACATACATAAATAGATAAATACATACTTATATTGATAAAAAACAACCAGAGACAAGGCAAACACAAGTGCTCATCACACGAATGTTTGCCCTGGGCGGGATTCGAAACCGCGACCCTGTGCGTCGGAGGCTACCACCTGGGCTACGGAGCCGTCTAAATAATGTTAGCAGCTTTCTTTTACGTTTTCATATAATAATATCCGCGACATTACATAAGGCAACTGTTATGGGTCATAAAGTTTTCATGAAAATTAACTGCTTCGGACGCGTTTTAACCCCAAGTTTCAGCGAACCACACATCATAATTTCAACCGAAACACGTCCACTGTTGGACAAAAACCTCCTCCAAGGATAACAGGTCCTGTGCTGTCTAAATCCAGCTTCTTCCCGCTGTTCGAAGGTGATGGTTTTCGTTCAAGTGGCCGCGATCACACACCGAAAGACGAAGCGTAGCCTCCCTACAAGATAGACCGACGATCTAATGAAGTACTAATAATTATAAAGCGAAAAATGAATTTTTTTTTGTCGATCTTGGACAGGACTCGAACCTGCATCTCCTTGGCTATCCGGGCTAGAAACAGGCGCATTACCAATTATGCCACCAAGCTCTGTTAAAGATCGACGAAATTTGACACTGCTTTTACTATTTGCACTAGACAAGTAAATAAAAATATTTTTTCTTTTCATACAAATTGTTCTGGTCAGCTAACAGCCCCCAATTTGCCTTCCGAAACACGCAATTATATTACTTTTCGGACAATCAGGTGATTCAGCCTAAGTAGTAAATAAAAATATTTTTATGTCCCAGTTCCGAACTGGACAAAGGCCTCGATTCGGGAAGTCATGCTCTAATCCTAATTTTAAAATCCAGCTATCCTTTTTGTTTTAATGACCAATGGTTTAATGACCAATGCAATACAGAGGGCAAACACAAAAAAAAAAATTCGCTTTTTAATCATTTAGATATTTCGTTAACAGACGTAATCTGTAACAAAATTCGTTGTAAACAAAATTAAAATAATTCTTTTAATTTATTTGTAGGATAAACGAGCTTTACTTCGTATCGTGTCGGCTTGTGCGATAGCATTTATGGTCACCCAAGTCTACTCGCCAGCCCAGTTTTTCTGACTCCTTTACTGGACTCATACATACTGATTTGATTGCAATAAAAACCTGGAAACAGCGTCCGAAGTGACAATCTGACGGTGTAAGGCAACTGAAGAGTTGTTTTCACACGAAACGCACTGATTGTAAAAGGTAGGCCCGGTTTAGTGTAATTATCTAAGCTTCTCCTTAGGGTCTACACAGACAAACTGTATTTGAACTGCATCCTATTCAGCTTTAAATTTTTAGTTAATATATTGTGCATCTAACTAAACTCAGTTCTAACTGCAGTAATTAAATCGCATTTAAATAAAACGTGTTATTGCTTTACAGAAGGCGCGCAAAGATAAAACTGATAAAAAAAAAGGATTTTCATAGAAGACTATATTGCACTCTATGAATTATTCTTTTTTTTACCATGACACTTGCCGTTTGTGCAGCGCCATCTAGTATCAATAATAATAATTGTTTTTTTTAGAGTTTGCCCTGAAAAGCCTTCTCATCCTGTGTCAGAGAACAGTTAGAATTCAGTAGCTAGAAATGCAAACGGATTGCGCAGTTGCAACCAGCTTCGACTTCCATCAACTACAGCAGCATTCCGACTGTATGCATTTTGCAGCTGAAATGCAGTTGAAAAACCGTCCGTCAGTATCGACCTTTAGCGCTTCTGGGGGAGAAAAGATAGCCGATAAATATGCGTCATTACCGGATCGAGATATAAAATCGTGTTTGGCTGCGGGCGGTTTGAATTTTAACGACTAAGAAAAGAACCGCGAAGAATGGACCAGAATGTCCTCCATGCACTTGGATCGAAAGTATTTTAGAATTAGATAATCAGACATCATTGGGGTGGTTGATTTTCACGTCACAAAAGACTGCCTTAAACTATTTGTAAAAACCGAGTCTGTGGCTAAATTAAGATTAGGATTTTCGTGGTTAATTATTTTTGTTCACTACACTAAAATTGTCACAAATATCGTTCCGAAATATCGAGGTAACAAACCCGAAAATTGTGACAATTTTAGGGTTTTATAAGTTTTAAGATTGTCTCTTTAAGTAGATGGACTCATGAAAATCGCTAAGGAAAATTGTCTATTCAATTCAATTCAATTTATTTATTGCATTCCACAATGGTAGAGTAGATGTTATAATAGGTGCAAAAGTGTTTATTATTTAAATGTTATTTATTAAATATCAATATTCTTGTTTCCCCTATACCTTTACATGTGCCATGTCAGAGGCCTTCGGCGGCTCTGACATATCCCTCACAAACCCGGAGGTCGGTTGTTGTACAACAAACACGTTATGAAGATCGTATACTCTAAACACCACGTAAAATTTCAATGGCGAGTCGTTGTTTTTGAGCCATATTTCGCTTCGGCCTAATTCTCTGGACAGGACTCGTCAACAAGCGTCAGGACGATATGCAGAACCAGTGAACCACCTAATCAGGGCAAGGACTTGGCTAAATCCGATTGAATTGAGCAGTAAATCACGTTAGCGGTCTCGTAAATCTCTCTACATCGACCTATCGTCTATTCCTATTAGCAAAAGCCTTGAGTCTAAGTTTGGTCGTTGCCATTAGAACTAACTGTTGCGTGGGCGGCCCCATTGTGTAGAGTTTATGTCCAAAAATTTAGGTTCGTTGGCGTTACGTCTTCATTACTGTTTGGTAGTCGAAGTCCTGTGTGTTTTTAGGAAGGAGACAGTAATGGGACCATATTTTTGTTCCAAATAATAAGATTGGACTCTGAAAGCATAAGGACCGATTTTCGACCCGGTCCAATAGCTTTTGCAGCGCATCGCTCGATTTCCCGGTAGCAACATAATAAGCTGCAATGTCACACAGACGAACCAAACAGCCACCTAGAGTGACCTAATAAAACCGATTAGTACTAACTCATCCGATTCGGGAGAGTTTCATCCTGTCAAGATAATGAACAAGTCCACTCTTTCGTTGGAGATTAAAAAATTATGACGATATAAATCATAACGAGATAGAATTTTCACATAATTACAACCTGTATTGCATACTTAGCGAAGGTGTGTTTAAATAAAAATATAATGAGACAAGAAAGATTCAAGGATGATAATGTTACGGATGCGCGTGCCCTGGGCTGGGCTAGGTTGTTAAAATGTACTCTTTGGCTAGGTGGGATCTCTTCTATTTACTTACAGGTTGAATGTATAGGTACCTGAAAATCAATTATGATATTTCTGAGCGTAAGTTCCAACTTGAGTATTCGGTAAATGGCCTTAAAACGCTGCTGTAATAGTACACATCATCATCAACAGCTCATATACGTAGGCCTTAGTGGACCACGCTGGCCCAGTGCGGGTTGGTCGACTTCACACCCAACCTTTGAATTTCTTCGCAGGAGTGTGCAGGTTTCATCACAATGTTTTCCTTCACCGTAAGAGCGTCGAATAAACGTACATATGAATTTGAAATTTGAAAACACATTGGTAAGTGGTGGGGATCGAACCCGCGTCTCCCGGACGGGAGGCAGCGGCCCTAACCACTACCACCGACGCTCTTGAAAGAAGAATATTTGTAATAACAAATACGAAATAATACGAAAGTGTATTTAACAAGGTGTGATGGAAGAATGTCGTCTTATTATCTCTCTAGATCTATTTTTGAAAGTCAATAAGCTTACATTTTATAATTTAGGATTTTATATAATCACTAGCTTTTCGCCCGCGGCTACGCTCGCGTTGTGTAAGATTTTTCCCGTGGGAATAGGACTTTCCTGTAAAAAGTTTCCTATGTGTTAATCCAGGTTACAAACTATCTCCATTCCAAATTTCAACCAAATCCGTTGAGTACTTTAAGCGTGAAGGGGGAGCAAACATCCAGACATCTAAACATCCAAACATCCAAATATATTTTCACATTTATAATATTAGTGAGATGTGATTTGTCGCCTCTAAACTTAACTAACGCCGCCATAGACGAAAATTCTAGACATTAGACATCTAAATATTGGTTGAAAGGTTCAAAAACAAATATAGGTAGATGCACTATACTGTGGAGAAAAACGGCCACAGAAACTCCTGAAATTTCGGAGAAGCTCGACACTGTTGTAAATCTTCGACCAGCCTGTCTTAAGATTCTGTACAGAGTCTAGGCAGCAATTACATCTTTCCTTAGGCCGGCGACCTGTGCGTGGGAGTCGAAGGCTCTGCAAACTTTAACATGGATAATAAAGATAGATCGGCGGATAAACAAATTACAGCCGCGATACATCACCGGCGATTTCTTTGAAGATTGAAGATTGTATTGATTGGTCATCTATCAATCCGCGAGACATTGACATGAGTTGGACAAAAAGCTTGTCATAGGAAAATCGCATTGAGCTTTAACTATCGACGGAAGATTGAAAAAAAATCGTGGATAATTTGGTAAGTGATCTAATCTTATGGATCGTTACGTTTTTTACTATCGTGATTAGCAACGAAGTATGGATTGTGACTATTGTAAGCAATGGGGCCAATAAAGGTTTACAAAATGTGCCCTACGAAGCACAGACACATCACGTTTGGTATAGACTTTTGGTATGGAATAGAGTCGCCTACGCTACAATGGACGTCGTACTTTTTATTTCCTGTCTGATTAAACCTTTATAAAAACGCCATCAAACAGCTAAACACAAACTTGGATACACAAAACGTGATTAAAACTTGTTAATTAGCATAAAGTCTGCTAATTATAAATAACTTTACAAAACCGCCTGGTGCACTGCTCGCCGAGGCACCCTGACCTCTCAAATTATACTGATGATTATTATGATTGGGTTCCAACCGATATGGACCTTTGGTGATTACCGACTGGTTCCCATCCGGAATATAGAAATAATTATGATTACGAAAAAGATGCTAAACGAGCGAGTATTAGCGGGAAAAATTACAACAAAGTGGGCTTGAAAATTATGAATAAAGTGTACCATAATCTCTTAAATCCACACAGATATCGCTGGTTGAACAAAGCTGAAAAAGTCCTGAGTGAGCTTGCGAACTGGTGTCAAGAAAAGTGTAAGAGTGGGAAATCTATGGCGCCTGCCAGTGTCGTTGGCTAAAATCCTCTTTTTTGGACCATCGCATGTAAATATAAGTCCAGACATTGTTTTCTTATAAAGTGAGCAGAGATTCAGCTTACACCGATTGAGGTTACACTTGATAAACAGGCGTAGATCGAAGGCCTTAGATTTGTCACGTCAATTCAGACCAGGGAATCAAACAGCTTCTTTACGCTATTTTCATTCACAAATTGCTAATGTTAGTCACACCCACAGACACGTGGAATAAATAATTGATTGTCTAATTATTCCATTTTAAAATTCATGAGCCGCTGGACGTGGATGACTTCTTTGGATTAATAAAGGCAAATTTTGTCTTCATTCACTTTAGAAAACCTGTTCTTCTAAAAATGTTTTGCTATTCATCGATCACCTGAGATTTAATTCATGCGAGTCTTTCTATATCTGTCAAATTACGAGTCTTAGATAAATGAAAGGCTCGCGCGGATCTAAGTTACGAGTATTATTTTTGTTTTACCTAAAAGGGATGTTATAATAAAAAGAACACTAGATTTATAATTTCAAAGAGTGCTTCTGAAATTATATAGAAAGACAAGTCTGACATCTGCTCCTACATTTCAAGCATATTATATGCTGACTCCCACATAACATTTTCTATGTCTGTGTTTAATATAATTAAAGAAGAAGAAGAATTCTATTAGATTACTTACCTGCAGGGGGTCCAGTTAAGAGTATCAACCAATCAAGCCCTGGCTTAGTTAAATCACACAACCAATGGGAAGGCACCCCGCTGGCTTTTTAATACGAATCCCATTTGTAAGAAACAAACAGTAGATGTGAATAATGAGTAGAATTAGTTTATTAATTATTTCTTCTGATTAATTGTGGAATTGAAATGTGGGAGGTGATCGACGAGCTTCTTGGGGTCGAGTGTCACTGCACTTTAACCTTTTTTTGCATGAACACCTTGATGGTAAACAAGTACAACTGCGTATGAGTTGACTATTGCTTAAAAAAGTATGCTTTTTTATAATTTTTAAGACAAGTTTTGTAAGAATGATTTCGTGACGCTAGAAAAAGCTAGGTACTCTTTGGTAAAATAATAATACTTTGAAAACGGAAATGGTTATTAAAATTTTCAAAACGATTTATGTAACCCATTATAACCGATTTTTTAGGTATCTGATAGGGGCCGTTTCCGAAGCTACAAGTTACAAATTACAAGTGCAATTCGATGTACATTGCGTAGACAATGAGATAAAACGACAAGGGCTTACAGTTTAGGCGAATTGGCTACGCAATGAATATAAAATTGTAACTTGTTACTAGTAAATTGTTGCTTCGTGAAACGGGGCCGAGATGGTAAAGGTTGAAAAGGTGGTACTTACTTTTTGTGACCGTAGGCCACCAGTTGTATTTGAGTTTTTTTATCATTGCACATTTCTAGAGATTGTCAAATAATATGATTGAATTATATTAAAAAGCTTCATACATTAGTAATAAACGATTGAATCAACAGGGGATCGGACTGTTCACCATATTTTGTGAATTTACCATATTTTATGAATTATTTTTAAAATATAGATTAGTAGCAGACGATACGCGAAGAAAAAAACAGAATCGGTTGAAAAACTAATTTACAGTGAAGTTTCAATATGTGTGTCTCTTTCAAAAACGATTTTTGTATGGAGATTATATGGCGTTACTAACAAATGACGTCACAAGTGGGTATGTGCCTCTCTGTCTAATCTTGAATTTCAAACCTTTATAACTCGATCAATTTAAAAGATAGAGCAAAAATTATTTTAGTGTTCGATAACAGAAACTAAGAAGTTTGGATTTATAAAATAAAAAAAAAGTAGTCAGATCCCCTATTTATAATCTGACACGTTTGAGATCGATTCTGGCTACTTTTCTCTACGCATCAAGGAACTTCGTCACTGATTCAAGTTTCATTGATGAAAACAAGCACATCATCACACCGTGACGTGCGTAGGAAGTCTCCTATCAAAAAGATTAGTCTACACATTAATGTAAGTACTACGTTAATTAGTCACATTATAAACATTGCTATCAAAATCAGCCCACTCGCACGAAGGAAATACTATGTTTGCTGATCATAAAAACTGATGCTGATGTTTGTTTAGTTGAGTGATGTAGCTTTCGCGCCAAATATAGTAGCCTTCAGTGCCATGTTACTGTGTACTTCGGTTTTCCTTTTTAAGAATAGAAAACAGTGCTGTCAGAGCATCATAGAGCAGTACACAGCCTCCGTGGCCGAGTAGTCGAGATTTCGACGGCCATTACGGAGGTTCCGGGTTCGATTCCCGGTGGGGACGATTCGGGACATCACGCTCTAATCCTTGATTTAAGTTAGTTTTACCTTTTAAAGATTGAAAAGGGACAGGAGATGGCCATACTAATATTAGAGCTGTCAAACATCGAATTTGAACAGGAGATGGCCATCCTAATATTAGAGCTGTCAAACATCGAATTTGAACCTTATGGCCGTGTTGATTGCACAATTTTAGAGAGCACTTAAAACATGCGACTTAAAAATCTCTTAAAATGACAGCTATGCCCTTTTTAAGTTATCATTCGTTCAAATTAATATCATTCGTTAATCACCTCTCTTTCATTGGTCATAAAAACGAAAAGGATAGCTGGATGTTAAAATTAAAATTAGAGCATGACATCCCGAATCGAAGCCACTGTCAAGCAAAAATCTCTTTGTGAGACTTTCCCCAGTTTGGTTAGGACATTACAGATTGTCCGAAAAAAAAGATGATTCCGCGCTTCAGAAGGCACGTAAAGTAAAGCCGTTGGTCCCGGTTATTTAGTCGTTACATGAGCCAAATCAGTGGCCTTTGGCGGCTCTATAACACTGACACCAGGGTTTGTGAGGTCGGTTGTCGACCTTACAACCCTCACGATGATGGTGATGGTAGGGCAGTGGCTATAGGGTCATTCCAAATGGCAGGAAAAGTTTACAGACAGGCTTTTGCCATGAAAATGTTTTCTTTCAAATTCGACGTTCGGTCGTCGAAGGAAAACATCTGTGAGACTATGTACACAGTTGGCCAATCCGCAAAACGCCTGCATGAAAGACCACTCTATTTGACGTTTATTGGTATTTTACTTCCCTTCTCGTCTGCTCTTCTGTCTTAGCTCAAATACGTTCCGACCGAAAGGGCTCGAACCTACCCTGGAGTAGTCGACCACGCTAGCCCAGTGCTGGTTGGTCAACTTCATACACAACCTTTGAACTTCTTAGCAGGAGTGTGCAGGTTTCCTCGCGATCCCTGCTTCTCTGTATTACGCAATTATTGGCCGAATTGGACAAATTAGCGACTCTACCATCTTACATAGTAGAAAAAAACTTACACGGCCCGTCATTAACCCGTCACACGGCGTACAATACGCAAACGTAATTGCAACGCATACGCATATTGCCGATTGCCAGTCTATTCATGGACCAATCACGTCTATTCTCGTCCTTTGAGTAGCAGTGAGCAATATCCATAAACTAAGGCAATGTTTCAAAACGCAACGCTAAGACCGACTTGGGCAGTTGGGCATTGAACTCGAAGCGAATATAAGTATTTTGATTTTAGTCATCAACAGCTCATATACGCTCGCTACCCTGAATTAGGGCGATTAGGCCTTAGTCGACCACGCTGGCCCAGTGCGGGTTGGTCGACTTCACACAACCTTTGAATTTCTTCGCAGGAGTGTGCAGGTTTCATCACGGTTTTAATATAAAAGTTTATTGAATGTGATGACTATAAGATAGAGTGACGCTATGTTGAGATTCTCAGGCGCCATAAACATAACCTATTATCCAAAATGCCCGCGCGGTTTTCCCGAAGAGTTTCTGCACCACCGACATCGACAGTCCGACAGGAAAAATAGCTTATTTACAAATGTTTTTAATTAGCAGATGAGTATTTTGTTCCTATGTCAAATCTTTGGCGGAAAATAAAGAGAAATGCCGGCTGCTCCACAAAAAGCTCAATTCCGATTAAAAAAATAAAGGATTATAAGAAGGGTTTTTTCTTATTCACACAAAAACGGTATATCAAATCGATATGATTTGCTTATGTGCTGAAAAATCTTGAGAAAAAAATAAAACAAAATACGGCTTGCTTGCAGTTTACTCGACCAATTCCAAATCTTACATTTTTTCGTTCAGAAAAGCTTCAAGAGTTTCGTGTATCTAGTGTGATGGAGATTAGAAAGATCCTGACCCGTCCATGACCTCGCCATCTTATCGGAATGCAAACCAGCTAGACGTGACCGGTCACCGGAACCGGTGATGTACCCAAAACCGATTCAAATTCTAATGGTTTGACAGAATGCGAGGAATAAATTTGGTGATTTGTAGAATATTGATTGCGTGAGTATTGATAGTGGAGCATTTTATTATTGGGGTTTGAACTTATATACAGGTCCGAACTAAGGTCTCAGAGTCCCTAGTTACTAACAGTATAGGCCTCAAACTGAAAATGAAATATTAGCTTTTTTATTAAAGGTGTACAATGAAATAAAGCATTGTCCTTTGTCCACAGAGCCGTAGTAAGTTTCACAAAAAGGGACTCCTTTTCTAGAGCTATCGGGTATTATAGAAAGTATCGGTTTATTTATTTATTTGAAGTATATTATTATTTAGAATTACTTGCTAAATATAATTATCTATCTACTGTTTGACAGGAAGACCTTTATTAAAAAACAAACTGCCATCTCCCAGACCTTGACAATATTTGTTTCGTATCATCAACTATTACCGAAACTTATCTTTATCACGTTATCTGGAGGAAAGTGTAAAGTGTATTGATCTGATTTGCTTATCGTATGTGTGTCGAGGCGCTATCAGCCGGGTTTTATCGTACGGGTGTTATCTGATAGCGGTGGACGTGATGATGTGACACTACGCATCACTAGTTTCATGATCAGGTTCATTTAAAGAAGATTACATTTTAAGAGTAAATTGACTCTAGATTTTATAATTTCATTTTATGTGTTATTTTATGTGAATAATTTTGTTTAATAAAATAAAACCTCAGACGATGCTGGTATATAAATTTGTTACCTACATAAATAATCAAATTAATTTCATAGTTTTAACTTTTTTTTTCCTTCTTTTTTATTAGTTTTTTATTTTATCTTTTTTTTGTAAAAAAATTGAAAAAGTAACAATTTAGTTCAAAAAATATATAGCTTGAACTTACTTTTTCATAATACCAATGTACCATCCTCGTTCATGTGTGAGTGTGCTCTCTATGTACGTATAGGTATTATCTTCGTTGATAAAAGATAAACTTTGCGAAAAGTGGCGCGAATCTTATTGGCGCAGTGACGTCACACCCGTCACTGTGTAAACCTGTCACTCTCGAGGTGATAATGTGGCGATAATGATGCTCCTGCGCTGCTGCGATGTGATTAAGAGCGAATAAGATTCACTTTCGTGTTCGTGGCTTAGTGTGGACTACTAATTGTATCCGATTACTAAAGTTAAGCAAATTGTGGTCAAGTTATGGATTTTTATAGTTTTACGTATTTTTAGGTCATATTTAGCCGATTTTTAATTATCAGCTCAGATGCGTCCCGGCCAAGGGACACGCTTGAGCTTACCTAAAATTAGGGCGATCAAGCCTTGGTTGACTACGCTCTGGCCCAGTGTGGGTTGATTGACTTCACACACACCTTGCAGTAGGTATAGTGTTCAGGTTTCCTCGTAATGTTTTATTTCGCCATAAGGGCGTCGAATAATCCTACACTAGTGGCTCTGTGAGCTGTAGACATCGCGAGTCTGTATATCTCTTTATATTTATTTTTATTTTTTCTCCACAAACATCCCCGACCCCTTGAAATTAATTTATCTCAAATATTTTATATTTTTATTCATATTAATTAATTTAATTTTTGTATTATTTTTATTGGTTGAGAAATGTGACCTGTAGAGGAAAACAGCCTTAGCGTTAGACCTAGTAAGCTGGTAAGCTGGCAACCCCCATAACTCCGTCATTTAAAAAGAAATCCAAAAACTGACTCGACAAAAAAATCTATTATCGAATCTGCTCACAAAATTTCACGAGAATCGGTTGTGAAACGCGACCTGTAGAGTAGAACAAACAGACAGATGGACAGACAGACAGACATACAAAAGCAATTTGGTCAAGCTGAAACGGAGATCGCTGACATATTTTGGAATGGATCATGTAGATCTATGACTAGCTGGGCCCCGTTTCACGAAGCAACAAGTTACTAGTAACAAGTTACAATTTGATATACATTGCGTAGACAATGAGATAAAACGATAAAGGCTTACAGTTTAGGTGAATTGGTTACGCAATGAATATCAAATTGCAACTTGTTACTTGTAAATTGTTGCTTCGTGAAACGGGGCCCTGTTGTTCACTCACAAGTTGTTCGCTAGAGCGTTGAAAGAGATGTTTTAACATTTAACTTTATTTACAAAAAAATAAAAACTATGATCAGCTTCATGCTGCATCTTCCGCTTCGATGCGCTATTACTTCAAGGTTAAAAGGAAAAGCAAAGACAAAAACCTGACCTTGTACAAAAACCTGTCACCTACTGGGCAGCCATCTTACACCGTTGTAAAAAATACAATCACTTTCTGGTGTAAGTGCTCATGTTTGCATGTAACATGATATTAAAATAACCGGCCAAGCACGTGTCGGGCCACGCAAAGTGTAGGGTTCCATAGTTTTCCGATACTACTTAGGTACCTACCTGTTTAAGACAGTTAACATTCATCAAAATATTTTTCTATGATATTTGTACCAAATTTCTTACTTGTACATTCAAGTACATTTTATAAGTTGGGGTATTATTCGATAACCTGTAAAGCCTACTTGATGTTGATAATTTTTCTTTTAAATTAATCATTTACACTACTACCGTGAATTTTTTCACATTTCCAAATACAACGGTTTCGCTGGTAGGGGGGGAGGAAACTTGATTCTAAGAAAAATAAGCACTTTAAAACTAAATATTTCTGAAACGTACACAGCATCGAAAAATATGGTTTTAGAAAACCCCCGTTATTTTTAAAAAAGCTATCCAACGATACATCACACTATTAGGTAATCGTGAACAAAAAAATAACCCCACTTTACGTGTACCAGAGGAACCGTATTTATTTTTAATTTATTATTCTTCAGTTCTGCCGGCATGTTTAATATGTATATCCATGCCAAATTACAGTCTTCTAGTACTAAGAGTCTCTGAGCTAAGCCGCGGACGGACAGACAGATGATGGACATGGCGAAACTATAAGGGTTCCCTTTTGACTACGGAACCCTAAAACTTCTGAAGTGTTAAAAGCAAAATAAAAGTTACAATTTAGATATTTTTTAATAAAGAAATAAAACAAAAAAAAATAAACCCATTACTTAAAATAACGAATCGCATCATGTCTCTTCAAAGGAGGATTACCGATAATGCGGTATTTTTAAAGGAGATCCGACAAATCTGACCCAAGTCCAGTCGTAAGCATTCTTGTATGAATCCAATTATCAGCATCTCAAACTTTGTGACATGACAATCACAAAACAACAGATTAGCCCAAAAATAAACCCCTACCAGGGCCGCAGTAAGGGTCAGAAGATGAATGCAGAATACTTAGGGTCAAAAGGTGACTTATGAATATCGGTGACTAATGGGGTGCGGGTTAAGACTGCGGCTCCAATTTTTAATATTTATAAGAAACCAAGATTTACGATTGATTTTTTTAGTAATGGTACAATTAAAAGTCTAGGTCAACGCGCTTATTGGTTGTTTGTTATTTCCGGTTACTTATAAAAAAAGTTGGTGAAGACTTGTTAAGAAACTAGTATCGATAGTAGTAATAAGTAATACTCGTAAGTACTATTAGTAGCAATTAGTAAAATGTTTAATCGTTATATTTAGGATACAAGATAAAAAAAATACAAATATTAGTCGTAAAAATAAAACTAAATTATTGTATTATGTATTTTGGTAATACTACGAGTAATAACCTGAATACCTGTGTCATTTTGGACAACCGACAAATAAGCATACTTAATCTTCCGAAACGAATACACACCCTTTTCAAACGTCAAATCTGATTGTTAACGCCATTTCAAATTATCTTTGATCCAAGTATTAATAAATTATTTATGGGCCAAAACATACAACCTCAAGGCTTATTTGAAATATGATATTAAAAATCATAAGCCCTCTATTATATTAAATCTTAATATTTACCTGACATTTTGAACAGTCTGTTAAATGGCACAAAATTCTATAAGTAACTTTACTTACTTTATCTTAGTCTTTAGAATGTCCTAAGCTTTAGGAGAGTACTAAACTAAAACACTCTCTTAAAGTCTAAGATAATGTGAATTAGCCTTAATGTTCCAAAGAAATGTTGAAAAAAAAAATACAATGCATTCTCTGTTCAAAGAATGCAACGTTATTGGCGGGTTATAAGAGTTTATTGACACTAGACTGTAAAGTATTGTTACTGGCACGAAAGACTGTCGCGTTCGCGTTTAAAATAAGAGTAAAAATTAAAGTTATGTGCAGTAAACGGCGAGGAGTAATCCCACAAATTCCTTGCTTATACGCTTTTAGTTGAACTTTTTTTAACTGGGACATTGCAGGGGTATGTAAGTGAAATTCTGAGTTTATTTAAAAAAACATATTTTGTGTCCTATTTTAGGCCTTTTATTGTTAAATGATTTTTAGATAAAGTTAAAAACAGCAATTAATTTAAATTTATAAAATTATGCTTACTTTACAGAATATATAATATACGCACATATACACTAGATTTTTTGGCTGAAGAGTATTTTTTTCTTTATGTTGCTTGTTTTATAGTATAGACAGATTGATAAATTATATATGTATTTATTTTTTCCCACTGCTGGGCAAAGCTTTCTCTTCCAGTTATTTACATGAGCATTGATCAATGAGCATTCTTTCTTTCTTTCTTCTTTAAAGTTAAGCCAATGCAATTAAAAAAAGTTCTTCACTTACCAGTATGTACAAGGTTCTTAATGCTATCCTGGACGTCCTTCTCAACATCTCCAACCACTTGTAACGTCGGCTCTAGCGTTACATGTTTCGCGCTGCACCACGCGACCACGATTTGGAACAACAACAGTTTGAATATCGAACACCGCACACCCATTTTGAGCACCGAAAAGTCACTCATTGCACAACGTCACTGGCCTACAATCTGTAGGCTTCTTTAAACTATGAATTTGATATAACCATTACTATACTGTCTATTGTGCTCGTAGTTCAGATTGCGCGACTTTAGTGGTAAAGTGACGTATCTGTTGCTACGATATTTTGTGTTTATAGTTGGATATTGATAGGGAGTAGATAGTCCGTCTGATGAATCGGTGAATTCTCATTATATTTGATCTGTAAAGAAAGAGAACATACGTTAATATCTTATTGAATGCGTCAACAGTAATTGTTTTTGGCCTAATTACTCACAATAATTTTATTTTCATCATTTATTATGCCAACGAAATAATTACAAACAATTGAAACAGCAATAGAAAGAAAAATCTGAAATAAGTGGATAGGTAGGTATACAGGAATCTTCATTGCAATTCATTTAAGAAAATTTTTATAATTAACATCTCATAGTAAAATTATGAAGCGAAAATTTATGTTGACCTAGGATCTTCATCTCTAAACATTGTTGCAATTTTAGGGATAATATTTTTGAAGTACATTTTTTAAGTTTGAATTTATAGTTTTATTTGTTTTACCCAGAATAAAGTATATCGTAACTATGCACAAAAAAATATAATTCTAATAAAATACTATCATGCGCGTAACCGCATCAAGCACTAGTACGAGTATGAAATATGAAGTGATTTTGGTTTGAAATATATTATTAAAACTTACCCTTATGAAGTAGGTTTATTTATTCAGTTACGTCAAACCACAAGATAAAAATAATAACATTTCAAATTAAAAATTATAATATACTAATCAAAATAAATAATTAATAAAATATTATTTAAGATACGCGTTAGTAACAATAATGCTGAAGACGCAAACTAAGGTGCGCGCGCGTCGCTGGTTTACTCAGCCGTGGGTCGCGTCGTTTGCCGACGAACACCACACTATCTCTAGTGATCTTGACGCTCTTACGTAATTAGCCACTATCTAAACTTGGATCTAAGGCTTGATGAGGTGATGTTTGTATCTCTCTACGATGTATCTTCTCATATTTGAAGATCAACGGATATTTTCTATTAAAAATAAATTAAAAATCTTTATGATTGTCACTTTCATAATAATATCACGAAATTAAATATTTATACTCACACATTATTTTTGTTAATTGAGTCGGAAGAATTAGCGTAGGATGAAATTATTTTCTTTCCGGTACTAACCAGTAGCTAAAATAAAAATACTCTACGACTATTCCTGACAAAAGTTTGATTCACTGTATAATCAGTTTTCTGTATCATATGAAATTTATAGTATTTTACCGGGAAAAATAAATAGCAAAATTAATATCCTTTTGACACTCACAATTACAATAAAATTGCGGTTAATTAATGATGTGGAAGGAAATTAAAATATTCATTGTAAAGGCTTATATTATTTTATTAGGTACCTACGCTGATATTGCTCAACCAATTGGATTTTATATAATTGTAGATTTATGACCATATTGAGAAGAACGTTTAATATTAAAAATAAAATAAAAAATAAATAAAATTAATATGATACTTTAACCTCTAAAAATATTTTGATTAACATTATTTAAAGAATATATGCAATAAAAAATGGTGAGTCTACACAATATATAGGTATATATTTTTATATAAAGTTTTTGTTCACTCACACACTTCAATATATTTTAAGTTACGTAAATAAACTTCATAAAATAACGTAATCTTTGAATCTTTTTATTCATATTTTTCTTCGAAAATAGCACTTTTTTATAGATAAAAAAGTGCGAACGTTAACGTTAGAACGTTGAAAGATAAGGCTTGTAAGATCAAATAATATTTGTTTTCAAAATCTATTTTGATTAATTTTAATATTTCTATGTACAAAAAAAATATGGTTAATATTTATTTTTTGCATAGACGTGATGTGGTTTAGCAATGTTTTGCGATTTCAGATGTACCCATGACCATGAAAATTTATATTTGCACACGCGTTAGTAGTAAGTAAAGCTGAAACATCTGTGCATACTTAATTGTATTAAGTAATACGAGTTTTACCTCACTTTCAGTTACTTAAAAGCCACAAGTACCAAATTTACCAAATCAAACGCTTAACGTCAATCATTATTTTAAATTTCAGAACGTCAATCATTATTTTAAATTTCAGACATGATGTTCTGTATATAAGACTGTTTTGTATTTTTTCTACTACTCTCTGTGGTAGTCAAATTGTTTAGTCGACTTGTGCATTAAAATCTGTCACAGCATGTGAAATTAGTATTCCCAAGACACGGTTCTCAAGAACCAAAGTATGACAGCATAGGCCATAAAATATGTGCATTTAATTGACATTGTGCATGGAATAAATGGCGGGGCACGGCGCCTGTCAATCATGCCCATTTTGGCGCATGCGCGAGAAGAAAGCGAGCCTTTTGCAGAGCCTGCTAGTCCAGTCTCTACGTGAACTGTTTTTGGTATCATAAAAAGTAAAGTTGTAGGCTCAAAATGGCTTACCATGAATATGCGTAAGAATTATTGGGCAATTTAATGTGATAGGATTAAGTTACTTGTTTGATTAGGTATTTATTTTTTAAAAGGTAATAATAAAGCTTTCGCTATTTCGGTAGGCTAATGTCAACATACTTTAGAATATTGGTTGAGGTTGAATCCAGAATTATTTTAACGTCTTTTTTCAGACATACCTGAGAGTAAAAAGTTTATCTGTTTTTCATTGCTAGATAGTTATAAAATAATCGGAAATACCTACAATAAAAACATTACAACTTACGCAATTTTTGTAGGTACTGATCACACCAAACATATAACGTCACATAAATACTTAATTAAACACTGAAAATTAAAAGTTATTCAAAACTTTAGCACCGTGTAAATACCACCACGTCTTCTCTAGTCAAGCACAGAACTTGCATTACTGACAAAGAAATGCCAGCAATCCAAGTGGTGGATCCCAGAGAAGCGTCTCGCTATTATAACTACAAAGAAATGAGGGAATGCGTTCTAGGAACGATGCCCCACGTGCCACGATAACGCGGCGCCGGCAGTCGTGGCTCCAACGTAATTGTGCTTTGTTTTTGTTTATTACAGGTATGCAGTGAGAAAGGTCGGTTAAGGCCATTTTGTTTAATTAAATAAATAAAAAGACGTTTACTCATCTACACATGCATACAAACTAAAATACAATATTATGCATACATTATTAACTCAAAATAAGTCTTGATAATAGACATGAAACTTACTATCACTTGAAAGTAAATAGTTTAAAGACAACGATATAATCATATTAATATTATTTTATCTGTTAAAAATAACGAATTTACCTAAGACAAAAATCTGTTTTGATTGTTTTTTTAACGTGCTAATTAGGTACACTTACTGCAAATTATTATTTTAACCAATAAATTTTCTTATAAAACCAATAAATTCTCTTTAGTCTGTATATTGTCCACCTTGTTAATTATCTATGTATAACGGCATGCCAACTTTCTTTTCTAAAGAATAAACCGATGGGGCCTCTTCCCTGAGTCCGCCCCTGCGCAGTCGGGAGAGCCGGCGCCACCGGTCGAAAGTGTTTGTTCGACGTTTATGGGCCTTTTTCTCGTAATTAACTTTACGGTGAAAACAAAGAACCCTTTTATCTTCTATTAATTTTATTTCGATTGCTTTACAGGGCCGGATTTATCGTGCTGTTTATTTATGTTTACTGTTATTGTTTTGTTAAATAAGATGGACCTGTTCCCGTGAACAAAACGTTCAGTTCATTCTAGTAGACATTAGTTGGGTTTGTACTGTAGTAGAGATGTTGAGCGAGCTTAGTATTTTTTCAGTTTTTAAATCTATCACTATTAAAAGATGTATGGTTTCATCCAAACCGAAATAATATTAAATAGGTACATTAGTTGAATAGGTGAAAGTATACCTACCTATTCCAAATCTGGTACATTTCAGGGACATCACATTATTGTGATTTAGGTAGGAAATGTATTTTGTGACTTTAATATTAGGAACCTATTTGCAGGCATGAAAACCCCGAAGAACTTGTCATCCATCACTATCACTAAAACTGACCACAATACTCATTTAAGGATAAGCGTAGTTGTGACGCAACTACGCAACTACGCTTCTACAAGTTCTTCGGGGTTTTCATGCCTGCAAATAGGTTACTAATATTAAAGTGCCTATAAAATTGGCATTTATGTCATCTACTGGATAGTGGTTTCCTCTCTTGTTCACATATAATAAGTAGCTAATTATAAAACTGTCAAAATAGATCGAGTTTCAATTCGGTCTTGTTTCTACCTCTACTTCAAACCCATTGAGTTTTTAAACTTCATATCAATCAATCAGCCTATCGCACTCCACTGCTGGACGTAGGCCTCCCCAAGGGCACGCCAAAGCGCACGATCTCCCGCTTTCTTCATCCAGCTACCACCAGCGACCTTCTTCAGGTCATCAGTCCACCTGGTCCTGGGGGGGCGTCCCACACTACGTTTCCCGAGACGCGGTCTCCATTCGAGAACCCGTCTGCTCCAACGCTCATCGGTTCTGCGACAAACGTGGCCAGCCCACTGCCACTTCAGCTTGCTACACTTCTGGACTTATAACTTATATATTATCGAAGTGTAAATCTTCTCAGCTCAATAACTCCAATTACTGAAGCCAGTCGGATCATAAGGCCTACTTCCTTGAACGTCAATTCCCCGAACGTTGTTTTTCCTCAACGGCCATTTCTATTCCCAATTTGAAATGAAATACAACCAAGCTATTTCATTGACAAACGGCATGGATACAAGATCCTGTTTAAAATATCGATATGGTCAATTAAGATGCAAATTTACGTCATATCATTGTCGTAATTAATTAATTATGCAGACAGAAGCGTTAATTGGTTCACCTGTTCTGTTGCAGCACGTTTTGTTTGCCATTTGGTCGTGTACTAGTTATATAGGAGCTGCGGATTTGGTTATATAAAAGAATGTAAGTTGCTAAAAGAGTCGTGTGGTTCTCGGCTTAAAAATAGGACCACCGTGTATCTTCCCACAGTTGTTGTATACGTGTAATATGCGGCAACAGTCTAAGTCCAGTAAATTTTGTAAAAATAACCTTTTTATCGTCGTATGAGAGCGTCGGTGGTCTAGTGGCTAGGGCCACTGCCTTTTGTCGGGGTTCGATTCCCGCCACCTACAAATTTATTTTAGAATTTTAAATTCATATGTACGTTTATTCGACGCTCTTACGGTGAAGGAAAACATCGTGATGAAACTTGCACACTTCACCAACCCGCACTGGGCCAGCGTGGTCGACTAAGGCCTAATTGCCCTAATCCAAGGTAGGTTCGAGCCCCCGGTGGGGACGTACTTATCTTATATGAGCTGTTGCTGATGAACCTTTTTATCAGTTTTTTTTTGTCGCTCTAAAATGCCAAACACAATATTTACAAAATTTTCTCGTTTTATATTTTAAATGTTATATGGGCGAGATAGATATTATAGTTACTGTGATTCGAAAAATGTCAGATTTCGCGACATGAATTCCTATCAAACCACTTGTCTCCGCGGAGTATAGCCCGTGACATTGGTCCATTATTACTCTTTCCTTTCATTACAGTTTTTGATACAGCTGTGCAAATTTTTATGGTGAAACTTGCGCGCGCGCACTTGGTAACAGGGCATTCGTAATGAGGACAGTTTTTATTATTGTACTTAACACCTACATTTACTTCTAACCTTCAATGAGAAAATGATTTTCCTGATTCCACAAAACTAAACTATTTCTTAAACACAAAAAAAAAATACAAATATTCAGCTGATATTTGTATGAAAAGTTTTTTTTTTGAGATTTCGGGATAGTTTTAAAGTTGTTTCATGGACCAAACGACCACCTGAGAGGATTTAGCGTTATTCAGTATATTTTCCGCGAACACGAACCTGAGGCGGTGTAAAATCCTATATAATATTGAAGAAATATTTCTTAACTAGTTATGTGTGATTCTTGAAGACTTATTGTACCGATAGACGTTTTTAGCCGTATTTCGCATAAACGTAAGTTAAATTAAATTTTTTGTTTTTGCTTAACATGAATAAAAAGAAGAAGTAGGTATCTGAAAGGACAAAAGGTCACAAAATAAAATTTTAAAAGCAAAAGTTACACACACTAAAGTTTATACTTTTTTTGTGTCTTTTTATTGAGCGCGCCTCGTATATCTCTCGTCTGCAAACACCTTTATCTCTCAGTTTTCCCGCAGTAACTGTTATCTGCACTGAGCCTAATCTCGGCGGTGATTCGGTCTAGTCTAGTCTAACAATGACGTGTGACCTGCTTTAGGTCAAACACGGATAAGGTTGCTTCCAAAGACTGCCTCTGTGACGAGGGGCTAAGCGTTCGACTTTCATTACGGAGGTACCGCGTTCGAATCCCGGTAGGGGATTGTTAAACAAAAAAAAATTTTTGAGGCTTTTCCAAGTTTGGTTAGGCATTGTAGGTTGAATCACCTTATTGTCTACTAAAACGTAAGATGATTCCGTGCTTTGGAAGGCACGGTGACAACACCAAGACTTGCAAGGTCTCGGGAGGATGATTTGCGGTTTTTTTGTTTGAGGAAAAGCAATCATGAACTTTCCAACAATACAAAATGTATTGTGTATGTGTTGTCATGATATACACAAAAGATTTTATTTAAAAAATAATATGTAATTTAGTAAAATAATTACACAATATTCTTAACCGCAAATGGTTTATATTTAAATTACGTATATAGGTATATGAATTTGAATGAAGAGCACCTTACACCTGCGGTTGAATTTGTTGAATCACGACTTCCAGTAGCTACATAAGGTATAGAAATTGCCAATTTTCATGTTACAAATAAAACATAAAGAAATTGAAAGAGCAGTGATTTTTTTTACATTAAGAAATCTTTTGCTAATAAATTTATGAATCATAGAAAACAATGAATAAAAAACAAAAATTTCCCCGTGGATTTCAACCCACATTTTCAGTTTAACTTTAACTTCGACTTAACTTTTTCTGGTTAATTTGTGATTATTATATGTACTGATTAAGCACCGTATTATAGTGAAAGTATTGTTCTGCGCAACTGGCGGCGCCCGCGCATCCTTTGTCTCGCGGACGACTACGGTTCTTGCCCCGGGCATAATTCTCGAGTAGCCAGGATTCTCCAGAAAGGTCATTTGTCATTATGTACACCCTTATTATGGCGAATTTAAATACTTTGTAATTAAGTTAAACTTAACTTATTAAACTTTTTCTAGGTCTTTAAAACCATTTTTTAAATAACATTAATTTACGATGTCTTTTGTATAATGAATTCATTAAAAGGAGGTAAAAATAAATCCAGAATTTATTAAGGGTCAAGCAAGTGCTCAGGTTTTTTTAATCGAATATAGTAATAAAGAAACAATATTTTAATCAAAAAAATATATAGGTAGGCTGATGCCAGGTGGACTGATGACCTGAGGAAGGTCGCTGGTGGTGGCTGGATGAGGGAAGCGGGTGATCGAGCGCTTTGGCGTGCCCTTGGGGAGGCAGCAGTCCGGCAGTGGACTGCAATAGGCTGTATGATTGATTGATAGGTGTAGACTTACATGGAAATATAATTCTTCTAAAACAGAACGAATTGTAGACCAGCTTTATTTACTAGAATTTCCTGAGTGTTGACTTTTCTATGCCCTCAATAACATCCGCTAGCAAATCTGCCTTAATTACGCTTACATTCGTCATGTCGTAAAGATCAAGTCCTTCTGACTGAAGACAAACATATCAAGTCATCATCATCACTCATCTACATTTTAATGACATCAAAATCTACAAAGAACAAAAGAAAAACAACAAAATTACGTACACATTTGTCATTATAGGCCTCAAATTAAAAATCGAACGGAAGTCTGAAATTACTTCCTTTGCTTGTGTGATAAGTTTGAAAATAGAACACGAGATAGGCATACTGATAACAAAGGCGAACTACCCACGAAATGCGATCATTAATCCGAAGAGTGTCGGCGACGCGGAAGCAACTATACGTTTAGAAATGCTTATTGTTCAATCTAAGATCTGTATTCTAATAACACATTGATTATAAGTATATTAAAGTCTTTTAGGTATACTGTCTGCAGGGCCCACATGACCACCGTAGATAAAATAAACCGCGCGACATATAAAGTGACCGCCAATAGTATCCAAGATTATGTCGCACGAAGATAATACGCTAATACACCAAAGTACTTCTACTCCTTTACTCTACTCTACTTATTGTGTATGTAACTGTAAATGTAGTTTTTGTATTAAGATTTTTAATTTTAAGTAATGGTAGAGCCCTCTGCTTGTATATTATATTGCTGTGCCCTAAACCTTATATTTCCTACTAGTACCTAAGTGCCTAATTAATTGTGGAAATGCAATAAATACATTTGAATTTGAATAACTGCGTTACTATTGTTGGTTACGATATGTCGCGCGTTTTATTTATCTAATGTGGCTATATTGCAGCCCCTGCTGGTGGTGACAGGACGGGTGATGCAAAAAGTTTTGAACCTGAATTTTTCGCAAATGTAAAGAAGAAGAATTTAAACCTTGGTGTTTTCAAAGTAAGTGTTTTTATTTCATCTCCAGCTTCGCTTTTTTTTGGTGGTAAGTAAGCCAAACAAAAAAAAAACATTTAAAGAATATTTCTTACAGTTACGAAGTTCTCCTATAAAAGGCGAAAACCATGACCAAAATACTAGCTACAAATTAAAAAAGCTCAAGTCTTTAGCAACTATCGCTCTATACCAAATCCTAACAGCTGCATCAGCATAATCGCTACCATCACAGAGCATTCAGAACTAGTTCTTTTCTTCTGGCGTTGCGCAGTGACAGGTGTCATTAGTACCACTCAGTTCAGTATGGTGGAAGATGGATCGGAGTTCGGAGTGTCGCAAGCTGCGCATGCTTCAGGTTTGATGCCTAAGAGCAATAATATTCACTCAGGGCTATCAGATCGAAGAGTAAAATTTCCTGACAAAATCTCTATGATGATGGTTTTAATAATACGCTAACTGGCTGAAGGTATTAACAAAAATGAGTCTTAAAAGTCTTGCGTTTCGTACACATTTAAAAAAAAATAGTTTTTCTAAACTACAAACGAATAGGGCTTTCTTTATCGAAAATTCCAAATAATTTCTGTCTGGATTTCCTGACTGAGTATATTGCGGACATGTTCAAAAATTTCCGTTCATCTGACAACCCTAGTTTAGATCTACTTGCATGGGAAATAACTTACTTTTGTTTATCGATCGGTCGGTACAAGCTCAAGTGCATCTGTTTCGGTATAATTTGATGCGTATCGGCGGTGTAACGGCTGTGATATCTGCCTTCTGTATGGTTGTTCGTGGTTCGAATTAAAATCAAATTTATCTATCTAATGACTGTTTTTTTTATCTTTTGCGTGGTATATCGTCGCTTTTTGGTGTAAGGAAACAAGTTTTATCTTATCTGTGACGTAGTCTTCTGACGTCTCTATCAACATTTTATACGTTGATAATTACGGACAAAAATCTGAGCCCAGAGAAGTTACTAGACTCGAATAGTAATTTATAATTACGAGAGTTCTCGTTCAGTTAACATTTGATTAGTATATACTGCATTATTCTGATACTTGGTACTAACACATGGTCCGATATGCAGTTCGTTTCGCAAAGTGCACACAATGTCAGATTAGTATTTAGTATTATTCATAATGTATAGTGTACAAAATTGAGAAAATTTTCTTTCCATCCCAATGCCACCAATATTTTGGTATTGTGCGATCTTGTGAGTGTTATATTATTTTGTACAAAAAACTTTCAAGGCACATTCTGAGCCATCTACTTCCCCAACTAGTGATACCTCTTTTTTTACATAATACAATAATATTAATACTATAAAGTGCTTTATACATAATGTACCTACCACTAAGATTCTGGAATCATTGTCATCGTGGTCTATTATGTATAAGGCACTTTATACTATATGTGTAATGTAATGTGTTATCACAAATTTGGAAAATAGATGGCTCATATAGTGGGGTGAAATAATACCAATAAATGAAGTAATACCAACAAAATCGCATAGTACAGGTTACTAAATCCTTAATAAGCGCAACGTCATCAGTTGCATTATCGCAACAATTAGTTTTGTCCTATTTACAACCCAGTATCATAATATTAACAATTTAAGCTGTGTTAACTACAAATGAGTTTGGTATTCTTCACCCTAAATAAAGTAATAACAAGCAAATAGACATTACGTAATACTAAATAACTAGTAAATTTCAACATTATCATGCTGTGCAATATACTAAAAAATAGTTGGTTTAAACATAATTCTTGTTAAAATTAAAAACAATTATTTTTAGCTATTCCTAACATTTATTCTTGTTGTGTCGTTAACAATAAGAAATTTTAGCTCATAGAACGAGAATTCTCGTAAATGCAACCAGACTTTTCTCTCCGTGTAATTTGAGCTCCTAATAAGATTAATAATAATCCACATCGTGCGTTAGAGTAACGAACGCAGCATCTACTCTACATGTCTGTGAAAGTGTTTGAATCATTTAAAATTAATAAAAAATATTAATGAAAATTAAAATACCTTTGACTCATCATCATTAACGTGACTAGAGCGCCATCTATGGTGTAGAGGCAAGAACCTATGTCGAACTTCTGGATTTTTTCAAAATATTGATTTTATTTAACCAAAAAAATAATCTTGTTTCAATCAATAAATGAATACACAGATTCCGCCATTGTGTTAGTGAACTCACCCAAAAAAATGTAATGACGGATCTAAGTGATGTAATAACATCCTAAGGAAATAAATTATTTTGACTTTGACTTTGACTTTAATAAACGAATGTTAAAATCACACTAAAAAGTATAAAAAAGCGTTTCTTCAATCACGTCATTCATAGACGACAAAAAACATGTACGACATTACATGCGCCAACAAACGCCACAGACTTGTTATGTCAAAGACACGTCACTCGTAGGTCACTGAACTCGGGCTCGAATTACATATTATTGAGTAAGTAACCCAATTCTTTTATTTGTTTCATCTTAATTGAGTTTTGTGAATCGATTGCCCATTTTTTCACGTCTTGCATTACGCACAGTAAAGAAGTGTACACAACGTTGTCAACATTGATCTGTGAAAGAACAGAACTGTCATATTCATCATCATCATCGTGTGGGTCGTAAGGTAGACAACTCACAAACCCTGGTGTCAGTATTATAGAGCCACCAAAGGCCACTGACTTGGCTCGTGTAACGACTAGATAGTAGCCGGGACCAACGGCTTAACGTGCCTTCCGAAGCACGGAATCATCTTTCTTTTCGGACAATCAGATGATTCAGCCTGCAATGTCCTAACCAAACTGGGGAAAGTCTCACAAAGAGATTTTTGCTTAACAGTCTCCCCACCGGGAATCGAACCCGGAGGCTTCGTAATGGGCGTCAAAATCTCGACCACTCGGCCACGGAGGCTGTTACACTGTCATATTATTAAAGCTCACAGTAACAAAAGGCGATCGAGGCGACAACAGGCTTCAGAAATATTTTAATTAAAGCATTTATACTCGTATTTTCCTAAATACCGGATGTCAGTACCAATATTATAAAAATAACTCATAATATTTCGAGGGAGAACTGCTGCTTGACTGTCTGTTCATATCTTTATTTTGTAATCATCATTATTATTTTTTATTATTATTTTATTTTTAAAAAAAGGTCCCGGCTTAGCATATTGCCGCTGGCTAGGCCAGTGACGCTGTTATTCTGCCGGAACCATAATCATATGTGGGGACATCTCACACGCCGATCTGATCCAGAGCTTGTACTATGGGTATCAGACAGCTGATATATAGGTATATTGCTTTAATAGATGAATACATATTTATAAAGATAAACAACATCCAGACTCAAGGCAAACACAAGTGCTCATCACACGAATGTTTGGGGCGAGATTCGAACCCGCGACCCTGTGCTTCATATCTTCGCTTGATTGTTATCGTAATACCGACAGCATTCGTGGTCTACGTGGTATTAAACCCTCGATCTGGTGATTTTGGTTCATCATCAACATCAACGGCCCGTTACAGTCCACTGCTGGACTATGAGCCTCCTCCACTTAAGTGGAGGGTTTTGCCATAATCTCCACGCTGGGCAGGCGGGTTGGAGATCGCAGATTAAAAGGTTACTGTATCAGAGAGCGCTGCGCTGAGAGGGGTTGGTAACAAATGTATTCTACTCTGCCGTCACCACACGGCGTTTTGGTGATTTTGGTTGGGCACTGCTAAATCAATTTGTAACCTTGCTCATATTTTCTTCGTTTAATTTGACACAATAAATCTGAACGGTGTGTTAGTTTTTCTATACCAGATTTTTGAGGATAATAGAGTGAAACAATATGTTTTGATCACAACCAAAATACCCTATTGACATAGCTATCTTTAGACGCTGTCGGTTTTTATCATTTTATTTGAAGAAGCTAGTATATAAACTGGAGATACGTTATCTTGTTACATCATTTGTAAACTTGACGTTTTGGGGCCTAAGGAAGGTTAGTTTTATTGCTTTACTATTTTTATAAACGAAAGTATCGTGAGGAAACTTGCACTCTCCTGCGAATAAATTCAAAGTTTGTTTATGTAAGTAATCACACTAATATGAAAATAAATTCAAAGGTTGTTTATGTAATCACACTAATATGAAAACATATTTGGATGTTTGAATGTTTAGATGTTTGGATGTTGGTTCCGCCTTCACGCTTAAAGTATTCAACGGATTTGGATGAAATTCGGAATGGAGATAGTTTGTAACCTAGATTAATACATAGGATTTTTACGGGAAAAAGTCTTATTCCCACGGGAAAATCTTACACAAAGCGAGAGTAGCCGCGGGCGGGTCGCTAGTAGACTTATAAAATCGTACTGTTACGTTTACCCCGTAAGGGATATGGACGTGACATTGCATGGATTGCATGGAAAATCACTGTTTTCTTCTTATTTATCGAGAGGTTTGTAAGGAGGACCGACCTCACAAGCCCTGGTATTAGTGTTATAGAGCCGCCAAAGGCCAATAATATGACATTTTGATGATTCAGGTTGTAACTAACCATAAGAGATTTTTATTTTACATTGTCCTCACCGGAATTCGGACCCGGAAACTCCGTAATGAGAATCTATCGCTCCGAATTTGTTCCTTACCAAGCGTCGGTGGTCTAGTGGCTAGGGCCGCTGCCTCCCGTCCGGTAGACACGGGTTCGATCCCCACCACGTACCAATGTGTTTCCGAATTTCAAACTCATATGTACGTTTATTCGACGCTCTTACGGTGAAGGAAAACATCTTGATGAAACCTGTACACTCCTGCGAAGAAATTCAAAGGTTGTGTGTGAAGTCGACCAACCCGCACTGGGCCAGCGTGCTAATTCAGGGTAGGCTCGAGCCTCTCGGTGGGGACGTATAATGAGCTGTTGATTTATCAACCCCTCTTACTGTCTTCTGTTACTAATTTCCATACATAGTTCTTTAAACATCTTAAAGAGAGCTGAAATGAAAAAAAAAACAATCTAGGCACATTGCTAGAAACGCAAACATGTTAAAAGATAGACACTAATAGATCGGGCAATGAATTTCAAGGAACAGCGAAACGAGTTCAGCGGTCCATATCAGTAGGTCACGTCACGGCATGAGTCAGCGACTCAGCATTGTGGTACTTGAATTATTTATCGACATATTCGACAGATTTGAACAGATACTTAGGGTATTTGGTAGAAGTGTCTTAACATTAAGATGTGAGTAGGATAAACAGACGAGTTAAGAAAGTGACGAGATTGGAAATGGACGAGTTAGGAAAGTGAACCAAGTCGACCAACCGAAAGGGTGTTTATGTGTCAATATTTTGTAAACCAATATTGAAACTGTAAAAAAAAACAAAGATTTTGGGCGAAAACTGGCATGGTCCTTTAGGTAGGTAATTTAAATTTTAACAAAAGAGTTAAAAAATATATACAGGAAAAGTCAATTCATATTCAAATGTTTCCTGATAATCAAAAACTTTGTTTAAATAGATTTGATAAACTATTACTTTTTATGACTTACATACACATAAACGTTAAAAAATGTCCGGAAGCTAAGATTATAAAATCTATCATCATTTAAGGTTATTTACACAAAAAGAAAAATAGCAAAAAATAATAATAATTCGCACAAGTACTAGTTCTATTTATTATTTTATCTGTGCAATATCTGTGCGCGCAAACAGATGAAGTATGTTTAGTATGGTTTTTGGGCGCCGCGCCGCCGCCGTCGTCGTCGTCAAAAATCACAATGACTTTGACGACGGACGATTGACGATGGCTATTCTAAAGAAGTAGTGACATGTTTGTCTTTCTTGAAACGATAGAGGCTTTTGTCTATTTGATTGACACTGTGATTTTGCAAACAGTAGAGGCGGGACCCAGGCTAAGGAGAAAGTTGTCTGGTGATCCTGTTTCATTTATAGGTTTCATCAACGGCCCGTTACAGTCCACTGCTGGACTATAATGAGCCTCCTCCACTTAAGTGGAGGGTTTTGCCATAATCTCCACGCTTGGCAGGCGGGTTGGAGATCGCAGATTAAAAGGTTACTGTATCAGAGAGCACAGCTGCCCGTTCCCTGTTCGATGAGTAGGGTTACCAACGTAACAAATGTATTCTACTCTGCCGTCACCACACGGCAACCCTCCGGGTTACCAGGTCTTAAAACCGAAAAGCCGGACAGACCAGCCAGTTTAGCCGGACATATGGGTAGTAAGACCCTTATTTTAGTCTTCACACGACAATTTTTATCAGGTATTTTTATCATTTACCATCAAATTCTCCTTAAATTTTAATGAAACAACAATAAAAAGGTTAAATTTTAAAAAGCCTAACAAAAGCCGGATAATATCGTCTAATTGGGCCGGACACGTTATCAAAAAGTCTAACTGTGTCCGGCTTTATCCGGACGTCTGGCAACCCTCCGATTTAAACATTGATTCGTCGATTTTGCGACACAAGTATTTTTAGCTCAAGAATTTAAAAAGATGTCTAATTATTTGCCCTTTCGAGTACAGTAATCATTTCAAGCATGTTTGAGAAAAGGCTTATTCTATATGATTTCTGACGTTAGCAAGGTCGAGTTGAATGACTGCAGGTCTCCTCGTGCCTGGCGGTAACCCGATGCGCGCGCGCCACTCGACGCGCATCTAGCTTCCACTTACTGGCGTGTTCTTGGAAACGCACAGATCTACTTTGTCATCTGTATAATATTAAAGGAGAAATTGTCTGACTGACTGACTGGCTAAGAGACCAGCGCAGAAGCGAAACTGGGTCTAGAAACTTGAATAACGGTTTTTAGGACGTAGGACGTAGAAAAGCACTATAGTAGAGTTTTTATAAAAAATAAATAAAAAAAATATGTTTATTTCAGACATTATAAGTCCATACAATAAATTCCAAATAAATTCCATCCCTAAAATATTGAATACAATAGCATTATAGCATGTAGATCAGTAGGCACTGCGCGTGGGCAGATTGTATCATAGCACGTATCTGGTAATTCGACATTGTTCTTCTCCGATAGAGATCAATCGATATTATTCAGGACACAAATTGCGAAGTATTTTTGCAATGTGGGATGCAAGAAAGGTGAGCAGGTATTTAGTTTAGTGTTTAGCCTAGTTTTTTTCTAATAGTATCAACTATCTTCATCTCATCATTCATCATCTTCATCTTTTTCTATCTTACGAATAAGCTCCCTGTATTTGGTGCAAAAATCGAAGGCAAAATTAAGAGGGTCATTCAATTTAATGTCACTTTTAGTTATTTTTGTTTAGTTTGAAATTACTGTTTCATTTATTTTTTCATCGGCAATAATAAAAATTTATTTACTCGTATGAAGCACTATTTCAAAATTTTGAAATTTATTTACTGTGTTACGTGGTGGGAATCGAACGGCGACCTCTCGTAGCGACCCTAGCCCTCTACACAACAGACGCTCTAAATAAATCGCGAATTGCAGTACTAACTTACCGTTCCAAGTACAATCCCACACAGCAATGTAATATTCGATTTTGCATTTAACTAAATCTAAATTGTAATGCGTTTTCGAATTCATTATGTACGTTTATTCGACGCTCTTACTATACGGTGAAAGAAAACATCGTGAGGAAACTTGCACACTCCTGCGAAGAAATTCAACGATTGTGTGTGAAGTCAACCAACCCGCGCTAGGCCAGCGTGGTTGACTATAAGGCTTAATCGCCCTAACTCAGGGTAAGCTCGAGCCCCTCGGTGGGGACGTATATGAGCTGTTGATGAAATTCTAATGGGCTATAACTATGTTTATCTCGAGTGATACAAATCCAATTACATAGGTAGGTACCTATATAATAGGGGATCGGACTCCTGTTTTTCTATTTTATAAATCTAAACTTGTTAGTTTCTGCTATCGAACACTAAAACAATTTTTGCTCTATCTTTAAAATTGACCGATTTATAAAGGTTTGAAATTCAAGATTAGACAGAGAGGCACACCCACTTGTGACGTCATTTGTTAGTAACGCCATATAATCTTCATATAAAAAATCGTTTTTGAAAGAGACAGACGTATTGAAACTTTAAAAAACCACTGTAAATTAGTTTTTCAACCGATTCTGTTTTTTTCTTCGCGAATCGTCTGCTACTAGTCTATATTTTAAAAGTAATTAATAAAATATGGTAAATTCATAAAATATGGTGAACAGTCCGATCTCCTATTATTTACGATGAACTTACTATGTCACTTACTAACTAAATAGTACAGATTTATTGCCCAGTATGAGTTTATTGTACCAGTTTATTTTTTCAATAGAACTGCCCCATGTCATCCTTCAAATTTTTAGGTAGCTTTTTTCGGTATCCTTAATACTTTTATCTAGGTACCTAAATAACTTGACCTAAAAACAACTTTAACTTTAAATAGTTTTACTTCGCTAAGAATTGTGAACATGTCGTTTGTGTACTTTTATTAATAAAATAATAATGAAATTCTAATGCGAAATCCATTTTCCTTGAAAATAATAGGTACCGGTACTGCTCTATATATTAAACAGGAAATGGTGTTACATTTAGGTATACTAGTCTGTCTAGACGACTTTTTAGATTACCTATACCGGACGTTTTTATCGTATTATTATTTAAAAAACAAACTACACAATTTTCTGATACTTATAAAACAAATGAAACTGGAATTTAGAGGTAGTAAATTATAATCGCTTTTTTCTAAGAAAGATCAAAACTCAAATAATAGCGGTGCTTAACTAGACTCTTGCTGTAAGTTTTTTTTTATAAAAGAGCCAACTTATTTTCTGTATTCTGGATTTAAAACAGGGGAACAGTAACAGTACTGAAATAATCGATTGTTTTCTAATGTTACCTTACTTGATCTTCTATAATTAAAAAAATACATAATACTTGACATAACATAATGAAGAAAATACAATAAACAAAGCGATGTTACAATATGACGTGGTAAGAAAATACATCTGTATGTGCAACCGTGTCTAAATTAAAGTACTAACTTTAACTAAAAGTGTTTCGAGACTTTCCACTAGCTTTCCGCCCGCGATTTCACCCGCGTTAAATGAGTTTACCCGTGGAAATGAAGTGTTTTACCGCGTAATGTACTTATTCCAGGACCTACAGTCCACTACTGGACTATGAGCCTCCTCCACTTAAGTGTTTGGTTTTGCCATATTCTTCACGCTTGGCAGGCGGGTTGGAGATCGCAGATTAAAAGGTCACTGTATCAGAGAGCGCTGCTGCTGCCGTGTGGTGACGGCAGAGTGGAATACATTTGTCACCAACCCCTACTCTTCCCGTGTGTGTCGTAACCTTAGCAACAGAACTGTCAGACTTTTGACAAACATTTACGTCTGTCGGGAGAAAATATTTGGCGAGCCATCGACTCGAAAAAAGAAGAAGCGGTCTTGATACATTATTGATTTAAGTAGGAACATATTTGAAGCACAACAGAACTGCAATATAATATTGGCATTGGCACATCAATCTGCCCGATACGCGATAAGGTGTTAATGAGCTTGTTGACGCGACGCCCGCGCATGAGGTCGCCCGCTAGTGATGCACTTTTACATTACTTCATTCACAACAGACTATGAATGGCCATTGTTGGAACGTAATAGGTGCTTCAGATAATTTATCGAGAACAAAATACTGCCATGCTGTTCCGTGGGTGTCAAGTCAACTGTCGTATTTATATACTAGGCAACGAACTTGGGTATAATTTAAATAGATCTCTAAAAAAAACATTAAAACCCAAAAATTTACAAGAGTTGAAAGAGCCATATTTGTTTTGCAATAAAGTAAGTTTCAGTTCCTACTTCTTCCAGTTATTAAATTATTATCTTCAGTAATATTAAACGTGAAATAATAAACAAGACAGATTCGAAACTATTGGGTCTAAAATCTTAAAACTAGTAGCTCTGTGAGCTATATACCTCGCGAGTATTTTTTTTAGAAATGGTTGATTTATGATTTTTTTTACATTTTCAACCCCATTTTATTAACTACGTATTTAAAAATATCCAAAACCTGACTCGACAAAACAATTATTTACCTATAAACTATATATTTTCACGAGGATCGGTTGAAAAACGTGAACTGTAGAGTGGAAGCAATTTTGGCCAAGCGGAAACAGAGGCGCTCGGCAAATTAGTACCTCTGGTGGTTGAACGATTATTTTCGTTGGTAAAGGGAATTTCAGAAATTTTCTCTCTTAAGGGAAATAAGGGTATAGAAATTTGTATGATCTATCGTTTTACAAGAATCATGTGGACAAAGTTGCAGGTAGAATGCAAGTAGATATTGTAATGTCTACAAAACAAAGTAGAAAACATAAACCGCAATTTGAATCTCATAATTACATTGCTTACATTGCACAACAGAAGATAAAAATCCCAAATCCCACGTGTGTATATTATTTAAAAAAATACAGATTCTTTGCTTATCGGAAAACGATCCCGTGTAAATTTAAACGACGCTATAAAATAACTGTTAAAACAAGCATAATGTTATCGATAAGCCATCAGTCCCGTCACTATAAACTTCCATTCACAGTCTGTGGCTAAAAGTTTACAACAGGTGGCTTAGTACCGTTTTCTTGGTTGCTTACATTAATTTTAATTTAAGACTTCTTACTAAAATGAAGAATGTTCTTTTACGAATTTCTTTAAGGGAACTTGAAAAGCAGTTCGTGTGTGGTTTAGTGGCTAGGGCCGCTGCTTCCCGTCCGGGAGACGCGGGTTCGATACCTACGATGAGTTTTCGAATTCATATATGTACGAAAATTGGTACGAACAGTCGTACTCTGCACACTCCTGCGAAGAAATTCAAAGGTTGTGTGTGAAGTCGACTAACCCGCACTAGGTAGTGGGTAAGCGTGGTCGACTAAGGCCTGATCGCTCAAGGCTCAAGCCTGTTTGTGGGGCCGTGTTGTTGCAAGCTGTGAGCAGAGCTTTAACCAAAGTGTGCAAATGGCTTCATTAGGCTTAAGAACAGAACCATCACATATCTTATCAACATTTTCTGATTCAGAATAGAATAGAATAGAATATACACAATATATTCATTCAGTTCACTTTTTTGTAGAGCAAAGCATTAAATATTGAAGTTAATCTTTGTGTCAGGGACTGGAACCCTTACGATCTTGATCAACGATATCTCGTACTTTTATTATGCTATAATTATAACGTTTGCAAATCCAACAGGGTAACCCTATCAAGGAATCTGATAAACATATATTTCTTTTAATTATCATTCTGTAAATACTTAAAACCCTAACGGCTGAAGGGGTTTTTCAACGGGAAATCCGGTCGCTGCTTTGTGTAAATTACATGATCTCATCTGTAGAAAGTAGTGTAATGAAATAAGCAGCGGATTGAGTGGCGTAGGCAGATGCAGGGACGTATAAATCTGCGCGCCTGTCTAGGAAATCGCAAAACGAACGACACACCTACTTGCAGTGGTACTACCAGACACAGAAAGTGATTTTATTTAATAATAATGACGCTTGCAGTCTGTCCAGAAAGTCATGAAATTAAAAAGTGGCACTGGCAATACTTTAGTGTCGTCCCGTTTTTACAATCATGTTGATTTGAAAGGGACGACACTACAGTATTGCCAGTGCCACTTTTTAATTTCATGACTTTCAAGAAATTGACAGACTATAGTTTGATAAAATAAATGTTAATGTAATATTAATGTAAATGAAAATATTTTACAGAAATACAACGCGATTAAATTGTGAATTGGACCGGGTGGTTGAAAATTTGTGACGTCGTCGTCTAAATTGTAACAGATACGAATATCTGTCAATGGCTTTGTAAATGTACACCTCTGTGTCTTTAAATTGTAATTTAGCTGTTGGTATTCTGAATAAAATAATTAAATAAGATTCGCGTGAAGTTAGCTGCAAGTCCGTCGAATTGTTATTTTAATCGCATTGTTTGGATTTCGAGCAAAGGACAGTGACCACTACTCCACATTGTCATTGGGTAAACTATATTTTGGGCTGAGAATGATGATGATAATAATAAGTTTCCCTGAGTTTACAATTTAACTAACTACTATTTTTTTTTTTACTTTTGTTTTGTTTTAGACCTTCTTTCTACAGTTTGGCTTCTGCGATGTCCAATTATACTGTTTTTAAAGCCATAAAACAAGGCTAGTTTCAAGAAAATTAGTGAATCAATATTAATAATAAGAATTATGAACAGAATACTATTATTGACATGTATTTACAACATGTTTATCAAAATACAAATATCAATATTTAAAGATAAATTGAATTGTATTTACAGTATTTTACAGTGAGTTATGAGCGAGTTAGTAGTGACTCGTGAACAATAGTACCACTTCACTGTGCATGTCGAAGGGCCGTGGGCGGGCTCTATATTTACAATCGCACACACTTTCCTCGCCCAACGAGATGTCAGATCTGGTTAATTTGTGGGGGCCGTACTGTACTAACATGGACTACGACTTGGGAATTTGTTCATATATATTTAGTCCGGCTGTCCACTATACACTGACAATAATACGATGGCCCCGATTCGGAATCATCAACAGCTCATATACGTCCCCATCGAGGGGCTCGAGCCTACCCTGAGTTAGGGCGACAGGCCTTAGCCGACCACGCTGGCCCAGTGCAGGTTTGTCGACTTCACACACAACCTTTGAATTTCTTCGCAGGAGTGTGCAGGTTTCATCACGATGTTTTCCTTCACCGTAAGAGCGTCGAATAAACGTAATATGAATTTGAAATTCGAAATCACATTGGTACATGGTGGGGATTGAACCCGCGTCTCCCGGAGATGGGACGGGGACGAATGGTTGACACCAATCCGCACTGGGCCAGCGTGGTCGACTACGGCCTAATCGCCCTAATTCAGGGTATGCTCGAGCCCCTCGATGGGGACGTATATTATGAGCTGTTGATGATGTACGAGTACTGTAAATACTGTGACAGTGAATAAATCAGTTGTGTTAGCCTTGAAGCGTGCAATCCGAACAGAACCTTCCCAGAAACCAACATGTTTTCAACACGCTTTTATTAGCTTCACTTGTAACTATGTATGTAAGAAAATCTTGGAATCCTAATTTGACCCACTTCCCGGTCTTCGATTAGGATGAAATTTTGCAAACCCTCTGAGTTCTGATGACAATACATGACTAGCTAAGAAACGTCATTACAAATCCAATATGGCGGCCTCCCCAAGATGGCGGACTGGCTGTTTGAAATCCACCCCCATAATATGGATAAAACGAAAAAACTTGTCACGTGACTTAAATCCAATATGGCGGACGTCCAAGATGGCGCACAGGCTATTTGAAATGCACCCCCATGATATGGGTATCAAATGAAAGGGTTTTTTTGTAATTTTTAGTGCGTGCTAAAAACGTGTTTTTTAGTTTTTTTAAACTATTATTTAATTTTGAATAAAGCACGCTATAATAATGTGCCAAGTGGTTGCCTATTATATGGTGACGTCATAATTTCATAGAAAACAAGTAACGAATTTCGGCGCTGCCACTATGCCCTCCGTGGCGTAGTTGGTAAGCACATTGGCTGCGTATAGGCCGAAGGTCGTGGGTTCATGTCCCGCTGGAAGGATTACGTTTTTGATTGTTTTCTATGAATCTAAAACATTTGAACAAAGAGTACGTAAAAAAAAGTCCGTGTTCCTAAAGACCCTTATCATAAAATGCTTATGTGATCTTCGAAGCCCATATTATTTAATTGAATACATATCATTGCATAGTAATTTAATAACAGATAATCCTTGACCCGGTCGCGGGTCGCGTGACTCATTGAAATCCGCACACTTCGGTCATATTTCAATTTATTATCAACACTAATATAAACTAAATTAGTCAGATGTATAATCTCAATAATCCTGTTATTAATGGCTTTTAAAATATATTTTAAATAAATGACGGATTTTACACAGCTGAGCGCAAACAAAATATTTCCTCATTATTATTTTTTCGATCAAATAATGCAATCGAACTTAGAATCAATAAACACATCAAAAATCCTCAATGTAAGAGCGTCGGTGGTCTAGTGGTTCGGGCCGCTGCTGTCTTCCGTCCGGGAGACGCGGGTTCGATTCCGATATCGATAAAACCTGCACACTCCTGCGAAGAAATTCAAAGGTTGTGTGTGAAGTCGACCAACCCGCACTGGGCCAGCGTGGTCGACTAAGTCTAAAATTAATTCGTCTGAGTTATCGAAAATAACTTATTGTTGATCTACAGACTGTATACTAAAGTAACTTGTTCAAAAATGTTCTGGTAAAGTTTGTTTTTTATTAGTCGGATTTCACTTATTGATAAGGCACTGTTTGTTGACAGCTTTCTTGGAGTTCTACTACAATATTAACTAGCACCGATACTGTTTGCTACTGTTATTAGTAAGGTAAACAGAGGCGCGCGCGCAGCTACAGTCGTCGACTGTGCCACTTAGTTGACAAAGCATCTTTCTTCAAATACTTTGTCGAATAATGTTTGTGTCGAGTCGATGGATACTAATAGTACCTACCTATTAGAAGTTTTTTAATAAGCTATGCTTTTTTATATTTATTTTATCATCGTCATAAGTTTGGCTATTTCTCGAATTATTTTTCGTGACAGATTTTCTGGGCCCTCTGTATACGGATACAGAGTTCCTCTCAAGATGTGAGAATTTGAGTGGTTTCAGATATGCATATTCAGATGAGACTGTGTCGGATTCAAGTCCGTTTCAAGTTTATCCTCTCCTGTAGAGTCTCAATATATTTCTTTTTTTTTTTATTACAAAAATGACTTAAATATTTTCAAATTTACGTTTTGTGGAGAAGAACCTGCCGAATAAACTCCACAGGGTTCGTATCCTTTGCTATTTTAAAAATAGGTTTTGTTACGATATCATGAATTATAGTTGGGTTACTGTAGGATGAGCTCTGACAGATTAAAATTTTAAAAACTTTTTATTATTATTTCGTTTATTTATTTATGTATTAAGTAAGTAAAATTACATACCTACTGTTTAATGATAAAATAAGAGGTGAAGTTACTTTGTTTTTAATTATTAGCTATTATGGTTTTTAAATTGAATATTATAAAAAAAAGTTGTTAACGTCGTATGAAGAATTTTGAAGCTGTCAGAACTCATCCTATAATAACCCGACTATAATGTAATCGAAACAGCCTGTCACTCGAGAAGCCTTTTCCCATGGACATACGGCGGTGTGTGGGGTGTCATACGGCGTGCCTCAAGGGAGTGTCCTAGGGCCAACTTTATTTTTGATATATATAAATGACCTATGTGCCATGAATATAAAACATGCAAAAATATTCTCGTACGCCGATGACACTGCCGTTATATTCACTGGGAAAACCTGGAATGAGGTAAAAACAGTGCTGAAATAGGATTGGAGCAAATCTCGCAGTGGCTAGGAAAAATCCTCCTTACTTTAAATACCAACAAAACAAATTATATTTGGTTCAGTATCTATGATAACTCGCAGCCATGTAATGACTTAAATTTAAAAATCCACACTTGTAATGTCACCTCAAACAAAAAAAATTGTAATTGCCCTGTAATCAGCAAAGTGGCACAAACTAAGTACTTGAGGGTTTTAGTGGATCAGCGGTTATCTTGGTATCCTCACCTTGAAAATGTTACTAATAGAATGAGAAAATTAATATGGATTTTCAAGAGTCTGAGACACGTTGTGCCAAAACCTATTGCTGATTTACGAATATCTCAAAGAGATCTTATAAAAGAAATATACTCAGCATCAGTAAAACCCATATTGACCTATTGTATAACTGTCTGGGGTGGTGCGGCAAAGACACGATTCCTCGAGGTGGAGCGCGCTCAACGCAGTCTGATTAAGGTCATTTATTTTAAACCTATCAGATTCCCAACTGAAAGCCTCTACAATATATGTAAACTTCCCTCAGTAAGAAAATTGTACATCACGCAAGTTGTTCTTAAAAAGCATAAAGAATTGCCGCTAGAGCCTGCAATCGCCAACAAAAGGAGGAAAGACATGGTTGTACCAGTTCCTAAAACCTATACCACCTTCGCTAGTAGGCAATATAATAAACGTTCTGCTATTCTATATAACTTTATAAATAAAGAGCTTGAAATATATAATAAGTTGTATTATGAATGCAAAACTGTTATCCCAGAATGGCTAGAAGAAAAAAACTACAATGACTTAGAGGCACTTCTTGAAGGTAATGTTATATGATACATTGTAGACCGACTGTTAACCACTTGTTAGAAGCTGCAGCGTAAGTTGCAGCTTCTGATCCCAAGACTATGTCTTATCGTAGGGCTAATCATATTATAATATAAGTAATTAATACAATACATATTATGTAATGCATAACTACATAATCTGTATTGCAGTCACGCACAATATTCACATGTATACATACATACATACTGCACCAAACTACACTACACATACACACATCTCATCACACTACATAAAGTACCCTTCATAGTATCATAGTGAGGCTAATTCTCACTGTCGCGCTCTAATTCTTAATTTAAGTTCGTCCGTCTTTTTCACCTTTAAAAGATTGAAAAGGGACAAGAGAAGGCCATTCTAATGTTGGAGCTGTCGGACATCGAGTTTGAACCTTATGGCCGCGTCGATTGCACAATTTTAGAGAGCACTAAAAACATGCGACTTAAAAATCTCTTAATCTGACAGCTATGGCTTTATTTTAGATTATCATTCATTTAAAATAATATCATTCTTTCATCTGAATTCATCTCCTCTCTTTCATTGGTCATAAAAGCAAAGGGATAGCTGGATTTTGAGATTGGGATTGGAGTGTGACTGTCTGAATCGGGGCCAGTATTTAGTTGTAATGCTCGTAAATCCAAGTCTTAATATGCTGTCATTATGTCATTTACTTTACTATTTTATTACTTTATTACTTTTTAACTTTTTTTGTTTGTAGTATAATTATTTGTTCAACAACATCTTTATATTTAAATTTATGGAAGAGCGGTGACTCCTGGCACAGGCTTTGTTAAGCTGAAAAGGAGCCACCAGTTTATTGTGAATAAGTGATTTGTGAACAAAATAAAGATTTTATTTATTTATTTATTTATATCCTAACAATACAATTTCCATTTTATTTTTACCCGACTGCTTAGTAAAGAGTACTTGAAGGATGTTATATTACGTCAGTTTATGAATATAACCCGATTTTCCAAAATTTTGGATTAAGCCTCTATAGTTCTAAAGGTGCGATATATAGGTATATATCAGTTTTATCAATAGCCAATGTGTACATTGATAAAAGTCGTATGTAGAAAGGAAAGGAAGTGGTTCAAAATATATAAGCTGTCGACTGTACTGTACATTTCCCTAATAAAGAAAAAAAATATTCTATTGCAAAACTTAAAACACAGGTAAATCTACAAGTTTGCAAAACTTCCAAAAAATAAATAAAATGAAGAAAAAAAATAAAATAAAAATAAAATAATATTATATAAAAAATCAAGGGGTTGGGGATGTTTGTGGAGAAAAAATAAAAATAAATATGAAAAGATATACAAACTCGCGAGGTCTACAGCTCACAGAGCCATTAGTATCATTATTCTACAGAAGTAAATTACTATAGATAACAAAAACTATACCTATAAAACGCTGTATAACGGCCTCAAGACGCCATCTTATCGTGTTTAAACAGTTTATTTTTGCACAAACTGCGATATCTCCCAAATGAAATGTAATTAATGATCTTCGAGCAATATTTAGCAAAATTTACGACTTGATAAGAGATACAATAACATTTTGGGAGGTCAAACAAGTAAAGGGCCATTTTGCTATCACTAAGATCGGTATAGGTAGAGCTATTTAGGGTAATTAAACTTTTAAATAAAAAAAGTTGCCTGAAATAAAATATATTATGCTATAGGTAGGTATGAGTAATTAAGTAGGCCGTCTACATGTACAGTCATTGTTTTCTTTTATGTTTAATATTATCTATACTTAGTAGCTTTCCTGTGCATGCAGTTAAGTATTATAATTACTTACTTGTACTCAGTAAAAACATGCAATAGGAAATATGACAAAAACGGTACGGATGAACCCACTCCATCTTATCATCAACGGCCCGTTACAGTCCACTGCTGGACTATGAGCCTCTTTTGCCATAATCTCCACGCTTGGCAGGCGGGTTGGAGATATCAGAGAGCGCTGCTGCCCGTTCTCTGTTCAATGTGTAGTCCCTAAGTCGCCTCTTACGACACCCACGGGAAGAGTAGGGGTTGGTCACTCCATCTTATACGTCTTCTTAATCTGAAATAGTTATTTTTACTACAAATGCCGAAGGTCGTGGGTTCAAGTCCCGCCGGAAGGTTTACGTTAGCTTTGACGTCGAAAAATGATTTGTAAAAATCTTAATTCGAATAAAAAAATTTGACTTTGACTTTGACTTTGGGTGTTTTCTATGAATCTAAAATGTTTTTACTACAGTCTATGGGTTGTAAAGTTGAGGGGTCGATGAGCGACCTCGCAACCCTAAATTCGTGAAGTGACATAGATAAAATATGCATTTAGTCTCAAATCTAACATTCTAAAAAAAACTGTTTACAAAGTGAATCTTCTTTACTCCTTTACTTTTGATCCTATGGGAAATTTTATTGTCGATTCCGGTCCGGTTATAGTAAAGTATAGCAGTATTTGTTACTGAATGAAATATTATATAATGTCATAGGTACATAATTATATACTGCAAATAATGAATGAATTTCCATTCTTTTACTTGAAATAATTTACCAATCTTTGCCACTACACTAATTACTTGTTGTAATAGTCATAACAATATATTACTTTGATAATCTTTGGCCTAAGATTTTATTGTTTGCAAAAACAACTAATGTTGCTGAGGACTCTAGAATATATAAATCGAGTACCATACTCAATTAAAGCACGATACAAGCAATTATTATTAATAATAGATATTATTCTTGGGCTATTATTCTTGATGATTTTGACCATAGGGTCAAAATCATCAATCAGCCTATTGCAGTCCACTGCTGGACGTGTGCCTCCCCAAGGGCACGCCAAAGCGCACGATCACCCGCTTTCCTCATCCAGCCACCACCAGCGACCTTCCTCAGGTCATCAGTCCACCTGGCAGGGGGGCGTACCACACAACGATTCCTGAAGGCGAAGTAACTAAAAGTAAGTACTAGAGTAAGTTAGTATTCTAAAATAAAAGTATTAGCTTAGAATAATATTGCAAACTTTTTTTGATGTGTGTAGGTTGCAAAAAATAGAGTTTTTTAACAGAATCGTAATTTCCACCCATACACACACACACACACACACACACACACACACACACACACACACACGCACATAAATACATACATACATAAATTTATTCTAATAGTTAAAATGATAGTTTTAGTTATAATTTGTAAAATCAGTAAAAAAAATATGTTAGTAAGCAACTATCTTGAATGGGAAGAGCGCAGTCTCCTACCGCAGGCATTACAATGCTTAAAAGGAGACTCCAGTCATTTGATGATTATGAAACCTTTTACGAAATAAAGATTTTTATTTATCTATTATGGGGAAACTTCTTCAGTTCACCTTTATTTATTATTATTATTTCTACCAAAGTGTTAATGCGGGCGCGGACTTGAAAATATCCAAATGTAACAACTCGATAGAAGTATTAAAAAAAACTTTTATTCAGTTATTTTTTAACAGTGATTTGAATTATCATAGATTCCGCCAAACTGCAAAGTAGGTAATTTTATGAAGCAACTATGTGACGTAACTAAATAAAATTGCTATTATAATATTTGTAGCATAATTTGTATTTTTAACAGATTACGTTTATTTTATGTTACTTTAATTAAAACACTTAATTAAAAAAAAAATATATTAATTATTTTGTAAAGATTTACGTGTCTATTTGTAGATTAGTTCATATTAGCCTACACACACAGTGCATTTGTCGGAAAATCATGAGTGTTCTTGTTAAAATACACAATATAAATAACTGCATACGATACGACCTTTTGTGAGACTAAATTAGAATGTTTCGAAATGGTTTGGGGAATTGGGAAACCCTAATTCATATTAAAATAGCAAAGGCACAAGGTGATACAGAGCCAAGAAAATGTATGTCATTCATAAAAAAGGTTTTTATAATTCAAACTTGTCGGTCACTTCACTAGAGTTATCGAAGACAGTTCATCAAAAGCTAAAAAAAGCATATTTATAATAATTCATATTCATTTAATAGCCATTCATTGAAATGCGTTTGAAATGTGGTGCTGGCGTAAAATGTTGGGTATCCCGTGGACATAGGACTAACGTCTCTATTCTTCAAGAGCTCAATATAAAAACACGCCTGTCTTTAATCTGTCTCCAAAGGTCTCTCTCTTTTTTCGGTCACGTCGCCCACCGGGAGCCTCATAACCTTGAGAGACTTATACTAGTGGGCCACGTTGAGGGGAAAAGGAGCAGAGGAAGAGCGCCCTCTCGGTGGACAGATGCCATTCTCGAGTCCATTAATTGCAACACTCAGGCCGCAAGCCACCTTGCCCAAGATAGATGCACCTGGAGAGCCCTGTCCCGCAACGCGTCTTTTGGTGGTCACGACCCTCAGTCATGAGGATGCGACGAAGAAGAAGATTTAATAGCCATCTCAATAAGCCTCATGTTGCTTTACTACCGAATCAAACATTTACAATAGACTACCCTCTGCAATCAAAAATATTAAATCCTTTAACGTGTTTATGTACAAACTATCCGAGCACATTTTGAAAACGTAAATTTGAGTTTAATTTAAATACTTACAGGTGGCTCATGAGTTTAAATCGGGTGAGCATTTTATGTTACGTTGAATATTACAATGTTGAGCTTTATTGTAACCTACCTACATTGATATAATAATGATAATGTAAATTGTAAAATGTGAACGGCAATTCGAACTAAAAAAATGTTATTTAAGTTCTTTTCTCATGTAAGTGACCGTAGGTCTTTAGTGAGAATAAAGCTTCTTTAAACCTATCTCTAAAGCCCCAAGTGGTCAGCGCGTCCGGGTATGGGATTCCCATATCCTTCTTTCTATTCCCATATACTTGCTAAACTACAACCATCGTTAACCCTTATGTTTCACACATCTACAAAGTGAATATTTTATAGGTACATGTACGTCGCTATGGTAGCGGTGACCGGCTGTAAAAAATTTACGAGTTTTGCCGGTAGTCTACTCCCGACAGAAATAAAAATCGCACGCCCCGATCAAGGAGCCGTTAAAACAGTGGATGTGGCAACTGCCGACGCGACTTTTGGCTCTGTGAGCTGTAGATGTAGACCTCGCGAGTTTTTTTTTCAAAATGGCTGATTTATGACTTTTTTACATTTTTAATTCTATTAATTCCGTTTTTTTTTTAAATTTCCAAAAACTGTCTCGGCAAAGAAAAATGTATATTAAGAAACGCGACCTGTAGAGTGGAACAAACAAACAGACAGACAGATGGACATACAAAAGCAATTTTGGCCAAGCTGAAACGGAGACGCTTCGCTCGCGCTTTACGCTCATTCATATAGAGACAATCAAGCTAAAATTATCGTATGTACTGTGAAAGAAAACGATTTTCTAAACATTTCGTTATAGTAACGTTACTGCACTTTAGTTCACTAGTGTTGCGCCGATGATTAGCATATATTATGGTTATTGTTATTCAAATCTGATGAGCTACTCATATTTTTATTATTTCAACAATAGAAAAGTAGAACTAGAGATAAAATTATGGTTCACTCTAAAATTTGTAGCAAACTAACGCGTTGGCCTCTGTAAATTATATCATTACATTCTTGAGAAACTTACGATCATACACCTCTACAATAATATTGTCTGTAATAAATTTATTCGGGCAACTTATGATTAATGAAACGTGAAGACGACAGTTTTAATAATCAAACTGTCATTTTATCAGTTTCAATTAATCTTATTTTATTTCTCATCAGACACAGTTCATATAACGGCCCCATTATTATAAAAGTTACCGCATCCACGCTTCCCCACTCGCGCGCGCGCGCTATTTCTGTGGGTGTTCGTTTCCCAGTTCAGCTTCGTGCAAGTTCAGGGAAACCAGACGAGGAAGCCAGGAACTGGGCCAATGTGCCAGCCACGCGGCCAACTATCACGGATTATAAGTCAATACAAATGAACATCTGGCGGTAATGGCTGGAGAGGATAGAGCTGTCATAATAAAAAAAAGAAATTGGGTTATGTAGCAAATTTTCGTTGATACTTTTTTCGTTTTGTGATGATTGAAAACGGCCAGTGAATGGAGATAATAGGATATTTGACTACTTTTTTATTTTATCCAAACTTGTTAGTTTCTGCTATCGAACAATAAAATATTTTTTGCTGTATCTTTAAAATTGACCGAGTTATAAAGGTTTGAAATTCAAGATTAGACAGAGAGGCACTTAATAGCATGTGACGTCACTTGCTAACAACGCCATATAATTTCCATACAAAAAATCGTTTTTGAAAGAATCACTGTAAATTCGTTTTTCAACCGATTTCATTTTTTTCTTCGCGAATCGTCTGCTACTAATCTATATTTTAAAATTAATTCATAAAATATGGTAAATTTAGGATCAGTCAAATACCCTATTACCATAATAAATAACGTTTACACAGCTACTAAAGTTCTCAGTTTACTTGCTATGTTTTAAAATTTTAATTATTTATTGTAATGCAGAGCCCCTCGGAGTGCTGGAGTGGAGACCACGGACTGGGCGCAGAAATGTGGGAAGGCAGCCCGCGAGATGGACTGACGATCTGACGCGAGTTGCAGGGAGAGACTGGATGCGGAAAGCACATGACCGCACAATGTGGAAAAATATGGAAGAGAGCTATACTCAAATTCAAATTAAATTTTTTTTTTTTACTCATAGTTGGGTAGACAAAGGTTGAAGAAGAAAAGGAAGAAGAAGAAGAGCCCCTCGGTGGGGACGTATATGAGCTGTTGATGATTGTGGTGTGGTGTGAATGCCGAGCAACGCACGCGTGTAAACGTCTTTCTTACACACGCGGATGACCAAAATAATTTTTTTTTTTCGTAAATGTAACGTTTGTCTGCCTTCGTTAGACGATACATCAATTCCATAGACATTCAAAGCACTAATTCTTATTTATTTAAAACGGAAACACTCACGTAAAAATGGAAACTTTGTCTTCCTTAACTTTGTTTTTTGTTCTTTTACGTGAGTGTTTCCGTTATAAATAAGTAAAAATGTATAAAAATCACGTATCGTCCAATAATAAAATAGCACTAATTCTACTACCTTAAAAATGACAAACAGAAAAAATCTATTTAGAAAATACGCAAGTCAATCACCACGCCCCATTTACTTTCATAGATGGCGCCCTCGTTACTGGCCACATGCAACTAAGTCCGATTCGGGTCAGACGTGCTCAGACGCTGACGGGAGCCAAGCCAAATCCATGGCAGCCTCTTTATCGAACTAACCACTTTAGTACTGCCCCTAACCTAACTAACCCGGTTATGTATTACAAATCGAGAGGTGACAAAATCAGTCAAATGTTTACATTGTTGTGTTTGAGATCGATTTAGATTGGACTGGATGACGTTCCACTACTCCGAACTTCTAAAGTAGGTACCGAAAATACATTATGCCTGCCTACTAATATTTTAATAACACACATATCTTCCGGGTTATTAACCTAAAAGTGTTTACTATTATTTTGTCCGTATTTTGCTCCAGTTTTTTTTTTTCAGTAGCAACATGTGGTTTTTCCGCTAAAAAGTAAGTAAGCCTAATTTGTTTATCCTGAACAATTTTAATGTATAAGCCAAATTTCATCAAAGTCCATCTGATTTGTGTGTGATTCAGTCGGACACATCGAATCATACTTTTGGTCTAAGATCCGGTCTTATCATACTTATTTGTTTAATTTTAAAGTTAGTTCCTACGAGTATCGAACAGCTTACTCCTTTTGCACAAATACATTATTTACTTACTAATTTTGCTTATTGACAATGGTATCGATTCCCGCAGCGGAACTAAATTTAATCTTATTCTTGTCACTTTCTGACCCACGACGATGAAAAAGGACAGGAGATTGTTAACCATTGTGAGCGCCAATGTCAAGTTTTGACGTGTGCGATGTAATTTTAAACGGCTTGTTTTAGGATCCTGCTTAAAATTGACGTTTGTGACAAAAAATTGACGTTCAAAAGAGCCGTGGGTCAGAAAGTGACAAGACTAATTATAAAATTTAAATTTAGTTTCGCTGCGAAAATTGACACCAATGAGTAAATTTTGTGGCATGTATGGCACGCCAGAGACATGAAGCAATGCCTAAACAAAAAATCAAACTATTTAGAGTTTTTTTAAGCCTATCACACTATCACACTAATATTATAAATGTGAAAATATATTTGGATTTAGATGTTTGTTCCGCTTTCACGCCTAAACTAATTGACTTTGGAATTAAGATAGTTTGTAACCTGGATTAACACATAGTATACTTTTTACCGGGAAAAATCATATTCCCACGGGAAAATCTTACATAGCGCGAGCGTAGCCGCGGGCGGACCGCTAGGACCGCTAGTTAGCAATATATTACAAGTTTCCTGATTGAAATGTTTAAAATGTAGGCCGAGATTTTGTAACCTTTTTATGAAAAGTCTACGAACTTTGCATTTTGCTATCTAGTCCGTTACAGGCAGTTTGATGCCAGGAAATGGTCGAGAAAATTAATAAATACATTTTGATGTTTTCAGGTCATTTCAGCAATAAACGTTTGGTTAGTTAGCTTCTCGAGGAATATGAGATGAGTGTGTATACATGTTTATTACCGACAAAAGCTGAGACATATTTAATTTTGTGCTAAAGTAATTTGTAACGGTTTCTTAAATAAATATTGTGTTATTTCATTAAGTACTATTTCAATTTCAGCCAACACTTAATTTCAGATTCATTAAAAGTACCAGGGCACCATAAACTAAGCTTGCAGGGTACTGCTGGTCATACTTAAATGTATGTAATGTAGTGTTAGGTAGGTATTATGAGCTCGACTAAATATTAACATGTTTGACTCGGCGGGGTTTTATTACTGGGATTTGTTTGAATATTAAATATTTTAAATTAATAAAAAACAACCACAAACGTAAACCTTCCGGCGAGACTTGAACCAACGACCTTCGGCGTATGCGCTGCCAATGTGCTTACCAACTACAAATATTTAATTTCTTTCTAGTGTTTGAAATATTCCGTAAAAAACTGAAATCTTTTGTTCTATAATATTTTGCTGTTTTGCGTAGCGCATAATAAATTATAAAGTAAATAGAACGCTTAAAAACTAAATATGTAGCTTCCTTTTCATTTATTAAAAATCCCTAAAATAAAAAAGAGTGGTACTATTTTCTTTTCTTCTTTGTGTCTTTATTTCTATTATCATTATACTTATGCTAAGCTAATACGTGCTGATTGTGTTGACTCTTCAATCTGCATAACAAAACATAGATTAGGCACTTGTAGCTTCCTCATACAGTATGCTTATCTGAAACTACCATTCTTAATATTATGGCATATCGTTACATCAAATAAGTGCCCAATGACATGAAGATGTACTTGACTTGTATGTGAAAAATAATTCCGCATTGCTAATGACATTTCTCTCAACGAGATTGGCCATTCAGGAACGAAAAGAGATTCTTATTAGATTTTAAACAACTTGAATTGATAATGAAAAAATACGATATCACTTATCAACAATACAGAACAGTCCCATCTTTTCGCGTTTATTTGCTGCAGTTTAGTTTCTAAGAGGGAAATTGATTGATCAATCAACACTAAATACTTTCAGATTCGTTAAAATAAAAGTACCAGGGTACCATAAACTAAGCAGGGTACTGCTTGGTGGTAATTTAAATATATGTAATTTAGCGTTAGGAGCTCGTGACTAAATATTAACCTGTTTGACTCGGCGGGTGCTTCCGTGTCAAGGATAGCGGGTTTGGTTCCCGGTTCCGTAATGTGGTTAGCTCTGGGCGCGGGAGGCGTCTAATAAGTTTACAAGATATTGTTTATAATTAGTATGATCTGATAAGATCATGTCATGTTTTTCTACTGTCCTATGACAGAAAAAGAAGAAACTGATCAAAATGAAGTAAAATAATAAACCTACCTAGGTAGATAGGACGAATATTTTATCTCTAAAATAAGTTAAGTTTTTTTTTTTTAATTAAGTTGGTAACGTATTTTTCATACAATTTCTCAAAACTACCACGGGCAACAGAAATTACTAATAAAGATAAATCTTAGATTTACATCTTTACACAACTTAAATGCAAGAACCTACTCATAACAACATAGTAAAATTTACTTGAAATAACTTGAACACTACATCAACATATCGTCAGTGGAAAGGTAAAAATACTAAAGCGCCAAAGTACAACTTTAGAGGAGAGCCGATTCACACCAAAAAGGCGTGGCTTTAGTCATCGGCCTAACGACCAGACTCAAAATTTTGGATGGTTAAAATGCCAAAAAAGTCCTCAGATTAACAAATCACCTAAACTAATCGACGCAAAAAAAAATGCAATCGAACTGTATATTATATAACTCATTTTCGCCAATTTGGCGCTTTAGTACTTTTACCTTTCCACTGACGATATGAACAATCAACCAAATCAAACAGTGTCGTGATCTTGCTATCCTTATAGGTATAACAGATACAACACAGCTACATATTAATCACACGTAACATACAATAGGGGATCGTACTAATTTTTTTTATTTTATAAATCCAAACCCTGCTATCGAACACTAAAATAATTTATGCTCTATCTTTAAAATTTACCAAGTTACAAAGGTTTGAAATTCAAGATTAGACAGAGAGGCACATACCCACTTGTGACGTCATTTGTTAATAACGCCATATAATCTCCATACAAAAAATCGTTTTTGAAAGAGACAGACATATTGAAACTTTAAAAAATCACTGTGAATTAGTTTTTCAACCGATTCTGTTTTCTTCTTCACGAATCGTCTGCTAAAAATATATTTTAAAAATAATTAATAAAATAACAAACAGAACAGTCCGATCCCCTATTTTGATATGTTTAGGAACCTTCATATACAAACATATTCAGGTTTTATTAATTCTATATACAAAATGTTATAAAGAGGACATAGTAGGATATTTAGATGCAACTATTTAAAAAAAACATTTTATACTATTTCTTGAAAAATTATGTTTAGTTTCTACACTAAGTAAGTGCTTTTAAAATATTAATTGTTTTTTCTTTACCTTTTTACATCCTGTGAAGTTTAACGTCTATGTAGCCAAGTATTTAAATACATGGAGTTGCGCATGATTCGAGCTAGTTATTCGCAGATCGAGATTACGAAACTTACTGGAAGCTATTTTTTCTGCTTAAAGTAGGATAGTATCTAACAACGCAACGTGTAAACTGCCTCAACCGCAGATTCTCAAATATAGCATATTTAGTTTTTGTTTAAAAATAAAATAAGTAGTATAAAATTTACTACTGTTGCCCTCCTGTACTGTCCTATTGTCGGGATATTTTTCATGTTCAACAAGTTTATTTTATAATTTAATTCCCGCCATCTGTTTTTAGGTCCAACTGAAGTTTAACAAAGAAATATTTGCTTTACTAATTTCATGTAAAAGGGGTAAAGAGAATATTGCAAACACAACTAACGTAACCTCTGCTCAAATACATCGACCAGAAGCTGAATATCATACAATCATGCAGTATGTTTGAGAACCACTGTGCTAATTACAACATGGTTAATCTTACAGATGCTGCGCGAGAGTTTAAACTCATAATCATAATAGAGGCTGTAAACAACGCGTTGTCTTGTTGTTATAGTTTTTTACTACGCTCTTAAAACAGGTTAAGTAATAATGCGATGATGAAGAAATACACAAAGATGAAACAATAATTGTGTATAGTCGTATTCAGTGCTTTCAGATACCCAAAAGATTTTAAAAGTTTGATGCATACTAAGTACCCTGTCTAAACCTTGCATTTGTAGCAAAAACAATAAATGACATATTTTCATGCAAAACCACAAAACTGTGAATGGAATATGGATCCATGGTATGCATTGCGTCCATTACTGAGATCTTCTGCAGTATAGGTTTATTTTACTCCGTAAACCTGTATGTTTTCATGGTACAGTTCGCCGTTCACTTCACTTCACTGATGACAACATATCCCTGACTATTGACTCCGTTGTCATTCTAAATCAATCATCAGCCAAGGACAAAACGCTTATAATAATTATTGGCAACCACACAACTCGACTACCAGGGTTGCATAACACAATGGCAGTCGAAGGCCAAGGCAAGTTCACGCGCGTTCAACGCCCTGTTATCATTACCATTCAATATACGATCATTACCTTTACATGGCCGACGATAAAGGATTAAACTGTTTTTGTTTTATGGCGTGGGCTTGGTTAGTTGGTGCATTATGTTTAATGAAGTATGAAGGGAAGAGAAAACTAGCAGTTAATTGTTAGGAATTCATAAAACTCAGTCGCTGTATATATACATTTGATTTGGAAATCTAGAAGAAAAGACTAACAGTATTTTTTTCCGGTGGAAAATTATTCAAATTCATGGGTTGAAAGAACCCTGTTTTGCGGACACTTGTCACTTACACCCTGCTAAGCATGTATTTCTAAAATAGTTTCCGTATTTTGTAAAGAAATATTGCGACAAGCAATGCTTTTACACCGTCTAAAAAGAGCGGTAACTATAATTGCTGTTGTAGTACTGATTTACAGTTCTAAGTGCAACTCAAACACAGCAATGTATACCGAATAGAGTCTGCATCTAGCAAATTCTACAGGTAGTGCTATGAAATATGAAACCTTCACCTTGGTTGAGTTCAGGGCTGGTACGGTAACTTCATTATCGCCTTGGGTTAGCGCGTGCTAATTATCATGGTTTATCATACTGACACTGATGGGCGCTAGCTACTTGTACTGAGGTGAACATACATACTTGAACTGTATCAAGGTCGAACAGTCGTGTGTTCCAACTAAAGTCCTGAGATACACTTCTATCGGGACTGAATAACTTTAGTTCTTGAATAAAACATTCACAAATCTCAAAAAAGTAATACTTGTTATCTGTATCTGAAATGGTCAAGGTGACCGAGTCCATTTTCATGAAAAAAAAGCATTCGAATTTTCAAAAGTTTTCAAAAAACTCGAGAGGTTTACGTAATTTATCTAGTTAATTAATTTAGTTATTAACGAGTAGAGCCCTTTCCACAAGTTGCTATTAGTGTGATACATCTTCCTTTCCGCTGTTGGTTTTTGCTACTTGTCTCTATCTTTCATATCCTGGTCGATTTTGATACAGTGACAGCATAGGTTGCGCGAACGCAGTAGTACTACTACTACTTCTGCTACTTGTACTGAAAACGTAAACATACCCTTCTCATAATATGAGGTCAATTTAAAGCAGCCATATTTACAAATAGCGTAAGTTTCGAAACACAAATGTTTACTTGGAATTATCAGCCTGGAAGATTTCCAGAGATAAACGCGGGAAGGACGCTTGTGAAATGTTGGATTACAGTTTAGATTAATACATTTATTTATTACTTCAGAGGTTAATGAAAATAATAACTATTAAATATCAATACTTATAGATACAATTTTTAAGTAACGTGAAAAAAACATATAGATTTGTTTTAGAACCCGACAAATACGTTTTAGAAAGTACGTACTTACATTTTCCATAATTAAAAAATAAATAAAAAAGAACAAAGAAAAGTACAATGAAGTAAACTAATCACCATCGAAATACCAGGAATGCATAAAATGAAACAAACAAACGCAAAAGAGTTAAGAGACACGCTAGACGAAATTTATATCTTGCAACATAAATTCTTGTCAGCGCACAATTAAAACTGGCTGGAGAATGCTGCCTGGTGTTTTGCCAAATCTCTTCATTAAAGGGGTTTCAAGATAAGACTAGCAAAGTACCAGCGAATGGCCTGCGAGGCTATAAGTGGAGTGGTTCTCTATTTCTAGTATGAAATGACGCAACGTTCTCTATGGTGGGTAAGGTACATTTGATTGCGTTGCGATGGTTTGCTAGTGGGTTACATTTTTATAGTTTATCTGTAGCCCAGCAGCTGCCACACGCTGCTGGCCGCACGATGTAGAATAGAAGTATGGTAGCGTGGCAGGGAAACAGGGTCCAGTCCAGAATAGACGTACACAAAAAAAGGGTAATTGTTGCAAAAACGGGTTTTATTAGAACAACAAAGATTTATTGCACTTTTTAGAAGCTACTAATAAAGAAAATACAAAAGACCCGGTTATTAAAAGGTCGGTACAGTTTGATGTGTTGAGGTGGAATGAGGAGATTTTGATGAAAATTACAAAACCGGAACGGATGGATTCGAAATTTGAAAATAAATAATTGAAAATGAATGATGAGACTGCCAGTACTGAATTGCCAGAAACAAAATAGCAGAAGAAGGTAGGATAGCAGTACTGCTACACATCTAGTCGTTAGTAAGTCAATGACCGACATCACTTCAGAGTTGAGTCGCCAAAGCCTTTGACTTAGCTCATGAGTACGGCTCGGAATATTAGATAACTCAGCGTACAATATCCTAACCTAACCAAATTGGGATAGTCACGAAAATCAGAAATTGTTTTTGTTTTGAGAGTGCCTTACCAGGATTTGAACTTATAAATTTCCCAATGACAACAGCCAAACGCTCTCTGTCTGTAGCTCTGTCGGGCACAGTACTTCATTGAGAAGTGAACATGGCCACGTGCGCTTACGCAAAATGAAAATTTGTATCTGTTAGTACGAGTAGTATAGTTTTTATAATGTTTATCACTAATTACTATGCATATGTATGTAAAGATAGGCACACTTAGCAGCAATACTCGTATCTGTCAGTTTAGTAATGGGACACCCGCCACGTCAGAGCTTCGGGTATAATTCAATGTCAAGGTCACGCTGATAAAAAAAATCAGCAACAACAGTCTTTTTGGCCGAGTGGTCGAGATTTCGGCGCCCATTACGGAGGTTCTGGGTGTGATTCCCGGTGGGGACACTGTCAAGCAAAAATCCCTTTGTGAAACTTTCCCCAGTTTGGTTAGGACATTGCAGGCTGAATCACCTGATTGTCCGAAAAGAAAGATGATTCCGTGCTTCGGAAGGCACGTTAAGCTGTTGGTCCCAGCTACTATCTAGTCATGTGAGTGACATTTGGCGGCTCTAACCAGGGTTTGTGAGGTCAAAAATGGCTGCATTAACTTTGTAAGTAAACGTTGGGAATAATCCATGACTTGGCATGGCTTCAGAACCATCGTATGGCCCAATTGAATTATAGTCATTGAAGTAATCGTAATTAATTTGACCAGTATCGGCAAGGCTGAACGAATAAAACTTCGTTTACAACAACATTGCAAATAATATAAACCAGACGGCGAGCGGTGAAGGGAACTGCTTTACGCGTAAATAAAATCTGTTAGAAATAACGTTTTAAAAAGTATTACACCATTTTACTAGTAAATAGGACTAAGAAAGCTTGTTCACGGCTAGCACGTCCACTACTAATGTATTCTTACTGTGGAGAAGAACGGCCAGAAGAATTTTCACAGGAGTATTTATTTATTTTATTATTTATTGTACACAATAAAGTTAACAGAAAATGGTCACATAGAAAAACGAAGTATATTTCATTCATTCATTAAAAAACGACACAACAGGCACTGCTTATTTCTAAAGAAAGTAATTCGCAGAGTAATGTCTGTATACTTTTCTTTTGTAAATATAAAAAAAATAAGTCATAATTATAACCTATTCGACGTTTTTAACGGCTAATTAATAATTTATCTTCAGTCGACCACGCTGGCCCAGTGCGGTTTGGTCGACTTCACACGCAACCTTTGAATTTCTTCGCAGGAGTGTGCAGGTTTCATCACGATGTTTTCCTTCACCGTAAGAGCGTCCAATAAACGTAACATATGAATTCGAAATTCGAAAGCACATTGGTACGTGGTGGGGATCGAACCCGCGTCTCCCGGACGGAAGGCAGCGGCCCTAACCACTAGACCACCGACGCTCTTGATAAATAACGCTCAAAATAATTTATCTTACAGAAAGCATTAAAACACAATATTGATTGTCTGAAATGAAACCTTTTGTAGCATGGTACCAGATACTCACTTAGCCAAAGCATAGGCCAAAGCTCATCTTTTTGGTCATTTACGTATTTAAATATGCTTTGAGTTTTATATGATTTTATCTATGCTTTTGATTAAGACCTTCCTAAGACTGGATGTACACGTTCTTAGCGGTTATTTACTATAATATTCATGTTCTTACAAAATCCGTGTATGAAGGGACAGTGGACTAGACATTGCGTAATATAACCTATATCTTGTATCTAGTTGAATAGCGTTTCAAATCGGCTCTCGAAAGTTTACGAGTAAATAATCTTAGAAGCGTTTTAGCCGTCTCGCCGGATCAAAAGTCCATCTCGAAACCTTTGCAAATTGAAATGGTGATATTGCAAACATAAAGTAAGAAATAATAAAACTAAATCTAGGGTTGACTTGTGTAAAAATTGGTATTTTCGTACCACATGAATAAATAAAATATGATAGAAGTTAAGTTATAAACAAGTCTTCAAAAGGTAATTTTGACGCTCTTATTAGGAAAACATCGTGATGAAACCTGTACACTCCTGCAAAGAAATTTAAAGGTTGTGTGTGAAATCGACCAACCCGCACTGGGCCAGCGTGATCGACTAAGGCCTAATCGCTCTAATTTAGGGTAGGCTCGGGCCCCTCGGTGGGGACGTATAATGAGCTGTTGATGAATTATGAACTCCACGTTCAAATAATTTTGTAGACAACGTGTAGCTTTAAAATAATACCCTAAGCATTTATCTAAAAGCTTTCATGCGGCAGCCCTGGTGCTGCGGCCGGGAATCGGGAGCTGCGCGTGCGCCTGTGAACGTATTACGTCAATACATGGACGGTTAAATGAACGCGGTCGTAAAGCCCTCGCCGTGAACTCGCGTCGCGTCGGTGAAGGACGTGCTTTTGGCAGAATAGAAACAAAAAGAAAACTAAATTCGCGCGCAGAAACATGGGCAAGAAAAGTACTGGCCGGAAACATGAAAAAAAAATGGACCAATTTTTTATTTTTAGTTTCTGGCACTTGAGGCACTTGTGTAGGTTTGTGCCAGTGTCAAGTTTTATTCATAACTCGTATTGGGTAAGAACTTTTTATGTGAATGCTATTTATAAATTTATCACTATAGTTCAAAACAAAAATGTACCACTTCCTTCCTTCACCACTGTTTATTATCATAATCAAAGAAACTTCATTAGCAGAAAGGATACGTTTGAAAATGTCTACGAACATAATGTAGACTTTACCTGCATCGCAACAATTTCAAATTCAAATTCAAATTTATTTATTGCATTGCATTTAAATCGTGTACTTACCTAACGTCATCATCAGTCATCATCATCAACAGCTCATATACGTCCCCACCGAGGGGCTCGAGCCTACCCTGAATTAGAGCGATTAGGCCTTAGTCGACCACGCTGGCCCAGTGCGGGTTGGTCGATTTCACACACAACCTTTGATTTTCTTCGCAGCGGTGTGCAGGCTTCATCACAATGTTTTCCTTCACCATAAGAGCGTCGAATAAACGTAATGAATTCGAAATTCGAAAACACATTGGTACGTGGTGGAAATCGAAACTGCGTCTCCCGGACGGGAGGCAGCGTCTCTAACCACTAGACTACCGACGCTTCTCGTACCTAACGCAATATTCGTCAAACCCGAAAATAAGGGCCACGTCACACTGTGACGCATCTGACCCGACCTGCCAGTTCTCACGAGACGCGCGCGAAAATTAACAACGACAATTTAATTGATACAAACAGCCTACCAGACCCATTTCATATAAGTTACATCTAGTATTCAGTTGTACAATTCGACGTACATTGCCGGACCATTGAGAGCTTATATCAGTAGTGTTTCTTGATGTCCTAACTGCTACGCGATGTGCAACGAAGTTTACTAAAATTGTGGGATAAATAGGCCCCAGTAGGTGAGGCCATAGAATAGATGGCACTTTGCCACTTAAGTGGTGGGTTTTGCCATAATCTCCACGCTTGGCAGGCGGGTTGGAGATCGCAGATTAAAAGGTTACTGTATCAGAGAGCGCTGCTGCCCGTTCCCTGTTCAATGTGTAGTCCCTAAGTCGCCTCTTACGACACCCACGGGAAGAGTAAGGGTTGGTGACAAATGTATTCTACTCTGCCGTCACCACACGGCAAACATCCAACACCACCAATATTAAACTAAGGGAAATAAAACCGGCTAAAAGTGAAAACTCCGTTCATAATCAAACAATCAGATGACCTCGAAACTGCCATAGAAGTGGCCTAGTGCTGGCCGCTAAATAATGACAACAGAGAAAATTAGCACTTCTTAAACGGCGCGGGCGTTCACCCACAGAGAATACGGAGATAGATCCAAATTACTAGCACAGACTAGTGGAAACAATTGAAGAACAGTACATGGTTTTCTCCTTGTTGTGTGAGTTGTAAAGTCCGCGTCATCACAAATCTTACCTTTTTCCAGATTAACTCATTCCTAGTCAAAGTAGTTAATAAGTCGAACACCAGAACAATAACTTCGGGTAATTATGTTGTCCCGGGTGTTAATAATTACTACGGTGACAGAACATTGAAAAAACGTATCCCTTATTTACTCAACAGCTTACCCGAAGCCATTCGAATCGAAACTAACAAGGAAAGGTTTATATCTATGCTAAAAAAACATTATCTTGATCGTTTATAGATAAATAGATACATTGTAACGCAAATTACTTTTGTCTAGTTTTTAAGTATATAACTGAGGCTCACTGTTTCCACAGTCAAACTGTACATGCAGTTTTGTGGTACCTAGTTTTAGATTAAGACTAATATTGTTCCAATAAATTATTAATAATAAAAAATAAAATAATAATAATGAATGGTATCAGAGTATTAAGCCGTCAATGGTCTCTGCCTGGCCTGCTGCGGCTCGCGCTTACAAAAGTATTGAACTTCTTACTATCCTCGTATCGTAATCGTTTACGTACCATTTATTGGGGAAATTGTTATTTATTTAGTGCATTTACTATCATTTATTTATATTGCCAAATATAAAATACATAGTAGTAATTTTAGATTACGTGCGACAATTTACGTTACGTTTACGTGTAACAATAGCAACAATTTCCGTTTCAACTGCAACATTATCAATGTAAGCTGTCAAACTGAAAATATATTACCTATATATAAACAAAATATCCCTGTGTAATACGCCGTGTGGTGACGGCAGAGTAGAATACATTTGTCACCAACCCCTACTCTTCCCGTGGGTGTCGTAAGAGGCGACTTAGGGACTACACATTGAACAGGGAACGGGCAGCAGCGCTCTCTGATACAGTAACCTTTTAATCTGCGATCTGCAACCCGCCTGCCAAGCGTGGAGATTATGGCAAAACCAAACACTTAAGTGGAGGAGGCTCATAGTCCAGCAGTGGACTGTAACGGGCCGTTGATTTATTTATTTATTTACGGAAAACATACAGCTTACATGACACATAAGACAATAACATTTGAAACATTACATTAGCCAATTAAGTTTTCACTAATTATTGGTACAAGACATTGGGTAAAAAACAATGGAGGTTACAAGATGAAATTATAAAAATTTAGAAGAATTTTACGCCGGATAATTTTAAAATTTTAAAATAAAGATGCTACCTATCTGGAATCGATATACTACTTGATTTGTTTGATGGTGGAAACAAATTTAGGAAACTTAAGATGGAAGATATCAACATCTTTGAATTTAGTGTTATAAGAATTGCATGCTCGTCGGATGAAGCGGTTTTTAGCGTAGTTGGTACGCGAACGCGGCAATGCGAAGGTTGCTCGAGTTGATAGACGAAGGTTGGCTCTTGGACAGTTAAGAGAGACCATGCTGAGGAGGTAAGGAGATTCAACTAAGTTATGTAAGATTTTATAAAGAAAAACGACATCCCTGTGCTCACGACGCACTTCCAAGCTATGCAGCAAGTTAAGGGGAATATTTTTAAATTTGTACTTTAAACGCTTCAGAAATTTATTCTGGATTTTCTCCAACGCAGTACTATGAACATTGATATTGATGATATTGCCAAATATAAAATACATAGTAGTAATTTTAGATTATGTGCGACAATTTACGTTACGTTTACGTGCAACAATAACGCAAACAAAATATCAGACGAGAGCGAGAGACCTGGATCCTATAGCTAGATAAATTATGCATCATTCGCTTGCCCTTAGTCTTTTAAAAACCTGCTCATTCAATATAGTCCCGTGACGAATATAATAATATAGTGACGTGACGTATAGAACGTCGGTGGTCTAGTGGTTAGGGCCGCTGCCTCCCGTCCGGGAGACGCGGGTTCGATCCCCACCACGTGCCAATGTGTTTTCGAATTTCGAATTCATAATGTACGTTTATTCGACGCTCTAACGGTGAAGAAAACCGTCGTGATGAAACCTGCAGACTCCTTCGAAGAAATTCAAAGGTTGTGTGTGAAGTCGACCAACCCGCACTGGGCCAGCGTGGTCGACTAAGGCCTAATCGCTCTAATTTAGAGTAGGCTCGAGCCCCTCGGTGGGGACGTACATGAGCTGTTGATGATTATTCAATATAGATACAATAAAAACACACCTTATTAACCTCAAATTACCAAAAACAAACAGAACGAAAGAAAATTTTAAGATGCCTTTTTGCAGGGTACAATCCTTTCCAGGCAATTTTAGGATGCAGGAGAATCGAGGGACAAAACGAGCGAATTGATGGCATTCGTAGTTAACATGGGTTTTATTGGGTAATGTTTTAAGAACTCCCATGAAGATGGCCAGCTAGTCCAGACACGGGCAATGCTAAACAACGACAATGTCGGAAATTAGCACATCTCACACACTCGGTCATTCAACTCCATCTAGACTGAAATTAGGTGCGGCTGCGGCATTCACTAGGGAACTCACTAACGATTTAGAAAAACGAAGTTTTATCAACTTGAGAGAAATGATTAATTTGCCTTAAAGTAAAAAAAAACAGTTTTCTAGTGAATGTAATAAATGAAGAGAAATGTTGTTAATGCACTAAAAATTGTTTTTACGATATCTTTGTATTTGTTTTATTTTTATTTGTTTCCTGTCGTGATGAAACCTGCAGACTCCTTCGAAGAAATTCAAAGGTTGTGTGTGAAGTCGACCAACCCGCACTGGGCCAGCGTGGTCGACTAAGGCCTAATCGCTCTAATTTAGAGTAGGCTCGAGCCCCTCGGTGGGGACGTACATGAGCTGTTGATGATTATTCAATATAGATACAATAAAATGCACTAAAAATTGTTTTTACGATATCTTTGTATTTGTTTTATTTTTATTTGTTTCCTGTCGTGATGAAACCTGCAGACTCCTTCGAAGAAATTCAAAGGTTGTGTGTGAAGTCGACCAACCCGCACTGGGCCAGCGTGGTCGACTAAGGCCTAATCGCTCTAATTTAGAGTAGGCTCGAGCCCCTCGGTGGGGACGTACATGAGCTGTTGATGATTATTCAATATAGATACAATAAAAACACACCTTATTAACCTCAAATTACCAAAAACAAACAGAACGAAAGAAAATTTTAAGATGCCTTTTTGCAGGGTACAATCCTTTCCAGGCAATTTTAGGATGCAGGAGAATCGAGGGACAAAACGAGCGAATTGATGGCATTCGTAGTTAACATGGGTTTTATTGGGTAATGTTTTAAGAACTCCCATGAAGATGGCCAGCTAGTCCAGACACGGGCAATGCTAAACAACGACAATGTCGGAAATTAGCACATCTCACACACTCGGTCATTCAACTCCATCTAGACTGAAATTAGGTGCGGCTGCGGCATTCACTAGGGAACTCACTAACGATTTAGAAAAACGAAGTTTTATCAACTTGAGAGAAATGATTAATTTGCCTTAAAGTAAAAAAAAACAGTTTTCTAGTGAATGTAATAAATGAAGAGAAATGTTGTTAATGCACTAAAAATTGTTTTTACGATATCTTTGTATTTGTTTTATTTTTATTTGTTTTGACTTTTGATAGAGCTTTCAGACAATATATTTTTATAAAGATTACTAGTGCCATAAGGAAAAAAAAGGAGTAGAAATATGTAAGTCGTTCTAAGGAAGAGAAATATGTAAATCTTTAATCGTTAATGTAAAGCATTTAATAAATAAATTAGAAATAGCTTTGTTATATAGGTGCATGACATGACTATGTGCTAAGCTTCCTCGGAAGAGCGATACCTCCTGACACAGGCTTTTCTTAGCCTAAAAGGAGGTATCACCCCTAATTATAAGATTAATTTGTTAAAAGAAATAAATATTTTATTGTATTTTTTTTTTATTGTAAGTACACGATTTAGTTATAAAACGGTACAGATTACGGTAACGGTACGGTTTCATAAAATCTCACAAAAAATATTTTTAGGCAAACTGATACAAAAAACTTATTTATACAAATGTATTAAATTTAGGATGATAGTAATAATGATACCCAAAATGAATATACCTGCTTGTATACAAATTGCATTTAATTTAATCTTTAATAAATTTATTTCACGTATTTACCACTATACTAAGAATCCTGTTGTGAATAAACCCATTTAAATTTAAATCCACAGGTTTCAATGGCAATATTTGAAAGAGTGTCTAGCCTTAGACGAACTGAATTAGGAATAGCGAAAAATGTACAATGTTAAGTTATATTTTTGTTCTATAAAATAGAACTTAAAACACTATTAGAGAACTCGAAAAACACTTTGCCAAGATTGAAATATTGTTAACAATTAGTAGTAATTCCAACCTTGGAGAAAGTAAATCAAACCAAATACTTGGGTGTCTTTCTGGATCAGCGCGTGTGCTGGTACCCTCAGTTGGAGTATGTAATGAACAGAATTAGAAAACTTCTCTGGATTTTTAAATCTCTAAGATACGCTATGCCTAAACGCACAGGCAAGAGACAAAGTTCTACTAGAAATCTCCTAAATGAAATTTATAAATCGATTGCTGAATCTGTTATCTCATATTGTATTCCCGTATGGGGTGGCGCTGCAAAAACGCGATTGCTCGAGCTTGAAAGAGTACAACGTGGTCTTTTGAAAACCATGTACTTTAAGAAGACCAGATTTCCCACCAATGATCTGTATGATTTATGTAAACTTCTCTCTATTAGGAAATTATATATTCTACATACTACACTGAAAAAACACCTATCCTTGCCATACGACCCTACTTTGGAACAAAAAAAGAGAAAATATCTCATAGCCTCTGTTCCAAGCACTCGAACGACCTTTGCCAGTAGACAATACAATAAACGCTCCTCAGTGCTCTATAATAAAATCAATAAAAGTATTTGCATATACAATCACAACTATAAAACCTGTAAAATCAATATCATGGAATGGCTACAAGACCTAACTTATGAAGAAGAGGAGTCACTACTAGTTCCAGTAATTTAAGAAAATCAATTTATATATTTCGTATCACAGATTGAAATAGGATAAAATTATTTGATTTACTAAGACAATACAAAACAAATGGACGTAAATAATAATAATAATTTAAAATAATAATATTAATCTCGCCACTAAAAATACACACACACGCGCATACATACATGTACACACACTTACACACACGCATCCATACACACACTAACACACAATTGCTACATTTCATCTACAAACACATATATATATCGCACTCCTCCTTGTATGTATCCATCCAAATCCCTCCCTTAACATATATACACTATAATATATTAATATTTTTTATTTTCCTTTTATTCTTTAATCTAATGTGTACCTATAGTGTCACGGAAGTGAAGAGCGGAGTTCTTCTGTCACAGGCACCATATTAAAGTGCTTAAAAGAAGGCTCCCAATGACTTGTTTATAAGAAATTATGGGATCAATAAAGTTTTTTTTTGTATTTGTATTGTATTTGTAATTTACATCATTATAAAAACAAAGTAAGACAAGTAAGAAGCATAACTGTTTTTTTCTGCGTAAATAATAGCACTACTATGCTTTTATGATGCACCAAAAAAATGTTTTCGTTGACATCGTGTGCAATAGATAAATTAACGATTGACTTTATTTTCAAAGTACATAGTATATATATATATATATATATATAACATAACACTTTTATCTGCATAAGTAGGTAAATATATATTATTTTATACCTACATCAAAGATTATAGTACAGTCATGATGATATTACCACCTCACCTCTAATGTCAGAGTTCAAGTTACGTAAGAAAAGATAATCAGTTTTATCATTTCGCTGAATAATTTACTTTTTATTTACAACTCCTAAACATACTTCATTTAACTACTGTGGCAGGTAACACCGCAGATATATCGTAGTCGTTATTTATCTTTGAATTCTTATCGAAATTCATCGTGTTTAACAATTTCAACCTATAAGAACACTACAACTAAACTAAATGTAACGTAATCTATTCAAGTATAGTTGACTGTTATTAAATGTTACATTATTCAGCAAATATAAGTAAGTAGCACGCAACGGCACTTATTCAAAATTGAATAGTAACACACTTAGATTGAATAATTGTAACTAATCAGTCTCTATCGTGTCATGCTAAACATTATACATTATGATGTAATAAATGCCAGTACGTTCACCTATATAATAAATTATATTATAATCAGCCACTTCTATTCAGTTTTCCTGTTTCTATAATAATTAAAGAATTCCTTCTTCTTTTAGCAAATTCTTATCTTGTTTCTGTCTTTGACAATCTCTAAAATGTGTGGTTAAAATAAGAAAATATGTAATTTACGAACTACTAACTACCTTACGTGTTCACTGTACATCGTTATAGGTTCATTTGAATAACTTACACTTGATGCAAAATAATATATCATAAAACATACTCGTATTTTTGTAAGTAATTTCTACAATTTTCTAATCCACATTTTCTTAGTTGTAACCTTATTGAACCAGAAAGTAATCAAACCAACAGAGTGAAAATAGTAGGCAAGGTAAAGTTAGCTCAGGTGTTTTTAATAAATTAAAAGAACTGTAAAGCAATAAATATATATAGTAAATGTCCCAAAGTAAATTGACTCTCTATTAGCTAAGGCTGGAAACTATGTTAAGTCAATCTTATTACTACCGACAAGTTTTATTGCAGCAGTTACTGCTTTTTCGTTTCTCAATTTATAGACTCTTCAATTAATTTATTATTATTCGTAGGTAAGTATATATTATTACTGGTTTATCACAAGCGTGAGAAGGAAGTATATACAAAAATGCTAATCGTAAAAAGTAGGTATAACGTAAACTGTACCGCACTGGAAATGTATTTAAAGACGCTACATCTCTACGCGCAAAAATAGTCGACACCACTTGGATATAAGAAATAACCTCAAACAAATATACCTTATTAAATCATGTAAAATAAAACACTTACTTGTGTCAGAGATCCATGTCTGTGAAGACTAGACAGACAGTTCGCAGACGAGTCGCTCCCAGTCGGTAAAAAGTGAAATTTCTGCGACGCGGTAATATATTCACTTGGAGAAGAACGTGTGTTAGCCGATACCGGCCGGTCCGCGCCAACTTTGTATCCAACACGTGTTATATATGATATACTCGAATGTAGTATAATATATTATGTATTTTGAGGTGGTTTTTATTTTTAATGACAGTTCGTTTGGGGTTTAATTGAAGAATCGGGTTCGTCGTGTCGTAGGGCGCGTGCGGTGACGGAGCGGCTCTGTGGAGCGCGCGGCGCGACGTCTTGCGGGCCACTGACGGCGTGCGCGCCGATCGCTATTCAACTCTTCCAATTTTAAATATCGAACACACACGCTTTTCCGAGAGTAGAGGCATAAGTATATAAACGGGCGCGGCTCCGGAGTTGCGTTTACATACAATATGCAATTAGCCTTATATTTACAGACGGTACAAGGTTTTTGGCTTGCAAAGTACGTCTGTCGTTAGGTACTCTTACGTAAGATCACCATGACTAGTCTGGGAATATATCTTTAAGAAAAAAAATATATTTGGAAGATAACTTCTTTGCATCTTTAAATAAATATCCTCAACTATTTACGTCTTCTTGATAATAAGCCACCATTTCGGCAATATTACAAAAAATATAAAATTTTATTTTTATGAATTAATATTACGAGATGTCCTGAACTCCTGAGTTTCCATCAGAAAAGGATTAAAAGGATAAAAATTATCATACCTAAATTACGTAGCAAAGATATTAGACAGTGTACGGCTAGGAGCCCTACTTAGTATGGGTAGGCGTACTCCATGTCAGCCGATATAAATGTAGTGTGATGTGTCAGAAATGTACGGTAGCTTTATGTGGACTTACTTTGCACAATTACTTAACGGTTCTTAAAAAATACATCGTCTAATTTATAATAAGATTGAAGAAAAATGTTAAAAGTCCAAACTACTGCGGTCCAGTAGCCGCCACAAGCTGCTGAGCACACCACACGAAGAGTGTTGTAGAGGGTTCTGTGGCAATAACCAGGGCACAGTCCGAAGGAAAAAAAGGTATTTATATATTATATAACTGTCAAGGAAAAATAGTAGAGAATAGTAGAAAAGCTTTAGGAATGTACTATCGGAGATCAGGATATGAAGTGAAGAATTTAGCAGAAAAAAGACAAAATCGAAACGTAAGAAATCTAAATTTGAAAATGAAAGAAAACTGCCAGCAAGAAAGGTTGCCAATCATAAAACAGGAAAGAGGACGAATGCCTCGTTACTCTACTACTACTGGACGAGGTATTACTACTGATAACAAAACTTGGTATGGTATAACATTCATATCCTGATACTTTTGTATAAGGATGAATGTAAGTATGATGTGTGTTTGGTCGATTATAAATGCCTTGAAATTAATTGTAAATCGATTAATATGTAGATGGTGATTGCCACCAAGCGGTTTATTAAGCTTTACATTTTTAATTTCACTAATTAACAAAATATACGAGTAAACTTATAGTTTCACAAATTATGTGCATCTTGTATATTATGACGGTTGCCGATTCGGTAAACAATTTCACATAGAAAACTCCCCTAGGCGTCTGGTCTACACATCACCGGGCGCCATTAGCCGAAGGCCGGCGCCGGCGCTGATGTCACCGCCATTGATCACCATCGCTGCGACGAAGGACCATCAATCTATGCTGCTGAAAAACTCGCCCAATTTTGGTGAAGGTCACCAATTCTCCACATATAAGGTGTTCTTTTTATACAGGGTGTCAGAGAGGTATTCCACAAACGTTTGGTTGATCCGATTCTAGATATTTTTTCGCTAGAAGGCTAGGCTAGATTTAGGAATTTTATTCAGCGTATGCTTTCCGTTAGAAAGCTAGGCTAGATTCTATCATTTTAGCGTATCTATGCTTGAGTATTTTTGGTGGAAACTTTTAAGATCTACAACTACAACAAACATCTTTGTTTTGTAAAATACTTTTTTATTAAGAGGAGGTTCCAGGATGCCAGATAATGTACTGGTAAAGTATAACAGTAACTTAAAACACAGGGTGTATGGAACCATATTAGCAATACCAGTCCTATTGAATCATATTCTATCTTATTTTTATCATCGTGATCATCGTGTGGGTTGTAAGGTCGACAACCGACCCCACAAACCCTGGTATCTGTGTTATAGAGCCGCCATAGGTCACTGACTTGGCTCATGTAACGACTAATAGTAGCCGGGACCAACGGCGAAGCACAATCAGGTGATTCATCCTCCAATGTCCTAACCAAACTGGGGAAAGTCTAACAAAGAGATTTTTACTTGACAGTGTCCCCACCGGGAAGCGAACCCGAACCTCCGTAATGGGCGTCGAAATCTCGACCACTTGGCCACGGAGGCTGATTTTTTAATCATTTTATATTTTCATGTTAATATTTCTTTCTTTTCCTACATGATTTTAACGTAAAGTTAGGTTTTGTACAATACTTTAGGTAAATAACGCAACCAACACCTCTCAGACTGAAACTGAACCATTTCTTTGCTAGAAGTTCATCACCAAAAAATAATACTTTTGATACTAACTAATGTAAAATTACTAAGAAAAAACAAATCCAACCCATTTTTTAGAATAATTATTTGATAAGGTGACGTCATGTATTATTAGTGTTGCACACTGAAAAGTCGATAGTTCAACTATAAATAGTTGACCATGAAAAATGTTTGTAAAAACGATAGGACTATCGATGTAATATCAGCAATAATCTATTTTATATTTTTTTATGTCTTTGGGTCGATTGAGTATCATCAATACTGATTTGCTATTTTCAAGCAATCGATACTTTTTTCATTAGATACTATCGATCGATATTTTGATAAATCCCCTATCGGACTACTTTTTTTTATTTTATAAATCCAAACTTCTTAGTTTCTGCAATCGAACACTAAAATTTTTTTTTTTTTTTTTTATCTTTAAAATTGACCGAGTTATAAAGATTTGAAATTCAAGATTAGACAGAGAGGCACATATCCACTTGTGACGTCATTTGTTAGTAACGCCATATAATTTCCATACAAAAATAATTAGAAAGAGACAGACATATTGAAACAAAATCACTGTAAATTAGTTTTTCAACCGATTCTGTTTTTTTCTTCGCGAATCGTCTGCTTTTAATCTATTATTTTAAAAACAATTAATAAAATATGGTAAATTTAGGAACAATCCGATCCCCTATTATCGATAGTCTATCGAAACACAAGCTACGAAGGATGTCGAGTACTTGTAGGGATAGACGCAAGCAAGGGCCCCCCCTTCGACCACATGATGCAAACATCGGATACACGAATGTCGCAATAAGTACTTACTTGCTGTATATAGCAATCAGTATCTTGATATATTAGTTCAAAATTTCAGTATAGAAGATCAGATGTTTACGAAATGTTCTCTGCAAAAGACGGTTTTTAATTGAATCACAGAACTAGTTATGATTGAGGCAGAATAAAATAACCTATTTTTAATAAACCTAAATTTATTAGAGGGCTACGATTTCACAGACACACATACGCTGAAACAGGAGAGTTAGTTTGTTGCTGCCGAAGCAGAGAATATGAAAGAACTATAACCAAAAATAACGGCGTAGCTATCAAATTGACATCCGCTCTAAAATTGCGCAGTGAGATGTCTGTCTTCTATCCCTTTTTTATCTTTAAAAGGCGAAAAGGACGGAAGTATTTAAAAGGAGTAGAGCCTTACTTCCCCGACATCTAGAGTCTGGCCAACGAAAGGTGTCCCAGAAAAACGGCGGCAATTTTTAAATCTAAAGAAAATAATACAGCAAGAGATCGTATTCAGCTCATAAACCTATCGATTCAACGATTTTCTTGGAAAAATAAAGAAAATCTACCGTTATAATGCCTTTGGGCGACAGCTGAAAGTCAGCGTTGTGTAATGGTGTGCTATTAATTGTCACTATAGCACAACTTAATGCTGAGCTTGTTGCCTTCTTGCTGCACACATAGTAAAATAATTAAGTTTGAGCAGTAGTGTGCGAAATATTGTTCTCGACTAATGTGTAGACTCCACCGTCAGGTATGCAACTGCGTTGCAACCGATGGCCGGCACTTCATTTGTGTATACCCTCGAATTTATATGTTACACATAGACTAAGAGCGGGCCGTTTGCAACCCTACCTCATAGAGTAGCAAGATGCGACCTATCCAGGGTGATGCCTATTAAAAAGGTAAGTCTTAAAGTACAGGGTTGCCTGGGCCACACCCTGGATAGGTCGCATCTTGCTACTCGATGAGGTAGGGTTGCATACGGCCCGCTCTTAGACTAATATTGTTTTGTTTTTTGTGTGTGCTGTAAATAAAGATTTTCTATTCTTCTTTCTATTCTATTCCTTAAACTTAAATTTTTGGCGCAATTTTAAAATTGCCGCCGTTTTAGTGGGACAGCTTTCGTTGGCCAGATTCAACCTTTGCTCTCGCAGACCACCAACAGACTAATCAAGCCGTCAGTCGTCGCGTCAACCAGGCTCAAGTTGTCAGTATAGCACTCGACTGTAAGCTCTTTATATCGATAATAGTGACTACTAATCCTTCTTAGTACAGCTCTTATGAAGTACCTTCCATTAACTCCTTGGGTGTTGCAGTACATTAGAATTGGATTAGTAAGAATCGAGTTTTTGCTCCTTGACATTGCTAATGGCAGGTCAAAACAGTTTTTTTTAGAGTATGTTAGGTTTTTCAGTAAGCTAATGTGTAAACCCGAAAAAAAAAGACAATAAGTAAATCGTCTCGGCTATTATTTCATGCCATGATATTCGATCTCACAACTAAAACAATTATGATGATGATGAATTTGATTTATCTTTGCATAAGGCTTAAATTCAATATTTAATAGGTCGGATTAGGACGCAAAATACTTATAGCATATGATAGCTATGTTCTGTTATACGTTGTGTACCTCTTGTTCTTCCGTTTTTAATTGAAAAATAAAAGCGAGATTGAGTTAAATTTTTAGCAATTTGAAATATAAACGCTATACCTGTAGGTATAGGTACTAGTAATAAAACTAGTTCATTCATACGTTCCAAGCTGTCACATCCTTCCAAAGTGATACGCAGTTTATTAATGGTATTACGCTTAAGGATTATGATAAATGACTATGCAAGAGTTAAGTATAACAAATGACTATTTACAGCCGAGCGACGCCTGTCAGAAACACACGTCAATTTGAGCGACATCTTCAACCTCCTGTCAAAGTGACATAATATGTCATGATGTTCTGAACAAGTAGCTTGACTTCACGCTCAAAAATGATGAATTGTGTGTCTTAGGTTAACTGGAGGAAAAACCGGAAATACATTGTTACTTTAAATTCTCTTCTTCATCGTGTGGATTGTAAGGTCGACAACTTATTCTACAAACTCTAGTGTCACACTGACACCAGGGTTTGTGAGGTCGGTTGTCGACCTGATGATGATGATGATGAGTATCAGTGTTATGGATCCGTCACCAAACAAATAGCATGACCTGGCTCGTGTAACGATTGCTGCAGTGCTATTCCACTGCAGCCGGAACACACAACAATCAGGTATTCAGGTGGCCTGCAATCTCCTAACCAAACTGGGGAAATTCTCACAAAGAGATTTTTTCTTGACAGTGTCCCCACCAGGAATCGAACCTGGAACCTCCATAATGGCGTCGACATCTCGACCACGGCCATGGAGGTTAATTCTCCCTGTCACGCTCTAATTTTTAATTTAAACTCGTCCGTCCTTTTCACCTTTTAAAGATTAATAAAAAGGGCCAAGAGAAGGCCATTCTAATATTAGAGCTGTCAGACATCGAATTTGAACCTTATATGGCCGCGTTGATTGCACAATTTTAGAGAGCACTTAATACATGCGACTCAAAAATCTCTTAATCTGACAGCTACGCCTTATTTTGGGTTATCATTCATTCAAAATAATATCATTCGTTCATCTGATTTCATCGCCTCTCTTTCATTGGTCATAAAAACGAAAAGGATAGCTGGATGTTAAAATTAGGATTAGAGCATGACTGTGTGAATTGGGGCCAGTGTCTCCACCGGGATTCGAACCTGGAACCTCAGTATTAAGAGTCGATTGCTTAACCACTTAGTCCATCAACATCCATCAACAGCTCATATACGTCCCCACCGAGGGGCTTGAGCCTACCCTGAATTAGGGCGATTAGGCCTTAGTCGACTACGCTGGGCCAGTGCCAGTTGCCAGTTGGTCGACTTCACACACAATCTTTGAATTTCTTCGCAGGTTTTATCACGATATTTTCCTTCACCGTAAGACCGTCGAATAAACGGACATATGAATCCGAAATTTGAAAACACAAGACAAGAGGCAGTGGCCCTAGCCGCTAGACCACCAACGCTCTCAGTCACGGAGGCTGGACTCTTCAAAACATGCGCAAAGTTAACACGACCCATGCTCATAATTTTAGCTACTTAACTAAGGCTTAGGTGACTTAGGACGCTTCTCTTGTGAGGACGACACTAAACTACCGACCTGCGGTTTGGAATACATTCAGAACTATTTTTATCATCAGTTTCCATAATACCATTCAATACTCACCTTAACAATTTACACGCTTGTTGAAACCCCGATATCATGTCCTCGTTGGCAGTCGGCTGTTTACATTCTGTCGTCAGCTGATCGTTTCTATTCTCAATGGGTTCCCAACATTGCCCGCAATTCTGGCAGAGCTGGTGTTCTGGTATTCTACAACATTGAACTACAATAGTCTTGAAGAGTAACCGCCTAGCGTAGCCCGCTAAAACATAGCAACAGACGACGACAACGACATACAGGCAGATGATTTCGCTGCTGTACATTGAAGCTTAAATTACTTTCGACTTTCTTACAAACCAAGTCATATAAAACATCATTGTACCGCGTATTCGAATGTGGTATGGTATAGTTTTTTTCCCCCGGCTTCTTTGGTATTCATTTGGTGGGGTAACGTTTGAAGCGTAGCAGTTACGTATCTTGACTATAGATAATTCATTGTTCTACAACGTTTTACTTACAAAACGCAAGACCTCTTGGGTGATTGTTCAGTCTGCGACACTGAATAGGTTTTGCTCTGGAACTGTTTCAAAATCTAAAATATTTTTTTTACTTTTCTTCAAAGATTTCTGACGCGCGTCGGGGAGCGAAGCGATCGTCTTTTATTTCCTCTGAGCTTTTCATCATCAGCTAAAGTCAGTTCTTAAAAATATATATTTTGAAAAGTTATGGATTAAGAAAGAGTTATTAATTTTTATGGGAAATACCACTGGAAAAGTTTAGCGTAATTAAGTTAACGTTACAGGGAAACTAAGACATTCAATTTATTTTGGAAGTATTTATTCTAAATGGAACTACTTTGGGGTACCAAGGAATATTGTGTTTTCGTCAATTGTACTGTATTTCACTGTATATTGCGTATATTATATATGTATGTATATTTCACAGCATAACTCAAGTATGTTGCTGCATAATATGCTGCTGATATAATTATTTAACAAATATCTTTCTTTCTTTTTAGAAAGTCCAAACAGATAATTTGTTCTGTTGTTCCTTTCCTATGTCAACAAAATACTGACAAACGAGAATGACAAAATTTCCAGAATTTTGCCGGAATCGGAGGCATTATTAGCCTTAATTATAACAAGCTTAACCAAATGCCTCATTATTGTCAATCTGTCTACACGACAAAAATTTAAAGGTTTTGTAAAAGCGAAACATTGCTTTTAGAAGCAAGAAACTGTGTGATAGAGAAAGAAGATTTACGAGTTGTAAAAGCAACGGAAAAAGTGTGTGTGTGTGAAAGAGACAGGGAATCGGCGAGTTTTCCTGGCGCTAGAGTATTTCCGGTCGACTGAATATTTTCACATTTACCGAAATAAATTTTGTGTATTAGGTAAGAAATGGGCGGTGACCGGCAACTATTTTCAGATATGCATTTATTTGTTTAAAAAGTATTCCACTCCAATTAATATACATTTTCTTACATTTTTTTCATTAGCGACGTTCCCTCCAAAACTGACGTTGCTTAAATCATCTGATAAGATGTAGGAGGGCTTATGATGAATATACATTTTCATAGTTATTGAAAACAAAAATAACTCAAAAAAATAATCTCTTTTAAATCTATGCCCCATCATTCCTGGTGTAAAGCTGCTCAGAACATACGGATTCGAGCTAGGCGTACTGTCCCTGAGTAATCTTAAGATTGTTTTGATATACTTTAAAACGATATATCTATATAATAAAGGTACTCGCGTGGCCGACTAATCACTAATCATACCGATGACAATATTGATGGGGGACGCCATGTTTTTCAAATGCTCATGCTCAGCTCTTCTTCTTAGCGTTACGGTTTATACGAGGCTATTAAATATAATATACCAGTACGCAGCTACGGATATAGCATTATCCGTAGCATTTTGTAAAGATCCTCGCGTGCGCAGGTGTTAGGACACGCTGGGCAGGATAACATGTGTGCCATTGTCTGGGGAGAGACACCGCACTGACATGCACTATCCGAGCTAAAGCCTCGCCTGCACAAATTCTCCTTGCTTCAGCCGACTTGGGTCCGGAGTCTGTTTAAAGACTTCCAAGTAAGCCAAAGTAGATTATGTCCAGGGGGAAGCTGCTCAGAGAGTGAAGTAGGTGATGCAGTTGGGTTTCTCTCTTTCCAGGTGGTCAATCGTGCTTCTTGAGCTTCGCCATCTAGTTGTATAGCTTTGCTTAATACAGGGTCTGTTGTTAGGACTACAACATTATGATGTACCTACTACATTATTATATGTTAAAGCTTTATTAATGTTACTTTTAATTTAGATGGCTATGAACTATTCTATTCTTTTTTATTAATCTAGCACGTATGTCCTCATGCTCCTGCCAGTAGGAAAGTGTAGGGCTGGAGAAAACGGGAGAAATATTCGTCTTACCATTTATTAATCGTAGACAGATACCGTTCCCACTGTGCAATGGGACGTGTATTGCAAAGTGAAGTGAGTCATACACCACCGCGTCTAGTCTATTTCTCCAGTCTGCGCCTGCGTTTCCGCGTCTGCCAATGAAGCCAATCTGCTATGAGCAATAAATATTAGTAAAAATGTTTCTTTGCTTAGGGCAGTACGTATGTATGTTTATTGTATGTATGTATTTGTGTATTTATTGTACTTTTAACTTATATGTTTAACTGTATTATTTTATTTTTACACTCCCGTTTTTTTTTCTTTTTTTTTTGCTCTTGCACTACCGCAGTCTTCTTTTTGAATGTCCTCTTCCCAAAGGTTGTCTGGAAGAGATCGCTACAAGCGATAAGGCCGCCTTTGCGCACTAAAGCTACATGTTTTTGTTCTATTGTTTTATATTCCTTTTGTGTGCAATAAAGTGTTTTTACTTACTTACTTACTTACTTACGTACATCATATCTTAATGTTATAATATTTTTTGTTGATTGAAAGTTAGTGACGAAATAGTTGTGAAAATTAAAGATAGATGACCTGGAAGAATTTTCTAGTTTGACAATAAGGTGGCTTTCAAACAGAAAGCAGTGCAAAATGTTGTAGGCACTGCTACGCTTCCTACGCCGTAGCCAGAGCCTACGACATGCTACGAACGCTACGAATCATCGTAGTCACCGGTATTTAGATCAATATTGTGATTCTTATTGGTTTTTCAAACAATTATGTTTAATTCTCAACAATAGTAATCAATCAATATAAGTTATGACTCCGCAAACCAGTAAGAGGGGCGATGTCAGTGATGTTGCTAATTACCGTCCTATATCTATACTGTCGTGCTTTTCCAAATTATTCGAGTCCATTATAAGCCCTGTAATCAGTCATCACGTGGAACATCTGATATCGTCGCATCAGCATGGGTTTAAAAAAGGCCGTTCAACCGAAACCAATCTGGTGTCATTTATCTCGGATCTCTCAGAGTCTTTGGATAGTAATGTTCAAATTGATGAAGTCTACACGGACCTGAGTAGCGCTTTTGATAAAGTTAACCACTCCATCCTTCTTTCGAGGCTCCATGACGTAGGTATCCAGGGTAAGTTGCTGCGTTGGTTTGACTCATATCTAAGGGAGAGGCCTCTCGTAGTATCAGTGAACGGTTTCTCATCATCTACTTATGAGGCTGTTTCGGGAGTTCCACAAGGATCCCACTTGGCGCCGGCTCTCTTTTCTGTATTCTTCAATGATATTACGAAGCAGATTCATCACTGTAGGTTCTCCTTATTCGCGGATGATCTCAAAATCTACCGGGCTGTCAGCGCCGTCAATGACATGCTACTTTTACAGAATGATATCGAGAGTATATCACAGTGGTGCTCCAATAACCGTATGGTATTAAACGTTGATAAATGTTGTCACATCAAATACACTCGAAAGAAATCGCCCTTCCAGTCCTCTTATACTCTTGGTAACAATGTGATACAAGAGGTCAGCGAGATTCGGGATTTGGGTGTTATTATTGATATCAGGCTCTCGTTCGACTCTCATGTGGATGCAGTGGTCAAAAAGTCCTCTCGAATGTTGGGCTTTATTGTGAGAAACTCTCGTCATTTTCGTTCACCACGAACTAAGATTATTTTATACAACGCGTTTGTACGCAGTCACTTAGAGTTTTCATCCACCGCCTGGTCCCCTTTTTATGCTACTCAGTCACAACGAATAGAGAAGGTCCAGCGGTCTTTTACCAGACATCTTGCCTTCTCATCTCGTGATATATCTCACCGCAACACCTACGATTTCCGTTTAAGTCATTTTAAAATGCAATCGCTGCGCAGCCGGCGCAAGTCACGGGATATAATTTTCCTTTATAAAATGATCAATAATATCATTGATTGTCCCCCTATCCTCGGCCGTATTAAATTGTCCGTACCCTGTCATTACCCTCGATCTAGAATTTGTAAAACCTTCTCGCGCCCTCATTGTAAAACTAATATTGGTTTGAAGTCACCTATTTCAAGAATGTGTTCCTTGTATAACGACCTTAACACTCAGAATGACAAACTTGATATCTTCGGCGATTCCTTCTGCATTTTTAAAAATAAGGTCTACTAATATTGTTTCTAGTTTATGTGTACTTATTAACTTCCAACTTGAACTTTAGCTTTATTATTATTATTATTATTTTTACGACTTTTAATTATTTAACACTTAGCTTCATTTTTTTTTTTTTGGGTCCAATTCTGGTAGTCCTCTTTAGTTATTTTACTTTTATGTTACTTGTTATGTATTGTGTTTACCTAGAATGCTGTGCTCGCCTGTAATAGGTACACGCATCAGACCTAGACTTAAGTTAAAATTTGTAAGAGTATCAATGCATGTACTGTTGGCGTTCTAAAATAAAATAAAAAATAAAAATAAAATAAAAACCAGTAAGCATGTGTGCGAATCTATGGGTCGTAGACTAACATTATCACAATTTGCGGGTTTGTTCCCACGGTTATATTTAATAACCGTGGCAATGTTAGTGTAGTGAACAACCACGAAAATCTTAAAACATATATGGGTCGTAGGTTTGATTCTCACCCAGGGCAAATATTTACGAATGATATCAGTTGTAGTTTGAGACAAAATGGCCGTGTGTGAGATGTCCTCATATTTACTACGAGTATTTACAATTAGTAAGGTGCTGTGCTGTGCATTGGAGCAGACGGGTTCTCGAATGGAGACCACGTCTCGGGAAACGTAGTGCGGGACATCCCCCTGCCAGGTGGACTGATGACCTGAGGAAGGTCGCTGGTGGTGGGTGGATGAGGAAAGCGGGGGATCCTGCCTTCGGGGAGGCCTACGTCCAGCAGTGGACTGCAATAGGCTGATTGATTGATTGAAGGTGCTGAAGTTTTAATTTAAGTAACTAACAAAATAATGTCTTAACAGGTTTTAACAAATGGGTTACGTTGTTTTGTATCGTTAGAATACACATAAACTAGTCGCTGAGTTAGTGTTTGTAGCCCGTGGACAATAAACATGGCTGCAAACGTAAAGTGCGTGAAATATTATCGTTGTAATTCCACTAAAACACTAACTAAACATTGAGTAACCATTTTATCTACCTACTTCTAACTGTGTTATACAATCTAACATTAAAAAAGTGTGAAAAAATCCTATTTATTTCTATTACGTTCCGGGTTCAATTCCCGGTGGGGACACCGTCAAGCAAAAATCTCTTTGTGAGACTTTCCCTAGTTTGGTTAGGAAATTGGAGGCTGAATTACCTGATTGTCCGAATAGAAAGACGATTCCGTGCTCCGGAAGGCACGTTAAGCCGTTGGTCCCGGCTACTATCTAGTCGTTACATGAGCCAGGTCAGTGGCCTTTGGCGGCTCTATAACACTGACACCAAGGTTTGTGAGGTCGGTTGTCGACCTTACAACCCACACGACGATAATGATTTTTATCTATAAACGACGAAAGTACGGATGAACTTACATTCAATTATAGTAAAAATAGATATATACTTCCCAAATTATTCCCAATGAGTCATGTAAATAAATACATCTTCATAACCGTGCGCCTATAACATTTCGTCGTCTATTCGCTGTCCGGCACTTGGCCAAATTGTATGATTTACCGAATGGACGCGCAGGCGCCAGTGAGCTTTGTTACTCGCCCGACTTAGCCCGAAATGTGTCACACCACTCCATTAAGTCCACTTCATTAACAAAATTGTCTAGACCAGTCTCTTTTTTGACCTATTTATTTGTTTTTTTACGTTACTATTACAGAAAGAAACGGATAAAAGCAAAAAAAAAGTCTAAGTCAGTAAAACAGGCACACCAGAAACATCAAAAAACCGCGTGTGCCATAGAGAGAGAGACAAACTTGAACCGGACCAACGGCACCCTATGCACAATTATTCTCCTATGCCACAAAGGCTGAAAAGCCGCAAAAGCTTTTACAAATGTACAGCTCCGATTCATGGCGAGGCCTCTCAAGCCAGATGTGACCTCTGGCGGACGCAAACTTCGCTGTCTCCTCCATTCGTCCCGCTCTCGGAAAGTCTCCCCACTGGGTGTGAACTTCCAAGAACTCTTTGGAAGTCTTTAAACAGACTTCGTACCCAGGTCGGTCGGCGTAAAGAAAACCGTCTCAGGTGGGGCTTTTTAGACGGGGCGGACCTTCGGTGCGAGTGTGGCGCGACTCCGCAGACAATGGCCCACCTTTTATCGTGTCCTGCGTGTCCTGACTCGTGCTCCCTGGAGGAGCTCATGGAGGCCTCAGATGGAGCAATCAGGGTGGCAGCATACTGGGCTGATAAAATATAAAATCTTTGACGAGCCATCGACGAAAGAAGAAGAAGAATAAAAAAACCAAAGGTTTCCGAAACGCGTCGCCGCGCGCTTCGCCTTTTGTTACTCTGAAAAAAAAAAGGATATTCTGCTTTGTGAGCGCACACTTATAGCACAGAGTAAAAATAATAGTAGCCTTATAGTGATTGTGTAAGCCAATGACAAACTTCTGTCATCCTTGTACCTAATACCCGCTTTATCCCATTGATGAGTTCCGCCGCACCGTGATGTGTCCATTGTTTGTTTATAGCACAGAGTAAAAATAATAGTAGCCTTATAGTGATTGTGTAAGCCAATGACAAACTTCTGTCATCCTTGTACCAATGCCCGCTTTATCCCATTGATGAGTTCCGCCGCACCGTGATGTGTCCATTGTTTGTTTAGAGAAGCATAAATAAGATATCATAAATAAATAAATATGTGGAGAACTGTCACCATTGATGTAAAAAATCCTTGTTTACGCTCGAGCGAAGGAGGTCCAATCTCTTTGCCTCTCACACACATTACAAAAATAGATATAAATACATACATATAAAGATAAACAACATCCAGACACAAGGCAAACACAAGCTCATCACACGAATGTTCCGGGCAGGATTCAAATCCGTGACCCTGAGCTACGAAGGCAGGTGTACTCTGACTAGGGAGTCATATCCTTATATTTAGTACTTAAAATAAGTTATCAATAACGCAAGCAAGTTGGTGACGACAGAGTAGAATACATTTGTCACAAATCCCTACTCTTCCCGTGGGTGTCGTAAGAGGCGACTTAGGGACTACACATTGAACAGGGAACGGGCAGCAGCACTCTCTGATACAGTAACCTTTTAATCTGCGATCTCCAACCCACCTGCCAAGCGTGGAGATTATGGCAAAACCCTCCACTTAAGTGGAGGAGGCTCATAGTCCAGCAATGGACTGTAACGGGCCGTTGATGTTGATGAACGCAAGCAAGTTGATGCCTTAAAATATTTATATACACTGTGTATCCTAATTACGACAAATGTGATCTTTACCTCTCGTAGTCTGGAAGTTCTACAACAATACTAAAATACAGCTTGTAGTGAATCATAAATTTAAATCCGTCGCGAGCCAATCTTTTTTTCTGCGACGAGTTTTTTTTTCTGTTTATAAGCGCCTACGCACTTTCTTTGATTCCGGTATTTCAATTTTATTAGTAGCGGCTCTCTCGATCATTGCGCGGATTTATGTGTGCCTATGTCTACGATACGAAGAAGTTGCGTCACAAAATGACTTCTTGGCAGATTATCTTAGGGAATTGACTGTATTAATTTAATATATAGGTATTTTTGGTATTCTTTATGTATTGTATTAATTAATTATACAGTGGTTAAAACTTTATTTTTAGCTAGCAAAACCAAACAAAAGGTGCAAATATTAAAGAATAAAACGCAATCCATTCCTACTATTTACAAAACGTAACGAACTGAAAATTGTAAAGTAAATAAACTGAGGTAAAGCTGACTCTACATGTCAGCATTTAAAAAAATAGAATTAAGAAGTTTTTCATGGGCTTGTAATTAAAAATCTTCGTGTTATGCATGCTGTTATACATTAATTGGGGTAGCAATTAGCTGTTTACTATGATTAAGGACTGTATTATACTTAAAATGATCTGTTATATACTCTGTTGGTGATCTTAATAAATAAAAAAAAAAATTGTATAAAAAGTTTAGTAAAGTTTGAAAGAATGCGTGAAATTTAAATACATAAAAAAAGTGGAGGGACATCTCCCAAAAGGCCTCCTGATCCCAAACTAGATAGAATCTATACTGCAGTCATAGACAGCTATAACACACTACCCTGAATTCAAAGTTTCGATGTTAAAACCCGTTGAGGAGTTCCCTCATAAGGAGACAATCCTGGCTGCAGCACCAGTTCATGATAAGGACCATGCTTAGCTACCAAAATTGAACGTTTTGAGTCCGTGCTACTAACCGTTGAGGAGTTCTCTGGCATCATGTCATTTTTATAATTTTAGTTAGTATGCAAAATTTCAAAGTAGGAAGTAGTTCCAGATTCAGTTACAATATTTGACCTTAACTTACATAGTTCATACCGTTCCAACGCAAAATGACTTAACAAACATTGCAAGTTAAACAAAAGCTTGTAATAAAAATAATTTTAACAAAAAAATAGAAACCTCCTTCAAATTGCCTTATATGGTTATCTCCACTAAAAAGTAACAAATAAAATAACATTCCAAATGGAACATGAAAAAAAATATTGCCAATATCCTCAATTAAAAAGATAGGTAGTGTATTAAGTAAATATTTAGAATTTTGTACTTCCTTTTGGAGTCGGTGCCAGCCAAAAATTGAAGATGACGAAACTACGAGTATTAATTATTTATCGAATGAAACCTACTTTCTTGGTAGTCGCTCCTGTCGTTATCCCTGCGTTTTGTCGGGTGCGGCATTGCATCCCGCGCAGCACAACAACACATTTATATCATAAGCGCCCACTACACTCTCGTCCGAAGTTCTTCGACGAAGTCTCACGAAGTGTCAAATTGGTGTAAAAGTGAAGCCCGAAGTTGCACGAAGTGCCTCTCTATACTCTCGTCCTCGGCTTACTTCGATCAACTTCGCGAGTAGTGTAGTGGACGCTATAGACTATCAAAGAATTTTATTGATAGTCATATAGAAATATGTACTGACTTAACGACGACGACGACTTAAAACAGTTGCCCACGACTAATCGACGATTTTTTGGCTGGCACCGACTCCAAAAGGAAGTACAAAATTCTAAATATTTACTTAATACACTACCTATCTATTTAATTGAGGATATTGGCAATATTTTTTTTCATGTTCCATCTGGAATGTTATATTATTTGTTACTTTTTAGTGGAGATAACCATATAAGGCAATTTGAAGGAGGTTTCTATTTTTTTGTTAAAATTATTTTTATTTTATGATTTTCAGTGTTTTATTTAATATATTTTATGTAAGTAATAAATCCTAACCGCGACACATTTTCTATTATTTTTCTTCATTATCCAAAGCTAGGTTTTGTTATTTAACAGTTTCAGTACAAAGATATTATATTTTTGGTATTTGCTTAGTTTAGACTGCGTCTTTCGTGCTTTGCAACCGCGTTTAGTTGTTTATATAATAGTTTCTAAAATAACATAAGTTATACTGGGTAAGAGACTACGAAGTAAGAGGTCATTTGGTAGTCCAGCTGGCCACTAAACTGACAATGCTAAGAGGAAAGAATAGCTTCGCGATCCTAACGAAATAGGTATTTAGGAAAACATTTGCTATCGGTCGTGCGCTCATACCCCCAGGAGAGAGAGAGCGAGAGCGTTGCAGCTCGCCGACAATAGATACTTTTCTTGATGAAATTCACACTCCGGGAGAAAACGGTTTCCAATTACTAAATTTCAACAAATCACTTTGACACAGTTTTAATAAAAAAAATTACGTTACTTGAGGTGCCTATATAAGTTTGAATCTATTGCGAATTTTGAAAAAAGCAAAAACTATAAACCTAGTCATTCATTGTGTTAATAACATACTAAAAAATCATGGAGATTGGAAAATATATATAGAAGTGGAAAAACGTTTTCTCTTTTTGTATGGACGAGCACGATTCTTCCCTTAAGCTTACAGTTTACCCCGATACTTGGGCTATTCGTAAGGAGTTTCAGGTTTGAGATGGTATCTTGAAAGTCTTTCGTTAGTTGATTACAGATAGTGAAAGTAGGCTGGCTTCTTCTTTTTCTTCATATTGTGGATTGTAAGGTCGACAACCAACCTCACACACCCTGTTACACAATTAATATAGTACTGGGCCCTTGTCAAAACCTACTGACTTAGCTCGAGTAACGACGCCTTCTGTAGATATTAGAGCCGAGACACACGGCTTAACGTGCCTTCCGAAACACGGAATAATCTTTCTTTTCAGACAATCGGGTGATTCAAGCAGCAATGTCCCAACTAAACTGGAGAAAGTCTCACAAGGACATTTTCGTTTAAGAGTGTCTTCACCGGGATTCGAACCCGAAACCTCCGTAAAAAGATTAAAACACTCGACCACTCGGCCATAGAAGCTAAATTATTTGTGATTTCCAATACAATATCCGAAGATTGCAGGTTCTTGTCCTGTCACGGTCGCCAATAATGTGATAAAATCGAATAAATGGAACAAGGGAAACGTAGATTTTCAGCAAACTGACAAAACAAATTTATTTCGTTGCCTAGCAACATTCCACCACAAACGGTATCGCGCGCGATGCATGTTGCTATCACTGGTTGAGGAGTTTCCGCTTTTATCTCTTATTCCATCATCAGATTTTAACAAAATTGGTATGAATCTATCCCTAAAGCACGTTCTATCGAATGAAAAAAGAATCATCAAAATCGGTTGAAAACTGACTGAGATATGACTAAAAGAATAGACGAATAACGACGCGAATGCTACATTCCGTTGAGGAATTTCCAAGTTTTACCTCATGTTCCACCATTAGATCTTGACGAAATTAATATGGGACCACCTCGAAAGTAAATCCTATCAAATGAAAAAAGAATTATTAAAATTGGTTAACAATTGGCGGAGATATCTAATAACATACATAAAAAAAAAAACAGACGAATTGAGAACCTCCTCCTTTTTTGAAGTCGGTTAAAAACGATATCATGCAACAGTGTATCTCGTTATTTAATTTCATAGCACAGGCGCCACCAGTCAAGACTCATCATCTCACAGATTAAACTAACTCCATGTACTAAATTGGCAACCTCCCTTCTATTAAAAGAGTGCATCCATTGGCCCCAGGCACCAAAGGATTCACCACAGCAGCGACAAGAACAACATAGTTATTCATTGCTGGTTTAAATCTTTTCTGCCTCCCTAGTCTTCGTACAAAACTTCCAGTGGACGACAGAATTGACGTCGATATAATATTCCGTGTCGTAATTTCAATGGTTCTGTAGACTGCGGCGCCTACCAATTCTCCCAATGAGCCAGATTGATGGCGCCCCATAGATTGACATTGCCCATGATTCTGACTGCCACACTTATAAAGAAAACCCACCTTCATCGTCATAATAAAATAATATGGTGTGCTTACGTGCCCGCAATGTGCGAAGTAGGTGGTAGGTTTTATGAATCACATTCGAGCTCATGAGCGCCAAAATCGGAATTGAAGCAGTCGCCACGCCGCCGCCGCCGTGGCCGAAATCCGTCAGGAACTCATCATCATCATCATCAATATCATATGGGTCCTAAAGTTGATGAGTGGTGATGATGACCGACTTCACAAAACCTGGAGTCAGAATTATAAAGCAGCAAAAATTCCCTGGAATTGCTCTCCTAGAGACTGCTTAATGTTCTGTAGATAACGGCTTAATGTTCCTTCAGAAGCACGTTATTTTTTAAACTTACTTTTTGCACAAATAGGTGATACCAAAGATTTCTGAAACGCGTCCTGATCGTCTGTGTTACTCTGAGGGTGACACAGTCGGCGATCAATATCACTGTTTAGATATCAAACAAACAAAAGAAGGTCGCATGCGAGGCGACGCGCTTCAAAAATCTTTGAAAATAGGCAATATTAAAAAAACAATGGGGGATTTTCCGACATCCAATTAAAAAAAAAGTTCATAAATCTTCGATAGATGGCGTTGACGATTCGTGGATCCGAAGAAATCCGGAGAGTCACCCAGGGCCATAAAAGGATTTAAGTACACCTGGCGCCATCTATCGTCTTAATTAGTTATTATTTTTATTTTTTAAAGAGCTGTCAGAAAATCCCCCATTCCATGCGAGATTTACTTAGGTTAATACGTCATAAGATTATATTCTCTATATTTTTAAAAGAATAAAAAACGGGTTCAATATCGTGTTTAGAGCATCTGGAAGAATCAAGGACTGGACTGTTAGAACCTGTCAATCAATAGAGTCTATGCGGCCAGTGCAATTGGTCATGTCAATTTGTATTTTAGTATAACGATTATTGACTGTAGTACCAAAAATACAGTGCATATAAGTATAATACAGTACATATAGAGAACTTGTTTCACTATAAGACCATGGTACACCTGTTCTATACAAATAAACAATTTTGAATTTTTGAATTTTGAATTAAGAAGAGATTGCTAATTTCGTACGTTTTGTTTTCTATGTCTTTGGAGTCAGTTAAAAAAGTAAGTAATTCAATACATTTGTGTCGGATCGTATTTTTAACCGACTTCAAAAACAGGAGGTTCTCAATTCGGTTGTATGTTTTTTAGAGTAGGTAGTCGTGACATACATACTCGTAAGGTACCCAAACATCTTTGCCAAACACAAAAGAAATAATGTTATTGAAAATATATATTTCATGTACAGTCAGCTGACGAATTAGCTAACCTCCCCGCTCGAAACCGATGAAGTTTTCTTGGGCAATTGTGTTTGCTTTATCATGAAATTTCGTATAATTGTGCAGGTTAATAAACTGTACGAGTATATAAAATGTTATGTAAAAATATAAATAATCATCTGAGAAAATCTCATCGGTTTCGAGCGAGGGGGGTCAGCTAATTCGTCAGTTGACTGTACATGAAATATATATTTTCAATAACATTAGTTCTTTTGTGTTTGGCAAAGATGTTTGGGTACCTTACGAGTATGTATGTCACGACTACCTACTCTAAAAAAAAACCGAATTGAGAACCTCTTGTCAGCTAATTCGTCAGCTGACTGTACATTAAAAAGATTCATTCTAAGCACATAACACCCCCTTTTTCGGGGCAGCCGTGTATAAACAGGCACAAGATTTAGTTAATTTAAATTCATTAAACAAATAATATATAGGTGGGAACGTCTCATCACACATCGCCATCCAATCCTAAAAGTCTGTTTATGATTTAGGTAGAAGGGATCGGGCAAATTATGTCCCAATGACCACTGCGACCCGAGATGGATCTATTGTAGTCAAAGTCTGTTAGTAAACTATGTTTTTCCCGGGTTTGAAACCCGTTACCCAGAGCTGAGCTCCAAAGGGCCCATCATCATCATCATCATCTATTGGTGGAGATTTGTTGTTAGCACCTTACTCTTCTATTTCTGTTATTCTATCTGATTATATGTCTGTAAATCTTTCTAATATAAATAAATAAATCTCAGCCGAAAAACATCCACTGCTGAACATAGGTCTCCCCCATAGGTTGCCAACGTGAACGGTCCTCGCTATTTGCATTCACCGACGCATACAACGGGCTCCCGAGTAGACTCATTAAACTCTACATCGTATTTAGCTATTTTGTGAACTTTATAATTAATAAGACGGTTCCGTAGCTTAGTTGGTGTTGTGTGCATTCGCCTAACAAAATGTTACGTCCTTGAAAAACTCGTGCAAATGTGCCCAAAATCCAAAATCATCCACATAGACATAAACAACTTCTAGCAGCTATTTCAGAGTTATTTAAGAAAAACAGATTCTGCTGGACGAACGTTAAATAAATTAGGGCACTTTGGCACAACTTTTTTTATTTATTTTTTAAGTTGATAGGCTTACTCTTGACCACAATCAGGTCCGCGAGGGACGAGATGCGGTCGGTGATGGAACGAGTTCACCTAGAAGGTGCCTGTTCACTCTAACTTTGAAAATGCTTGGGTTATAAGCACTCGGAAAAACAGAAGCAGGCAAAGAATTCCACTCCTTGGCCGTGCGCATAATAAAAGATGATTGAAAGCGCTTCGTGCGGCAAAGTGGTATGTCGACCAAGTGCGGATAGTATGCTGCAGTTCATCTGGACTCCCTATAGTAAAATGATGATTGCGGAATGAGCTCATGCAGCCCATGTGCACACTCCCCGAAATACAGCCTGTAAAATACTGATAGACATGCAATTTTCCGGCGGCGATGAGCCAAACTGTGAAGCTTGGTTACCACTGGATTCTCATCACCGATAATTTCTCTTGGCTCTGCGTTCCACCGAATCAAGTGCAGCAAGTTGATATTTTGCTGAGGCATCCGACAGGTGACTGCAGTACTCCATGCAAGATCGGACTTGCGCTTTGTATAATGATAAGCGTTGTCCCGGCGTGAAGTAATGCTTGACCTTGTTCAGAATGCCCAACTTTCTGGCTGCACTTAACTATACATCATCAACAGCTCATATACTTACGTCCCCACCTAGGGGCTCGAGCCTACCCTGAATTAGGGCGATTAGGCCTTAGTCGATTAGGTCTTGGTCGACTTCATACACAACCTTTGAATTTCTTCGCAGGAGTGTGTAGGTTTCTTCACGATGTTTTCCTTCACCGTAAGAGCAGCGTCGAGTACATATGAATTCAAAATTCGAAAACACATTGGTACGTGGCGGGGATCGAACCCGCGTCTCCCGGACGGAAGACAGCGGACCGAACCACTAGACCACCGACGTACATAATATTAATACTAACTATACATAATATTATGTAAAAAAAACCCGAATCTACATCGTGACCCAGCAAAAAAATACCTTAGGATACTTTTGAAATCATTTATGTAGGTGGTACAAATTTAGTATTCAGGGCACATTTAACATAAGATAGCTTCCTTCCTGCATACTTTAAATCAAGTTAAAACTATTATTAAAAAAACATATTACAAACGGCAGCAGAGTCTGTTTGTTTTAATAACTCTAAAACTTTCTGCATGATTATTTTTTAAAAGAAGACGTAACATTTTGCTACGCGAAGGCACACCTAGTTGGTAGCACACTTGCCTACAAAGCACAGAATCATCGTTTCGAATTCTACATAGAAAAAACTATTTTGCCTATTTCTATTATTTTTTCATTATTTTGCGCAATATAAAATTAAATTAAGCCGTGTGGTGACGGCAAAGTAGAATACATTTGTCACTAACCCCTACTCTTCCCGTGGGTGCCGTAAGAGGCGACTTAGGGACTACACATTGAACAGGGAACGGGCAGCAGCGCTCTCAGATACAGTAACCTTTTAATCTGCGATCTGCAACCCGCCTGCCAAGCGTGGAGATTATGGCAAAACCCTCCACTTAAATGAAGGAGGCTCATAGTCCAGCAGTGAACTGTAAAGGGCCGTTGATGTTGATGAAAATTAAATTTACTTAGTGCCTGGTTGGTTGAACAAACAATAAACTGCCCATAAAATTAATGGGTATCCTGACCTGACCCTGCCTGTGTTCATTCGCAATTTAGTGCCATGGGAGACTCGAGTCCCAGGTCATTCACCCTTGGTCTAAATGACCGAATAACTATTAATTAAACCACTATTAAACTAAGCCTGATTTATGAGGTGTTCTACTTGACGTGCTTCAAATTTTTGCTCCCTAGAGATTGGATTTCAAAAATGCAAGCTTATCTTCAAGTTCTTCAGTTCCATCTACAAAAGTAAAATCCATCATATTATTCCAGCTGTTTGTTCTAAAATTCTACAACAAAATTGACACAAATCTTGTTACATAACACAGAGAAAAAAAACACTGACCTGCCATTAAAAAAAAATCCTATACTTCCAGAACTCTTCGTATAATAAAATTACATAAAAATATTTCGATATTAATCTACCTATATACATTCAATAAATAATTGAATTCCATAGGTGGTAACATAATTGAGTCTTATTATGTTTGGTTGTTCTTTTTGCTTTTATAAAATGAATGCGATTTAAACAACAGCAATAAACTCGGCCACCCAGCCCGTGCCGGCATTGTTCCTAGTGGTGGTAAACACAATTTTGACGTAGTTGTCAGTGCTGGTGTAGTCAGCAGGAGTTTCCTCGCAATATGTAGAGATAATCTTCCCAGAGCGGTCGACCAACTGCACGAAGTTAGTCTCGCAAACGCGCATCTGCGTTCGACGTGTAACGAAACAGGGGTCCCGTTTCTTCACAAAACGTTTTTTGTACATATTGATATGTTCTGTAATATTGTAGAACATTTTTTTGTTCTATCATCAATAGTTTCTGCAGCGTATGCGATGAAATAATTTTTTAAGCAATTTTTTTAACACTTTGGTTCACGTTTCATAAGTTTTAGCAAGGATCCCTTATTTTTTCTAGTAACTAGTGGTTCTGTGAGCTGTAGACCTCGCGAGTCTGTATATCTTTTCATATTTATTTTTATTTTTTACTCCACAAACATCCCCCCGACCCATTGATTTTTTAATTTTTAAGCTTTATTTTATTTTATTATATTTTATCTTATTTTATTGGTTAAGAAATGTGACCTGTAGAGGAAAACAGCCTCAGCGTTAGACCTTGTAAGCTGGCAACCCCCATAACTCCGTCATATTTTAAAATTTCTGAAAACTGACTCGACGAAATAATTCGATTAATTTATCGAACCTGCTCACAAAATTTCACGAGAATCGGTTGAGAAACGCGACCTGTAGAGTGAAACAAACAAACCAACAGATGGACATACAAAAGCAAATTTGGCCAAGCTGAAACAGAGACGCTTCGCTCGCTCGGTCAATAAATATAGCCTATGTTACTCGGGGATAATGTAGCATTATAATGGTGAAAGTAGTTTTTTTTTTAAACATACAAAAAGGTTTCCTCTTTATAATTGACCGAGCGAGCGAAGCGTCTCTGTTTCAGTTTGGCCAAATTTGCTTTTGTATGTCCATCTGTTTGTTTGTGGATTTGTTTGTTTGTTTCACTCTACAGGTCGCGTGTCTCAACCGATTCTCGTAAAATTTTGTGAGCAGGTTCGATAAATTAATCGATTTTTTTTGTCGAGTCAGTTTTTGGAAATTTTAAAAAATGACGGAGTTATGGGGTTTGCCAGCTTACAAGGTCTACCGCTGAGGCTGTTTTCCTCTACAGGTCACATTTCTTAAAATAAAAAAAATAAATAAAATAAAACAAAATAAAATAAACTTTAAATGTAAAAAAAATTTGAAAAGATATATACAGACTCGCGAGGTCTACAGCTCACAGAGCCACTAGTGTTAGTATAGAATAGATTAGGAACCAAAGCTCTTATCTCCATAAAGTAAATTGTTGACATCAATAAAATTCACAATACAATAATTGCGTTATTAACCTTATTAAAAGCAAACTATTCGAATAGCGAGTTGAAGACTCAATAATATAGAATATACCATATCGCCGATCAATTGGCTTGGCATTAGAAGTCAAGGGTCAACCTTCCGGTCGACCTATTGATAGAAGCGTCCAGATAGCCAGATATGAAACCCATTCATGTGTCCTCACGTGAACGTGTGACGAGAATAGATCACTATCGAGTTATTTGTCGAAAACAATATTAACTGCTTTGTGATTGCACTCAATGTTAAAATAAATGAATTAAACTGTACTATTACCAAATTGCTGTATTGGTTAGTGCCGCTGCTGCGATACGCGGGTTCGAACCCTACCACGTTACAATATGTTTTTGAATTTCGAATTCATAATACGTAGGTACATTTATTCGACGTTCTTACAATCAAGGAAAACAACATAGGACAAAAACCGGCACACAATATGACTGCTAAGCAAGTAAGCATTTCTTCTACAAATTTTCAGTTAGTATTTTGGAAGCCAGTTTTTAACTTGGCTAATTAGTTACCTCTTTGCCAAGTGCAGTTTTTAATAACTCGTAGTACTACTGTTCGGGTAGCGTTCAAGCTACTGGACAACCATATAATATTAAATAATTAACTTATTATGATCTAGGGCATTCTAGGGCTATTATATCATTATATTAGTGCCACCGATATAAAGTAATTGAATGGTGTTCAATGTTGTCATGAAACATTGTCTCGTTGTCTGTATTCAGGCGCTTAATTAACTATCAGCTTCAAATATAACGACTGCAATAAAACAACGATCTGTTGCAATGTCTGACACTAACTGTATAGTGATTTACAGCTCCGTGTCATGCAATTGATCATCTTCACGCCGATGCATTAAGGCGTCAGTAGTCGACAGGCCCTGAACTGCAGAAGACGCTACCAATTAGGGCCGCTTTAAAATCAGCCTATAACAACACTGAAACATACAACGTTCATCGCTTGTTGAATCAGAAAGAGATGTGTTGATGTGTGAATTAAACCAGCAGTGGTTTAAGAAGTAGGAGCAAAGGAGTGTGATAGTGTCGATGACATCACTGGCGCCGCCGCGCACCAATTGCTGACAATTGTCTCGGGCTGGTCTCACAGATAATTTACAACGAAATGAAATCATTGCATGATCATGATTATGAGCTTACATTGAATCAACGACATCGTACAACCTTAATGGGTTATGTGTATGTGAACTAGAATTTTTATGAGGGTCAGGAAGCTCAGGAACCTTGGGGAAATACTCAGTTTTCCTACTTCTTTCATTTTGTTGTATCATATAACTAATACGTTTGCTGCAAAGATTGGCTACATTATAAGCCATTGGGACCGACTAAGACCTCTGACATGGTTCATAAGGGTCCCGCTGAAAATATGTAACATACATGGCTCATGTAATGTTTTTTTTGTCCGTAGTATAAAGTCAAAACCAATGCCTTCTGCAACTCGGGTCATCTTACTTTGCGGACAATCGGGTGATTCAGATTCCAAGCCAAACTGGAGACTGTCTTTTTATTTGACCACAGAGTCCCCACCTGCTGAACGCTCTACCACTCGTATACAGCTTTATTACTAATGTTCTTAAATACTTACTTTTTTTTTCTTTAACTCATATAAGAATCTGGATTCCTCGTATAAATACTTCCGCGTCTGTTCTTCAGTCGCATTTCCGGCGAGTGTTCAAAGGTCCGTTAACAATGAGAGCACATACATTTACATTACAGCAGCACAAGACAAAGCAGCATTCATACTGAGACCTAATGACGCGCGTCGACAACCATTCATTGTATTGACTCTCGAACAGATCAATTTGATTTTATACCTATACTAGACGGAAACTAGGTGGGAAATGTAAACATCATCGACATAGAAATCACTTAATCAAAAAGAATTCTCTTCTTAATTTTCTTAATTTTTATTGCGCTATCTTACGCTCTTAGCATTTGCGCCTGTTCTGGTAGTAAACTTTTTCACAAACTTAAAAACTTGAGGAGGTTCTCAATTAGTTGTTTTTTTAAAGTATAATGTTCATATAAGTCTTTACCGCGTTGTGTGAAAAGCATAAAAATGATACAACGAAGTCTTTAAATTTCTGAAAAGATAGTAGGTACATACATACAATCTAGCAAAGAGCATTTTTTCAGATAGGTCCAATCGGAATGATCTGACTCAAGATTTATAATCAGTTTATTCTAAAAGATAATACACTCTATAAGGGCAGTCTGGACCAAAATTATGACAAAAAAAACACTAAGTAGGTCATCAGATAACAATTGTCCATAAATCCCCGTCCTCGGTGCGCTTGCGTCTTCATTTTGCCGACGAGTTAAAAGTGCGGACAATCTGAAAGTAATGACGCGTGTAATTCAGCCCAGCCCGTGATCCATGGCGGCTTTCCATATTATACATAATACAATACAATACAACAATATTCTATATAATTATTCCTTTCTTTGCTTGCGATATGTATATCCAAATGCTAGTATCGAGATGCAGGTACCTATCTACCTCCTACTTTTGCCGGAAGTTTTTGACCTACTTTATTAACTGAGTGTTAATCTTTTTTTTTTTGGCTCTCACAACATTCTCCAACAAGATTTTCACTAAGTATATCTTCTTAAGTAGTTTATTTTAGTTTCCTACTTATAATCGTAGGGCTTTGAGTTGAGGGGCATTACTTGAAGAATACGCATTTTACATTTTCTGACGAATTAAGTATGTTGTTTTGTCAAACTCAAGTGTCAAACCGCCCTGTTTGCTTAGATATAACGAAAAATTCCCTTAAGCACCTGGAGTAGGCATTTGTTGTTTCATTCAATACTGCTAGCAGGTACTGAAGTCAACCATACATAACGCAGAGACAATATCTACCAATTTACGATGAAGGGCATCGTTCCCATCGAACATTTGCATCAATTGGACCGAAATCCGATCCCTTGATCGCATGCTCGCACTCTACGTTATAGACTCAGAGCCATTAGTAACAATTAGACCGATATTGATGAAAATTCAATGTACCTATAATTTATACTTGCGATTGTAGGCACTTGGTAAAACTCCATAGTATTATTGGTGATTCAAACACTATATTTGGGTTACTATAGGATGAGCTCTGATAGATTAAAATTTTAAAAACTTTTTAATTTTATTTCGTTTATTTATTTATTTATTAAGTAAAATTACATACTGTTTAGTGATAAAATAAGAGGTGAAGTTACTTTTTTTAAATATTTTAGCTATTATGGTTTTTAAACTGAATATTATTAAAAAAAGTTGTTAACGTCGTATGAAAATTTTTGAAGCTGTCAGAACCCATCCTATAATAACCGAACTATAACGTTCCACATATTTATATTTAAATGATGTGGCTTTGTCTAGTTTTGTAATTAATATTATGTACTTAGTTTTATAACCCCTGATGATGCTTTGAAGCGAAACCAGTCGGGTTCATTTAAATATAAATACGTGGAACGAGTGAGTAGAGTAAGTGTTTTTAATCATCAATGAAAATTCAACGTTTCTACGGTTTGTTATAAGGACGAGATATCTCCGAAACAAAGACTAGTTTTGACGCCAGATTGTTGAACAACCGGTATTTTTTTAACCTGGTGAATTTCGGTTTCAAACCAGATCCCAGGCGAATCACTCGTAAAGCGAAAGCGACTTACGTATCGCTTCTGGGATAAACCTGGTTAATCCCAAGCAGCGCGCGACGAGTAAAGCGCGATGCTCTATCTCTATAACAGAAAAAAATACCGCTTCTTGCGAGCCGAATTGTAATAAAAAGCTCTTCTTAAAATGTACGGACATGCGCGCAAACTGGTTTGAAAATTCAACCAGGTATTCAAACCTTGGATTGTTCAAATCGGTCGTGAAAAGAAAATCATCCAGCCAACTCTTCATGTCATGTAAAAAGGTAATCTTACATCAACTGTGTTACGTGAGAAGAAAGATCACTTAAAGAATATATTCTTTTGTTTTTACACGGGCATAAAATAATAAAAAAAGAATACTGTTAGCTACTATACTAAATAAGCAACTATTACGATCGGCACTAAGAGATGTCAAAAAGAAGTAAAAGCATACAAACTTATTTTTGAAAAATCTTCATGGTCGGACCACGTGACCTAAGGGTTTTTTTCCGCTAATATACAACGTGTTACAAATAATACCAAAAAAAAGAATACTGTTCATCACAGGCATTTAATCAAAATATTCCCATCTCTAATGTCAATCAACCTTGATATTGTATAGACTATCGATTTTCAGAACAGACAAGTATTGATAATTAATACACCACTTATGCCTACATTTTAAAAAGAGATGTACTTAAATCAATTTATGTTAGAAATATTTTTTTTTTGCCTTGATTATCTTGTTTACGTATTTACAAACATGAATATTATTTTGAAATATTTAGTTTATTAATTTATTATATCATAACAAAATTTAATGAATATTTTTTTAATCAAATGCAATTTTTATAATTTCTAAAATAATTGTTCTGATGTGCATGTTACGGTACAAGTAATACGTAAACATTTTTAACCATAGCGGTAAAAATAAGCCCATTGCCCTGAAATGACATATCTGGTCCGATGATTCTTTGACACTGCCTAATCTCTAGAGATGGAAAAATTAAAATGAAATGCCTTCGAAAAAAATATTATTTTTTTTGGTATTTTTTGTAACACGTTGTATAAATTTGATCTAGCTCTGAGTCTATTCGCCAGTACGTACCTATGAGTCGTAGAGCAACTCAGTAAGAAGCTGACAGCAAGTTGATATATTGCCTCACAAGATGAGTTAACTGCCGCGATTACTTCAGTGAGACTGGGAACTGGGGCCAATGACAGACGCGTGTGAATGCTAATGCTCCATAGTGTTCAGTCAGTATTCGAGCCAGTTAACAAAACATCCAATGTATTTTAAGTTTTATCAGTATGTTAACATTTGGAGCTTAATTCATTACAATACAAATATTCTTTATTGACACCAATTATTATGGTGAAATATAATTGTAAACGACACTACTGCTAGTGCAACTAGTAGTGTCCTTGCCAAAAAACGCTGCCTTACGGCCACAATATTCTCAACGATTTCCTCCAAAAATTTTAAAAGTAATAAACCAGGTGTAACAAAACTACAAATAAAGCCGAAAGGGTGTGAATCTGCTCGTAGAACTGAACAACTTTCCCCAAAGAACATAGGTCGAAAAACGATTTTAAAAAATCGCATTCCCATACAAAATTTACTCGTCTTTTTGTAACACCGTGTAAAAGCTGCGCTAAAGTCGCGTGGACAAGTTTTATTTTTTTAACTGTCATAATATAAGCTTTTGCTCTAAAACTCAAACCAATCATCATCAACAGCTCCTCGTCCCCACCTAGGGGCTTGAGCCTACCCTGAATTAGAGCGATTAGGCCTTAGTCGACCACGCTGGCCCAGTGCGGGTTGGTCGACTTCACTCACAACTTTTGATTTTCTTCGGAGGAGTGTGCAGGAGCGTCGAATAAGCCCCGATCGACCCATAGACCCATAGTCACACCGAGATACCGTGTAGGTGCAGGAGCGTCGAATAAGCCCCGATCGACCCATAGTCACACCGAGATACCGTGTAGGTGCAGGAGCGTCGAATAAGCCCCGATCGACCCATAGTCACACCGAGATACCGTGTAGGTGCAGGAGCGTCGAATAAGCCCCGATCGACCCATAGTCACACCGAGATACCGTGTAGGTGCAGGAGCGTCAAATAAGCCCCGATCGACCCATAGTCACACCGAGATACCGTGTAGGTGCAGGAGCGTCGAATAAGCCCCGATCGACCCATAGTCACACCGAGATACCGTGTAGGTGCAGGAGCGTCGAATAAGCCCCGATCGACCCATAGTCACACCGAGATACCGTGTAGGTGCAGGAGCGTCGAATAAGCCCCGATCGACCCATAGTCACACCGAGATACCGTGTAGGTGCAGGAGCGTCAAATAAGCCCCGATCGACCCATAGTCACACCGAGATACCGTGTAGGTGCAGGAGCGTCGAATAAGCCCCGATCGACCCATAGTCACACCGAGATACCGTGTAGGTGCAGGAGCGTCGAATAAGCCCCGATCGACCCATAGTCACACCGAGATACCGTGTAGGTGCAGGAGCGTCGAATAAGCCCCGATCGACCCATAGTCACACCGAGATACCGTGTAGGTGCAGGAGCGTCAAATAAGCCCCGATCGACCCATAGTCACACCGAGATACCGTGTAGGTGCAGGAGCGTCGAATAAGCCCCGATTGACCCATAGTCACACCGAGATACCGTGTAGGTGCAGGAGCGTCGAATAAGCCCCGATCGACCCATAGTCACACCGAGATACCGTGTAGGTGCAGGAGCGTCGAATAAGCCCCGATCGACCCATAGTCACACCGAGATACCGTGTAGGTGCAGGAGCGTCGAATAAGCCCCGATCGACCCATAGTCACACCGAGATACCGTGTAGGTGCATAAGACTTTCAAAAGTGCATATTTTTAAAACACCAAATCGAATGTTGTCATAATTTATTTACGTCGTCGTTCAAATTGACTTGAATTGTTGTAGAGGTAGGTATTATTAGGTAATTGATTGATTTGAGAGCGTCTGTGGTCTAGTGGTTAGGGCCGCTGCCTCCCGTTTGGAAGACGCGGGTTCGAACCCCAGTACGTGCCAATGTGTTTTCGAATGTCAAATTCATATTATGAATCATTCATATTATTAAAGATACATCCGGACACTATGAAAGCACGTGCTCATCACTATGAAAGCATTGCCCTGGGCGGGATTCGAACCCACGACCCTGAGCTTCGTTGGCAGGCGTAAAGATAATGCTGTATAAAAATATAATTTGAGATGATAAGCTGATAAGCGAGCAAAACTTGGGACTTGTCTTGGGAAATGTCTAAAAAAACACACGACTGATCTATCCAAATTACTGAGCGGTTTTCTGTAGAAATTAATTTATTGATGACTTTCCTGGACGTCGGGCGTCAAGTGATGCGGCCCATTAAATCCAGACGCGTGTAAATGCCACAGTAAAATGAGTAAGTATGGAGAATATGCTTTTAATGGTGAAAGAGGCGCCTTCGAGCCAAGGCAATGGCCGTCCTTGAAGCCGGCCAAATTACTTTAGTCGTTAGCAAGGATCAACAGTCTCCGTGGCCGTGTGAGTTATTCCCGTCTGTCCCCATTCGTCACCATTCGGGGATAAACAGGAATCACACAATTGGAATAAGGGGACAAAAAGGAATTTAAAATTTCCTGTTTGTCCCCAAATATGGGTAAGGAGTGTGAAGAGCTAATCTGTCCTTCAATTTAATTTAAGGGAATTTTTAATATCTCTGCACCCATAATCCATAATTGGGGACAAACAGGAAATTTAATTCCTGTTTGTCCCTTAATCTAAATTCGGGGACAAACAGGAATGTATGATTCCTCTTTGTCCCCGAATGGTGACAGATTCGGGGACAGACAGAAATAACTCAGTGCGCCCAAATAAGTCTTACCCACGGGCAGGAAAGTGGATATGGAATACAAAATATTGTATGAAAAAAGTTACTGGTCGATAAGGCGGGGTTTCTGACGCGCGTCGCCTCGAGCGATCGTCTTTTGTTTCTCTGAGAGCCACCCTTCAGCCAAATAAAATAACTGGCCAAGCACGTGTCGGACCACGCAAAGTGTAGGATTCCGTAGTTGCCTAATATGCAGAATTTAAAAAATAACCCCCTCTTCACGTGTACTAGAGGAGAGGAACCCTAAAAAAAAATTTTTTTTTAAGATTTTATTCTTTAGCTTTGACGGCATATTTAATATGTATGTCCGTGCCAAATTACAGCCTTCTAACATTAATCAAAATATTTTTCTATGATATTTGTAGTACCAAATTTCTTACTTGTACTAGTACTTTTTATAAGTTGGTCTATTATTCGATAACCTGTAAAGTCTACTTGATATTGATAGTTTTCCTTTTAAATTCATCATTATACACTACTACCATGATTTTTTTCACGTTTCCATATACAACGGTTTCGCTGGTAGAGAGGGGGGAAACTTGACTCTGACAAAAATAAGCACTTTAAAACGGAATATTTGTAAAACTTACACTAGCATCGAAAAATGGTCTACCTCAAACTATAAGGTAATCGTGAAAAAAAAAAATAACCGCCTCTTGACGTGTACCAGAGGAACGCAAAAAATTTTTTTTTTTAAGATTTTATTCTTGAGCTTTGTCGGCATGATTCATATGTACATTCATGCCAAATTACAGCCTTCTGGTACTAAGAGTCTCTGAGCTAAGCCGCGGACAGACAGACAGACAGCGGACGGACCGAAACTATAAGGGTTCCTTTTTTACTACGGAACCCTAAAAAAGAAAACAAATGTGAGTACGAATAGATTTACTCTCGGAGGAAAAAGTCCGAGGATTTACTTGCTGAAGTCTCGTAGAAATAAATGCTCAATGAAAATGTTTTACTACTTAAATAATTATTATTTCATCATCATCATCTCGGCCGGAAGACGTCCACTGCTGAACATAGGCCTCCCCCATAGGTTTCCACCGAGAACGGTCCTTTATTATTATTATTATTTAAGCAGGCAAACGAGCGGACGAGCCACAGTGGTGGTAAGTGGTCATCGTCGCCCATGGCGATACGCAACACCGGGAGGGTTGCCAACGCATTGCCAGCCTTTGAGAGCCCTGTATACTCGCCCCTTGAAGAACCCCATGTCAAAGCACAAAGGAAACACCTCAGGGGAGAGCTTATTCCACATCCTGCAGGTACGCGAGAGGTCCTGCGCTACTTGCATCCACCGGCGCCCAGCAACTTTCACCAAGTCATCTGTCCACCTTGTGGGAGGCCGTCCAACACTACGCCTTCCGGCCCGCGGTCGCCATTCGAGAGCCTTTCTTCCCCATCGGTTATCAGTTATTCGGCCATCGGTTATAGTTAGTTATTTTTCATTATTATTTACTTGAACGGAATAACTCAAGTAAATATGGAAATTTTGTCTTCCAACAAAAACAAAATCCATAGATCCAAATATTTCCTTAGTAACTGATATTTAAAACTGTCTATATATCCTGTCTGTGTTATGATTATGAATTACATCCTGAAGCTAGTTCGTTGGCCGCGATCGGGGCTGGCAATTAAAACTTTGGCGTTTCATCAAACCGAACCGAGCTGCCGAATCCGGAACATTTATCCACCAACGCATTTCGTTGTGCGAAAATAGCAAGTCGTCGAGTGGGGTGCTCTAGTGGCCGATATTTTTCAATAACTAACAACTGCTATGTGTACCTACCTGATATTACATGTTTTTTTTACTTTTATGTGACGACATACAGTAAAGTAAATATTTTTGGCGGTTGAGTGTAATAAGTACTGCAGCATCATTGCTTATTGATTAAAAATCGTACTGCAATAAGTTTTGAAGCTGCAGTTCATGCAACCGCCAAAAATATTTATTTGTTCGTAGCCATGTCCTATCCTATGTATGTAATCGGTATGTCACCGTAAGATTGTAAACATCGTTAGTTTATAATCTGTCTCGCGAAATTGTAAACTGACGAAAAATTTTAAACTGCAACCAACCATTTACAATTATATAGGTATAATAAACTAAATATAAACTGTCGAAAAAACGCATTATTTCACGATAGTTTTCTATTAATGTCAAATCGTCAAATTGTGAAAAACCTGCAGAGAGTTCATATCTGTCCAGTTTATTATTCGTACAATTGCAAACAGTCCCTAATTGGTCGGTTTGGAAAGTCGGTAGCTCGTTCCATAGAGTTTTATTTTTATTTGTAGCCACTAATAGTGTATCATCTATGATAATATCTACAGCTAAAACCGACCAATCAGGGACGGTTTGCAATTTGACATTGATCGATTATACTTAAACTATCGAGGTTGGTTGTAGTTTCACAATTTTTCGCCAGTTTACGCCAGTTTCACAGTTTTCGCCAGTTTTTGCGAGACAGATTATAAACTATATTCTATATTTTTCTTTATAAGGTGCTTATACACACCGGTGTTGAATTGTTAACCATTAAGAAACAGTAAAATGAATGCTTCAAAACATTGTTAGGCCTGCTTATAGGTACTTACATTTTGAGGCAGGTACAAGTACAACCCGACACATTTGAAATAGTTAACGTAAATTATAAAAATCGTAACTTGGCGGTAAGGTACAACAACACGAAGAGAATAAACAAATTTATTTTTAAGGGTTATAATGATTAACAGTAATTTCTTACGCGTTATGACCACAATAACAAATTCGTCATATTATAACCATCATAGTTATGAAACACAGCAATAAAATAAAGCACCCATCCTATCATATTTCATACATCCTTTAATTAATAGAAGAATTTAAAAATAAACATCAATGTAATCTTTGAAAACTAAAAGAACCATATACAAGTAAGCTAAAAAAATAAAGTTATTTCGATGTCTATCTTTATATCCTAAAAATAATGAAATTCCTTAGATGGTACAGTACAATAATTGAGTCGATTTTAAATCAAAACTATTTATACAACAGCAATAAACTCGGCCACCCAGCCCGTGCCGGCATTGTTCCTAGTGGTGGTAAACACAATTTTGACGTAGTTGTCAGTGCTGGTGTAGTCAGCAGGAGTTTCCTCGCAGTATGTAGAGATTATCTTCCCAGAGCGGTCGACTAACTGCACGAAGTTAGTCTCGCAAGCGCGGCCCAGATCGAACACTGAGAAACGCAAACGTAGATGCGTGTTCGACGGCGTCTCTAGCTCCCACTCACAAGATGCTATCTGCCGGTAATCCTTCGGATATAAAGGACTCGTCACTTTGCCCAACAAATTATGCAATTTACCCCCACACCCTTGCCCTTTATCCGTCGCTACGTAATTTAAATCATAAGATAAGTGCACGTCATCATTAAAATAATTATGCAGTAACACATGCCTGCCGGTCGAGAAAAATGCCTTTTCAGTCTCGTAACTGGAAGAGATTCTGTATAGTTTTGGAGAATCAGCCTTTTCACCATCAAAGATATCTAAAAATATACTGTCTTCATCGTAACCTCCATTGTTCTCAATGTAAAGAAAATACAAGGATATGGTATGATTCTCCGGAACAGTGATGAGAGTATAGCAGTCGTGTTTATCTTTTGGGTGCCAGTTGAGAACAGACGTGATCCTACCCTCAAGTTCAGTATAGTTCCTTCCACAAAATCCTAAATAAGAAATTTCTAATTCTACACCTCTATGTACAAGCGAGTCTGACTCAGGAGAAGTTTGTAAATGAATGGAGGCACTCTTCTTTAAGTATAGATCTATGTTTGTCTTTTTTCCACAGTACTCGTATCGATCAGGGTGTTGCAAATCTTCCTCGTAAAACAAGTAGCTGGGAGAGTAGAAATAGTCATTATTACCGCGCAAAACAAAATCTTTTCCAAGACTTGAGTTCGTAATTTCAGGTACGCTGATTATGAGAAGCTTGTCTTTATTGCAAACGTTGGAGTCCGGCTGCCCGGGACGTAAGTCGAGATTTTTGATATTTATATGTAGAGTGTTGTATTCGTCAGAGTCAGCATCGATATGGTAAACACAATGAATACCCCGCGGAATAAAACTTGTTGCGTAGCTTGGACTTTTTATAGTTTGAATCTTCGATGAATCGACAGTGTAAACTCTTTGACCACAGATAGAACGCTGAAGTGATAATTCAGCTTTGAACCCTGCGCTTGTTATCTCTCCATCTGTAAAAAGTCTCACAGTCATGTGATTTTCAGAAGAAATCAACTCTTTTCCATCTGGTATATTATGTCCACAAAACGTACCAATCACTAAGTCGTTTGGATTGATACCATCCATGATTTGTACACCATCGCAATCACATTTACTGAATCCGATAGCTGTCTGATTGATACCTTCACAAGGCGCAATGTGAAATTGTTTAAATTTGATTTTGATGGTATAGTCAGAAGGAGCTTTTATATTCCATTGGCAGTCTAAGAAGTTTTCATACACGGTACTACCATTAATGAGGAGAGAGTTGAAATTCTTTGTAGCATCTGGTGATAAATGTGTTAAATCTATTTCTCCCCCACAACCAACAGTCGAAGAGTAACCGAATAAAATGTCAGCCTTAAACCCTTTAAAGCTGTAGCTACTGTCACTAATAAATTGCACAGCCATGTTGTTACCAGTGCTTCTAATTATGGTAGGCGTATCTATCTTATGAGTGCCACACAACAGGGCGAGTTTCTTGTCATCGTCTACCCAATTACTATTGAACAAAGCTACGTTATCAGAGTAGCAATAACCGTCTTCCAGTTCAATATATTGAAACTTAATAATGACAATTTTGTCTTTAGGTGCCTCGATTATCCAAGTACAATTCTCGTTGTTGTTATAACTCTCAGAATCAGGATTAGAGCTTATAACTGTAGGTTGCTTAATATAACCTCCACACATATAAAGTTGATAAGATAGCTTGAAACCTTTTCTTTGAATATAGCTGTCTGATCTAAAAGTAAGAGTCACTTTATTGTATTCGTTTGAAATTCTTGGTTTTTCAGATTCGCAATAAGTGGCCTGAAGATAATCATAATCATTTTCAGCAGTAATAGTCAAATTATCGAATTCACAAGATGGATATGTTCCTTCTAGTATGAAATCTAAGAACTTAATCAAAACTTTACTATCACCGCCTAAAATTTCGTATTTGCAATCCATGTCTGGCAGATATATGAAGGGACTTCCAGGGCTGTACAAATATTGCACGTTATTTGTTGCATGGTATCGACCCCCGCAGATGGTGTCCCATTGAGCTTTGAACCCGTCCAGTTGAGTTTCTGCGTCAGTTCGGAACACTACCTTCATCTTGTTGTAAGTGGAGTTAAAAACCGGAGGCAACAAACGTCCGCACACCCGTCCCACTTGCAGCCAAGATTCATCCTTCCAATCGTAAATTATTACAGCGTCTTTCGTACAATTTGATCGCTCTTCAATTGCAAATCTTTCGATAAAACGAAGAGATATCCTGTTACCTTCAAATGTTCTTATTTCCCATGAACATTCCACGTTTGGTTCATAATTGTGGGGAAAATGTGGTGATTCAAAAATACGTTGATAACCTGATAATACTCCACCGCAATAATCCGATTTAAGTTGTGCCAACAATCGTATGGTAGTATTGGATTTAGCAATGGAGTAATATTGGATGACCATAAATCGAAATGGTGTTACAAGAGGTGAATCTTGCATTTGGGTTTTACAATATTCCGCTATAGATGGAGTGGTATCATCGAATCCTTGTTTTATTTTGACATATTCACTATCGCAATCTAACTGGAAGGAACCATCTAATTTTATTTGTGCTTTAGTGTCAAATGGAATGCGAATAACCCAATCGCAGTATAATGTATCGTTGTAGTCATTAGGTATATCCAAAATGTTGATTTCATTTTCACTGAGTTCAATAACACCACCACAGGGATTCAATTTCCATTCAATATGAAAATACAATGAAGATAAATGAGGTTTTGTTGCTATTATCGCCATTACATTTGATGGAATCGTGAAAGACTTAACAACATTTCCACACAACTGTTTTGAGAATGATACACTCGATACTGAAAATGAACTTATTGTCACTTTGGGTTCAGAGAAAGTACAAAAATTAAGATTCCGAATTGTAGATGAATTTAGCGTAGCTGTGACATACAAAGTTTTGAATGTGTCATTTGTAGACAAATTTGGTTTGTATCGCCAATTACATGCGTAGGAGCGATCGAGGTCTGGTGAGAGTAGCTCGCGGCCTGGATCGGTTAAATCACCTCCACACAACGCTGCTTCATTTGTGCTAAATTTAGCTTTGAAACGTTGTTTTGTGGCACGAGAATCTAACCAAAAATAAAGACCCATGGTATTTGCATTGGATTCATAAACATTTGTTGATTCTGGACGCAATGGGGTTTGGAATTGCAAATCATTATAAATACCTATTCGTTGCTTATCTATACTGGAATCTAAAATCTCTAATCGAATACGTCGTGATTTGTCAGGTGTTATTATTCGCCAGTTACAGTACCGAATACTTGTTTCCCGTGGATAACCCGGAGACGTTAAATATCCTTCAGGTGTGGTTATTACTCCTCCGCATGAAGGCCTTGAAGAATTAAATGTAAACCGAAAACCTCTATGTGTAACAGGAGCAGACCAGTCGCTTTGCGAACCAATGTGAAGTTTAATAATCACTTCATTAGATGAAGTTTGTATCGGTGACATGTCTTGATCAATATCATTAGCACAATAACGCTGCAAAACTGTTATAGTGTTGTTAATTGTTTCATTTTCTTCAATATTAACTTTGGTACCACATGCTAGTGTGGACTCTGGCAAATCAATGTCCTGTGGGGTAATAAAGAGAGTTAGTCCCCGGGATCCAACTATTCGCCATTCACAAATCGACCCGTATGGTATTGCTTGAAGGTGAGGATACCCTGGTGAAATTACTTCTCCTCTGTTTGCTATTATAGTGCCACCACAAACATCAATAGAAACGTTAGCTTGAAACCCATTTCGTGGTTCTGCCAGCTGCGTGTAGTACTTTATGTACATACTATTTCCACTTGTCTTTATAGTACTTGGTTTAGTTTTGCCGCAGTATCGACTTTTCTTCGGTGAGATATCAGTAGAACCATCTCTGATTTCCACGTATTCAAGTGAACAATCATTTCTTTGGTCTAGATCAAGTCTATTGATAAAATCTAATCTTAGGATTTCTCCAGGTGGACCTGTAAATATCCATACACATTCTGAATAAGGAATAGGCACTGACGGAAAGTTTGGAGAATTAAAAACTTCCCACGGATGATCGGTATCCAATGCCGATGTCCCGCCACATTCAACACCTTTTTCTTCATATCGAAGCCTGAAGTTAGTAAATTTGGCTGAACTGTCATATTTATACGTAACGAATATAGCATTGCTCGTAGATTCAATCTTTGACGTATCTTCATGTTCTTTCCCGCAGAATATGGCGTTGTTTCCCAGTATTGGTGCTTCTTCTGAATCTCCATTCCGAATGGTAACACTCGTCAAACATTCGTTGTCTGAGGGAGTGATGTTGAAATGGTCAAAATATAATTTTATAACCCGACCTGGACGCACTTTTACTATCCAGTCACATCTCTGCAAACGTTTTGATCTGAAATTGAAATCTTTTAACTGAGGTTGGATAATTCCCGAAAGTTCGCTCATGAAGCTTCCACAGACAGACCTTACCTGTGCTTTTAAGCCTTCTCGAGTAACTGATGCATCCGTTTTAAATGTTATCTTCATATATTTTGATGAATTGAATTCCTCCTTAACATCCTCAGATAAGCAAACGTCTTTTATCACAGGCTTCCAAGAACTTAAGGAGTTCGAAGAAAAAATGGAAACTGAGTCAGCAAAGCAGGTTGGAGTTTGTTCTAATTGAAGTTTTATAAAATTTAAATTGATGTGCCGACCTGGCATAGCTTGAAATACCCACTCACAATTTAAATTGTTTTTGTATTCTTTGGGATATCCTGGAGACTCGAACGTAAGCTCTTGACCAGGATAAATGATTTTCGTTTCATTGAAACCGCAATTTGGTTTGGTACTGGTATATTCGGATTCAACGTCTGTGTCAGCGACAGCCCAACTAAGATGAAATATTGAACCCAAGTTAGATTCGTCTAATTTCAATTTGATAAAAGCTACATTTGATGATGTTCTTATTTCTTTAACACCTTTTAATATTCCACAAATTTCTTGGAGAACTGGAGCTTCATCGTCATATCCGTCGTAAAAGTTTAAACTATTGTAGCAGATGGAGTCTTGTGTCGGAACTTCTACGTTATCTACGCTGATCGAGATCGTCGTTTGTGACTCAGTAGAAATTCGCCAAGTGTATTCACCAACGCCGTTATAGTTATGAGGATACAAAGGAGAAGCAATTTCGCCACTTTCTAAACCATTTATTTCATTTCCGTGTAAAAATCCGTAATGTAGAATAAAACCCCTTCCATTATTTTCACTATTACTGTGAAATTTTAAGTACAATTTTGTGGCAGTGGTTGTGTTTGTAGGTATTTCAGAGCCGCAATACACGCCTAGTAGAGTTCCCGCTCCACTATTTTCACGTACTTCTAAATAATCTTCGTTGCAGTGTTCTGACCACTCTAAATCAAATCGCTCAAATGTGACGTATACTCTATTACCTGGAGAGGTGCTCAAAATCCATTCACAACTAGTGTTGCCTGGGTAAGACTGAGGATAATTAGGTGAGGCTATACTGCCTTCTTCCGAGGTGAGGGTGCCACCACAGGCAGACACTAAAGGCGAATAGTGGACAGCAAATTGTCCTTGTGCTGTGCCGTTGTAAGCGCCAAAAATAAGCGTAAGCGCACTGCCTCTGCTCACTATCGTTGGTGGAACCTTATGTCCACAGAACTCATCCACCATAGGAGCATCAGAATCATCGCCGTCAAGTACTCTCAGAAAAGACGTAGGACAATTTCGGTTTGTTACAATGTTTGTATCTTTAGGAATTGACAAAAACGTTACAGTTAAACTTATTTTTTGATCTAGTGATGGAGCTAATATTGTCCATGTACAATTGTCAAGAATGTGCGTATTGTGCCACTTGTCACTTGCAATGATTCCATCTAACTTTGCAGTTATGGTCGCCCCACAAATCACAGTAAAGTTTGCTTTAAAGCCTTTGGCAGAACCATGGTTATCGGATATAAACTGGACACCTAACATATTTTTCTTAGAAATTATTGGTGTTAGCTGTGTGTTTGGACAAATGCGCTTTGTATAATTCGTATCTAGGATAAATTCGCCGTCATATATATCTACAAGGTCTCCACAGTCTGCATCAGAATCTGAATACAAGTCAAAATCCAAAAAATTTACTTCAATTCTGTGATTTTTAGGCACAACTAAACTCCACATACAGTTTAAATTGTTGTCATAGTTTTTAGAAGGATAATTTTGGGAATGTATTACACCAGAAAGTGTCTCAATTCTTCCTCCACAAACGGATAGGTACGAATTAAACAGCGCCGAGAAATGTACATCTTTTAACGCAGATTGCTTCACAAGTCTAACGAGCATGAAGTTAGTAGTCGAGGTTACAGTCAACACTCCACCAGTATTGCGGTGACAAATTTTAGTTAAAAGAGGTGTATAAGAGTTTTGTCCATTGTAAAACTCGATAGCATCTGTTGTGCAATTTTTAGAAGTATCCATATAAAGATCAAGAATATTTATAGTAACACTTGTTCCTTGTAATGTTTCGATCACCCAATCACATTCTAACTCTCCACGTGAAGTTAAAGAGCTATCTATAGTTATAGTTCCATAGCTTTTCTTAATATAACCACCACACCCAAATCGCACCCATTCCAGCCGAAAACCGTGAGACGGCACGATATGGAAGGGGCCAGAATTAAATTTTATTTGTAATGAGTTACTTTTTGTTGTCACTCTAGCTGGAATCGTTTGTCCACATAATGGCTCACCATAATTAATATCTACTGAGTCTTTAATTTGCATGTATTCTGAGAAACATGGAAGGTTTGTCATTGTAGGAATTCTACGAACTGAAACAAAAGAATGGAATTTTCGACCTATATCAAAATTTGTAAATGTTACGTTTATTCTGTTACCTTTTGGAACATTTATTATCCAAAGACAATCTAATCTGGTCGAATACTCACCAGGATATCCAGGACTTTCAATAACACCATGTAGACCTGTTAAGTTATTTTGACAAACTGTATTATACTCTATCAAGAAGCCTTTGCCACCGATGTAAAAATCTGAACGGAATTTGATAAAAACGTTATTTGTTGTTGACTCTATTGTTCTTAATTCGGGGTTCTTGTAACAATATTTTCCCATACTTGGGCTGTTCTCATCCCGCCCATCGAAAATTTCTACATAGTCATCTCGGCAGTTATGAGTTACTTCTAACTCTAATTCTGTAAAGCTAAGTCGTATCTTGGAGCCAGCACTGGTTGCGATTCTGTAGAAACATTCAGCGTTTTCATTGTAATTAAATGGGTAATTTGGCGACGATAAAGAACCAGAAGGACTAGTTAGTTTTCCACCGCAACCGGATACAGTACTATCCCATTCTATTTTAAAACCGCTACCCGTTATGTACGAATCTGAGTGAAAACGTAAGAATAATGCGTTCGAAAACGAGATTATCCGTTTGGATTGGAAGCTTCCACAAAGTCTTTGCATCAAAGGAGAAGTTTGGGATGCGCCGTTTCTTATATCCAAATAGTCTCCGTAATCACAAATACCACGCATTGGTTGTTCTAAGTTAAACTGAGTAATATTGAGAACAATTTGTTGACCGGCAGGCGCAGTAATTGTCCACTCGCAATTTCGGTTGCTGGGATATCTTTTTGGCCATCCTGGTGAATACAAATAACCATGTGTTTTGGTGTAAGTTCCCCCACAATGTGATTGTGCATCTAAGAACGCAAATGAAACTGAAAATCCTTCTGAACGCACGCTAAAGTCAGATTGAAATTTAATTTCAAGTTCATTCGTTGTTGTAGTAATTGCTGGTGGTAAAGTATTGCCGCAGTATTTACCTAAATCATTTTTTTCATTATTTTCATCGACTTCACTAAGCATTACATAGTCGCTTCCACATGAAGGCATATTCTCAAGATTGAATCTGTTCCATGTTAATTTTATGTGCATTCCTTCTGGAGCTAACAATATCCAAACACAGTGCTGATCATTTGAGTAGGAGTCTTGGCCAGAACCGGAAGGATGGTTAATAATACCATTTGTATTTTTGTAGATTCCTCCACATTCAACATCTACAGTAGTGAAGTTGGCATAAAATCCGGTTCCTGAAATACTAATATCGGAGCTAAATTTGAGATACATGTAGTTGTGCGTGGACGTAGTCATAGGGGGTGTGTGTTGTGTACCACCGCAATACTTTCCTAGCAGTGTAGCATTAATGTTGACACCGTCTCGGATTTCAACATAGTCATATCGGCAATTGTAATAATTATTATCTTCAATATCAAAGTCTTGGAATGCTAGTTGGATTACTTTTCCAGGAGCTGTACCAATCAAATACTCACATACCCTGTTTGCTGGGTAACTGAACGGATATCCCGGTGATTTAATAATACCACTGTCGCCCATTACAGTCTGTTGACATACAGTTTCATAAGCTATTCGAAAACCTTCACCTGATACGCTATGATCTGACCTAAATTTAATGTAAATTTGATTTGTAGATGAAGTATAAGATTTTGGATACGTACTTCCACAAAATCTTCCAACAAGTGGAGATTCTTCTGAAGGGCCATCATACACTTTCAGAAAATCATATCTGCAATGCACCGATCTTTCTAATTTAAACAATTTGAAGTTTATTCGAATTTTATTTCCCGGATCGGTTTTGATTTTGTATTCACATAAAATATTACTTAAGTACTCTCCATCATATGATGGTGATGATATTTCACCTTTGTCTGAAGTATAAAGACCTCCACATCCAGGCATTCCTTCCGCAGGAGCGAAAGTGGCTTGAAATCCGTACCCAGAATTATATCCATCTGAATGGAAGTGGATCAGCATATCAGAACCGGCTGACGTTATAGGTGCCGGATTAGTAGAATTACAGTACTGACCAAGCAGAGGATCCGTCGTATGGTCGCCGTCGTAAATTGACACATAATCGTAACTACAATTTGGATGCACTTCAATATCAAGAGAAAAGAAATGTAATTGTATTCTCTTGCCTAATGTTGTGGACAAATGCCAGTAGCAATCTCTGTTGGGTGGATATTTTCCAGGAGAACCGGGGGTGCTAATTTGACCGTGAGCTCTGGCGTCGAATTCACCTCCACATACTGGATTAATACTGGTCCAGTGCAATGCAAAGCCATCTTTAGCAACAGTTTGATCAGATCTGAACCAAAAGTACAAGTTGTTGTGACTTGAAATTATGTTACCACCTTTAGGAAACTCATTTCCACAAAATCTTCCAATAAGCTGACTAGCCGAACTTCTACCATCATGAATTTGCAAAAAATCATACATGCAATCGGGGTGCACTTCTAGTTTAAATTTACTAAATGTTACATTGATAACTTTATCGCTTTCTGTATGGATCACCCAGGCGCACCTAGCATTATGGTTGTATGTGGTATTAGATAAAGGATAAACAATACTACCTGCTGTAGTCTGCAGATAGCCACCACAAGTTGACACCGCAACATGACATAGGTCACCAGAGTACCGAGCTGAGCACTCACATCGAAATCCTCTTGGCGAACTCTGGTCGGTGCTGCACCTGCCGCCATTGAGACAAGGGTTTCTCGAACAGTAGTCGTGCATAGAATCGCAATGCGCTCCCCCGTAACCCCTGTAGCAAATGCAGGTATAGCCGGAACGCAATGGATGACATTGTCCATGTATGCCACAGGGATTAGTATCGCAACCATGACTCGAGTTGCTGGTTGAGACGTAACAGCCATGTAATCCGATTCCATCTCCTTCCATTCCTAGGGGGCAAATACATTGCGCCATTTGCCCACCGAGTGCTGAATTGTCGATGCACTGTGCAGAAGGGTGACAGCCGCCACGGTTGATGCTACAGGAACCTCGCCAGATGCAAGTGACACCATCGCCTTGATATCCAGTTGGGCACGAACCACAAATGCGCGATCCAACTGTGTTGTGACAGGTGACCATAGGGCTAGTGCTGCAGCCTCCATTAGGGATGGTAAGACACTCGTCGATGTCGGAGCAAATATATCCATCGCCTTCGTAGCCTGGAGGACATTGTCCACAACGAAAAGATCCGGGCATATTTATGCATTCAACTCTTGGATTAACAGAGCACCGCGGACCCTGGGAAGATTCGCATTCATTGATGTCAGTCAGGCAAGCATCACCTGTTCCATTATTTGTCCAACCTTGATCACATATGCATTTGATTCCTTGTCCAGTGTTGGTCGGCACGCAAATTCCATGTCCACACATTTCGAAATCTCCTCCAGAACAATCTTTGTTTCTTCTCGTGCAGTGTTGTCCATACCAGCCCTGCCTACATTCACATTCGTACGAACCAGGTGTATTTTTACAATTCGCTCCGTTTTGGCAACCTAAATCAGTGCCTTGATAAATGCGACACTCGTTGATATCTTCGCTACAATCATTTCCTTCCCAATTTGTTGGACACAGACAGAAGTATCCATTAACCTGGTTTAGACAAGTGCCACCGTGAAGACACGGACGTGACTGACAGTGATCTCTTCCCATACTGTTTACAAGGATCTGAAGGTTGGCTACTCTCGTCGTCAGTCTGTTAATCCTTCTCCACAGTAAAGTAACATTGGACCCTTCCGAAGATTGAACATCTGGACGGCTTTCTAGTCTTTCTAGTCTCCGCAAAATACCTTCTGGTCCATTTATATAACTTTCCAGGTCATTATTAGTAGGTTGGTATTGTGCATCACCTCTATCAGTTATATTTATGTTAAGCAAGTTGACGCCTCCTACGAAGATCGTGGATTTTGGTCCATTTGTTTGTAGATAAATGTTTTTATCAGATGCTGGTTCGAAGATGAGGTGGCCATCGTTGGTTTTGATTCTTGGTCTATCTTGATATACATCGGCTTCGAGGTGGACAAACCAGACGACGAAAAAGAGACACTGTACAAGTATTGTAGGCATCGTCCACGTGTTGTGCGACGGCCGAATATAACTGTACTAACTGCTTTACAATTTCAATGCTAAAAGTGGGCGATACTATGATCCGCCCCGATTCCCGCCCCCTATTGCGATAAAACAATGTTTTTCAACCAGGGCCATGTGGTAAAAATGGTTGATAAGCGTTTTTAGGGTTCCGTACCTGAAAAAGTCACTCTTCTACGAGACAGAAAAAGCGTTTTTAGGGTTCCGTACCTGAAAAAGTCACTCTTCTACGAGACAGAAATTGATTCCTTAGATTATAAAAACGTCTGGTCAACTGTTGTTCCAAATCAGCGGAGTAGATTGTAATGCCATCAAAAACATAACTTGTAAAAAAACCAAGTCTCGCACGCAACTTAGTCTACCGTAAAAAGTTGTGAGATCCATGTAATACCAAGTCGGTTAATTTATTCAGTCCCTACTTAAGAGTCCTTCTGTCTTAAGTTATTACGTAATTAGCTCACCTAACAACATCTTATAGTGACCAGATCAATATTAAAAATCTCTTATGTTTTAAATAAATACATAGATTGACCTGGCAATCGCATGAAAACACAATGTATCTCACAAGTAATACATTATTATATTAAATTTGATTGTTTAGTGCGATTGCCAAGTCAATCTATGTATTTATCGCATGAAAACATAATGTATCTCACAATTAATACATTATTATATTAAATTTGATTGTTTAGTGCGATTGCCAAGTCAATCTATGTATTTATTTAAAACATAAGAGATTTTTAATATTGATCTGGTCACTATAAGATGTTGTTAGGTGAGCTAATTACGTAATAACTTAAGACAGAAGGACTCTTAAGTAGGGACTGAATAAATTAACCGACTTGGTATTACATGGATCTCACAACTTTTTACGGTAGACTAAGTTGCGTGCGAGACTTGTTTTTTTTACAAGATATGTTTTTGATGGCATCTCATTTCTTTTTGTAGATCGCATGAAAACACAATGTAAAAATGCACACCTACGCTCCACCTACCCTACACCTAACCTACACCTACCCTATACCTACCCTGCACCTCTTATTCAATTATATTCCATTATACAGGTACACTGATTCATTTACTGCAAATGTAACTTTGTAATCCAAGATTTATATGGGATTACAAAGTTATCTAGCAAATGATGTATCTAGAAAACTGGGCCGAAATTGCAAAATGTTTTAGTTTTTCCTTGGTTTATACACTAAACACTAATTCCATTCTAAATTTGAAGCTTCTATGTCTGCTAGAAGTGCCTTAGAGTTTTGATGATCGGTCAGTCAGTGAGTGATAAGAAACTTTGACTAGTTATAATTCATAAACTACTGGTTCAAATTGATTGAAATTTGAAATATACCGTATTTATACAAAGCCTGCTTGGTTACTGAAAACTCAGGCTTCTAGTTTTATCCACAACGAAGTTATAGGGGGGTCGAAAATGGCCTGAACTGCTTCGAGAAAAGTATGGTACGGCCGTGCCGCTTTTTTGCTCGACTTGGCGGGGGCACTGCCGTGCCCCCAGATTATGACTCATGTATGATTCTTTACAAGTATATTTAAAAGAAAAGTACAAAAGATACAATTCCTGTGGAGTTTTTTCAGGCCGTTCTTCTTCACAGAGGGCGTACACTGGTAGTGAACGTGCCATCCATGATTGTTCAATTATTGTATGATCTGCTATTTTGTGTCGTACATAACACGCTTCTTTTCGAAAAGGTATGCAGAGCAAAACAAAAATGCTACTTCGCTACATCCATATAGACGAATAAAACAATAGGACATATGCTCAGAATTATTAGATAAATATGCTCAGTGAAGGGGGTTTTGAGTTATTCAAGTCAGTCAATTAATCAATCTAACTAAACCCAGTAGCCACACCATTAAGTTGGACAAAACCATCAAGTTTACAGTACCTACGATGTTCCAGTTCTTATTTATATTCTGTACACATCACGCATTTGTTAGACAAGAGCAGGCTCAAGACGCTGGGACTGAAATAGACCAGCCAAGCGCGCCAACACTCGTACATCTCCTGTACTAACGTCTGGTTAGGTTGTTAGATGAATGATCAGAGAATATCGATCTCAGCCTTGACATCTGGAGGCCATGGTTCAAATAAATTATAGGATGTAAAACGAAGCAAATGTATTTTAATGAAATGAATTTATTTGCATAGATTTTCGGTAAATACAAGGTTTTTCAGCAAAAACCTGCCCACACAAATCTATACTAATACCAGCTGCAGCTAGGTCATGACCTACCCTACACCTACCTTAAGCCTACCCTACACCTACCTTAAACCTACCCTACATACACTTACCATACACCTACCCTACAGCCACCCACACCTACCCTACACCTACTACTAATATTATTTTTTAAATTATAAATAAATAAATATAAATAAATTATAAAGATCACATAAAAGAAAGATTTATCCAATTTGGTGCAGTCGTTTGGAAGTTATGCGCGTATCATTTCGGTGATTCATTTTTATATAATCACACTAATATTATAAATGTGAAAATACACCGTGAAATTTAACTGGTTGTTTTTCGTTAAATGGAGTGGTTCAGTCCATTAAACTGAACAACTTTCCCCAAGGAGCATGGGCGAATTGGACCGAGTCCACCCGATCGTTTGTGCGCCGCCTTCGCAAGCGTGCAACGTGCGATGATGCACTAGACGGCAACGTTCCGCCGGATATCCGCGGGGCGGCTGGCTATCCGGCTACAAGGTTGGCCGTATATCCGGCATCCGGTATCCGGCTAAACTGCTATCCGTTTCATCTCTAATACAGACATCCAATTCCTACTTTCCGTTTAAAGTAGAGATTACAATAAAATCCTGAAATACGAATTGAGAGCCTGCTCCATTTTGAAGTTGGTTAAAAATGTGTTTGAAATTAATTTATCCGTGTAAAGCCGGGACGGGCCGCTAGTATTATATGTAAACAAAAATATAAATCTAAAATCAAATTAAATTAAAGTTAAATCCATTACAAAATATAAATTAATGTTGAATTTATCAGATACCCACAAATGACACGATAATTAGTAATGATGAAAAACTACTACATACTTATCTTTCGTGTACTTTTGTTCCAGATGTCAGTAAAATTCCAGGTCTTCAGTGTTCGTGTTTTTACGTTGTCATCACTAGTTCACTTTTGTCGCTAACATAATGCTGGTCGATCCAGACATAAAATCAACAATTAACAAAACAATCTAGTTCCATTATTTTTTTCCATATTGATTTAACTCCTTTTATTCTATCACACGGTTTCTAAGGATCCTCGTGAAAGAATACCACTACCTTCTTATATCGTATTAATGGGAAAAAAATAATAAAATATTAGTTTTTTCATAGTTTATCTGAAAGTATACAAAAATAGAATACTGACAGTCAAAACAGAATCGAAATTGATCGAAAAACAAACTATGTAGATACAACTTTATTAAACAAATATATACATGTCCCTCTTTTCATCATCAACGAAAACTAAATTTTCTATGGCGGATATAATGGCCCGCATGACCAATGACGTCAATGGTCGGTCATGTCGGACCTCTGTCTAACCATCAACTTTGAAGACTTAACTTTGTTTCCGAGCAAGATTTTTGAAAAAATATTTTTTGTGTTTGATGATGATGATTGTGTTTATCTAGTACTTGAACGATTAGTGAATTTAAAAAAAATGTGCATATTCCCTTTTCCGTAAATTTTAATTCGTTTGAATCTTTAAGGCGTGTGTTCAGTCCATGTATTTGAACAACTTTTCCAAAGGAACATAGGCTAACCTACGACAAAAAAAAATTACCTTCCATAAAAAAGGTGAAACTCGTGGCCAGCAGACACAGCTGTGGAAGAACTGGGAGAAGTTGTTCAGATTCATGAAGTCTTATAGGGAACAATAATTTCCCGTGAACCGTGAAACCGTGTTATATTAATACCCTAAGGCGCTATTTAGCAGAAGATATTAGAAATAAAAGACAATTAGGCAGTTGTATAATAACTATTTAATTTCTTTGTACAACAATGACGATAAAAATAGTTTTGTGTTCAATAAAATAAAATGCAACACAAAGGATAAAGTTGTCAAAAACACGACAAAATATTATAAAACAACAAAACTTTGAATACATCCATCGATTGTTCAGCAAATGAAGAATTATTTTACATTTTTATACAGATTTAATTACAGTAGTACAATATACAATAAGTTGATTACAACTTTCACAATTTGGGTGCACGTGAATTTTGTAGCATTTTATTTATTTGAACCAATTTGGAGTTAGGTACAATAATATACCTTATAATATTTCGTACATTGTTCTATTTGAGATGTTATTTTCTGGCGAGGAATACGGCTGCATGAGCGACAGACCGAACCACCGGATGGTAAGTGTATTGTACAAAACAGCATCTAGATCCCTGCTAGAGTTGCTGCTGAAGTTCAATGACGCTAAATAGATACGATTATGTTAAAATGGAAAGTAATTATGACAATAATTTAAACTTATTTAGCACTTATATGGTGGAAACTTATCTCACTCGCTAGAAGACAACAAAACGAGAACAAAATATACTAACTGCACATACAATTTAGACTAATTTGGCAGTGATTTTTAAATTGCTTCCACTTGATAAGAAATTGCATTGTTGTTTTTTTATTAAAATCTATTGATGATTTATTTGCCTTAAGCCTAGGATCCTAAGGAAATAAACCAGAACTGGGATAAATTTGAAAATAACTGAAATTTGTGGAAGCATTGAGAGCACCATTGAAGAGAAAGCAAACCAGTAGCAAAGTTTTTGGACATTAAACAATAAAGAGGTGCTGAATACTGGTTGCTAATACAAACCCCATAGGAGCTGGATCGTCGCGACAGCGTCGAAATACGCAGGCCGCCTCATGCCCATATAGTCTTAGAATTAGACAACGAGTTTCGGTGTAAACATTGGACGTAGCGTCACTAGACGACTACGCACGAACAGTCTACTATGCGTGATAAAATGAATCGCGATTGGGCATTTGTCGGCCAGGCTCAGCTCCGCGACGCTCGCCCGGGCGGAAGGCAGGTGGACGCCACACAATTTAAACAGGTAAAACATGCGGAAAGACGGACTCTGATCCAAAGTCAAATTCAAAAGGCTTTTTTCGGAACTTTATAAAATTTTATATATTTTTTTTACATTTTTAGTATTTTTTTATATTTTTTTTGGGTTTTTTTTATATATTTTTTTGTTGTCGGCTTCTTCAAGTATTTTTATATGTTTTTCAAAAATTAAACTGTTTTTGAGACACTTTTTTATTAAACTAATAAGTTTTCTTATATATAGCTCGTTTTTATTTTAAAATTATTATTTATTGTACTTTATTCAGCGCGGCCGAGTGCCTCTTATGTAAACTCGATATAAAACTTACACATAATGTTTAAAAAATTGCCAGGCTTTTAACATTTCAATAAAATAAGACAGTGCGAGTCGGGGACCACCGACGGCGAATTGTTATTGTACAAAATATAATATTAAAACGTAACAATCGCTAAGTCTAGGCTAGAAACGTAACAAAATCAACAAATCTAGTTAGGCATCGCGGAAACATATCGGAATGATGCCACACTGACTATGCAAGTGACTAACTCAAACTCGCGGCACCGCTCGCGTGCACCGATCGCATATAGACTGCACATGCACACACGTTGCATGGCTAACGGTGCATCTACACCAGCACCGGGAGAAAGCATGCTTTATTACCGGCCGCGAGTCCACGCATTTACGTTAAAAGTAAAATCAACAAAATTACATACGTAAACATTTGTGCGATTTATAAGTATATGCTATTTTTAAATTTTTGATAAGATATTTGGTTTATTTTAAAAATAATGACTTCATGGATGTAAAATAGGTAGGTGCAAAATGCAATATAACATTTCATTTCAGTTATTTGTCGAAGTTTAGACGTATTTGTATATATGTTTATGTTTAGGGTATTTCGCTAAAACTGGACTGTAACTGAAAACTCCTACACGCTAAATGAAGGTAACCTTTAATACACTCTTTTACAACAAGATATGTTTCATTTTGCTATTTAACCCCATTTTGATATAGGAATTTTGAGTTAGAATTTCACCTATTAGTAAACATTTCTTTTCTTAAATATTATTTTAAGAAAGCTAAGCATTACATATTTATGGCAAAAATAAGATTTAACACCATTAAAATTACTTGTAGGAAAAATACAAGGCGCCTTAATGCTAGGTATACGACGTTAAATAGATATTTTTTTTTGTAAAATTGAACAAATTTGTCTAACAATCTTTGGAACCAGAATTTGTTCAGCTTTACAACAGAGTTCATATCAACCATACATGTATACCTACCAACAATTTAACAGAGTTTGAGCTGCAGTTTGCTTCTAGCAAAATATTTATAAATAGCACCTTACGCATAGAGCGTTAGAATACAACATTATCAACAACATTTTAAAATATCAACTTTCACGTACAATTTGACTATCACAGAGAATTTCTCTCTTACATAAGGTTTTACGTCCTAGCTAGTGGCCCACAGTACAAACATTTCACCTGGCGGGAGAGGGCGTCAACATGGCAGCAGGGGGCGCCACTTGCTCAAAAATCCAACAAAAAGGACAATAATTTTATGAATAACATCACTGGTTTCGACTGTTTTGGAATGAGGTTTTTAATCACCGTGAATTTGAGCCCATAAAGACCAAACATGTCAAAAGCAATGCTGATTACATTCCAAATAACTTCCTGGTTTGTATGGGTCCACTGTGGCGCCCCCGAGCGATGTTCGGCGCCCCGACTGTCTTATGCATCAACAAACACACCTTACCGGTGTGCAGCACACATCTCTATATATTTTTTTGTCATTTACTCTTTACTCATAACAAAAGTACTATTTACATAAAAACATTCACCACCATAAAACAATTCAATATTTATCGTTTTTTCTGTCTTCATTCTTACTATGTACAACTTTAAATAACTTATAAACAATATAACCGTTAAAAACGTATAGGACGCATATTGAGGCAGCGGTCAGTATCGACTGCGGGTATAGTGTCGTGCTAAGTAACTGGGTACTAACGGCTAGCTTTTAAATACTGGGACGTGGGCAGACGGTACTAATATTTAAGGAATTAGGCTAGATTATTGCAAGCTATCAGTCTTATCTGCTTCACGGGAATACTAAGGGGCGGTAGCTGCGATGCGAACTGACTCGGCCAGTCAAATTAGCAGTCTGTATTTAATTAGCCCGTCCAACGTCGCGCGTACACACGGGTGTGCAGCAAAGTTTCAAAGCTCCGCGCGTCGATTTTTGAAATGTGCGAGTTAAAACAGAAGCATATTTCTATGGGAATTTTAACTATGAAAGGTTATTCTGTACTACACCGTCTTAGCGATTGAGTACTTTTTATGTTAAACTTTTTCAATATTATCAATTTGCAAACATGTTGATATAGCTGACTGTATATCGATAGAGTAGACGTGTCATATATCAAATTCAAGACTTCTCATTTTACTGGGCGAGTTTATTAATGATGACGTCCAGCGACTTCCAAATATAATATCGAGCCTTAAATTACACACCCGTAAGCAAAAATACAAGCATAAGAAAATACCACATTTGGAACCCGTCGAACGTAAAATATATATATTATTACAATATTTATCATTAGACAACACGGCACTATGGAATGTAAACATATAATTTTCATAGTGTCTTGTTTTATTACTAAAACATACTATTACGGTTTTATAAATAAATATTAAATAGATTTTTTATACTTCAGAACAGTGGAGATGGGACTAAAAGCTCTAGGAACTGTAAGTAACGACTAGGCGTCTCGTAGACCGGCTCGGCTAAGAACTAGCTAGCAACACTACATCTAGAGCATATCTGCAGGGGATCAGTCTGATATCACAGCCCGTTGTATTGTATGTTGCCACAGTCAAATAAGGTAGGGTTATTTTATCATTTACACCACGGTAAGATCTGGTTTTAGACTTACTGAACAAATATATGGATATGGATATGAACAAATATATGCAGAAAGGTACCCGCAGAGGCGTTACAAACTCTACAGGTTTCGGTGAGTTTGGCTAGCCAGTATCTAGCTAGTTACCAGGACATCAAAAAACTAAACGAGCGTTAAATAACCGGCCAAGTGAGTGTCGGGCCACGCAAAGTGTAGGGTTCCGTAGTTGTCCAATACTACTTATGTACCTGTTTATGTACCAACATTCATCAAAATATTTTTCTATGATATTTGTAGTACCTACACGATTTCATTCAGCACCATATTTGCACCATTTAATGTTATTTTTATTTACGGCTCGGTTTTATGTTCAGACTTAAGTTTTATTAGAATATCGTGCACAATTTTTATATGAATTTAAAATCTATGTCAATTTTGAATTAACGCGACTAAACAAAACTGCCCTGAATATTTCGAATGGCCGGCATTATATTGGGCGTTGTGTCGTTGCTTATTAGCCTTTAGGTAATACAGGCCCTTATTAGCCATTAGGTAAAAGGTCTACCGCATTGCGAGATAACGAAGGCCCACTTTATTGGTAGATAGTGAGGGCCTACCTTAGTAGTTAGGTCATAAAAGGCTTATTGTTCATTGGATAATAGGCCACACTATAGTTGGATAATGCAGGCCTAACTTAATGATGGGTAATAAAGGCCCACCTTATTCGTTAAATAAGCCATCTTGCTATTCATTGGATAATAAAGGCCCACCTTATTGTTGGGTAATAAAAGCCAACCTTATTATTAATTAGATAATAAAGACCTACCTAAAAATTGGGTAATAAAGGCTCCTTATTACTCGTTGGATAACAAAGGCCCATCTAATTGTTGGGTAACAAAGGCCCACTTTATTGTTGGGTAACAAAGGCCCAACTAATTAAAGGGTAATAAATAAAGGCCAACTAATTGTTTGCGTATCAAAGGCCCACCTTATTTGTTGGATACCGGAGGTCCAATTTACTGGTCGGATTACGAAGGCCTACCTTATTTGCCTGTGGCGAGGCTCTACTGAGACTGGTTCCCTAGTGTAGTTGAGTGCGGTCCGCCGTGGTCAACTCTCCGCAACACTCGCAGGCGGCCGCCTCACGCCCCGCCCGCACTTATACTAATCTGTGGGGACAAACAATACAACTTCGTTAAAACAATACAACTTCGTTAATACAAAACAAGCCGCTACCTCCCGTCCGGGAGACGCGAGTTCGATCCCCACCACGTACCTATTCGTACATGTTTTCGAATTTCGAATTCATATTTACGTTTATTCGACGCTCTTACGGTGAAGGAAAACATCGTGACGAAACCTGCACACTCCTGCGAAGAAATTCAAAGGTTGTGTGAGAAGTCAACCAACTTGCACTGGGCCAGCGTGGTCGACTAAGGCCTAATCGTCCTAACTCAGGGTAGGCTCGAGCCTCTCGGTGGGGGCGTATATGAGCTGATGGTGATTAATACAAAACAAGAGGATTATAAAAAGTTATAAGGCCCAGAGGTCTCGTCAATACTATTTATCAGGAGAGACTGATAGCGAACGCAAATAAATTAATTATAGAACAAAAATAACAGTTGAAAGGACAGGAAGGGAAGGTTGAAAGACAGGAAGGGATAGTTAAAAGACAGACAGGAAAGGAAAGTTGAAAGAAAGACAGGAAGGGACAGTAGGTCTAATAGGTCACAAATTAACATTATTTCCAATTTTCCTACATTTGGGGAAAATAGTGAATATTGGGAACCCTGTATCGTGACCTATTAGACCTACACAATTGAATTAGAGTAACTGTCAGGAATTTTGTACACTTTAAAAAAGTAGTAGTGAGCTTTATCGTCAGAGCCTTTCAATGTCGTTTTTGGTGGTTTTCAGCAATTACACAGCGCGCGAGAATTTCAGACTGCTGCAAATCTGGATTAATACTATCCAGGTGGACCCAAACAACATACCAAAAGAGCAAGTTTACCGCAATTATGTCTATTTCAGCCTTTTTATTTGTATGATATGACTGGCCTAACATAAGCCTAACAATATTTTTACAGCACGATGCTCTGATAATATCTAGTCACGATGTTGCCTCGGCGTAAAATAGGCTGCCTCATGCCGCAATTACCGCAATTTGTAGCATACCACGATGACGCACGCCACAATATGTAGCATGAGGCAATGCCGCAGTGTTGCCTCGCCGGACAACAGCCTTCAGCGACTGACCTGTACTACCTGCTACTAGCAGTGTATGTTCGCGCTGTCATCGCTGCGGGGCGGGCAGGGGCCAGGCGTCGCGCTACCCTCTCACAGACAGCTGACTGACCTGTACTGTACACTAGCGGTGCATGTTCGCGCTGTCATCGCTGCGGGGCGGGCAGGGGCCAGGCGTCGCGCTACCCTCTCACAGACAGCTGACTGACCTGTACTGTACACTAGCGGTGCATGTTCGCGCCATCATCGCTGCGGGGCGGGCAGGGGCCAGGCGTCGCGCTACCCTCTCACAGCTGACTGACCTGTACTGTACACTAGCGGTGCATGTTCGCGCCATCATCGCTGCGGGGCGGGCAGGGGCCAGGCGTCGCGCTACCCTCTCACAGCTGACTGACCTGTACTGTACACTAGCGGTGCATGTTCGCGCCATCATCGCTGCGGGGCGGGCAGGGGCCAGGCGTCGCGCTACCCTCTCACAGCTGACTGACCTGTACTGTACACTAGCGGTGCATGTTCGCGCCATCATCGCTGCGGGGCGGGCAGGGGCCAGGCGTCGCGCTACCCTCTCACAGACAGCTGACTGACCTGTACTGTACACTAGCGGTGCATGTTCGCGCTGTCATCGCTGCGGGGCGGGCAGGGGCCAGGCGTCGCGCTACCCTCTCACAGACAGCTGACTGACCTGTACTGTACACTAGCGGTGCATGTTCGCGCTGTCATCGCTGCGGGGCGGGCAGGGGCCAGGCGTCGCGCTACCCTCTCACAGACAGCTGACTGACCTGTACTGTACACTAGCGGTGCATGTTCGCGCTGTCATCGCTGCGGGGCGGGCAGGGGCCAGGCGTCGCGCTACCCTCTCACAGACAGCTGACTGACCTGTACTGTACACTAGCGGTGCATGTTCGCGCCATCATCGCTGCGGGGCGGGCAGGGGCCAGGCGTCGCGCTACCCTCTCACAGCTGACTGACCTGTACTGTACACTAGCGGTGCATGTTCGCGCTGTCATCGCTGCGGGGCGGGCAGGGGCCAGGCGTCGCGCTACCCTCTCACAGCTGACTGACCTGTACTGTACACTAGCGGTGCATGTTCGCGCCATCATCGCTGCGGGGCGGGCAGGGGCCAGGCGTCGCGCTACCCTCTCACAGACAGCTGACTGACCTGTACTGTACACTAGCGGTGCATGTTCGCGCCATCATCGCTGCGGGGCGGGCAGGGGCCAGGCGTCGCGCTACCCTCTCACAGCTGACTGACCTGTACTGTACACTAGCGGTGCATGTTCGCGCCATCATCGCTGCGGGGCGGGCAGGGGCCAGGCGTCGCGCTACCCTCTCACAGCTGACTGACCTGTACTGTACACTAGCGGTGCATGTTCGCGCCATCATCGCTGCGGGGCGGGCAGGGGCCAGGCGTCGCGCTACCCTCTCACAGCTGACTGACCTGTACTGTACACTAGCGGTGCATGTTCGCGCCATCATCGCTGCGGGGCGGGCAGGGGCCAGGCGTCGCGCTACCCTCTCACAGCTGACTGACCTGTACTGTACACTAGCGGTGCATGTTCGCGCCATCATCGCTGCGGGGCGGGCAGGGGCCAGGCGTCGCGCTACCCTCTCACAGACAGCTGACTGACCTGTACTGTACACTAGCGGTGCATGTTCGCGCCATCATCGCTGCGGGGCGGGCAGGGGCCAGGCGTCGCGCTACCCTCTCACAGACAGCTGACTGACCTGTACTGTACACTAGCGGTGCATGTTCGCGCCATCATCGCTGCGGGGCGGGCAGGGGCCAGGCGTCGCGCTACCCTCTCACAGCTGACTGACCTGTACTGTACACTAGCGGTGCATGTTCGCGCCATCATCGCTGCGGGGCGGGCAGGGGCCAGGCGTCGCGCTACCCTCTCACAGACAGCTGACTGACCTGTACTGTACACTAGCGGTGCATGTTCGCGCCATCATCGCTGCGGGGCGGGCAGGGGCCAGGCGTCGCGCTACCCTCTCACAGCTGACTGACCTGTACTGTACACTAGCGGTGCATGTTCGCGCCATCATCGCTGCGGGGCGGGCAGGGGCCAGGCGTCGCGCTACCCTCTCACAGCTGACTGACCTGTACTGTACACTAGCGGTGCATGTTCGCGCCATCATCGCTGCGGGGCGGGCAGGGGCCAGGCGTCGCGCTACCCTCTCACAGACAGCTGACTGACCTGTACTGTACACTAGCGGTGCATGTTCGCGCCATCATCGCTGCGGGGCGGGCAGGGGCCAGGCGTCGCGCTACCCTCTCACAGCTGACTGACCTGTACTGTACACTAGCGGTGCATGTTCGCGCCATCATCGCTGCGGGGCGGGCAGGGGCCAGGCGTCGCGCTACCCTCTCACAGCTGACTGACCTGTACTGTACACTAGCGGTGCATGTTCGCGCCATCATCGCTGCGGGGCGGGCAGGGGCCAGGCGTCGCGCTACCCTCTCACAGCTGACTGACCTGTACTGTACACTAGCGGTGCATGTTCGCGCCATCATCGCTGCGGGGCGGGCAGGGGCCAGGCGTCGCGCTACCCTCTCACAGACAGCTGACTGACCTGTACTGTACACTAGCGGTGCATGTTCGCGCCATCATCGCTGCGGGGCGGGCAGGGGCCAGGCGTCGCGCTACCCTCTCACAGCTGACTGACCTGTACTGTACACTAGCGGTGCATGTTCGCGCCATCATCGCTGCGGGGCGGGCAGGGGCCAGGCGTCGCGCAGGCTCCTGCCGGCCGCGAGTCGCGCGGCCGAGTCCCTGAAGGCCGCCACTATCTTCTCGAACGTGTCCGGGTCGTACACTGAGCGCGCCGTGTTCGTGAGGTCGAACGGCTCTGGAATAGATAAACTAAAGATAAAGATAAATTTATTGCAAATATCTTATTCGCACTGAAAATATTACATAACGCGAGCGTAGCCGCGGGTGGAAAGCTAGTAAGAAATCAATTTTACTATGATACCTAAAATGATTAAAATACATTGTATTTCACATTTTTTTTTCTTCTATTCGATTGGGTTCAATTCGCAAACAGAGTAAGTATGAGTTTTTTTTATCTATTTATTTATTTAATAATAATAGGAAGACCAACAGCTTAAGTTAACTTAATAGTAAATATAGTAATACCAAAAAGCCATTTGGTCTCCACAAGTAGGTAACAGATAAGGTCATACACTCATGGGTCTGAATGCTATAGCTCGCAGATTGTTCAGTTGAAAAATTGTCTATTTAGCAAACGTCTCGCCGAATCGGAACCAGTATTAAACAGGTGCAGGTCAAATTCTTGGCACAATTTATTAAAATTGCATTGCTGTGAATGCAGTTTTTCTTGTCATTAGAATCGTTGACATGGTCCCTTAGAACAAATATTTCTACGTCTTAGTTTCAGAGTTACCCATAGTGACCCATCTAAACAGGCCACCCTCAATAGCCTAGCTGACATGATATACCTTCGACACACAGCAGCTTCCACTGGTGCGGGTCGTTCTTGTGCGCGCGCGCCGCGCGGCACTCGGCCACGGGCACGCGCCCGCCCGCGCGCACCGACACCGCCATCTTGTCGTACCTGCAAACAAATTACAGCTTATATATCATTATTGTTGCAGATTCCGTCTGCGAAATAACATCACACTAATGTTATAAATGTGAACATATATACTCACCGGCACATCTAACCGCCCACCCTTGTATTTCGAGTAATTTTAAACTAAGCTTATTGTTATACAAAAAAAATGAAAATGAAAAGTTTATACAAGTTAAGTTTTACATTACAATTGATTTATTGATAATTTTACGATAAATTAAACACACTTAAATAAACGTTAAATTAACTACTTTTTAACTAACATCAGCTGTAACTAATACAATTATAAAGAATCACGAATATTCCCTGAAATGTGCCGGTGAGTGTATTTGAATGTTTAAATGTTTGTTCCTCTTTCACGCCTAAACTACTGGACGGATTTGGACGAAATTTGAAATGAAGATAATTTGTAACCTGGATTAAAACATAGGATACTTTTTACCGGGAAAAGTCTTATTCCCACGGGAAAATCTTACATAGCGCGAGCATAGCTGCCGGTGGACCGCTAGTATCTAGAGATGTACCGTGGGGAATGTTCCCATTCCCAGTATTTTCCCTATGGGAATATTCCCGGTAAGTTACCAAAAGTTTCCTATGTTCCCGGGAATATTCCCCTACACATGAAACATTTAATATATTGAATTCTTTCTTTACCTAGTGTTTTAATTTAGTTTGGTTGGTTGGTTGGCTGGTTTGGTTAGTATGATTTAATTTGCAAAATTGATTATTTTTGATATAGACAATTTTATTTTATTTAAGTGAGAGATTTCACTCACGGTCATCTGATCCAAAACTAGGCAAGGCCTGTACTACGAGTATGGGTGTCAAAGATAGACAAATATTAAATACCCAGACACAGAAATGACCCTTGATGTCTGCCTTTTTTTCTTTTCGCGCCTTAGCTTGGTACTATAGAAAACAGTAATTTTATTACAGATAGGTACTATAGGTATTAGTCGTTTTGTTAGTTACATACAGCCAAGTAGATGTTTGCCTGTTCATTGCTGACTGTAAGATGTGGATCAACTTCTCGCTTCCTCTTTAAAAACACTATTTGCGAATCTCTTTATTTGAGTGGCAACAAGGTCATCAAACAATGAAAGCGTCCTTTTTTAGTTACCTGTTATCTAATTTGTAACTTGGTGCACGTATTTAAACATACAAACCTCGTTATTAAAAATAAATCTGAATTTTTGTGGTCGGATTTTAAAAGTTGCTTTGCTTTATACCTATAACTTATGAAAAACATGTTGATCGTTCTGTGATTTGTTAATTATTTTAGTATAATTTAAATTGTTAATACTGAAATTTTATTGATATTTAAAAACAAGACTGGATCTTTGTGGTCGGATTTTAAAAAAGTTGCTTTATTTTATACCTATAACTTATGAAAAACATGTTGATCGTTCTGTGATTTGTTAATTATTTTAGTATACTTAAAATTGTTAATACTAAAATTTTATTGATGTTTAATTGTTGATTATATTGATAACGCATATTTACGTACACACATGAATAAAAACTATCAAAATTTAACGTCTGTGTTTCTTTTTTTCTTATTAAAATACAGTTAAAACTTTCAGAATCTGCCCGGGAATATTCCCGGAAACATTGGGAATATTCCTAAAAACACTGGGAATATTCCTCGGAATATTCCCATTTTTTTGGGAGTTTTGGGAATATTCCCAGGCATGTGGGAAATTTCCGGTGATTGTTCCCGGTAACATTGGGAATATACGAAATCTCTTAGGTTAGTAATTATTCAAATATTACTTGTGATTTGTCTCCTAAAACTTAATATTGTGACATATAAATATATAAAAAAAAAGAAGATTTCGACAACTTTCCCATTGTTTAAGTTCTCAAGGGAATATTCCCCGGAATATTCCCACACAAAAGTAATTTACCGGGAACGGCACATCATTACTAGTATCTAATAATTATAAAGCGTTTTTTTTTTTTAATAAAAGTGCTATACTCACGGGAAGTCAGCGTAGTACCGCAGCATGGTGACGAACAGCTCGGCGAGCGTGGTCCGGTTGGGCGAGCGGCGCGCCTCCCAAGCCAAGCCGCCCGCGCCGCTCGCGTTGGCTGCCCAGGCGCGCGGCAGGACTGGCGGGGATGTGCCGCCTGGAACAACACACACCATATACTACAAGATAGTAAGTATAGTTAACAGCCTCCGTGGCCGAGTGGTCGAGATTTCGTCGCCCATTACGGAGACTGCGGGTTCGAATCCCTGTCAAGCCAAAATCTCTTTGTGAGACTTTCCCCAGTTTGGTTTTGCAGGCTGAATCACCTGATTGTCCGAAAAGAAAGATGATTCCGTGCTTCGGAGGGCACGTTAAGCAGTAGGTCCCGGCTACTATCTAGTCGTTACCCGAGCCAAGTCAGTGGCCTTTGGCGGCTCTATAATACTGGCACCAGGGTTTGTGAGGTCGGTTGTCGACCTTACAACCCACACGATGATGATGATGACTACAAGTATACGATAATGGAGCTAATTTTCAATGTCATGCTCTAATTCTTAATTTAAGTACGTCCGTTCTTTTAGTCATTTCAAGATTTAAAAGAGAACCCCTACTCTTCCCGTGGGTGTCGTAAGAGGCGACTTAGGGACTACACATTGAACAGGGAACGGGCAGCAGCGCTCTCTGATACAGTAACCTTTTAATCTGCGATCTCCAACCCGCCTGCCAAGCGTGGAGATTATGGCAAAACCAAACACGCGGAGTGGAGGAGGCTCATAGTCCAGCAGTGGACTGTAACGGGCCGTTGAAGATTTAAAAGAGACAAGAGATGGACATCCTAATATTAGAGCTGTCAAACGTCGAATTTGAACCTTATGGACGCGTCGATTGCACACTTTTAGGGAGGATGTATAACATCCCACTTAAAAATACTCTGACTGGTATGCCGTTATCATTAAAATAATAATATAATTCTGAATTCATCTCCTCTTTTTTACTGGTCATAAAACGAAAAGATTTGCTGGATTTTAAAATTAGTGACCATGACTATGTAAATTGCTACCAATATTATAAGAAGTGCATCACCATGAGAGCGAGCGAGAAGGAATACTCACATTGCAGGAAGTGTATCACCATGAGAGTGAGCGAGTAGGAAGACAGCGTGCGTTGTCGCGCGTCGTTGATGTTGTGCGCTTGCGCCCACAGCTTCATCAGCGCCACTAAAGGCCGCACGCGCCAGTCCACTGGAATGTACATTAAATTTTGTTATTATTTACCTATTTATTTATATTTACCTATATACGAGACTTTGTCCTAAATCCTGTATTTATTCTGACCAAGATGAGATTCCGTTTTAATAATTGTTGTGTATTTGTGCTGAATAAAATAATTGTCAATGCCTGAAATTACAGCCTAAATGACAAAAGCGGAATCTGACCAGAATGAATAAAGGTTCCCGATCTCTATGGAACTTTCCCCAGTTCGGTTAGGCACAAAATTACAGGCTAAACCACCAATATATTCAAAGTAAGAACATTCCTCTGGGAAATATATTATGCCGTCGGTCGGACCCGGCTATCATCAAGGAAAATAGTCGTTATAAGACCCATGTCAGAGGTCTTCAGCTGTTAAATCATTCTGACCCCCCTGGTTTGTGAGGACTCGAAGTTATTTTGGGACTAATCTTTGGCTTATACCCTATAAAAGTGCGCATTTTGCGAAGTGCTCATTATGAGAAGCGCCCCTTGTGAGAAGTACACAACTGCGACAAGCACATTTTGCGTCGAGTGCTCATTATTCGAAGTGCACATTCTGCGTACAAACAGCTTCCGTGGCCGAGTGGTCGAGATTTCGTCGCTCATTACGGAGGTTCCGGGTTCGATTCCCGGTGGGGACACTGTCAAGCAAAAATCTCTGAGACTTTCTCCAGTTTGGTTACGACTTTGCAGGCTAAATCACCTAATTGTCCGAAAAGAAAGATGATTCCGTGCTTCGGAAGGCACGTTAAGCCGTTGGTCCCGACTACTATCTAGTCATTACATGAGCCATGTCAGTGGCCTTTGGCGGCTCTATAACACTGACACTAAGGTTTGTGAGGTCGATTGCCATTGTGTTAGTGAACTCACCCAAATTACATCACGGATCTAAGTGATGTAATAACATCCTATGGAAATAAATTAATTTGACTTTGACTTTGACTTTGATTGTCGACCTTACAACCCACACGATGAAGAACTCGAATATACAAACGCGACTTACATGTGGAGAAGCAGTACAGCAGGTTGGTGTTCCGGATGCCGACCACATTGTTGCAGTTGAGGTCGACCTGCAGCCCGTTGCGCGCGTCACGGAACTTCAGGATCGGAACCTTCGCCTGGATCAGTTCCGCGTCTGTCAACACGAGATTAACTATGACAATAGGGGATCGGACTGTTCACCATATTTTATGAATTTACCATATTTTATGAATTATTTTTAAAATATAGATTAGTAGCAGACGATTCGCGAAGAAAAAAACAGAATCGGTTGAAAAACGAATTTACAGTGATTTTTTTAAAGTTTTAATATGTCTGTCTCTTTCAAAAACAATTTGTTATATGGAGATTATATGGCGTTACTAACAAATGACGTCACAAGTGGGTATGTGCCTCTCTGTCTATTCTTGAATTTCAAACCTTTATAACTCGGTCAATTTTAAAGATAGAGCAAAAATTATTTTAGTGTTCGATAGCAGAAACTAAGAAGTTTGGATTTAGAAAATAAAAAAAGTAGTCCGATCCCCTATTTAGCACCCTTAGTACTTAGCTTAGTTATAAAGGTAATAATGGTGTGTCGTGAATAATAATAATAATAAAATAATTTATTGTGTCCGAAAACTTAGACTAGGTACAAGGAGATAGTTTATAAATCTAAATTATACGTCTAAGATATTTAAATTAGCAGGACAGGGGTCCCCAAACTAGGCGTTGCCTGTATCTTGGGGAACCAATAAACAAAGTAGGTCTCAGAATTGTTCCGAAATAAAAGAAAAGCGTTGATAAGACTATGAAAGGAAGTAATAATCTGATAAGGTGTTGTAATAATATTTGGTAGGGGGTGAGGTGTATGTGCTGAAGATGACGTGTATTGTGTGATCAATAAGTTCATGTGTGTTGAAAAAAAGGTAAAAAATTCTCTGTAGAGTCGTAGTCTAATGATTGAAGCCATTTATGGATTATACCTTTTGCTTCTGATAGCGTAGAAAGTATAATGTCGCATGATTTAACTATTCGGTTGTATATAGTCGGAAAGGCAAATGCAGGAAATCTCGCTGCAAACTATAATAATTAATTTGTGTCTTGAATGAGTTACATTAAGTCCTTAGACAAGATTGTTAAACTTATGTCGCGATTGCCTGTAATTGGGTGAAGTTTTCCCCATCTCATGTAATAAACATAAGCATATGGTGTATTACCCATTGGCGAACCTTGAATAAATGAATCAATAAAAGCTGTCGGATAAAAATATTGTTAAGTGCTTTGGTTTCGTAACTCTTTGATTGAATTAAGAAATACGGTTTCTATGACCGATTATACCCAAATGTGCACAATATGGTAGTTGATCTCTAGTCTAACCAGATTATTTGGAAGAGTAGGTATTTAAAAAAATGCTGAGACACGAACAGAGAGCTTCCTCCATTTTGAAGTTGGTTAAAAATGTATTTAAGTATGAATTAATCTATCCGTGCGAAACCGGGGCGGGCCGCTAGTTTTATAATATTTTTATTTAATTAAAAAGTAAAATCGCTCAAAACTAATCACTATTTTCCTCGTCGCCACTATTATATACGCTGAAACTATTCCAAAATCATTTACAAAGACTGGTTTTTCATGAACTACCCTCTAGTACAGTACACAACAATGACATTTTTAATAACACGCTTTCTTGTTCTTGTTTTTTAATGTTTTGACATTGTCAACACGACAATTAGTAACTTCACAATAATTATACTTCTTATAAATAAAAATAAAAATACTTTTATTAGTTAAGTTTACATTAACAATTATGTCAAATCAAAGCAGATATTGCTATTTAACGTAACTCAGAGCTACAATTTCGTAAAAGTTGGATTTGTTTAAATGGGCCTGACCAACGATTTTAGCTGAAAATGCCAAAATGTTCTATAAAAATTACAAAAAATACTGTGTTTTTATTTTTTTTATATCTTTAAAAATGACTAAGTTATTAACGATCAAAGTGCACACTTCCGCACGAGGCGAGTGGTAGCTGTGACGTCATATGCACGCAACGTTCCTATTACACCGCCCGCAACCGCCTGCATATGACGTCACACGCTCAGAAGTTCTCGCGGTCATAACTTTGGTAATATTGCATGTATTGAAGTAAAATAAAAAGTAATGTAATGTACATGATATAAACTTTAATATACGGCATGTTTTAAGGTGAAATTAGAACCTATCGGTGTTCTCCTAAAACTAGCGTTCCGCCCGCGGTTCTGCTCGCGTTGTGTAAGATTTTCCCGTGGGAATAAGACTTTTTCCCGTAAAAAGTATCCTATGTGTTAATACAGGTTACAAACTATCTCATTTCAAATTTCATATCCGTTGAGTACTTTAAGCGTGAAGGCAGAACAAACATCCAAATATACAAATATATTTTCACAGTTATAATAACTGCATTGTAGATTGAAACAAGCTAAAAGTAAATTCGAAAAAGGTTCTAGACGTAAAAAAAACTTGGTTTCTTTTTCCGCTAGTAAGCACAACGACTTCATGCTAGTGAAATGAGAATGCTGAGATGGATGCGTGGGTGGTTTAACAAGAATGGACAAGATTAAAAATGAGGAGAAATGAATGTTACGTAGGGAACAAGGAATTTGAATGTGGATGGATATGTTGGGAGAGGACAACCAAAGAAAAGATGGATGGATTGTGTAAAAGATGATATGTGCAGGAGGGATCTGAGTGTTGAAATGACGGCTGATAGGGATGTATGGAGGAAGAAAACATACTGCGCCGACCCCAAATGATGGGATAAGGGCAAGCCAATGATAAACACAATCTTTGTGCAGCAACTCATGCAGATAAAATGAAGTATAATGCTCTTACTGGGGTCTATGCTCTTGATGTAGGACAGTATGTAGTTGAGGTGCAGTAGGGCGTGCGCGCGCGGCTCCAAGTTGTCCAGAGGGCGGACGTAGAGGCACAGGTCCATGTCGGACGAATCCAGGCCGAAACCCGACATCGTGGACCCGACCACGTATAGGCCGTAGCGCGGGAATATTGACTGTGGAAGGACCAATTTTAATGGTCTTAATATCTACTTAGGATCAAAATAATAATAGTGGGTTTGTCTGTGTTAAAAACTTTTATTTAGCAAACTTACTTTCTAAGAAATCATCAACAGCTCATTATACGTCCCCACCGAGGGGCTTGAGCCTACCCTGATTTAGGGCGATTACGCTGGCCCAGTGTGGGTTGGTCGACTTCACACACAACCTTTAAATTTCTTCGCAGGAGTGTGCAGGTTTCATCACGTTGTTTTCCTTCACCGTAAGAGCGTCGAATTATGAATTCGAAAACACATTAGTGCGTGGTGGGGATCGAACCCGCGTGTCTCCCGGACGGGAGGCAGCGGCCCTAACCGCTAGACTACCGACGCTCTCTTTTGGAATAAGATTCACTCTCGTGGTAAAAAGCAGCCTTTATTATAATTTTCCGTAAAAGAGGGACAAACAGTTCGTGATCGAGTCTATCAATGAGTTCTAGTACTATGTGTTTGGATTGTAATAAGGACCTCACGCCGCCAAAAGCCTCTGACATGGCTCATACTCGTAACAGCCAGGCTTTACGTGCTTTCCGAAGCACGGAATCATCTTACTTTTCGGGAAAACAGGTATAATGCACCCACCAGGATTCGAACCCGGAACTTCCGTAATGAGAACTGAACGCTGCTTTCGGCGACGACGGAGGCTGCTGCAGCTAATCAATCAAATCAACGGCCCGTTACAGTCCACTGCTGGACTATGAGCCGCCTCCACTTAAGTGTTTGGTTTTGCCATAAACTCCGCGCTTGGCAGGCGGGTTGGAGATCGCAGATTAAAAGGTTACTGTATCAGAGAGCGCTGCTGCCCGTTCCCTGTTCAATGTGTAGTCCCTAAGTCACCTCTTACGACACCCACGGGAAGGGTAGGGGTTGGTGACAAATGTATTCTACTCTGCAGTCACAACACGGCGTGACAGCTGCAGCTAATTAAAATTTAATTGTGGCTTACTTTAATTGTGATGTAGAGATATCTCCAAAGGTTCATTTTCTTGCGGAACGTCTCCTCTGTTTGTTGTGACTTGACGAACTTCTCCCAAATCTCTTGAGACAGTGTATCCCATTCAGAACCTGAGTAAAAAATGCAGATTATACATTTTGGTGGATACTTAGTCTTAATGGACTTGTATGAACTGTACATTTGAAAAAAAAACAGTAAGTTAAAAGTCAAAATTATTTATTACCATAGGATGTTATTACATCACTTAGATCCGTCATTACATTTTTTTGGGTGAGTTCACTAACACAATGGCGGAATCTGTGGAGAAGAGCTCACCGAAGAGACTCCACAGTCGTCGTCACTTTTACGTTTCCTTTTTTAAATAAAATATTGTCAATTACAAAATCAATGCTTATTATATATCGAAAAAGCCTGCTACTCAAACAATCTATTCCCATGGACATCTGTCTTCATCATCATCATCGTGTGGGTTATAAGGTCGACAACCGACCTCACAAACCCTGGTGTCAGTGTTATAGAGCCGCCAAAGGCCACTGACTTGGCTCGAGTAACGACTATATAGTAGCCGGGACTAGATAGTGCCTTCCGAAGCACGGAATCATATTTCTTTTCGGACAATCAGATGATTCAGCCCGCAATGTCCTAACCAAACTGGGTAAAGTATCACAAAAAGATTTTTGCTTGACAGTGTCCCCAATCGAACCCGGAACCTCCGTAATGGGCGTCGAAATCTCAATCGAAGGGGCATGAGGAGTATGCAGATACTCCTCATGCCCCTTCGATTGAGATTGACATGACATTCTTGTAACAGCGTGAGTTATTCTTGTCTGCCATATTGAGGGCAAGAGCGATGAGCAATCTTCATCACTACAGGACAAAGTCTCCCCCAATGGTCTCCGCAACTAACGATCCTCCCGCATCCAACTGGTTTCCGCGATTTTCGCTAGGTCGTCGATAAGCCTTATGAGGGGCTTGGCCACCCGTACCATTAAGCTACTCGTCTCAACAAACAAAAATATTCTTGTCTGCCATATTGAGGGCAAGAGCGATGAGCAATCTTCATCACTACTGGACAAAGTCTCCCCCAATGGTCTCCGCAACTAACGATCCTCCCGCATCCAACTGGTTCCCGCGATTTTCGCTAGGTCGTCGATCAGCCTTATGAGGGGCTTGGCCACCCGTACCATTAAGCTACTCGTCTCAACAAACAAAAACAATCTCTCAAGTTGAGGTACCGCTTTGGAATGAGTCTTAACATTGAGCAACTCATCTGGCGTGAACTTTACTTGGAAGAGGCATGTGGAGTTGAAGTACCGCTGCTCTGGCGCAATTCTCCGCCACATCTCTCGCCAAGCTATAAGTGAGTCAACACAGTCACAATATCAGTGAGTGAGTCTTACCATTGAGCAACTCGTCCGGCGTGAACTTCACTTGGAAGGGGTATGTGGAGTTGAGGTACCGCTGGCGCAATTCTTCGCCACATCTCTCGCCACGCTATAAGTGAGTCAACACAGTCACAATATCAATGAGTGAGTTACCATTGAGCAACTCGTCCGGCGTGAACTTCACTTGGAAGGGGTATGTGGAGTTGAGGTATCGCTCGGGTGCAATTCTCCGCCGCGGCTCCCGTCGCGAGCGGCCGCCCCCGCGCCACTCCCGCGCCCCCCAACCCCCGTAACCCGCGGCTGCGCGATCTCCACCTCTGGACGGACCCTCGCCTGCAAACAAACGTACTTATGTGCTGGCGTACTATATGTGACCATCATTCTGTTGCAGATAACATATGGAAAAACATGTGCTAATATCTGCATTGAACTGTACCACTAATATGAAACTGTTTTAGTAGTTACATTACATATAGGTACATGCATGTAGAGGTAGACAGTTTTAGTCGGGTCTCAGTGAGCTGAGCATGCACAAAAAAAAAAAAAGATGTTTACTCTTTATAAATTGTTTTTTTTTTTTACTGAAGGTAAGTATGTTGATAGGTAAATTTCTAGCCGGTGAACTTAAAAAGATGATTATTGTATATTTTTCTTAAGATTTTACGTATTTGTTGTTATTTAAATTAACCAATGTTTTGAACAAACTGGCATACAAATGTACGTAAGCGTACATTTCCGCACTACACCAACTTTTGTTCAAGATGTACGTCGGTACTCGGTTAAGAATTAGGTCAACAAGCATTATAGTGTAAATAAAATAAATATAGTAGGTGCACATTTTTAATATCTAGAATGTTTTAAAGCTATGCAATATACCTACTGATATTAAAATAAAACAGGAAACTACGACATCAAAGAAAACCATGTCTGAATTTTATTACAGTTGTAGTCTTGAATTATAATGAGTAGGTAGAGATACTACATACAAATGACGATGAAAAATGTGTCGTGTCGTGATTCGTGAATTAAGTGTTATATCATTGTGTTGTTATTCTACCAATCTTGTCATGCAAACAAATCAATCTTTTCCATTTCTGTTTCTAATACTTAAGTTCTATTAAAACAAAATTTTAAATAAGTACCTATTGTATTTAAATAGGTAGATTTACATATAGATTGAAAAAATTATCAATCCCAAAAAATACCCACATTATAAGATTTCTCTAAGAAACAAATAAACAATTTGACAGAACGTACATACAGTACCCTTTTCTGTGTAGTTAAATATAAATAATTTTAAGAGTGCATGCAATATCTTCTAATAATAATTTTGACTGGCAATAATTTTATGCACTGATTGTGGACAAAAACGATACAAGTAGACTGCAGGTTATATGTTTTAGATATTACAGAATGTTATCTAATACCACATGTTAACTGATTTGTAAATAGTTGTCAGTCAACCGTATCTAGGGTAATTCAGTAATGTTTTTTGTAGTATATTTTAAGGATTTGGAGTTGTTATAGAATGTTGTAGTAAAAAAAAAAAGAAAACGCCCCCAAACATATTAATTAATATTTAAGCTGATGTATAAGCAAATAAAGAATATTAAAAATTAATAATCCTAGCTTTTCGTTTTCAAATAATAATATTTTAAAGTGTGAATTTTCAGAAATGGAAAAAAAAGGAAAGGCCTTCACCTTGGAAAAGGAATATGAATGAAAATATGTATCTACACTTACTAAATCTTTTATATTTTTTGTCTATTTCTTTACTGTCTCAGAGAAGGTAAGTTTAATATATTTATTCTTAGGTTCTCTATCTAATAAGAGAACCAATCTAATTGTTTATGATAAAATGTAAACAAGTTAACATGAAAGCAATATGGAAAGTAGGAAACCTTAAAGGAATCTTGTTTTACAAGAGGGTAATATTATTTAATTAAATAACGGTTTTACTTGACCTTCCTTTGTTATTGTAAAGAGTTTAAGTGGGTAACCTTAACTTTTAATTCAACTACCTACAATGTTGAACAAAATAAATAATAATGATAATGAATCACTACTGCCCGCTAAATAGATTATAAGAGTTATAAGGAAAATATTAAAGTTTTGTACCTTTCTCTCCAGACTTATTAGATCCAGACGCATTACTGGACAAGCTAGAGTCATCAGAGTCATATCCAAAGGCTGTGGAGTCGCCCTTGCCGTTGTGATTGTGGTCGCGGCGATGGTGTGTGCGGTGAAGGGGATGCGGCGCTGGCACGGCGCTTCCTAGGGCCTGCAGTACTTCCAGAGGGTACGGCCGGCCGCGGTCCAAGCCGCCCCCGCTGCTCACCATGTACATAGGCGCCGGAGCCCCAAAGCCACCGCCCCCATACATCATCGGCGCCCCCTCGTTCATGGCTGCCTCGCTACCTGCCGGCGTGAAACCTAGGTTAGAACTCCCGCCGGCTCCATCAGACCGAACCGAAAACGATTCCACACATACCGACCTGTTTCTCGACCGTAAAATCCGATGGCGTCCGACGCTGTCAGTTAACTATTCCGTCATACTACAGCAGTAAATTAATTAGAGTACGGTGCGACGTCGAAATTCAACTATTCAATCTATTTACTGAGCCACCGAAATTCGAGACGATCCGTCTAATGTACGTCTACGACACTTGATGGCGAATCTGCACGTTACTGGCGGCGATATGACGCGTGTCGCTGGGCACTCACCGTACGATGAACAGGCTATTATTTTTGACGCCGATAATTATTATTTCTACCCACGAACTGCGGCAAATCTATAAAAATTTGAGAAATAGATCCGCCATGATTTTTGGAGCAACACAAGCGACATCTGACGGAACTTTTTGAAGCATACACGTGATTTATTATTTTTTTACTTTAAATTTTTGTGTTCTTTTTGAAATAACTTTTAGCCAGTTATAATTTTGCCCAGTGTAAACATTTTTTTTTAAATACATAAATAACTACAGTATTCATTACGTTTTTTATTATTATTTTGCCGTATTTTTTTAATGTTCTAATACGTAAATAAATAAAAGTGCGTTGCTAATATGATAGTGTAAAATGGCAACCCCAATTTGACTTTTTGATTGCGCTTTTCTTACACATTTACAGCCATAGCTTAAAAAATAGTTAGAGATGGATCTAAAAAAAAAAATACACATGGAAATAGTTTCTTCTCCTACTTTTGTGGTATCTTAGCTTAACAATTTCAACAAAATTTAATTTTGACGTAGCAAAAAAAAAAGATGTCATTTTTTTCCGTCAATCCGTTCCTTCATACACGTAGAATTTGTTCACAAAATAATTTAGTTTTTCTTGTATAAAATTTCATTCAGTGGATATGGGAGACCTTGTGAAGCCTGCGAATTCTCTTTGGTTGCTTTAAAATCGAGAAGACAAGTAATGACGCTGAACGAGTACGATGTAACCATAAAAGTGCATCCAATTTATAGAAACAAACTTTGTCGTCTCATTGTTTGATTATAATCGTTATCTCCGCATAAAAGGTGCATTGATATGTCACATTTCGGGGATTACATGGACGGTGTTCCCGTTAAAATATCAGAGAAATACAAAAGACCTCCTAAGATCGAGTTGCCGTACAACGTGAACGAATGTCCTCAACGTGCCCAGAGTATAGTTGACAACGCTGAATACTCCACTACTTTCGAGAAAAATGTATTGGCTAAAGTCAAGGAACTTCGTAGTGCGAAAGAGACGAAGAAAAACGAGAGGAAGCACAGATTACAGCTACTGCAAGAGGCTAAGCAAAAGAAACTGGACGAAATAGCAGCAGCTGAGGCTGAAGAGAAGCTGAAGCAGCTAAGTGTATCGGAGGTATCATACCCGAGCACTGACGAGATCAGTGCCCTTTCTCCTGATGAGAAAGCTGATAAAAATTGTGGTACACCTACTCAAGAAAATAGCCCTGAGGCAGTTGAAGTGGCAGTGATCACTGATGTCAGTTATCCATCCTGCAGCCATTCTGAGGCTCTACCAAACATTCTGCAGCCTACTCCTGTCCAAACCAACTATAATCTTAACAGTTTGCTTGATGATCCAGACCCCTTACAAGAACTAAAAATGACCTCAAAAATTACTAAAATGCCTCAATATGGTAATGTAGAGACATTAACTTATAAAGATTTTGAGAATGACACGTCCAGTCCATTTGACAATGTTGAATTGAAGACAATAAATGATATGGAGCTATTAGCTCAAGTTTTACAAAGTCAGAGGGAATCAGTCACTAGTTGCATTCCTCAACAATCTTATACCGAGCCTATGTACCCTATGCCAAACTGCTCTTCACAAGCGCAGATGGACATGCCTTACATGCCTCAATCATACATAGAACAGCCTATTCAAGGTCCAAGTGTAATTTACTCACCGCAACAATACCCAATCACAAACGGCTACTATGTCCCTGCTGAAAATATATGTGATAACCCTATACAAATGGATAATGTAAATAATATGTACATGCCAAATTATCCATATTATGTACCTGCCAGTACAGTCCCTTACAGCGTCATTGATCCTAATTACTATATGAACCAAATATCTAATGCTGAAATGAATCAGCAACAAAATGGCTACATTCCAGAACCTTATTACTACCATTATCCTCATGTCTCGATGCAATATCCTGCACAGTATAAACCTGCACAGAATCAAGAAATTAACCAACAGCAACCTTTAAAGGAGCCAACACAATCTACCATCAGTTCACAGAACACCATGAAGTCTAGATCAAGAAGTGTACCAGATATAGTACGAGAACTAAATGAAGAATTAGCTCTAGTAAAAAAGAAAGCAACGGAGAGATCTTGCAATGCAAGCCCGGCATCGAAATCCATACCCCATCCGTCATCAAGTAATGAAAAGAGAGAACATAGGAGGAGTAAAAAGAAATCGGAATATTTGCCGAATCCGTTTGATAAGTTAAGTCCTAAGTTGCAGGATATGTGTAAGAGGATACACAGCATGGGATTTCCACTAGACAGGGTAGCTAGAGTATGTACGCTCATAGGTGATAACGATAAGAAGGTAAGTTGTTCAAGATTTCAGATTTTTTTTCTTGAATCATACAGACAAACACATACATAATATTACGCAACATTGTTTTCCTTTAGATTAAATTTATATGAAACATTCCACCCTGTAGTTAGGGCAATTATTTTTGGCAAAACTTTCTGTATCATCATATCATGAAATCAAGGTTGGTACAGTAATTTTACTGTAGGAAGCAGACAGGTTTGGCTTGCCTCTTATTGTTACCAAATCATACATAATCTTGTTAGGCTTAATAAAATAAAACTACCAGAACTTATCTACTTTTGTGCCATATATGTAAACAAAAAAATATCTTAACAAACTTTTTTCTACATTGAAATAGGCATTTCTTGTTTTTTTTTTTTTAATATTTCTTTATCTATCTTAAATTAAGTTTTATATGTATGACACAAAACCAATGAATGATACAATGGCACCAAACACCAGTTTTTGTATTCCAGAAGTATATATAAATCTGATAAACACATCATAGCTCCCTTATTGGAATCTTACAAACAATCATTTATGATCCTATCCTATTCTATTCTCATACTGATATATTTTGTAATAAATATAATAATGTTTATCAAAAATAAATAGGTACTGCAGTTGTTGTTAGGTTAATTATCTTTTTTTATTTTACTTGCTATTTGCTTTTATTTCTGAGTGGTTTTCAGTGTGGTGTCATAATCGACTAATTTTGTAATTTTTTAGTGGAAACTTTATTGGCTTATATATTTATTATTTAGTTTTAATTTTTTGTGTTGTTGATGCTGTCTGTTTCCCATTGTAATAAAATAAATAAAATAAAATGATATCTTACATTAATAATAGTCATAATTTACAGGTTTGTTACCACCTTGATATTTCAGAATGGTTGCATCATGCTTCATAGTCATGAATAGACTGGAGTCTTAAAACATATATGATATCTTAATTATTATTTCAGACAAAGTTATTATGTTAGTCTGTTATTATGTTAGTCTCTGCATTTAATATTTTACCACTTATTTCCTTCTTTTCAGATAATTGAAGGTCTGCTAATCCTTGGTGATCTGATGGACCTGGGTTTCTCAGAGGGCAGAGTGTCAGCTGCACTGGCGAAGCACGAGTTTAATCGAGATAAGGCCTTGGATGAACTGGTTTCGTAGTATCATATTTTAACAGGATGATTTATATAAAACTTCAGCAGATACTACATTGGTATTAAAAATGCTTTGGAAAACATTTTTCCTCTGAATTTATCTTAGACACCTGGCAGCATTTTTTCTATAAGCCAATTGAGGAGTTTGGTTCCTCACAGTGTTGCCAATTTTTCTTAATGGGTGAATATCTGAAGTTTTATATAAGTCGTCGTGTCCCATAGTTAGCCGTAGTTAGCCAGGTAAGATGATAGTGCCGTTTTATGATCTTGATTGGTACCCAGATTGTGATATTGATATACTTACTAGTTTTACACGAAGACGATAAATATCGATGTTATTAGACAAATAAGGTCACAGGAACCATTAAATTTGTACAGATTAAGCAATATTCTGGCGCCTTCGTGATATTCATGGATTTACTCATAATAAAAAAAAATTGCATGTCTATAGTATGAAGTAGGTAGCTTGCCAATGGTCTGCTCATTCATGAATTAGTCTATCTCAGGTCAACTGACCTCTGGACACCACTCAATCTATTAATTTAGCTCATATCTATGTACTGCTGGGTATCAGCTGTGTCAGTTAATATGCGCCATTTTGTTTCAATCTTGTGCAGAGCAGGGCTCGAAAAATTCATCAAGTTTGTTTAAATATTGGCCCCGATTCACACTGTCACGCTCTAATCCTTATTTTAAGTTAGTCTGTCCTTTTTGCCTTTTAAAGATTGAAAAGGGACAGGAGATGGCCATTCTAATGTTAGAGCTGTCAAACATCGAATTTGAACCTTATGGCCGTATCGATTGCACAATTTTAGAGAGCACTTAAAACATGCAAGTTAAAAATCTCTTAAACTGACAGCTATGCCCTTATTTTAAGTTATCATTCGTTCAAATTAATATCATTCGTTCATCACCTCTCTTTCATTGGTCATAAAACGAAAAGGATAGCTAGATTTTAAAATTAGAATAAGAGCATGACATTCCGAATCGAGGCCATTACCTAGTTATAATTTTAACTAAGTATATGAAATTTTCGAAAAATAATATAATCAACAATCACACTAAAATAATTGTTAGAAGGGTTTATAAATTTACTAATAGCGCGTATTAAAAAATCATTTAATTTCGTATTTAGCCAATGGCTAATCATTTTTTTGTGTACAGAGGTTGGGCATGCTGTAGAATTTGTATTTCACAAGACATCGCAGACAGGAATATAAATACTTTTACATCTAATAAATAAAAAAACATATATCTTTGTAAAATTCTAGTTTGTTAGATGGCCAGTATTAATTCCTGCAAGCGATATATTTACGTAAATATTGTGTAGGTATGCCAAATTAAGAAGGATTGTAAACTAACCGAGTGATATTTTAGTAAACAAGAAAGGAAAATATATCTGTAAATAGTAAGTGGCTTCGTAGTTTTCTATATAAAAAGTGATAGAAAAAGATGAGACTTATATATAACATAAATAAAATAAAAATGCATTTATGCATAATGCAATGATTATTTTGTTCGTAATGCGAGTTTTTGTTTTTAGTCTGAAAAGTAAAAATCAGCAACGTGATTCGTGTTCGTTATAATATATTTTTTATCTGTCATATTTATATTGTTTTTCGTTACGCTTTCAAATAATGAGGTTGATAAGTGTTGTAAATTAATTTACTATGTGCTTGCATTTAAAATGTCAATAGGTATGTTTTTAATATTTATATGTGTTAAATTTCGAATACTAACGTATATTTTACGTTATATCTATCCATATTATGAACTAGATTCACTTAAGTAAATTTTAAAGCACAGCTGTAAAACTTCACAAAATCAAAGAATGCTTAATTTGTTTTTTTTTTTACTTATTTTATAATTTGACTTTAGCAAGACAAAAAATATATGCGCGAGAGAGCTCATTGTTAGATTTGTAAGGATTTTCTAAATCGCTTGTCCCGATTTATTTTATAGTTTCTGCACTATTCTTATACGTTTATTATTATTAATTTGCCATTAAAATCTGTAAAAGAAAGTGACAACTTACTTTTTATTTAATTCTCATGAATGCTAGTGAATACGCGATTTTCTAGAACTATTGTTAGTTGAAGCACTGTCTAATTATAATTTTTCTTCACAGTAATATTTAAACATCCATAAAAAACTTATAGTAGAAAACCTTCCCGTACCTTCGCTCGTTCACTAAGAGTTGTAATATCCAAAAGTTAATAAACTATTAATTTCATTTCATTTCAAACTAAAAATATAACTAAGTTCTACTATCGCCATTGATTTATGCTATAAAAATCTAACTTAGAGATGGTTATAATATTGCACTATGGTATTATGTTGTAGGTATGTAAATATGCCACTTGTTCAAATATATTATAAGTACCTAACCTACCTAAATAAAAACTGTTTTTTGGCGGTGTTAAATTACAATCGGCACAACATTACCTGTTGGTAGTCATCAGCAAAACAAAACAATATTTTTAAGATCAAACTGTACTGTAATTAATTAATTCGGTCAACTCACGTAAATAATAATAATAAGGAATAATGTCTCACAACAGTTTTAATATCTTACCACACTATTATAGGAACATGCATAAAAAATATTAGATATTTTCATAATTCGTCTGAAAAAATACAAAAATAGAATACTGAAAGTCAAAACAGAATCGAAATTGATTGAAAAACAAACTAGTTACAACATTATTAAACAAATATATCTGTCCCTCTCTACGAAAACAAAATTTTCTATGGCGGATGTATGGCCCGCGACACATAATATGACGTCACATGTGTCGTCAGACCTCTATCTGTCTAACCATCAACAAGCCTTATAACTTTGTTTCTGAGCAAGATATTTGGAAAATTATTTTTTGTGTGTTTATCTGGAACTTGAAATATTTCGATTAATGAATTTTTAAAAATTGTGAATGTTCCCTATTGTAGTAATCAGGGCCCCGTTTCACGAAGCAACAATTTATTAGAAACAAGATACAATTTGATATTCACTGCGTAGCCAATTTGCCAAAACTGGAAGCCCTTATCATTTTACCTCATTGTCTACGCAATGTACATCAAATTGTACTTATAATTTGTAGATTGCACAATTTTAGAGAGCACTTAATACATGCGACTTAAAAATCTCTTAAACTGACAGCTGTGCCCTTATTTTAGGTTATCATTCGTTCAAATTAATATCATTCGTTCATCACCTCTCTTTCATTGGTCATAAAAACGAAAAGGATAGCTGGATTTTAAAATTAGAATTAGAGCATGACATCCCGAATTGAGGCAATTACTTCACTAAGTTATTACGATGTGGCGCTAATGTTCACATAGGGGAAACCCTTTTGGAAAAAATGAAGACTCATTAGTGTACATAAATTACTCTTCTAAAAGATCTGTTGAGCGGATCGTGACTTTCTTTTTGTAGTTTGGTTTAAATTAATTGTTGTTTGCTAACAGCAGCTCTGAAATGGATTTTTAATTGTATTTTATGTCAGGAATTTGACCTTTTGTGTGGGGCCCTGCTCGCTCAAATAGAACCAATGCGAGTTCAAGCAAGCAAGACTTTTTATATATAAGTCTAACAATGTGTGACTAAATTGGAAACACAAAAAACTGATCATTTCACATAATTATTTGGTTTATTTATTAGATTTTTTGTAGGTACGGGAAGTTCTCATTTTTAAAAGTGATTTTCTTTAGTGCGACACGAAAAGATACAAAATATGAGGATTTTATTTTTTGGCAACACAAATAAATTATGTATCTCTCAGTGAATATACATATAATAAACTGAGGGTTTAATATATATTTGTTTTTTTTTTCAAGAAAGGAGATTAAACTCTCCTGAAAACTTCAGACCAATCGCGCTCTTAAGCCACGTTTATAAGCTGTTTTCGAGAGTCCTCACAAACCGTCTCGCCGCAAGATTTGACGCCTTCCAGCCTCCGGAGCAGGCTGGGTTTCGAAAAGGTTTCAGTACCGTAGACCACATCCACACAGTGAGACAGGTTATACAGAAGTCGCAAGAGTATAATCAGCCGCTGTGTCTAGCATTTGTGGACTACGAGAAAGCCTTCGACCCCATCGAGACCTGGGCTGTTCTGGAATCTTTGCAGCGATGCCAAGTCGATTGGCGGTACGTGGAGGTACTGAGAAGCCTGTACAGTATGGCGTCGATGTCCGTCCAAGTACAGAATCATAAGACAAAACCCATCCAGTTGCTCAGAGGAGTGAGACAGGGGGATGTCATCTCTCCGAAACTCTTCTCCAACGCACTGGAGGATGTCTTCAAAACCCTAGACTGGAACGGATTGGGCATCAACATTAAAGGCGAATATCTCAGTCACCTCCGCTTTGCCGACGACATAGTCATAATGGCTGAATCGTTGCAGGATCTGCAAAAAATGCTGCACAGTCTCAATGCTGCCTCACTGTCAGTCGGTCTCCGGATGAACTTGGACAAGACTAAGGTCATGTTCAATGAACTAATCACTCCGGAACCGATCTCGATCAATGGCGAAGTGCTCGAAGTTGTCCAAGAATATGTCTACCTCGGGCAGACATTGCAGTTGGGTAGAGACAACTTTGAGCGTGAAATCGCAAGAAGAGTACAGTTGGGCTGGGCAGCATTCGGAAAACTGCGTCATATCTTCTCGTCGCCGCTACCGCAATGCCTGAAAAGCAGGGTTTATTTAGGGAGCCGAGACGTGGAACATGACGGTGAAGCTGGCCCACCGGCTACATGTCACTCAGCGAGCTATGGAAAGATCTATGCTTGGTATTTCGCTACGGGATAAAATCCGAAACGAAATCATGCGGCAGAGGACCAAGGTAGTGGATATTGTCCAGAAATGTAGCAAGCTGAAGTGGCAGTGGGCTGGCCACGTCTGTCGCAGAACCGATGAGCGTTGGAGCAGACGGGTTCTCGAATGGAGACCGCGTCTCGGGAAGCGTAGTGTGGGACGCCCCCCTGCCAGGTGGACTGATGACCTGAAGAAGGTCGCTGGTGGTGGCTGGATGAGGAAAGCGGGTGATCGTGCGCTTTGGCGTACCCTTGGGGAAGCCTACGTCCAGCAGTGGACTGCAATAGGCTGATTGATTGATTGATTGAAACTGAGGGTTGCTCAGTCTGAACCTCTGTCTCTACTTTGTGCAAAAAGGTTTCTTCTCTTTTTTTGACTCGCATTAAAATAACTTCTTACATTACACTTTTTAAATAGCACATTATTTTTCTATAATATTAAGAAATACTCCTAAGCTGTACTGTAGAGAGAATTCAAACCTATGTAATATTGCAAAGTTTTAATTTAATTTATTTTAGATCATAAAATATTTTATTTTATGTGTCACCTGGATTTTTATTAGGCACCCACCATGTGTATTTTTTTTTTCAAGTATATAGTATGGCGTAGCCAACTACTTACCTAGTGGCTCAATCGAGTCGAATCAAACTAATCGCGTTTCTTACCAGACCTATTCAGTCACTAACGTGGCAACTATCATCAGGAAAAGACCCTCATTATTTCCTTTGAAAAACCTGGGAGTTATGCTCGGAGTCTTACTACGTGATCGAATCAGAAATGAGGAGATACGTAAAAAGACCAATGTCATCGACATAGCTTTCAAGATAAGTAAGTTGAAGTGGCAATGGGCAGGCCATATAGCTCGACGAACTGATAACCGATGGGGAAGAAATGTTCTCGAATGGCGACCACGGGACGGAAGGCGTAGTGTTGGACGGCCTCCCACAAGGTGGACAGATGACGGTGCAGCGCGGGACCGCTCACGGTGGAAACCTATTGTGAGGCCTATGTTCAGCAGTGGACGTCTTCCGGCTGAGATGATGATGATGATGACTTGGGTCTAAGTTTTATCCACTGGTCTAAAGTCCATATGATATTAAAATATATCTGTAGGACTGTATGGTTTAAGCTGACATATTTCTTATAAACGATGCACGTGGATGCACCCATATTTATTTACATTCAAATCTTCACAGTTTTCGAATTTTGTAATGAAAGTTTGTTTTTACCTCCACCATACTTTTCATAAACCATTTGGCCCGTTGAAACTAAGACAAAAATCACTTTCATTTTAAATCAATATTGAAGTAACTTTCTATAAGTATAATACAATTATATTTGTATTTATAAAATAAAAAACCAGGTTACACTCAGCGACTCAGAACGCATTGTATAAATTTTTATTCAGTATTGGACTTATACGCGATTTTATAAAACAAGCAGCTTCACACGTTGAAAATAATTGTATAAAAATAAAATAAATGTTATTTTTATACGCATGTATCATTTTAACACTAATTTACACGTTGATCTAACAAACCCTGGAGGCCGAGCTGTTGAGATACCAAAGGGCTCTGACGCTCTGACATTGACTTGGCCCATCTGATAACATTTTTTGTTGATAGAAGCCCAACTTAAAAGGTTTATCATTTTCTGTCGAAAAAGATTGACATGGTGTTTAGAAATAAATAAATGTTTCCTGTGAAATATTTGTGATGTGTGAAAGTTTTTGTGGTTTTGGATCAGATACCGAACGAACATGTTAATTCGACTTTAATCAAGATATGGGTGGGTTGGAAGGATCACAACAAGGTGATTGACAGGACACTTGGGTAACCCCTAATTCCATTTTGGGGACAAACAGGAATCACACATTCCCGAATGGTGACAGATTCGGGGACAGACAGGAACAACTAGAGAATATGGAATTTAGACCAAGGTTGTTATAGGAGAAAGCAAGGTAAAGGAACCAAATAGAAGACATTTCCAGTTCAAAAGACCAGATAACATTGGCCTTGGCGGAAAAGGACAAGAAAAGGCTTGGTCCAAGAGTAACCCGTAAGAGATGGTGCAAGAGAAGTCGGTTTAAAATGGTTCAGTAAAATGTCTCTGCAAACATAAAAGACATGGAATTTAGACCGAGGTTGTTATAGGAGAAAGCAAAGTAAAGGAACCGACTAGAAGACATTTCCAGTTCAAAAGACCAGATAACATTGGCCTTGGCGGAAAAGGACAAGAAAAGGCTTGGTCCAAGAGTAACCCGTAAGAGATGGTGCAAGAAAATGGTTCAGTAAAATGTCCCTGCAAACATAAAAGACATAAGTATGCAGAAGGTGATAACGATAGTTTGTGTGTTGTAAGTTGTGTTTACTGCCTCAGTTTTCCGTAGATGTGTTTCTCAAGTGACTCCATTTGATGGTACCTCTAATCGTTTAGAAAAGAAACTCGTGAAAAAATTGGGGCATATAAAGTGAAATGTAGTGCAGCGTGTAAAAACGTTTCTGTCGATTGAAAGTAACCATATGTCATGCAAACTGTACATACAGCCAACAAAAGTTTAGTATAAATGGACAGAAATGTCCAAGCTTTTTGTGCAAAAAAGATCTCTATTGTATGGTCTTAGAGTTTTCTAAAGCGTAGCTTTGATCGTTGTTGACTGTACGACCGTTGGTTACCGGCGTATTGCTCTCAAGTCTTAGCACATGTGCTTATCATAAAGCTGAGGCTATACAACTTCGGTCAGCTCATGGTTCATGATATTGTATCGTCCCAAAGTAAGGGTTCGGTCCAAGTTTATCACAAAATGTTTCAGCATTATTCAATTATGTACTTAGGTATTGTTTTTTTATCAATAATTAATTATAATTACATTTTTGCATAGTGAGTCTATAATGGTGCTGTTGTCAATTTGCATTTGTTGTAAAGTTGGTTTCAGGCACGCTTTATTTTTCCAAAGCATTTCCTTCGTTTCTAGATGTTTCAAGTTCCAGCAGCTCCGTAAGCTATTACGATGAAATATTTCTCTTGATTGGTAAGTCAATATTTTGTTCAATCTACATGTGAATTAAAATAATATAGTCTATTGCTTTTAAATTTTGCTTCACGTTTATTATTTTTTTCACATCATTGTCAGCTGGTCTACATCTGTATGCTCCTATCTTTATATTGATATGCATGCAGTTACGAAAACAACCTTACTGCGTTGGCTTAAGCTTGTAAAGATAAGACTTGTACGTTGTTCTATTTTGAATACTGGGTCACTGTCAAGAGGTTGTCTAAATTAAACAAGTGTGAGTAATAATTCTGTAGTTATATCGTTGTACTTATTTCAAGTTTTAAAATGTAGGTAGAGGTGTCTCCTGTGAATTCACATCGTAAACAACAGTCGGTTATGTCTTTATGTCATGCAAAGGTTAATTCAATTCGCCCTCAGCTCAATGGGGAAACTAGTTCATAACTAACACATTGTTTCCAGACTAACCGGATTCCTATTTGAAAACATCCACAAGTCTGTTCGCGTGTTCCCGTTTGCAAAGATCAAGGGCATCGCATACATAAATAAATTTTAATTCTATTGACTGGCTGCCTCTTCACGTGAAGATAATGCCAGTGAGCGGGTTCACCGCAAGCGCCGGTAACCTCGACGCAATCAGGTAAAGCGGGCTTCCGACCAGTCGGCGTAGTTCCCGGAGACAGAAGCGGGTCATAAACAGTTTCCGCAAACCGCTGACCTGCCAGACAATGGCCACACCATTGTCTATTGTCATCACAGTCCAGACGCGTCGCGATGAATGGTACAAGTTCATTCGAGCCGTCCCACATTACCAGTAAACGAGGATGCAGATAGCTCCACGGCGCCAGTGCAAAAGAGAGGCGCGATGTACGATCTGCGTGGACACTCCGAATATTACCGCTGCTTGAGTTTTGTTTTGAGGCGGTCCAGTTGCTCGTCGGGCGGCGCACGAGTAGAACATTCCCACGCGCGCGCGCTGTAGCATGAACGACTCGCATTTCGATACGCGCCGCGCCTCGCCGCGCTCACCTCGATAACATCTGCAAATTCGATATTTAGGCCGATAACGCGATATCACTGGCTCGTCCGTCAGCCCGACCATGTGATCGCTCCGATGGGAGGGAAAGCCGAACAAAAAACCCTGCTGCTAATGCCCACCCCTGTCGTGAACAAAAAAGGGATAAAAAGGCTATTCTTGGAATGCGCACATGTGGACGCCGGGTAACCGTGGGTGCAGCTTCTGACGCAGTTCATGATGCCGCGGAGGAGCAAGTGGATGCACCTGACGGCCGGCGTCGTCATCGGCGTCACGTTCGGCATCTTCCTCAAGCTCTGTCTCCGGCCCTCTTCAAGAACCACCATAGAAGCCTGCTCGGATGCCTCAGCGCTGTATTCCGCTCCCGACCCACTTGCACTAATCGGATTACGATCAGATGAGACAGTAGAAAATTCGAATCGGACTTTGTTATTTGTTGGTGTAATGACAGCTGAGCAATATTTGGATTCTCGTGCAAAGGCTGTGTTTGAAACTTGGGCTCAAGATCTACCTGGTCGGATCGCATTCTTCAGTTCAGAAGTGTCACGAGCACCTGGCCTTCCCTTGGTGCCATTAAAGAGTGTGGATGACAGTTATCCTCCACAGAAGAAATCGTTCCTTATGTTGTTGTACATGTACGAGAACTATGGAGACAGATTTGAGTGGTTCATGCGTGCTGATGATGACGTTTACGTGAGAGGTGATAAATTGGAGGCGTTTTTAAGATCAGTGGATAGTAGGAAGCCTCAGTTTATTGGACAAGCAGGAAGAGGCACGAGTGATGAAAGAGATGCTTTAGCTTTAGACTATAATGAGAACTTTTGTATGGGTGGTCCTGGAGTGATAATGTCGCGGGAGACTCTGAGGAGGGTAGCTCCTCATGTGAAGTATTGCTTGAAGCATTTGTACACAAGCCATGAGGATGTGGAGTTAGGCCGATGTGTGGCCAAGTTCGCCGGCGTGTCTTGCACGTGGAGCTATGACGTGAGTGCAATTTTTTTACCTACATATTCTAAACGTTTTTGCGTAGTCAAATGGCTGAACTCCCGGGTTTATTACTTACGCTGAAATTGCAACCACTTTTCTTCTTACGTTAGCAGTACCTACTTATACCTTGTGTTATAACTGCAAGTGATTTAATTACGTTATCATTAAATTTAAGCAAGTTTACCAAACTACATACGAAATTTAAGTTTATTACGAAATTTAATCGAGTTGCTGTCAAATTAGTCTTGCTGCTGAATTTGCTGTAATTTTACGAGTTGATGGAAATAGAACATCAATTATTTGTGTAGGTACGATTAATCACTATGCATGCATGCATAAAGGCGATCTTCTCAATCAATATGAATTTAAATAACTAATACATAAATACATTGTCGTCTTGGAGTCATCATTCAGAAACGATCGGCCAGGCGTGACCTATCCGGTATCATGTATGTTGGGATTGTTGGGAATGCATCATCATAGCATGGTATTTAGGCAAGATCACCAACCATGTAATGTTGTAGACCAAATTTAAAGCCAGCTGCTGCCTAATCATTAACTTACTGAACTAACGGTGCCCTTTAACGGTTTTCTTATAGCCTTAAATATGTTTTTGATATTTTCGAAGATTTTCCTCTTTCCTTTGTTTTAACACGTTTCGGCAAGTATTTACAAATACGGAACCAGTTTTGGAAAGGTAAATTCCTTAATATATCCCTAGCAAGTAGGACTAGGACTAGACTGGCTGCCGACAGGAAAAATTGGAGTGCGTTGGTCCTCCAATTTGGACAAAGGCCAAAGGGCCTTTGTCCAAAAATGGACTTCCCAGAAATAAATTAAAAATTAATTAAATACTTGTAATATTTTGGGAAATAAAAAGCTTTATAATTACATATTATTATTACACCTAGCAACATTTAAATGTTGGTGACGATTTTTGTTGCTTAGCACTAGGTGCTAGGGTATTTTGAAAATTGCGCTTTTTAAGAGTTTTTACAGGTTGCCAGTGAAAATTTAAAATTTTCAATAGTAGGTCGAGTATTATGGTATAAAATGTACGAAAGAATGTCAAATCATCTAAAAACGTTAAACAGTTAGAATTTTCTTGTGTTAGAATGATTAAATGTTGTAATATAGTAATACCAGTTTTCCAATAATGGGATATTTTTGGATAGGTACTTGTGTACTATAACAATGCCATTTGACTGGTTAGTAAAAGCTATACAAACTTCCTATCACTAGGTCCTGAGTTTAAAGGAGTCTGTAAAAATACAGGATACTTACAATATGTACTTGCTTAAATTTGAATTTCTTCTACTTTTACTTTTCAACATTCCTCTGACTTTCAACTGTTCACACTTCTATAACTCTAACTCCGTCTCGTAATTGCAAATTGTTCTTGTTTCCACGGTTTCTTAATTTTGTTCTTTAGTACTATTGCAGTAAGTGTTAAGTAACGACGCGGGCGCATCGGGTTTCTTCATTAAGAACTGTTGGTACTTGCTTCAGATTAAACTAAAGACTTGGGCCGACACCGCTTGTAACTTTACTGATCGCCTCATAGTCTACAAAATAGGTCTTTCTTTCTCCAATAATCTATTAATCTACAATCAGATTTTCTATGCATTAAAAACAGCGACGGTTTTGTATTTCTCTTATCGACTCCTTTCGTTTGATACGTCATTCATATAATGAATTTTGGCCACCAATATATAATAGTTTATTTTAATCAACTAACATTTAATGGGTGGATCTCTTAAATTATCTACATGAAGTGTAAAAAAACAGGCTGAAATATTATATAATGTACTGGTAGTTACGACGACATAAGCACATCCTTACAGTAGCGAAAGATAACTAATCTCTTTGATAAAAAACTGACCATTTATCGAATTAACATCGTAACCAGGTAGTAAAATACTCCTTAAAATGCGTTTATTCATATTACCTGCTTGGCTTTTGTCAAAAACATTCTCACATTGAATATAATACGAGTTTTTGTTGGGATATCTTCCCAACAGTTTTTTGAACGATCCTTTTTATAAATAAAACCGTCTTTGGTTCGTAAAATAAGGCGTCGTTGTCGACAATCGACAGCTGTGTGATATCAACTACCTAATTAAAATAAAAATAAAAAAAGAATTCATTAGAAGCAATTAATACTAAATCTGCAATTATCGTTGTTTTCTTAATTGATAGATTATTTTTATAGTACCAATAATATGACAATTCAGTCTGTCTACGACATTTGAATTGTCAATTTTGTAGACTGTATAAAGTTAAATTGATACCTGTAGTATGTATTAATTCGTAGTTTTCATGCAAAAAAGGTATTTATTTGTATTTGTTTGAGAGCGTTGGTGGTCCAGTGGCTAGGGCCGCTGCCTCGTGTCCGGGAGACGCGGGTTCGATCGAACCCGAACTAAATAAACGTACTTATGAATTCGAAATTCGAAAACACATTGGTGTTTTCGAATTTCTAATTCATAAGTACGTTTATTCAACGCTCTTACGGTGAAGGAAAGAATCGTGATGAAACCTACACACTCCTGCGAAACAATTCAAAGGTGAGTGAAGTCGACCAACCCGCCCTGGGCCAGCGTGGTCGACTAAGGCCTAATCGCCCTAGTTCAGGGTAGGCTCGAGCCCCTCGGTGGGGACGTATATGAGCTGTTGATGACATATTTGGATAGTATTTTGTTGTATTATTTCACAAGGTGACTCTCCGTGAAGTCTTGATTTTTCCTTTGGAAATTAGAATCTGCGCTAAGGCATAAAAGGAATATAAACCAACAAAACACTTTTGCATTTATAGAATTAATTATAATAATAATATTTGTAACTAGCGGCCCGCCCTGGCTTCGCGCAACGTTAATATCAACGTCAAAAGGTTGTACCTGGCATATACTTATTTTAGTTATTAATTTATATTGTAAAATTGGCTGTAAGCTTCCCAAATACAATAAAATAAAAACAAAATAAACGCAAAAATCCTATTCTTTACATTATGCACTCTTTAACTTACATTTCTGTGCTTACATACTACCTACTGAAATCAAATGTAAAATATTGTCCTGCCATTTTTCCTGCCTCTACACCTACCCTATACCTACCCTGCACCTACCCTACCCTAACAAAACAGACCAAAAAGATCGGACCTCATTTCACAGCTAGGAACATTTTGTATTGGAAAACTAAATAGTTGTTTTTATTTTCTCTATCAAAACTTTCCGAGTACCTTAAGGAACATACGAAAAAAGAAATAACCGAATTGGTCGAGCCGTTCTCGAGTTTTGCGCTTAGCAACATTCATTTTTAGTTGCCAGAACCGTAACACATAATATAAAAAAAATAATTAAATAGATAAAGTCTGTCGTGTCGATTTATTGTAACGTATGGTAACACTCTGTCGAGATATAATTGTCAAGGTCTGTCTCAGAGACTTGTTCTTTTTATTAGTATTTTGTTTCCGGTTTTACTAGTAGTTATCGTTGTTGTAGATAAACAGGGTCGCGGGGTCAAAACTAACCTCGCTGTTGACAATAGGTCTGCAAACTTGGAATATACTACCTTCTTAATTATCGCTGTTTCATCATCATATCATTTAGAACAAGTAATAGCGCTTTATGTTTTTTCCTAGCGGACATAAATGCAATTTGTACAGGACGTCGTTGCCAGGGAGAAAAATGGATGAATGACCCTGACGGGGCATTAACTTATCGACGGCGATCGACGACGGTTTGCCTATACAAAACGCGCGCAAAGTATGGAAATCTATTCGCATCGGACGCGGCGAATGATGCGAAAGATTTCCATACTTCGCGCGCGTTTTGTATAGGCAAACCGTCGATCGCCGTCGATAAGTATGGCCGGACCTTTAGAATCTTTGGCGTTTTAAAGAACCTGGATAACCTTATAAGAGTGTAGCAGTACTGCTATCCTACCTTCTTCTGCTATTTTGTTTCTGGAAATTCAGTACTTTTAAGTACTGGCAGTCTCCTCATTCATTTTCAATTCATTTTCAAATTTCGAATCCATCGGTTTCGGTTCTGTCATTTTCATCAAAGCTTCCTCATTCCACCTCAAGTCGTCAGACTGTGATCATCTTATTAATCGTATGTTATTGATTTTATTTGAAAGTAAACTTTTAAAAGTGTTACTTTAATTTCTTACACTAATAAACCGTGTGTGCAACTATTTGGACTGAACCCTGTTCTCTTCTGCCACGCTACCTCTCTAAAACTACATCTTCTACCTCATCTTCACCACCTTCAAACTACTATCTATCATCGTGCGGCCAGCCAGCAGCAGTCTTGTCGTGGCAGCTGTTGGGCCACAAGAGATTATAATAAAATATATAAAACTGGCTAGCCTTAAATTAAAGACACTCACGGTTAGGTACTTATTCTGGGGTATAAACTTTTGTAGTATCAATTTTTTTTTAATATCTGAACAAACTCTTGATTTTCGTCCTGTTCTTCAAAACTGGTAACGTAGGCTTTTAATAATGGCTCCAACGTCCAATGATAAAAAAGTTTTTAAATTAAAAAACGTAGCCTTGATTTCTGCTGGTTATACAGAAAAAACTAATTTTAGGCAATCATAATGTACAAATACAAAATATAAAACAGATAGGTTGTAATTATTTATTTATTTATTGTATACACAAAACATTAAGTTGGCTACGCGCATGCCCGACTCCACGTCACACCAAGTTGTAACACCAGCGTGACGAGTATTTTTTTTTCTTCGTAAAGAGCGCACGAGCGCGAGAATTTGCCTAGTTCGCGCAACCAATGCAGTCGCTGTAGTCGAAGTCGGCCAGGATATGATGATGACGTGACACAAAACATCGTGAACACAGTAACATAAAGAAAAAAAAACAACAGGCCTACTCAATTCCAAAGAAATGTCTTCCGGTAAACAATTCAGTGCCTAGTATTGAACTCTTCAACCTAGTTTTCAACACTGGCCACCTACATAATATTTGTTCACACTCTCGCTCGACGTTATCCATTCCTGTTTCAGCCCACTAAAGAACGCTGATCGAGTCCGCAAGTCCAATTTTCGATTATTGTTCTACGACGCCAGATACGGCCCACTTCAACCGGTTTGGCAACTGAGAAACGTTTTTGCGACCAGCAAGAGCCAAGGAGAGATGGCACGCGGTATTCTTTGTCATAGATTAAAGAGCAGTCAAAATGTAGACGGAATTTTCGGCGTTTATGGACGGCAGTTATGATGGTAGACTTACATTCTGAATATTTTTTTGAGTAGGTATGTACATACGACTCACAGGCTAGCTAAGGCTTTTATTACTTACTAGCGGTCCGCCCGCAGCTACGCTCGCGTCATGTAAGATTTTCCCGTGGGAACAAGACCTTTTCCCTTAAAAAGTATCTTATGTATCCAAGTTACAAACTATCTCCATTCCAAATTTCTTAGTTAAGGCGTAAAAGCGGAACAAAACATCTAAACATCCAAATATATTTTCACATTTATCTTTTGTTTTTTAATTTATTTTAAAACTAATCTGTGTGAGAGTATAACTAAACTTCTAGATATTTAGGTCGTTATTGTGGATACCATTATTAATTCATATTCATCAGGTATTGAAACAGAATGATTCTGATATAGGAAATATTGTTATAAAACGCTAAGTGTATTAGTGATTGTGAAATTTATTTAATTAACCTACATATACTCAGAAATACATCAAATAGTTATAAAAAAGTCATAAACGCAGCACATGGAAACGAGATAATTTTATATATTTTTAAAATTATTAAACTTTTTATATCTCCTGACCGACAATAATTAAAATAGAACATGTTAGAAATAATCAAAGAAATCAATGAGTCGTATCGTCAATAAATCCGGCAACTGGGACCGTGGTCCCAGTTTGAGTGGTCCCAGTTGACGGAAGCCTCCGTAAATTAACACTTACGTACGATATGAATGTGCGTAGTTAACTGCCATAAGTTTAATTTTCGAGCGTGTGTTCTATAAAAGAACGCAGTAGAAACGGTAGGTATGTAATTTAAAAGTGTCATTTACAAACAAAAACAAATTAACCTTGCGGCCCAGCAGCCACTACGAAGCTGCTGACCACCATACGAAGAGTGTTGTATAGAGTTATGTGGCAATAACCAGGGCACAGTCCGAAGAAAATAAGGTATTTATATATTATATAATTATATACTTAACTGTCAAGGAAAAATAGTAGAGAATAGTAGAAAAGCTTTAGGAATGTACAATCGGAGATCAGGACATGAAGTGAAGAATTTAACAGAAAAAAGACAAAATCGAAACGTAAGAAATCTAAATTTGAAAATAAATTTAAAATGAAAGATAAAACTGCCAGCAAGAAAGGTTGCTAGTCATAAAACAGGAAAGAGGAAGAATGCCTCGTTACAACCTCACTCTTTATACCAAATCATCATCGTCGTCGTGTGCGGGTTGTAAGGTCGTCAACCGACCTCACAAACCCTGGTGTCAGTGTTATAGAGCCGCCAAAGGCCATTGACATGGCTCGTGTAACGACTAGTAGTGGTAGTATACCCAATAATACCCATATCAATACTAACTTTATAATATCCTTTTAACTATCTAACGATAAATGAACAGTTAGTTTTATCTTGTCTTGGTTAGATTTATGTTCAAGGCTTAGGTCAGTCAATGACACTCATCTTACTTACTTAGAAGAAATCTATGTCAAAAATTAGTCCAACCATTTTGACTCAGTTTTTTATAACGTCACAACGTTATCTTAATTATTTATGTGTAAAGTTCTAGATTCATATTCTATGAGTATGCAATAATCGTTATGTATTTATTTTATGTTGTTTCGTTGTAATACATTTTGTTAAAAGTTAACCAAACTTGACTTTTAAGTTAAATTAATTTAGGAAGGTCGAAGGTCTATTTCCTAGTAGCTAGAAAGAGCAAAATATTTAATGTCTTGAAATGCAAATACCCTATAACCAAATTCTACTAAATACGAAATAACGATGATGCATGAGATCAGGTATATTATTGAAACAGCATTGTCCACAACAGGACATACCTACTCTCAACTTTTTTGTTTTGTTTTATTTTACTTTTTTTTTTGTTCTAGATTTTTTAATTATTGACGCATAGGAAGAGACTGACTCCCAAGATACAGTTCATACTAGTTTGGGAGTCAGAGGTATCCTATACTGTTAATTAAGATTACTTAAATAAAAATTACAACTTATTACATTAAACTTATTGATTTACTGTATATCAGGACAGTGCTAAAGTTATGAAGCTTTGAATAAATTCATAAAGAAAAATTGTTCTCTTACACGTACCCACCAGCTTTTCGGCACCAGTTTTATATTGATAGCAAAGAATACAGCATGATTTTGTAATTCCTAGCAAAATTTTAATATGATGTGTTGCCCAACAATTTTTGGGGGTTTTCAACCAATGTTCCTTGGGAAAAGTTGTTGCTTATGATGGTCTGAACATCATATTTAAATTTTGCTAGGGATTACAAAATCATGCTGTGTAACCAGTATTTATAAAGAAGAGAAAATTAAGCTTGCCACAAATGTATATTAGTGCGTTCCGAGAAATGGAATTAATAAAAATGTTTTTATTTAACCGCTTTTCTCGCAATGACGACATCCTCTCAGCAAAATGGTCACATCTGCGTTCATTTATTATGATTTATAATGACGCATTGACAGACCGCAACTGTTCTGGGAATAAGCAAGATAAAAAGAGAGAAAATACACGCTTAGTTTAAACCAGTACTTTTTTTATTTTCAATTGCAACGGATATTGTTAGTCGACAAAAAAAAGATTTAAAAATATATGAAATTAGATAAATTAAATCTAAGAAGTGACTGGTATATATTTTTCGATCTTTTTTTTAACTGTAGGCTGCCGGGATGATTAGGTAGGTAGGCTACAGATATTGATTGATAGTGTCGCGTCTGCAAAAATTTGCCTGTTGATCTTTGGCCACACAACGTCATAAACTAGGGAACGAGATAAGATAATCCGTTGGAATCTTATATGCTCATTCGCTTGTAGTTTGAAGGTTCAAGTCTTATTGATAAGAAAATAGGAGTTCTATTCTTGTATACAGTTGGAATAATGAGCAGTAGCTATTATTATTATTAACTAGCGGTCCGCCCGCGGCTACGCTCGCGTCGTGTAAGATTTTCCCGTTATACTTTTTCGAGTAAAAAGTATCCTATGTGTTAATCCAGGTTACAAACCATTCCAAATTTCATCCAAATCTGTAGAGTACTTTCAGCGTGAAGGCGGAACAAACATCCAAATATCCAAATATATTTTCACATTTATAATATTAGTGTGAAGTGTAAATACGAGTTGTGTGATGTGATGAAAATAAATTCTATAAATTAAATTATTAAACAATCATTGGTTGAAGCAGTCACGGAAAATTAGCATACAACAATAGGTGATCATCGTCATTGCATAACTAGACGTTTTAAACGATATAACGAGCTGTTCGGAGCTGATCATGCGCAGGATTGCACAAGATGGTTTTTATCTGGGTACTACGATCTTATACTGGTACAGCGTGGTAAAAAGGCCAGGTCGCTCTATTTGAGGTAGGCTTGAGCCCCTCGGTGGGGACGTATATGAACAGGTTACAAGCAAACAAGTTCCTAGCCGCTATAAATACTAGATAAAGAAAGACTGTCTTTTGAACACTTTTTAGAGCAAAATTTTGATTACAGGCTAAACTACCACCCGAGAGGTTTTTCACTACTGCCATGTTGAATTTGACACATTTTCACTACTGCCATGTTGAATTTGACACATTTTCACTACTGCCATGTTGAATTTGACTCATTTTCACTACTGTCATGTTCAATCTGACACATTTTCACTATTGCCATGTTCAATTTGACACATTTGTACTACTGCCATGTTCAATTTGACACATTTTATTATACTCTGGCGGCCATTACAAAACCTATCAGAAACTACAGAGATCGTGAACGTAGGTAGACAGAAAATGAGTCATTCTAGCTCAGTTGATCACTCAGCAATTAGGCAGGACAGTGAACTGGAAGCCAGATTAAACTTGGATGATGGATTACCCACTAGAGCATATTAGTTACTTACTTATAGTTAAAAGCTAATTTAGCCGAAGTCAGTCAATCAGTTGTGAATAACGGCGTCGACATTATTATTAAGGCCAAATTGATAAAAACTAGATGAACAACTATAAAAAACTAATGTTATACCTGTGTAAAAAATATCAAAATTGTGTGATGAATGGAAAGTTACATTACAATCTTCTTCGTCGTGTCAATGAGAAGACCAAACTTCATTCATTATTTTGCTTTGTTCTTACTAAATCGAGAAACGTCCAAAGCTAGTTGGAATTTTTGTCCTAGTATTCTCTGCCCACCGAGGGGCTCGAGCCTACCCTCGACGTATATGATCTGAGAGTTGGATGTTTTGCTACGTGGACCTATTCCTAATTAGGCTTACTGCTCACTAGACGTTTCGCGCTATTGGAGGTTCTACTGCTTAGACCTTCTGATCGGGAGGGGATCCGTTGATGATGATAATGATGATGATGATTTTCTGCCCAGTACTTGGCCAAGGCTACAACATTATGTGACGTCTCACAAGGATTCTTTTTCCAGCTGTGATTCTATTGACATTCGGTCTTAGAATTTTCGAGAACATCCGTCGTGTTTGGGCTCGTTGGATTTGTCTTAACAAGATCTTTAGTCATATGTGATATCCAGGGTCTCATGATGGAGCCGGAAGGTGGCCATAGGAACTCCTTAAATACACACCACAGCCTAGTCGTGTTTGGGCTCGTTGTATTTGTCTTAACTAGGATACTCCACTCTACGGCTTTAAAAGCTTGTTTAAAAAGGATTTTAAATTAAGCTTATTTTTCAATTATATACCGACACATACCGATCCGTAGCCTAATAAGCACTTGATTTTTGTCTTGTGTCTGTACACAGACAAAACATCGGTATGTGTCAGTGTATAATTGAAAAAAAAAACTGGATGTTCTCATGGTATTAGCTTAGCTACTGTAGCATCGGGCCTCGTGGGTTTGTGTGCCATGTAGTTTGGTGTTGGCGATGTGATTCTTTTTAGAATATATTCGTTCTCTTTTTAACTACCTGGTTTAGAAAGAGAGCGATAGAAACTTCATACGAGCTAGGCCGTGGAGTTTTGATGTTCTTACCTGTCGTCAGCCGTCGAGTGCGGACGATAGTATTATTTCCAGTGCTAAAGTTGTAAAATCAAATATAATATAAATATTATTTATAAACAGTGCGTTTTTACTAAGTAGCGAGCTGTAGCTAAAGTGGCTACAGCTGCTACACTACACATACACACATACAGACACATAATAGACACATACAGATGTGTTGTTTCTCTATATCTTAGTAATTTAGCTTCAGAATTGCCCTGAATGACTTTTACCACTTAGTTATACGGTATTCAGCTGGCGCAGTCGGCATTCCTTTTATCTCCCCTCAATGTGACCCACAGTACTGATAAGCTGATGGACAAACAAAATTGTTTCTTTGAACTTGTAAATTGATTTAAAGACCTTTCCAGATACACTTTAATCAATAATATGGTTGAGTGCGATATCTACATACTCTTTGGGAGTTTTTTTAATTACCTATTTTATTTTAAATGCTGAAATATTTTTTGTAGGTTTATTTCTTTTCTTTTTGAATCATCGTCCATTTGCGTTTTCATTGTATAAACTCTATACTATATCTTATTTAGCCTTGATTGTCCCACTGATGGGCAAAGGCCTCCCTCTTCTTCTTCCATCCTTCCCTATCCTGGGCTTCCTCATCCCAACTCCTTAAAAAAGAGTCAATCTCATCCCGCCATCTCCTACGAGGCCGTCCACGTCTCCGCCTATCTCTTTGTGATACTATAGAGGCATTAGGAAAACAAACAAAAAAAAAACAACCTTATTAAGACCAATTCCACTGCTAGGTATTGTCTGACATCTAGGTCTGCTCAAGATCTAGAAGACGACAGTGGATTTCACCTGGGCAAAAGCTCATTAAAGTTTATACTCTCCCCGCTGCTGACCATGGCATATTTGGACTAATGTCACCCATGGTGTGTGTTTTGGATTATAGTATTCTAGCTAATACCACGGCCAAGGACAAGGAAAGCTTGTCCATGGTTGGCACGTTCACTACAAGCACATTACATACGTAGTTAATGGCCTCGATTTGGGATGTCACGCTCTAATCCTTAATTTAAGTTAGTCCGTCCTTTTTACCTTTTAAAGATTGAAAAGGGACAGGAGATGGCCATCCTAATATTAGAGCTGTCAAACATCAAATTTGAACCTTATGGCCGTGTCGATTGCACAATTTTAGAGGGCACTTAAAGCATGCGACTTAAATATCTCTTAAGCTGACAGCTATGCCCTTATCTTAGTTATCATGCGTTAAAATTAATATAATTCGTTCATCACCTCTCTGTCATTGGTCATAAAAACGAAAAGGATAGCTGGATTTTAAAATTAGAATTAGAGCATGACATCCCGAATCGAGGCCAATGTGTGCCTTCAGGTATTCCTCAGAAGCTTACACAGTTATAAATTCCTGATCACCCACAGATTAAATTATATGCACTCCCGTTCCTAGCCAGTTTAGCTGCACAAAATACCATAATTATCTGGTCTTACTAGCGGGACTGTATAATTTTACCACAGACCGATAAATGCAAGACCCTACAATGAAATACCGGAATCGACTCAGGAAGGAATAGCAAGTGTCAGGTAGTGGCATTTTTTTATATAAGACGATGATATCGTTCACCGTCTACTATATTTAAATTTTCTGTTAAACAACCATGTTTGATTTAGTTCATTATGTAGACAATTTTCATGGTGTTTTTGGCACAAGTTCAGTCAAAAACTTATCAAGTTTTTCTCAAAGACAAAGATATTATGTTCTGTAGAGTTGCAGTCACAGAACATATAAAAGAGGTTAGAAAGGCGTTGTGGGCGGGACAGGCGCGCCAAGGATATGAGCAACGCTCATATTGTACAGAAACACGCGATCGCTAACGGACTGAAGCACTGCGAAGTGCTGCGACAAAATTGTGTGAACATGCCTTCATGTGATGTAATTACTTACCGAACAAGAAGCCAAGTGCTTAATTTAAACATAGGAAGCAATTTTTTTCATCGCTAAGTAAATAAACTTCTAGTAAAAACGATATTTTAGTCTAAATCTTTCAAAATGTCATTAAAATATACATTGCGGGCTGCATGTGCTCGTTATTTTTACACGTCAGTTAGAACGCGTAATGTAGTGCGCTGCAACGCGGTATTAGCTCTAGTGTTGAGCGCAGTAAAATACGATATCGATAGAGTCTTTCGAAGTTATAATAAAAACAACTTTCTTAAATAATGTGAATGTGGCCAGATAAAATTCAATATTTTATGCATGAAAAATAAAGTATAAAAGAACATTTGATGTGTTTTACACGTAGTAACTGTTAAAATAGATTTTTGGCAGAATAGCCTTGTTTCAAGCAGTTGGTTTTTGTTTATTATTTTGTTGTGTGTATACCTTTCACTATTACTATCACGATTCACATTTTTTTCTGAAATGACTCTCAATATTTGTTAGACGTAGCGAAAACGCCTTTTCCTAGGCCTTTGACGCTCTGCCTACCCTGCAAAAGAAAAGGTGTGACTTGTATGTATGTATATTTGTGCAATTGTAAAAAAGCTTGATAGATGTCGCTGTACGTACCTGAAATTAACTTTAATTTATTTAATTAATTATCATATGTGGCAAAAACATCTTTTACTAGGCTGTTATGCTCTGCCTACCCCGTAAGGGATAAATGTATATACTTTTATACATTTTTTTAGACTCAAAGAAGTGCTTCGTCGGGTGATAAACGTAAACGTGATCTTAGCGAATCTATAAATAAAGAGAAAAGCAATTTTCAGTGTACTCAAATACAATAATTCTTTAACACATTCTTATAAAAGCAATTGTATATACCTATTTACAATAAGGTCCCTAGGTCAATGACTATACTATTATTTGACTGAAAATAGAGACGCAAAAGATTCGATGCATGTGGAGATATTTTGTTTCAAGGCCAATAAATTTAATGCAATTAATACCATAATTTGTTTTGTTTTTCTTCCACGCTGGACTAGGACACTGGGAAATACTACCTTACTTTTGTATGCAATTGTAAAAACCCATAATTCAATATCGATAACAGTTTATCGATAGCCAAGCACTAGTTTAGTTTACACGCAAACTCACACATGAGCTATAAAAAGTATGCGTGCATGCATTTGATTTGTTCCGTTCGAAATCACGTGATTGCGCGGCGCTAAGATTGGCTAGATTTCAAATTGCAAATATAGGTAAGCGTAAGCTTCATACAGATGTATTGGCGGTGAAAGGTGGGGCGGAATCGGCGATTCCCATACGAACGGCGCATTATTGCCATTCTTACCTCTTTTATATGTTCAGTGGTTGCAGTAGAGCTGATGATGGTTATGTTAGTGTTACGTCTTATTTTATTCTTATTTCAATGTAAAGACTTGCAATGCTTGTGTAAAGCTTGATGGTGAGTTCACAATTTACAACACTAATTATAAGAAATCAGATACATGGCCATGAAAGAGTCAAGCAAACGCGATTGTCGCGCGCCTTTGCTTGCCCTTGACATGCCACTCAAGCACGCTCGTTTTGTATCAGTAGCGCAGTCCGATCCAGTTAGCTAGTCAGTGAATTTAACTCTAATTTTAGCTCTGGGGTAGGTTCTACGAATGTATTTCTAATTTCTGTGGCTGGATTATTTCCTGTGTGTTAAACGACATTACCGTTACCTACTAATACTCAACGCAGTTTGGATAACTTGTAATAGGCTATTTACTGCACTGCACTAAAAAAATTCCTTGTGCGTCGGTGGTCTAGTGGTTAGGGCCGCTGCCTCCCGTCCGGGAGACGCGGGTTCGATCCCCACCACGTACTAATGTGTTTTCGAGTTTCGAATTCTTATGTACGTTTATTCGACGCTCTTACAGTGGAGGAAAACATCGTGATGAAACGTGCACACTTCTGCGAAGAAATTCAAAGGCTGTGTGTGAAGTCGACCTACCCGCACTGGGCCAGCGTGGTCAACTAAGGCCCAATCGCCCTAATTCAGGGTAGGCTCGAGCCCTTCGGTGGGGGCGTATATGAGCTGTTGATGACTACTTCCTTGCAAACTTAAAACTAACTACATAAGTGGTATTAATACCTTTTTAACAATGTACCTACGAGTTCTTTGCGGCTGATACGATATAAAAATGAACCCCTATTTCTCTGTCACGCTATAACTTGAGAACGGCTTTACCGATTTCTTTCATCTCTTTTTTAAATGTTTTCTAATACTTAGTAGAAAGAAATTACATTAAAAAAAATTAAGAAAATTACGCAGGGTAAGTGTATGTAGGGTAGATGTTGGGAAAAATGGCAGGACAACGTATGCCGTGTCAGATTAAATGTAGAAAATTCTACTTTTATTTGAAAAATTAATGCTCAATGCAAAATCTATATACTTAAGTTTTTGTCATGTCCACAAAACATGTCAAGAACCTTCACAGCTATAAAAAAATCCGTTATTGAACCAAGGCTACAAAACATCGTCAGTTATAGTCATGTCAATATTGGTACTTGGTAGGTACTCACATTGGTACTTACACATAGTACATACTCAGTCGACTGATGATGTGAACCTCAATTAGTATGGCTATCGAGTAAGCAAATATACAACACTATACTATAGGTATACCTAATAAACATAAAATACGTATCGCCAACGACTTTGTTCGTGTGGATTTCTGATTTATTAACTTTCTTTTTCCTTATGACGTCACATCTTAATACTAATAAATAAATGAGAAATATATTGATGTTCGATAAGCTGTGGCATTATTTTTAGCTTTTTCTTTTTTAATCATATCAAATAGTCTTTATTGCACATAAAACCCGCTCATACAAACACAGAATAACAATATTTATTTATTTATTTATTTTATTTTAGAACGCCAACAATACATGCATGGATACTCTTACAAATTTTAACTTAAGTCTAGGTCTGATGCATGTACCTATTACAGGCGAGCACAGCATTCTAGGTAAACACAATACATAACAAGTAACATAAAAGTAAAATAACTAAAGAGGACTACCAGAATTGGACCCAAAAAAAAAAATATGAAGCTAAGTGTTAAATAATTAAGAGTGGTAAAAAAATAATAATAATAAAGCTAAAGTTCAAGTTGGAAGGCAATATTAAATTCAACTTTTAATATCTTTATATCAATAAAAGAGAAGGCAATATTAAATTCAACTTTTAATATCTTTATATCATAGCTTTATTTTATTTTAGTTGTGGAATGATATTGCACGCGAATTTAAAATAAAAATGTTGCCGTGTTCTTGTCGGAATTCTTTGAATATGCAACTAGTGCTCTTTCATGCAAATAATATAATGTTCAGAAGACATTACATAGGTACACTTTTATTCTACAGTTTTACAAGTGAGGTAAAACCTCAGAGGAAATAAAAGACGATCACTTCGCTCCCTTGTAGAGATAACTCTATCTATCTCTTTCAATCCTATTCAAAACGTCATAAGAGGAAGTAATATGCCCGATGGTATTTTTCTTCTTCTAAAATGTTCTATCTATAAAGCGCGAGGCGACGCGCGTCAGAAGATTGGGTAAAACCAAAGATTTTTGACGCGCGTCGTCTCGCAGCGATCGTCTTTTATTTCCTCTGAGGGTAAAACTGACGACGAGGATGACACTGAAGTGGACGTGACTGGTGAGATGAGTGACGTATGTTTTAAGAATTTCGTCAAACCCGAAAATTGTGACAATTTTATAACGGTTTAAAACACGTACCAAGTCCAATACACGGTTAGCATTGCAAATTGGTCACCCACGATCATTTCGTTTGATTTACGACGCGCGGTACAGAAATATAAACGTAACATGTAATAAATGCTTTGGTAAATAAGGAAATAAAATAAGTCTATAAACGGTAGGTATGACTTTCATGAAGTTAAGCATGTAACTAATATATATCTGTGTATAAAAATGTACAACTAATTAATTTAGTTATATACCTTTACATATGAAAAGGTTTAGTGAAGCAATTAATTTCAATACATTTTTATGCACAGATAATTAGTTACATGCTTAATTTCAGGTGACTTTCCTGATCAGATTTTGTCATTTCCACATCTCCTCTCCGCTTAGCTTCAATAACGAAATCTGGTTGGTTATTCAAACACATCTCCTCTCCTCTCTGCTTTGGTGGAAACCGGGCCTAAAGCCCAAGTCTTGGGCTTTAGGCCCGTACCGAACTGTTACAATTTGATATTTATTGCGTAGTTAATGCGCCTAAACTGTAAGGCTTTATCGTTTTAATCTCACTGTCTACGCAACGTACATCGAATTGTACTTGTAATTTGTAACTTGTAGCTTCGTGAAACGGCCCCCTGGACGGACACCCACCGTCGTCGCATATCCTGCATATATTTTGGATTCCAAGGCTGACTACGTTCATTTATTACAAATACTCATTGTATTACTCGTACGTATTGTTACTCTTTATTATAGTTGCAGCATCCTACGAATGCTGCATCTTTGAGATTAAGTACTCTGTTATAATATAAGTTGTATGTTTTTTCCTTATGAATAGTTATTATTCATTCATATACGTATATGTTTCATAAAAGCTTCTGAACAAACCACTACACATAAACATATAAACAAATGCTACGTGGGTATATAATATAACAAAAATAAAATATTCTCTTGTTCATTAACAGGAACAATTTCAATCTTGCAGTTTTTAAGATAGGAAGCTGACACAGACTATACTGTTACCACGCTACGACTCCTACGCCGTAGTAATCGTAGCACGTAGCTACGAGCGCTTAGCAATGTAATTTTCAAAGTGAAATATTTCGTTTTTTACCAAAATGTTTATAGTTTCACACCTTTGTCTAACGTAGGTAACGTCAATAAAGGATTAGCAAACATAAAACATATTTTCATTACTCATACTCTGAAAGTAGTTCGGAAGTTGCCTGAGGAGCGGATTGAAAGTAATACTTTTCAGCCCGGAGGGAGAATCACTTTCAACTGACAGCTGTCGTTCATTCATTCATTTTCATTCATTCTGGCAAATTATTAAAAAAAACTGGTTCTAATTTCACATTTCTATTGAACTATGTTCCATCTTTCTATACAGCCACTCAATTACAGCGCAATTTTAAATTGAATTTAAATGACTTTATTATAATTAACTTTCAATTATTTCTTTAAAATAAAATAGATTTGGGCAAAATAATGATGGAAATTAAAAATAATGGCTCAAAAGCTGGCCGGCACGGCCACAGCAAAAAATAAAAATAGGCGGGAAAGCAACAATCCGATTATCATTTGTTTCTCGAGTTGTAGGGTTTTGTTTACAATGAGTTCATCTGTTTCAGATATGGAAGTTACTCATTTTTTCTTTAGCTAATTCGTGTTTTTATTTTTACTTTCCTTGTATTCGTAATGAAAAGCACAGTGTTTACCTCTGGTTAAAGACTTATTTAGTGCCTCGAACTATTAGGGCCCTCGCTACGCTCAGGCCCCAAACCCCGTCTCGGCGCTAAATAAGTTACTTTCACCCCTCGTATAACAACGTACTAATAAATATCGAACATAACAATATGTTTTTAGTGAACTACTAGGTACAGCTATAAAAATACAAAATTTTTCGAGCGCTACTAAAACTATTGATATTGCTTTTCGAAAGGTGTTTTCTCTAGTTATATTTAGTTCGTAATACTTTTTTGTGAGCGTAACAGAACGCTTTTTTTAGTATAGGTACCTACCTAGACAACGTGCGTTGGTAAGTAGCATTTTTCTTAAACACAGTTACTAGCTTCGATCAAGTTACTAGCTAAGAACGCAATACAAATTGGCGCATGCGCGTGCATACCTAATATTTAATCTGTGGTATCGTGACATAATCGGCCACGAGGCGGGCTGTGTGATGTTGAAACGTGGCCAAACGTGGCACAAGCAGACGGAGTCTGGTTGCGTTGCATAGGCAGTTTATACAGTCTAATTTTACAAATTTTAAGTCAGCATGAATGTTTTAATTACGATACACTATTTGGAATCTCGTAAAATATTTAAGTTTTGATGAACGCCCGTAATTTTCATGTGTTCTGTATTTAGCTAATCCTACTAATATTATAAATGCGAAAGTTTGGATGTTTGGATGTTTGTTGCCGAATCACGCTTGAAGCACTAAACGGATCGGGATAAAACTTGGCACACATATAGGTTAGGTCCTGGAATAGGACTTAGCTTACTTTTTACGGCGGGAAACACTTAATTCCTATGAGAAAACTCATTAAACGCGGGTGATACCGCGGGCGGAAAGCTAGTCGGTCGTAAAATATCGGTTCGAAATAAAAGACACTTTATTTTTTATACTCCGATTTGATTAATCATACCTTCTAACTTATCTGTGCAAATAGATAAAGATAAGATAAAGACAAAAATGTGTTTATTCGAAGTAAGATTTCACAAAATCATTTTTCGACATCAAATCTAGCTAGTTAAAGGACAAAAGAAGTTATAATTTCAGCGGCACTTATAGATATGAAATTAAATGAAATTATTTATTTGCAGTAAACACGGTAAATTAGAGTAGGTTGTATTTAGTTATACAAAAAATATTTTAGCTAATTGTAACAGTAACTAAATGTTGACAAATACCAATAACTGTAGATCCAATTTTATTACATTAAAAATATATAGAATTTTAAAATAATCAATCAAATGAATTCTACTGCAGTCTGGCTAACATCCTCCGTGGCCGAGTGGTCGAGATTTCGACGGCCATTACGGAGGTTCCGGGTTCGATTCCCGGTGGGGACACTGTCAAGAAAAAATCTCTGTGAGACTTTCCCCAGTTTGGTTAGGACATGGCTGAATCACCTGATTGTCGAAAAAGAAAGATGATTCCGTGCTTCGGAAGGCACGTTATTTTATTGGGATTATTCATTGTTCATTGTAAATTTCTTATTTGGTTAGCTGGGTTATCGTCTATCTACTTGTTTTTTCTAATAGGATTTCATTTAATGAATAATAGCATTTGGAGATTAAGTATTGTTTTAATTTGTTTTTGAATGTTTTGTCTTTAGTTTCGGATTTTATATTTTCCGGGATTTTGTTATATGTCTTAGCAGCTATGTTAAGTGGACTATTTCTGCACATCTCCATTCCAGGTGTTGGGATTTCAAGCAGGTGCTTACGTCGTTCGCTTTTGTAGAATTTAAATCTGTCTTTATTTTGTCTTACAAATTTTACTAGTTTGAATATATAAATACACGGAAAACTTAAAATTGAATGAAAAACTTGATGACTGCAGTATGGCCGAACTGTTAAAAATCCCAACGAAACGAGTCAAGTCTTAAATAAAGTTCGTCTCCCGAAACAAAAATACATACTTAAAAAATATTTACGTATGATGTCAGCTTTTATGCACGTGTCGAAAAGCACCCAGTTCCTAACTCACGCATATTTACAAAACACATCTAAAAGCATGCCCCAAATTGAGTGCATTTTGGTAATAGCTTCCTAATGCGTTTGTTCCACTAACAATCTACGCTTTTCACCGTTTGTAGGGCGCTGGCCGCTTTCTGATACTATACTTAAATTTTTACGTAAACGTAAACAAATCGTGTACCGTAGGTGTAACGTAAACGGTCTGATTACAACATGGTATCTAGTATTTATACCTTACAAACGTTTGTTACTTTTCATCTTATCTTGCGTCTTCGTCATCGTCATCTTTACGTCCCCACCGAGGGGCTTGAGCCTGCCCTAAATTAGGGCGATGACCACGCTGGCCCAGTGCGAATTGGTCGACTTCACACACAACCATTGAATTTATTAAGAGTGTGCAAGTTCCATTTCGATGTTTTCTTTTACCGTTAGAGCGTCGAATAAACGTATTCGAATTCGAAATTTAAAAACACATTGGTACATAATGTCCCTTTCAATAGAATCCAGCAATAATGTAACCAAACCAATTTAAACACGATTACTCCGTAATTACTTACATTTGAGTACCATACATTCTTCTTACAATCATTTCGCCCCCTATTAACTTCTTTATGATAATTATTTTAATAAAAAAAATACTCGGACGACAAAACTTTCATTAATTATTTACTCATCACAGTCTTGTTTGTCTTTGGAAAGTTAGTGTCAAAAAATTATCTTGTTTACATTATTGCCGGACTCTATTGAAAGGGGCTCTCTATTTTATCAATAAATGTATTGAATTTAATTGAATTGAAAAGGGAAACAGATTAGATAATGGTTACTACGTAAGTGGGGATCGAACCCGCGTCTCCCGGACGGAAGATAACGGCCCTAGCCACTAAATCACCGACGCTCTAAGATTTCTTGTACCATGTGGACAATAATGATCCATACTCCTGCCCCCGCTGCATGACGACTGTAGATAAAATAAACCGCGTGGCATAAAACGTAACCGCCAATAGTAACTTCTTATCTTCGCGCGACATAAATTTGGATACTATTTGCAGTCAATTTATATGTCGCGCGGTTTATTACATCGACGGTGGTCATGCAGCGGGGGCTAGATTTTCGCATCATCAACAAAAATACCTTCAAACCCTGCAATTTAGTTTTTCTTAATGTATTGTTTTTGTACTTTTCTTGTGTACAAGTAGTATTTTTTATTAACTAGCCTTCAACTAATAGGCCTTTCGATCCGAACTGTAAATTCCAGACACAGGCTTAAGAAAGAACATAAGCCTCTTCTTTTTTTTAACACGCTTTTTTTATTAGCTTCACCTGTATGCTTGTATGTATGCTTGTATGTAACCGACTCCTTTGTTTGGACTCGATTTTGACCCACTTTAAACGAACAGATTTAATTGAAACTTTATACACTTATCAAGAACCGGTGACAATACAATAATTTGAAAAAAAATACACGCTATCACAGTCTAGAAGATCACAAAACATCAAAGTGAAAAATAAACACGCTTTTAAAGCACATCAAACCAAAAAGTAAAAAATAATTCTTAATATTAGCTGAAAACAATAATGAACGAAAAAAAGAAAAAGATAGAGATTATTGTGAAAAAAGCATGGGCAAAAGCGTGCTTTGTGCCATATTTTTCGTACCTATATCCAGCAACCCACACTTTTGTTTCACAATAATACTAGTATTTTTCGTTCATTATTGTTTTCAGCTTATATAAAGAACTATTTTTCACTTTTTAGTTTGATATGCTTTCAAAGTGTGTTTTTTAGTTTTTTAAAACTATATTTTATTCGAGCCAACCTTTGCGATCCTGTGCACACCTCAGCCAAGTCTTTCCAGCGACCCGCTCTATATCATCGACCCACCTAGTTGCAGGTCGACCGGGTCGTCTTTTCCCCTGCCTTGGCCACCATTCTGTTAGGCACTTACCACCTGCCATCTCTAAATCTAGCTACTTGAGTTTTACGATCCACGTACCAACGACGTTTAATTTTGGTTTTATCAAATTGTTTTTATCGGCAGTGCGAGTATACGTGACTTGCCCCTGATTGATAAGATTCGTAATAATTGAATAAAATTGGCCAAGGTTTGTCCAGACGGTCCATTGACCTTAATTCGACAGTCATTCGTTTTATTTCAGCAACTTGTCAGTCTGTCTTTGATTTGTGTTACAGAGTTCACTTAAGTTGGCACTAACGTCATGTCTTTATTGTGAAATTGCATCTAAAGGTAGTACATTGCATCGTTATTCTTTATTATGACTTCTAAAAGGGACACGTGGCAAGATGATGTTGAAACAAAGACGAGTCAATGAATACCATATAAAATTACAACTTTTACCAAAACGCGTAGGTTGTAATTTCAATGGGAAACGGAAGCTCGTGTAGCGATTACGCTTTTATTAAGAACGAAAGTCACACACATCAAACAGTGTCTGCGTTGCAGTGCTTCTGACAGAAGGAGAGATTGATTTTTTTGTGAAATCCTTTTAGAAGTTAATAATTTTAGATTCATAGAAAACAACCAAAAACGTAAATTTTCCGGCGGGACTTGAACCCAGGACCTTATACGCAGCCAACGTTCCTTAGAAGTTTATTATATAAAAATCATATATATATATAGGGTTTATTGATATCATCATCATCATCATCAACAGCTCATATACGTCCCCACGTCTAAAAGGAAAACTAAAATATCAAAATTATCAACCTCATTTTAACAAGCTTTTATTAAGTTCACTTGTATGTAACTAACTAACTAACTAACAATGTAATCAAATCTGAGAAGTATATTTTTACATACTTTTAATTTGTCGAAAAATCGTGGGTATTTCGGATGACAATACAATAATTTGGTACCATCGAGTTGATCTGACCAAGGACGAGCCAGGAGCTGGAAGGTGGAACTCTTCAATAGTTACTAGTAAACCCCTCGAGTTTGGTCTCATTTAATTTGTTATGATGAGTTCAATACAACCATTCATTCTACACAAATATGAAGCTTAGTTTGGAAGGAGGATTTAAATTTACAAGATTTATATAATTTTCCTACGTAATGAGTAATGATTTTGTGATATTTGAGAGACTATCGCCGTGTGGTGATGGCAGAGTAGAATACATTTGTCACCCTCTGTCTGTATACACGGTGTTACAAAAAGACGAGTAAATTTTGTATGGAGACCATCTACATTTTGTATGGGAATGCGAATTTTTTAAATCGTTTTTCGACCTATGTTCTTTGGGGAAAGTTGTTCAGTTTTACGAGCAGATTCACACCCTTTCGGCTTTCTTTGTAGTTTTGTAACACCTGGTATAATATCATTGTTTGTCACCAACCCCTAGTCTTCCCGTGGGTGTCGTAAGAGGCGTCTTAGGGACTACACGAGCAGCAGCGCTCTCTGATACAGTAACCTTTTAATCTGCGATCTCCAACCCGCCTGCCAAGCGTGGAGATTATGGCAAAACCAAACACTTAAGTGGAGGAGGCTCATAGTCCAGCAGTGGACTGCAACGGGCCGTTGATTTGATTTGAAGAGACTATCAAAGATTCTTATCTATTAACATTTCAAGTGTAAGCTTGAACTTTAAAAATGACTTTATTTTTGTAAAGATTTATTTATTTTTAGGGTTTCGTACCTATAAGGAAAAACGAAAATAAGATAATTCGCATGTCTGTTCATCCGTCTGTCACAGAAGTTTTTCTACGAAACATAGAAACGTGAAAGACATAACGATAGATCTGTAAAACGTGCACATAAACCATACCTACATTAATAAATATATAAAAATATATTTTAAATGTTTTTTATCCTTGATTTTCCGTGGTCGACCACCAACCTCTCAAACCCTGATGTCAGTGTTATACAGCCGCCAAAGGCCGCTGACTTAGCTCCTGTAAAGACTACTTCTGTAGATAGCAGCCGGAACCCACGGCTTAACGTGCCTTCTGAAGCTCGGAATCATCTTTCTTTTCGAATCTTTTGGATTCCTTTATTCGCAATGTAGATAATGTAGATGCTTTGCCATAGGTAGGTGCGTCTACGGTACTCAACAGATTTGTTGTGTACATTCATCGTTATGTTTTATGTGCCATTGTCTAAGAGTTCTACGTCAGCACCGAATGGACTGTAATTCTCTCACTCGAGGTGATTCGAGCGACGAACGGCCTCGTGGTTTTGAAAATAATCGCCTTAAGAGTGTCGTTGAAGAATATTTTCTAAATCATTTTACGTAAGGGAGGTTCTTTCTAGGGAGGAAAATCCGAAAATAAGTGGTCTCTTTTAAGACTAAAGATATTTTAAAAAATCTTGTATTTTGGATGTATGGATGACACGATCAAACCTCTAAAATATTAAAAAATATTGCACGAAGTAAAATAATTTGTTACATCAATGTAACGGCGATCACAATATTATAACGTTGAAACCAGGATTTTTCAGGACAGTTGTCGACCTTACAACCTGCACGATGAAGAATATGCTTACCTTACAACTCACACAATGATGATGATTCTTCTTCTTCATCATCATCATGAGAGCAGTGTTTCAACGGTCGTCAATGTATCCGTGTCATTAACCTCTAACAGGTTCCCCAAACGAACAGGACATTTTAAAGGAATTTCCCACACCACACCCGACGACAGTTCAAAATCACCTGTAATTAGGAACTGCAACAAGTATTCGAGAAGCATTTTCTCCTAAATTGGGTGAAATACCCCCGATTCGAACAGACTGACAACGGCCTCTGTTAATGTCTATTGCTTTAGTTTTGAGAGAAGAAATACCGGGTGTCCAAAGAGGGTATTTGCACTTTTAAATATCAATAAATCGTCTTAATGAAGCAAAAACAAATAATAATATAATGTCATACTTGGAATTTATTGGAAATTTAGTTGAAATGGATTCATATACCGGAGCTCAGCGCGCATTTTATGTAAGAGCTTATTATCAAAACAATAATTCGATAATAACAGCTCTCGCCGCTTACATCGCGCGCAGTTCAATTTACGGGACATTTCTTTATCTCCCAGTGCGAATATCATTGGAAAATGGATTATGACGTAATGGACGTCATTTGGTCGTAAACTTTCCATTGTATGTACTTTTTGCAAATAGTAATAAAGTTATGAAATAATATATTTTTCATATATAATTTTTGGGTATAAACTGCCAACACCCTTTTTGGACACCCGTCAGCCATTTTAACCATTTTTTATTTTATTTATTAATATTTGTGTTATTGTTGAATATTTAGTGAGTACGAACAACTCACGCGAGTTTTTCCGGATGACCGACAGAACACGCAAAGAACAGTAAATTGAATGTATTCGATATAAAAAGAGCTTTTAAAATAATAAAAAAACTAGATCCTTTGCCTTAAATTGTCAGTTGTCAATTTTATTGTTCATTTTGTCCCGTGGTTTTGTCCCTTGCTCTTTGTATACGGGACTTATTGATTCGTAGTTTTAGCTACAGCTTGCCTGCTATTACTCGTACCTGCCAGAGTCGCGGTTGTTTACCACAAAGAAAAAAAAAATACTAAAACGCCCGAAGGATTCAGTACGCGCGCAATTCGAAATTCAAACGCAATTTGGCAGTCTCGAAAATTTCCGGTGGTAGGTTATAAGTTCCTTTTTTTATTGCAGACCTTTAAAATTGCTCGATCATTTTGGCCGCTTCGCAGGATAAGAGCAGGTCCGTATAATGATTTTAGAGGTCATTCCTCTTCTTGCTTAGTAATGTGATCTCTTTGACGCAAGTGGAATGCTCGAGTACCGGTTCTTTTTAATATGGTACCTTTTGTGGTATTGTGCAAAAAGTTGTTTACTATGTAGAGTAATTAGAATAGTTTTTGCTGGTGCAAGTTTGAAGACGTCCAGTCACATTAACTGCTAATTTATTTTTCCTGTATGTATAGTTGCCATCAATGATGTTATAGTTGCCATGTAAAATTGCTACAGTCAAACTGAACTTGCAGGTGACTTAGCAGTTTGTGGATTGCTTGTAGGTGGATTTAAGTTACCTGTGATATGAATTTTGTAGGACTGCATTATTTTTTTAGGGACACTTCTTCATCGTGTAGGTTTTAAAATCGGCAGCCGACCTTACAAACCCACCAGCTTATCAACATGGCTCGTGTAACGACTGCTCCGACACCCACGGTTAACGTGCCTTCCGAAGCATGGAATCATCTTTCTTTTCGGACAATTAAGTGATTCAATGCAATGTCCTAACTAAACTGAGGTAAGAAGAGATTTTTTTTTAAAGTCAAATTGTTTTCTAAATCAGAAGGAAAAGATGACCTGATGACGCAGCTTTTGGTAGCTTCAGGGTTTGTGATGTCGGTCGGCGGCTCTTATACATTACAAACCACGAATCACGATGATGATTCTCTAAATTCGCTTCTAACAAAACACTCTCATTTAATGCCTACTTGTTTACCAGTTGAATTGTCATTGATCAATGATGCCAAACTCGTGATTTGTAGCGGGCGTTGACCTGGAGGCACTGCCCGGCTTATTAGATGAATTTGCCAATCTTATGCTTTACAAGCTGACCGCTAATCAACTCTGTCACACACTGAGATGCTGAGCTATACCATGACTTTGGATCGATGAACTTGTGTTCTTAAAATAGGGTGTAAGTAATTTTTTTCAGCAGCACAAGCCATGTCACTGGTTTTTGGCGGCTCTACAACACTGACACCAAAGTTTGTGAGACCGGTTGTCAACCTTACGACCCACACGACAAAGAACCAACAAAGGACCAAAGTATACAAGAACCATAATTTCTTGGGGAGAGTTTCATAATAGATAGATAAGAATAAGAAGAAATTAATATCAAAAGATAAGAAAAGATAAGATATTTTTGCTGATAAATGGTCATCTCTCAGTAGAAGCTGTTTTAAACTTTGTGAAGCATTGTATTAGTTTCTATTTGTTATTTTAATATTTTGTTTTTGAATTTTATTTATGTTATGTACGTAGTTGTGTAGTTTTTGATCTCACTAGATCTATATAACACATATATATACCGGATTAATACCGCGATTTTGCTGAGCTTACCGATATTTGGACTATGTTGCAATAGTCATGATAACGGCAGAATATGTGTCTTATTAATACAACCGCGAAAACCTCAAAGTGTTTATAGATCTATATATTTTATTCTAATTGATAATAGTAATGTGTATATTCCTTGCATAGTATTTAAGGACTATCCTGTTTCTGTGCATTGTATCAATAAATAAATAAATCGCTTGTTCGTTTGCGCAATCCGGCGGCGGCGGCGCCTGCGACGCGGTCTTTACGACTACAAAACCCATTAGGTATTTTTTGTGCGTCTGACCATCCGTCCACATCGTATGATACTTTGTTATTAGCGAGTGATTTGGTATTACGGAAATTAGTCGCTTTTTGCTCGTATTTCGATGATTGCTATGTTTTGTTTCTGTAGTGTGGCGCTATAAATATTATAAATATTTTCGATTTGTTTTACTGAAAGCAAAATCATAAATGTAATAGTTGATAGCTACATAGCTGGCTCATCATCATCATCATCGTGTAGGTTGTAAGGTCGATAACCGACCTCACAAACCCTGGTGTCAGTGTTTAAGAGCCGCCAAAGGCCACTGACAGCTGATAGAAAAATACCCAACTTTTAAGTCAGTGTTAGACACTGAATAATAAATTTATTTCATTCCGACACATTTTTAACCTAGATTATAAAAACGTACTAAGCTTAGTAATTTTAAGAAGTTTGTGTCGAATATTCTGATTCAGATTCTGATCCTGCAAGATGTCAGATCATTTTTATTTTTCTGATGAAGGAAAAATACAAGAATAACTAAACAGTTGTTGTTTGACAAATCATACATTACACAAACTTCTTGAAATTACTAAATAACTTTTTTCCTCGATCATCAGTGAGTATTTTCGCCGAACTACGAGTATAATGAATCGCTGTGTTTTTGTATAATTATTTGCATGCGAATGAAACAAGATCCTAATTGCGACATAATCGGTGCGTTGTTGCGACGGATATTCAGTTTTACCCGACAGCTCGAAGCAAAAGAAGGGTTTTATTTTGTATTTTACACAAACAATTTTCTTTTTATCTCACTTACTAGGTACTTAATTAATTGGCTAAAGAACAAATAGTCTGAGAGGTTATATTTTAATAGTCCGTGATATCCGTTTCCAGTTGTTTAGTTCAACGATTCTTTAATTCCTGCAAACATCCATCCATACATCCATACTTACAAAGTTTCGCGTTAGTATAGTAAGGATGACGATACCGATGGAGCTGCGCTTGATGGTACTCACGTCACTAGACAGCACACACTTGCGGCTAGACACTTTGATCTTTAGTTTAGAGCGTCTTGATTTCGTAGCAGTATTTGTATTGAAAGAAAAGAAAGAAAGAAAGAAAACAATTTATTCATCACACATAAAAAAGTACACACAAATAATGATGATAAAAGTTTACATTGTGCAATGGAAAGTACCGGGCTCAGCATTTGTTACAAGTACTCAAGCACAAGTTCTTGTAACACTGATTTTCAGCCAGCACTGGAGTTCTATTCTATATTTCAATGGAGTTCTTTTCTATATTGCAATCTATATTGCAAAGTAAGTGTATAGTTGCGTTTGCTCTGTACCTAAATGTTCTGTGAACATGTTTTAGATTCCTTTTAGCGTTTTTTTTTTTGTGAGGATGTATTTGCTAAGAGATGAAGTGTCACCTATCTTAATAAACGTAGAGAATAGAATAGAATATACTATAAAAAAGCGAAATAAGAAAATAAGAAAGGAGAAACAAAAAATAAATAAAATAAAAGTTATATAAAAAAAGAAAGTATAAGATTACCCATCTAAATTCAAAATTTTATCGTTATCTTCACTATAACCATTTAAAGAGCCATATTCCATAAACCATAGCTTATTTTATTTAAAAATATTCCCGCATCGTATAGGAAAATATTTACTGTCGAGCGTGTGTAGTTTTTAATCAGGATTAGACTAGAATTATCTATGCTTAGAAATAAAGATACATAACATTATCTATTGATTGTATAATAATTCGAAGTTGACAGGAGACATTAATTAATTAAGAACAAGAGATTATATACTTCCACATATACTTAACAATTTACCTAAAGAACTGGTTCAAAAAATGATTAGTTGTAAGACTTCTAAACAGTGTAAGAACATACTTAAATCATTTTTTATTACGTACGAGTATCTACAACCATGGTAGAATAAGCTGCGATGGTGTACAGCCACATACAAAGTTAAATAACCCCGTTAGGGGTTGCGGTAGGCAGGTAAATTTAATAACTCATGACTCATGTTTGAACTGGAAATTAAATAAATAAATAAAAATGTACCTATCGTGATCTGAAATCACCTACGTTTAGATTTCGTGGAAAATTCTTTGATAAGTAGTGTTCATTCAGATAATAATATTTGAAGTTACTTCCTTTTAGACTGTGCCTTACAGATATCAAAATATTAGTCTAGGATTATAATTGATAACCATTACGGAGTTTCCGGGTTCGATTCCCGGTGGGGACACTGTCAAGCAAAAATATCTTTGTGAGACTTTCCCCAGTTTGGTTAGGACATAGGATAAAGATAAGATAAAGACAAAAATGTGTTTATTCGAAGTAAGATTTCACAAGATCATTTTTCGACGTCAAATCTAGCTAGTTAAAGGACAAAAGAAGTTATAATTTCAGCGGCACTTATAGATATGAAATTAAATGAAATGAAATTATTTATTTGCAGTAAACACGGTAAATTAGAGTAGGTTGTATTTAGTTATACAAAACATATTTTAGCTAATTGTAACAGTAACTAAATGTTGACAAATACTAATAACTGTAGATCCAATTTTATTACATTAATATATAGAATTTTAAAATAATCAATCAAATGAATTCTACTGCAGTCTGGCTAACATCCTCCGTGGCCGAGTGGTCGAGATTTCGACGCCCATTACGGAGGTTCCGGGTTCGATTCCCGGTGGGGACACTGTCAAGCAAAAATCTCTGTGAGACTTTCCCCAGTTTGGTTAGGACATGGCAGGCTGAATCACCTGATTGTCCGAAAAGAAAGATGATTCCGTGCTTTGGAAGGCACGTTAAGCCGTTGGTCCCGGCTACTATCTAGTCGTTACATGAGCCAAGTCAGTGGCCTTTGGCGGCTCTATAACGCTGACATCAGGGTTTTATGAGGTCGGTTGTCGACCTTAACCCACTCGATGATGATGATGATTGATAAATCAATAAAACTAATATTATAAATGTAAAAATATGTTCGGGTGTTTGGATGTATAGATGTTTGGAATTGGACGTTTGTTCGCTTTCACGCCTAGGAATGGAGATAGTTTGTACCCTGGGTTAACACATAGGATACTTATTGCGGTAAAAAAAAAATACTAACACGGGAAAATTTTACACAATGCGAGCGTAGCCGCAGGCGAACAGCTATGGTCATATTTATAAATTTACTAGTTATCTAACCGTATTGATGGTAATTATTTAATTAATCAATGGCGTTCCGTTTATTATTATTCAATTATTAATAATTCTTTGTCTTTACTTTACCTTTGTCTTGGTGTTGATGGTGGTTCGATGAAGATGCTTGTTCCGCTTATTTTGACAAAATTTTCGAATGGAGATCATTTGTACCCTGGATTAACTTAACACATAGGATACTTATTACGGGAAAAAGACTTATTCCCACATGAAAAACTTACGTAACGTGAGCGTAGCCGCGGGCGAAAAGCTAGTCACCTACAAATAATAAATGCTGATTACTACGTTTATGAATTCTCATCAGAGTAAACTAAATCATAAATTGACCTGAATTATAAACTGATATTATACTAGTTATTATTATATTAAAATAAAAATGCAGCAATTATTTCGTTGCCCTATTATTTTTTTATAGAGAGTTTTTATGACCTTAGATGTGATTGCAGAATGATGTGATTGGCGAAATGTGTGATACGAAATCACCTGTATGTATTATTATAATCTTCACAATCCAATGTTTTTATGATCGCTCGATGAAAGCAGTGGGAGTAGATGCTCACTTTAATACGATTATATTTACTGGCACAATACAATAGGGGATCGCACTGTTCCTAAATTTACCATATTTTATGAATTATTTTTAAAATATAGATTAGATAGTAGCAGAAGATTCGCGAAGAAAAAAACAGAATAGGTTGAAAAACTAATTTACAGTGATTTTTTAAAGTTTCAACATGTCTGTCTCTTTCATAAACGATTTCTTGTATGGAGATTAAATGGCGTTACTACAAATGACGTCACAAGTGGGTATGTGCCTCTCTGTCTAATCTTGAATTTCAAAATTAGTAAGAAATATGGATTTATAAAATAAAAAAAAAGTAGTCCGATCCCCTATTTCAGATCTTATAGTAAATTACGTACGATACGAGGATTGTAGGTAGCAAATTACAAACGAGATGACTTTTGTAAGCCCGAGTATTCTGTACTCCGAGCCACAAGCGAGGGTTATAATGTCACGAGTTTGTTTTAAAACCTAAGATCCGTGTGTTGTATGACGTTTTTCAATAAACTTGTGTAAAAACAGATACTAAATAGTAAGACTAATGTAATTATAATGGTTGCTTTAGCATCAGCTGTGACAAAACCGAACTTAAAACTAGCATAATTCGTATTTTATTCATTTGGTAAATATTTTGTTTATTTTTCATATAATGTGAATGATGATATTCGTAACACCATTAAAATAGTCGCGATTAGCTTTTAAGATTTTTTTTTATATAGTGCTAGTTTATTTTGATTGTTTCTCGTAAAATAAATTATTCTGCAAGCGATAAAGTAGATTTTCATAAACTTTTATGTATCTTCATAATATTAAAATACAAAAATCATCAAAAACGGCATATTTAAAATACAACCACAAAATCAGATATGGTACACTTTGTTTTGAAAACCCTGAGGTCAGTAAAAAGTAAAGTGAATCAAAATTTATTTTCGTTGTAATTTTTTATAATAAAAACAAAAGATGGTATAACCATACACTTATTTTTTTTACTGCGATATAACACAGAAATAATCAAATTGTGCCACATAAAGATTTAGTGATGTTTTGAATAGAAAATTGTAGGAAATATTAATTTCGACCAACAAAGTGTAAGATGGACGTTTCCTCACGTGTCTGTACCTATTTATAGTTCAGTTTACTATGTACTAATAGTATAATTAGATTAAGACGTAGGTACACTATTGTTTTAGTCTTCCTCTTCTTCGTGCTCTACAAACTCAATATTTTTGGCCTACTAGGTAGGTACTTAACGAGTTACATCTTCCATCATCTAAGGTATTTCTTTTACTTTTAGATTTTAAATAGGGAATCGGACTGTTCCTAAAACCATATTTTATGAATTATTTTTAAAATATATTAGTAGCAGACGATTCGTGAAGAAATAAAAAAAATAGGTTGAAAAACAAATTTACAGTGACACCTTTATAACTCGGTCAATTTAAAAAAATCTTTTAGTGTTTCTCTAATTCTTTTAGTATAAAACAAAAAAAAAGTAGTCCGATCCCCTATAATATTCTTAAAGATCGTAAGATTGTGGGCTTGCCATATTAATGACTGCTCGAGGCGACGAAAATCCGCTTACATTGCTCTGAGAAAAAACTGACTGAACTGTTTTTTTTTTTATTTGTCTGACTGGCGTATTAAAGAAGTAAAGTTTCTGTGGCAAAGAATCACATAAGCACGTTCTAGCGCCTGATATTAAAAACTAAAGCAAAAATTACTACAAGAGGGGGCCGTTTCACGAAGCTACAAGTTACAAATTACAAGTATATTTTGATGTACATTGCGTAGACAATGTGGTAAAACGATAAGGGCTTCCAGTTTTGGCGAACTGGCTACGCAATGAATATAAAATTGTAACTTGTTACTAGTAAATTGTCGCTTCGTGAAACGTGTAACTAATAACTTATACATAGCGGATAAGTTAATTTATAATTAACTTATCCGCTATGTATAAGTTTAACGCATGTTTAGGGTCGGGCCACACTTATCGACGGCGATCGACGGTTTACCTAATATATAAAACGCGCGCAAAGTATGGAAATCCTTTCGTCGCCGCGTCCGATGCGAAAGGATTTCCATACTTTTCGCGCGTTTTGTATAGACAAACCGTCGATCGCTGTCGATAAGTGTGGCCCGACCCTTATTCTCTATTCCAAATCCGTTCAGTACGTGAAAGCGGAACAAACATCTAAACATCCAAATAATATATTTTCACATTTATAATATTAGTGTGATTTTAATTGATCTACCTCAGACCACATTTTCGTAGAAATTTAATCAAGATAATGTGTCCCAAATAAATATCTTCGAATCTTCGAAGACAAAAGCATGATAGCAACATTCGTGCACGTCCGTCCGTCCAGCAGTCTGGCGCAAGTGGGTGCTTCCTTAGACTCATCTCTGAATTGGTGACAAGACAAATGGCAGCTATTTAGACAATTTAGTCCGCTGGGGACCTACCGGTCTGGGTCTGGGCGATTTGGGAGTCTGGAGGACTTGATTGTACTCACTCGATGACTGGTGCATGGCAAAAGTAAATTGCATGAGTTTAGTATTCTAATTCTAATTTTTATTTATGGCGTTTCACTTGTAGTATTTCGCCAGTATCAAGTGGTTTTGCTAAGTAGTAGCATGAGATACACAGCCAGCTCTAATCCTAAGATTAGGGTGCTGTGTACGGTGAAGGACTCCAGTAATATGCTAGCAGCATTACTGAAGCCAAAACGTGGCCTTGTAGCGGCCAATAAATGACCAATAAATGACGGCAAAATGCAAGCGTTTCAAAGATTAGGTATCTGGGGAAGCACAAAAGATCCCATAGGGTCGAAGTGCTCCGAGACTCTAACGTCTCGGCCCCTCCAAAAATAAGATGCGTACTAGTAATAAAAATTATTAAAAAATAATAACGCTTATCAATTGCTGTAGAAAGACTTTTTAGAGGAAAATAGAACAATAACATCGGCGAAAAAACTCTAAGTTGTGTGTACTGGCGACCAATCACACTGCGTGTCCTCACTCAAAGGTATGAGGTGATACAAGTTTACCTCCTTATACCAAAGCATAACGTGCCTCATACCTTTGAGTGAGGACAGAGCTGATAAATGAGCGTTCGACACTTTAATTTACGTACGTGGATAAGACGGAAGACGTTGTTTGATATATTTTTAGCGTAACGTGGTTTAGTGTAATCCTAATACTGAAAGGAATTTGGAGATAAAGGTAAGTACGTATTATCTCGATCAATAAGCCCTTTATTCCGGCGTAGTTTCATGGGCACGTCATAATACTGTGGTTATTAAGTAGATTTCTAAAAAAACTACACCAAAGGAATTTATATATTTTTAAATCGTTTACTTTAAATTCGATTTACGTTAAATAATATTTCTGCTTACTTTATACGCGATATTTTTCAAACATCACGACGTATACCAATGTATTTATCAAATTGCGAAATCCTAATTGCAGACTTATTCGATGTTCTTACGATAAAGGAAAACATCGCGAGGAAAACTGCACACTCTTGCGCAGAAAAGCGGTTGGCTCGCCCTTATTCGGGGTAGACTTCAGGCCTCTCGGCGGGGATGTACCTGTATTATCTACAATAGCGGTCTGCTTGCTCGCGATGCGTAAGGTTTTCCCATAGGAATAAGACTTTATCGTAAAAAGTATCCTATGTGTTAATCCAGGGTACAAACTATCTCTATTCCAAATTTCATTCCAATTTTGCGTGAAAGAGTAACACACATCCATCCATATAACTTTACAAACTTTCGCGTTTATAATATTAGTAGGATAAGCTGTTGGTAATGACGACGTTTTAAAAAAATCTCACAAGTAGGTTCCCGGTAGCAACAGCAATGATTGCCTAGCTTCCAGTTTCTAAAATACAAATAGTTTGAAACATTAGCAGCTAGTAAGGAAGCTGTTAAAACCCTCTTAAACATCGCCCTTGCACACCTTTTATAGACATTTCAAATTTTAACTTGCACTGCCTGTTTCAAGCAGCTGTTTTAGAATAGCATGTTCGTTAAAGAGCAATGTGTAGCGTGTAGTTGTAAAGTATTTTGCAAATAGCTTTGTATTAGTGCGGTAAACCAAATGCAGTCAAAAACAAAGTTTATTAGCCTCAGGGCTTGAAGGTGTATGGGAACTAATTTGCATGATTGCTTCTGCTAAGCTTCCTGCATTATTTGCAGGAAGCGTGGCTGTTTTTTAGTAGTTTAAGTCTTCTGACTTAAACTACTAAAAACCAGTACATCTTAGTTTAAAAACTTCCGTTTTTACGGTATTTATTTCACTTGTTGCTTATATTCAAACAATAGAAAGATATTACACGAATTTCGGCGATAAAAAATACGGGACAAGCAAGAACGAATTTCGGCGCTGCCACTATGCCCTCCGTGGTATATGGTTGGTTAGCACTTGGCTGCGTATAGGCCGAAGGTCATGGCTTCAAGTCCCGCCGGAAGGTTTACGTTTTTGGTTGTTTTCTATTAATCTAAAATATTTGATACATCTTAGTATTCAATAGTATAAACATAAATTGTGACTTCAAGTAAAGAAAGTTTCGCGATGACACCAATGTTTATGAGGTTGGTGTTCCCACCTGATAAGAAAAAAAAGATGACGTGGAAGAAGAAATAAAGATGTTTCAAACCCAATCCAACGAAAATACCTCGAACAATAAAACTACGGGATAAAGCTATTGAGATACACAGACTCCATGTTGTGAGTCTAAAAATAAACTATTACAAAAAAAATGGCGGCATGTTTTGTAACACCTTTCCGTGCACACTACTAATGCAAAATCGTTGCAAAAGTACACTTGGCCACTGTTTGCATATCTACCGTACGATGAGATAAGTGTGTCATTGTACTTACCTCGGTGAGATTAAATAAACACTTTTATATAAGTAACCATATAACTACTAAGTCATGGTTTCATCAACAGCTCATATTCGTCCCCACCTCCAGATCGAGCCTACCCTAATGTAGGGCGATCAGGGTTTTAACGGGAAAACATCTTGTTCCCACGGGAAAAATCCTACACAACACGAGCGAAGCTGCGAGTGGACAGCTAGTGGTGAATAATTTTGTTACTGACGGACGAGTTTATAAAAACGGTATAGATCGACGAATAGGCTAATCAAAAAAAAAAAAATATTAAAAACTCGTTAGTACCTAACGACTTTTACTACACTGGCAATGCAACCCAAAGTATGTCTTGGCCTCCTCCAATACTCGCCACTTGTCTCTCTCGCCCGCTTAGTTACCACTTACCACTTTGGTAGAAATAGCGATCAAGTTCATTTAAAAAATAAAAATAATCTAAAAATTAAAAACACGACTGCCCTGGCAAAAACAAATTAGCCCATGGTGTCGATTCGGCATACGCCCAACTAAACTAAAATTAGTCCTGTTACTTTCTAACATTTTAAATTGAAAAGGGACTGAAGATCATCTGTATTGTTTTTGTCTTTGACTTCACGATTAACTGTCAAATTTAGTCTTGTTTTAGTGCCTAACTTAACACCATGACGAATAAAAAGTCACTAAAATTGACAGTTAGTCGTGAAGTCAAAGACAAAACAAAACCGATGATCTTCGGTCCCTTTTCAATTAAAAATGATAGAAAGTGACAGGACTAATTTTAAGTTTAGTTTAGTTGGGCGTATGCCGAAATACTACCAATGTCACTCGGGCTGATGTAAGGATTCTAACGATACCCCATACATCCAAATCTGTTCCGGCATTTAGAATATTTACATAAACCCTGAACACATTACAACTCCTTCTTTTGGGCAGTCGAGTAAAAAGTCTCAAAAATCTTGCAGTTAATAATTTCTAACAAGTATTCTGTTGACTAGTAAATATCGACAGTAAGCTCTTAGCAATTGTAAGTTTAATGTTTACATATCTGGAAAATATCTAGCTGACGTAAATTTTTCGTTTAGGTAATACTTGAAGTAGGTATCGAATCTCAATCGAAGTCCACGTATGATTCAAGTTTATTGCTTTTTTACAGCATATGCAAATAAAATAATAAAATGGGAAACCTTTACAATGAAATAGTATAATATTTATGTTTCTAAGACTGGTTTCCTTCAAGTCCTCGTATGAACAAAGATCACGAGTTTATGTAAGTAATGTATAATAACTAAAAATCTTGTTATTTTATTCTACTTTATTGCTGAATTATGAGAGCGTCGGTGGTCTAGTGGCTAGGGCCGCTGCTTCCCGTCTGGGAGACGCGGGTTCGATCCCCACCACGTACTAATGTGTTTTCGAATTTTGAATTCATATGTACGTTTATACGGCGCTATTACGGTGAAGTAAAACATAGTGATGAAATCTGCATACTTCTGCGAAGAAATTCAAAGGTTGTGTGTGAAGTCGACCAACCCGCACTGGGCCAGCGTCAACTAAAGCTTAATCACCCTAATTCAGGGTAGGCTCGAGCCCCTCGTTGGGGACGTTGCTGTTGATGATTGCTGAATTATTATTTCGTCAGATTATTGAACGTTCTTTGTTTGACAATGTCCCACCAGGATTCAAATCCGCGACATCTGCAATGAGAGCCGAAAGTTCGACCACTGCACTGTCCACGGGAGCTGAGGGCCTGTAACGAGGCATTTATGGTAATCTATTAAATTTCCGAAAAATTGATATCCGAATTTCAATATTCCGTAAACGATTCGTACTTTTGCAATTTCCATATGTATGACTTGACATATTGTTAAATCACCGCAATATCACTTTACAGAATTATTATTTCTCCGCACAACGCTATTCCGTTTTACGATTAACCTTTTTTACTTATTACCTTAAATTCACTCGTCCTTTTTTTAAACACCAGACAATATAGAAAATGAAACAAACATCTGGGAAATAATAATATGGGAAAAATAATTTCGGTAAATAATTAAGGGAAGGTGAAAAAAATGCAAATTGCTTTCGGTATAATAATAATCGGTTTTAAAAAATACGGACAAAAGATAGGTAACCATTATATTATTATATTACTCGAAAAGCATAAAACGGAGAAAAGAAAATCCGCCTTGTAATATAATGGTAAATCGAAGTATCGGACAAGTAATAAAATGTTTAATGTTATGACGGATTTTCGGTATACCGGTAAATAGTGTAGCGGAAATTTGAAACAACGGTGAACAAGTAAAAAGGTCAATCAAAACGCGGAAAGTTAATACAAATGCAAACATAATTTAGGACTATAAAAAAAAGTCTAACTAAAAAATATCAAAATGTTAGCGGAAAAACAATATTCGGAACAAAAAAATCGGAAATACAATAGGTAACGAATGGTTATATAATATAAAATAAATAATATATAAATACCTAAATACCTTTCTTTCGGACAGTGCCCTGGTTATTGCCACACTTTATATTGTTATCCTCTTACAACATTCTTCGTGTAGTGCCCAGCAGCTCCGTGGCGGCTGCTGGACCACAGGCCTCCTCCAGAGCAGATCTTTTTCCTCCGCTAAAATAAAAGCAAAACGAAACCAAGTGACCCACATAAGATAGACTTTGGTTGCCATTGTGTGCAAATCTCGCCTCCAGTCCAGACGCTGATCAAGTTTGACATTCAGGTGATTCAGGGCAACTTTCTCTGGAATAGTAATAAGTAGAAATAACTGAGTGTACTGTCACGTACTGTGAGGAACGACCTATTGCTTCACGTGCTATTGTGACTGGCTGCAATATTTTCGCGTTATTAAAAAAAAAGTATTATTCAAATCCTTTTTTGGAACGTTCCTCCCATAAGTCCCACAGTCGCAAGGTAACGCCTCACTGCTGCCATCTATACCATTGCGCTGCAAGAAATCGCCGGAATCCACGTCATATCCCACCAGGCAGCCTGACCAAATGAAAATAATAATCGGCCAAGCACGTGTCCAGGCCACGCAAAGTGTAGGGTTCCGTTCGTAGTTGTCCAATACTACATTTATGTAGCTGTTTAAGACAGTGAACACTGAACATTCATTAAAATATTTTACTATGATATTTATAGTACCGTACAAGTACATTTTATAAGTTGGTCTATTATTCGATAACCTGTAAAGCCTAGATAGTTTTCCTTTTAAAATCATCATATAGTACACCGTGAAATTTACATCGTTTTTTTCCCGCCGTGTAGTGATAGTACCCGTCAAACTGAACAATTTTTCACGAAAAAAAAATTTCCTGCGACAAAAATATTTTTGGTCTCTCCATACAAAGTGAGACTCCCGACCGACCCATTTTGTAGGAGAGACCAAAAATTTTTTTGTCACAGGAATTTTTTTTTTCGTGAAAAATTGTTCAATTTGACGGGTACTATCACTACACGGCGGGAACAAAACGATGTAAATTTCAATACCGTGAACTTTTTCATAGCAAACCCCTATTATTTTTACAAAACCAATCCAACCTCACACTATAAGGTAATCGTGAATAAAAAAAATAACCCCTACTTCACGTGTACCAGAGGAACCCTAATTTTTTTTTTTAAGATTTTATCCTTCGACTTGGTCGGCATGATTAATATGCATATCCATGGCAAATCTGGGGGCACGGCAGTGCCCCCGCCAAGTCGAGCAAAAAAGCGGCACGGCCGTACCATACTTTTCTCGAAGCAGTTCAGGCCATTTTCGACCCCCCCTATAACTTCGTTGTGGATAAAACTAGAAGCCTAAGTTTTCAGTAACCAAGCAGGCACTGTATAAATACGGTATATTTCAAATTTCAATCAATTTGCACCAGTAGTTTATGAATTATAACTAGTCAAAGTTTCTTAATTTTGTCACTCACTGACTGACTGACCGATCATCAAAACTCTAAGGCACTTCTAGCAGACATAGAAGCTTCAAATTTAGAATGGAATTAGTGTTTAGTGTATAAACCAAGGAAAAACTAAAACATTTTGCAATTTCGGCCCAGTTTTCTAGATATATCATCAGCTAGATAACTTTGTAATCCCATATAAATCTTGGGGCATTATATAGGATTACAAAGTTACATTTGCAGTAAATGAATCAGTGTACCTGTATAATGGAATATAATTGAATAAGAGGTGCAGGGTAGGTGTAGGGTAGGTTTAGGGTAGGTGTAGGGTAGGTGTAGGGTAGGTGTAGGGTAGATGTAGGGTAGGTGTAGGGTAGGTGTAGGGTAGGTGTAGGGTAGGTGTTGGATAAGTGTTGGATAGGTGTAGGGTAGGTGTAGGGTAGGTGTAGGGTAGGTGTAGGGCAGGTGTAGGGTAGGTGTAGGTTAGGTGTAGGGTAGGTGTAGGGTAGGTGTAGGGTAGGTGTAGGTTAGGTGTAGGGTAGGTGTAGGTAGGTGTAGGGTAGGTGTAGGGTAGGTGTAGGGTAGGTGTAGGGTAGGTATAGGGTAGGCGTAGGGTAGGCGTAGGGTAGGCGTAGGGTAGGCGTAGGGTAGGTGGAGCGTAGGTGTGCATTTTTATATTGTGTTTTCATGCGATCTACAAAAAGAAATGAGATGCCATCAAAAACATAACTTGTAAAAAAACCAAGTCTCGCACGCAACTTAGTCTACCGTAAAAAGTTGTGAGATCCATGTAATACCAAGTCGGTTAATTTATTCAGTCTCTACTTAAGAGTCCTTCTGTCTTAAGTTATTACGTAGTTAGCTCACCTAACAACATCTTATAGTGACCAGATCAAAATTAAAAATCTCTTATGTTTTAAATAAATACATAGATTGACTTGGCAATCGCACTAAACAATCAAATTTAATATAATAATGTATTAATTGTGAGATACATTGTGTTTTCATGCGATAAATACATAGATTGACTTGGCAATCGCACTAAACAATCAAATTTAATATAATAATGTATTACTTGTGAGATACATTGTGTTTTCATGCGATTGCCAGGTCAATCTATGTATTTATTTAAAACATAAGAGATTTTTAATTTTGATCTGGTCACTATAAGATGTTGTTAGGTGAGCTAACTACGTAATAACTTAAGACAGAAGGACTCTTAAGTAGGGACTCAATAAATTAACCGACTTGGTATTACATGGATCTCACAACTTTTTACGGTAGACTAAGTTGCGTGCGAGACTTGGTTTTTTTACAAGTTATGTTTTTGATGGCATTACAGTTTTCTAGTACAAAGATTCTCTGGGCTAAGTCGCGGACGGACAGACAGACGGACATGGCGAAACTATAAGGGTTCCTTTTTTACTACGGAACCCTAAAAATTATTGCAACCCTCATAGTAAATTGTAAATACATAAAAATGTCCTGGTTTTCTCTTTTCTAATTTAGTTTCATGAGTTACACGCAGTACAAGACAAATAAGTAACAGGAAGACGATAAAGTTAGGTACGATTTAACTTATGTAGTTAACCCTAGCACAGACATTAGTCTATTTGGGTTGCTACTATCAAACACCATTAATAGCGAAATAGGTAAGTTATGAACCTGTCTCTGCTCTTATTTTATTGGTTATTATTGTCCTTTAGCAAATGTGTGTATAAATAAATAAATAAATAAAAATAAATCGATAAGCTGGCCGCACGGTTTTGTTTATGTGAATGAATATTTTTACAGCCCATGTTCCTAAGGGAAAGTTGTTCAGTTTAATGGACTGAACACTCCCTTTATTGATAAAGGCAAGCAAGAATTGAATTGCAGAATTGCACATTTGTTGACTGGACTCACCGATTCTGGAAGTTGTGCGTCAGTCAATGAATGAATAAATATTTCTTATTGCTTTTGTTTATTGCACAAAATACGTGAGTTATATAAAATAAGAAACAGAAAGATCTATCTCACCCCCTCTCTCTCTCTTTAACTCTAGAAAGTACAAATTGCTCAAGCTCCTACCCAATTCACTAGGGCACCTTCGTTGGCAAACTAAGATTTTAGGTTATCTACGGCACGATCCAGACAGGCACTTGTTACTTGTCTAGACTTTCTGTTAGTTTTCACAAAACCTAGGCTGCCCAACTGGTTTTAACGCCCACAATGGAAGTCTATAGCTGTGTCTATTATAGGTTGGTGTGCCCAGCTGCAGGCGCCAATTATCTCGTTTGCCTATGTTTTAAAAGTAAAGTTTACAATTATAAAACACGTAGATTTGTATGCATTGAATGTTGTTGTGGTGTTTTGTTCCTTTATGATTAGTCCTCAAAGTAGGTATTCAGTGTTACTTCGAGTAGTAATAATCCAGTAACTAAATATGATAAGCTTTTTTTAACTTCTAACATGAACATTGAACACGATACTTTTAATATTAATTAGCTTTTGTTATGTTCCTTTCTCGACTACCAATTTTTTTATTTAGTATCGCCAAGTCATTATTTACTAACTGAATATTAGTCATTCTATACAATACCAAATATTCAGTTTTGCCTATAGAGGCAAAAATGATAATCACACTAATATTATAAATTTGAAAATATATTTGGATGTTTAGATGTTTATTCCGCCTTAACGCTTAAAGTATTCAACGGATTTGGATGAAATTAGGAATGGAGATAGATTGTAACCTAGAATACTTTTTACGAGAAAAAGTTCTATTCCCACGGGATAATCTTACATGACGCAGGCGTAGCCGCGGGCGGGCCGCTAGTAAGTAATATTTCATACTTTGTCTGAACGTTTTGGACATTCCATAGAATGCCGGATAATACATAGCAACAGGGTTTTTTGTTTATCAATATATTAATCATAATCTGAATTGCGTGACGTGTTCGTTCGTTACGTTCTTATCAAGGCGATAATGCGTTAGTTTGTACGAATATCACTATTTTATAATTTATTTATTTATTGTGTTGCCTTATCAATAAAACAAATTAGTAGGTATCGCGTAAATGCAGCCGCTATGCTTTCTGCGACTTAATTGACGCTCTGCTCACCCCTTGAAGCAAAACAACGTGATTTTATGTCTGTAGTCATGACAACCGCAATGTCTTTGAAAAGTTAGAAATTTATTAAAAAAAATATTTTTATGGAATCCAAAAATATTGTTCTCACGTAAAATTTTGTAATCTTGATACGTGATTCACTCTTGTGTGAGTTCATATTTAATTGATAAAATTAAAACTAACAAAACGCAAAATAATTTAATGCACGAAGAAAAGTTTCTAATGATGTTAGTTGCTACTTGCTACGCTTGCTACTACGCCGTAGCAAGGTCTCCGAAATACAAGAAATAGCAATAGTCAGGTTCCACTTTGTTACGACACTAATATGTTTTCAGATTAGCAATAAAGCATATTATATGTCCAATAAATAATGTTCATTTATACATTAATTAATTCAGAATAGACTTTATAATAACTAGGAATTAGACGGTAAGTATTCCTCAATTTTAATTTCAATTTATTAAATTGCAAGTCACACCATGGTCTTACATAAGGTACTGTATTAGCGTTCATGTGACACCCTGTAAGGGCATAGCAACATAAATGTGAGAGGGCATTTTTCTTAATAGCGCATGCGTGATTCATTCCAAAAAATAAAAACATAAATTAAAACGATCACAACCGTAAAATATAAGTACCCAGAGACCCTCTTCACCGTGTTAGTGCTAGAAAGAAAAGTTTTATTGAAAGTAAAAATTTACAAAACAATTTTGTATATCAAAGCTGGCAATAATACCAAGGACACACGTTCAATACTGCTTCAAGGTTATTACCCTACACAATTTCAAATAACGCTGTGAGGGTGCAGTCACTAAAACAAATAAACTACTATTATTATTATTATTTGAAAATTATCTTTCTCTCCATTCCACTGGAGGTTTTTTTTTTATATTATTTAAGCAGGCAAACGAGCGGACGAGGTGGTAAGTGGTCATCGTCGCCCATGGACGTTCGCAACACACTCGCCCATTTTACCATGGCACGGACATTAACCAAGTGCAATGGGATCAGAAGCTTGATTGATTATTATTATTCTGTTTTATTTATTATTATTATTATTAACTGCCATGTTACAGCTGGAATACATTCCATCTGTGTTGACTGAGGGGCTAGAGCCTACCCTGAATAAGGGTGATTAGGCCTTAGTCGACCACGCTGGCCCCGTGCGGGTTGACTCACACACAACCTTTAAATTTCTTTCGCAGGAGTGTGCAAGTTTCATCACGATGTTTTCCTTCACGTCGAATAAACGTGCATTATGAATTCAAAATTCGAAAACACATTGGTACGTGGTGGAGTTCGAACCCGCGTCTCCCGGACGGAAGACAACGGCCCTAGCCATTACACCACCGAAGCTCGGTATCTTAAAATTGATCATCGTGTTTCTTATGGTGTTGTAAGGTCTAAACCAACAGCAAAAATCCTGGTGGCAGAGTTTGCCGCTAGATAGCTCGAGTTACGACTACTTCTCTAAAGTACCGTGCATAGCACTCGTAGGAAGAGTCTTCATGTAATTAAACACTGTATATTGCAAGTGCTAGCCGTGTGGTGACGGCAGAGTAGAATACAAAATCAAAATCAAATCAAATAAATTTATATTTACATTTGTCACCAACCCCTACTCTTCCCGTGGGTGTCGTAAGAGGCGACTTAGGGACTACACATTGAACAGGGAACGGGCAGCAGCGCTCTCTGATACAGTAACCTTTTAATCTGCGATCTCCAACCCGCCTGCCAAGCGTGGAGATTATGGCAAAACCCCCCACTTAAGTGGAGGAGGCTCATAGTCCAGCAGTGGACTGTAACTGGCCCTTGATGTTGATATTGCAAGTAATTAGTTTATTCTTGATCGGTGAACACGGGTTACACAGGTACAGAAAACGCGGTAAAAGCAATGACATTAAAACGTCACTTACAATAGTGCGTTCTGAAACCTTAACAACTTCCGTAGAAAGTATCTGGAACCTACGACACTATTACTTTATTCTGTGGCAACGGTTTAACGTGCCTTCTGACGCACGGAATCATCTATATTTTTGGACAATCAGATGATTCAGCCTAAACGGAAAATTGATACAAAGACATTTTTGTTTGTCACCTGGAACACCCGTAATTAAAGTAGGCTCGATAATAGACTTATCAAGATATCCAACCTATCTTCAAACAGAAATTTCTCTTTCAATTCCAGATGCAAACAATACTCCATCACAATAGCAGCGGGTCCTTGGCCTACACCGGGAGACTGAAGAAGCGGGAGGTGCATCGAGCCATTACACTGCACCCGGTCAAAGATCACCGCCAGATGTACCGGATGCATTCCTATTTTAAGGTACAGCATTGTACAAAATCTTGATCATTATTTCGGCAGAAAGACGTCCATTTTTGGACAAAAACCTCCCCCAAAGATCTCCACAACGACCGGTAATGCACTGCCCGCATCCAGCAACTCCCCACGACCTTCACCAAATTGTTGGTTCACCTGCCAAAGCAAATTTGATGACAATTTGATGATGTCGGTGGCTTTGGTTTGAAGTTCGTATGAAACTCCGTCAGTTTAACGAGAACGACGTGGACCTAGTTATTTATTACTATAAAATTGCTTACACAGATGACTTATGCCACACATTATGTTAACATTAACTCTATTTTTGGTACAATTCTAATTCCAGCTCCTATAAACTTTATGATCCGTGCGTAAACTAATAACGACTTCGTTTATACGTAAAACCCTTCAAAGATGCCGAGTTCAAAGATTTCTAAACGGTCGGTAATGTTAAAGCAGATGTTAAGTTAATGGAACATACACCGGCCCATCAAACGTCAAACGATTGCGAATAAGAAACAAGGATATAAATTATTTACCCTGGAGGGTCAGCATAACCACCGTAGATAAAATTAACCCGCGCGACATACAAATTGACGGCCAATAGTATCCAAGTTTTTGTTACTCGAAGATAAAAACTGCGTTATTAATGGTTGCTACGTTTTATGTCGCGGGGTTTATTTTATCTACGGTCATTATGCTGACCCAGCTGGCGTTGAGTTCAGAGTACATTTTTATACTAGCTTCGACTTCTTACGCGTGGTTATCGTCTTTCTCTTTTCCACTTACAGCTGATATACGTCCCCAATGAGGGGCTTGAGCCTACCCTTTTAGTGTTTACCTCCTAAGAAAAGTCTATTGTAAAGTGATGATGTAGCGAACGATTCAATTATTAAAAAGTTACTTGAAATAAAGGAGAAGTCGTGAAAAATTCTGTTTTCTTTATAAGTCAAAATGAAAAAGGAATCTAGATATTATAAAATTGCTGTGCTATCAATAAACTAATGACAAATTATCTTAAGACTTCAATTTACACATAGAGAAAAACGTATAAAAGATTATTGAGTCTGTTTAGGATGAAATAGAGTTTACAACACATAATGACGATGCTAACATTCTAAATGCACTACATAAATCAAATGAAATTAAGTAGGCACTACCTGATGATAAAGCAACGAAACCGGTAGCATTTTTTAATGATAAATAAATTAAAGTGGAACAAGTGAAAAAAAAACATTGTTTTTACTTAGTATAGACTTCCATCAAGAAATCACGACACTAAGCATATTGTGTCCAAATGAAATTATTTTATTGATCGACAAATGCAGGTAATGCAGATTTAAAACAAACGGGCGACGCGTGCGCATATCAAATTACAAATCACAAAGTAGTTAAAAAGGTCAACACTCTCACTAATGACACAATTATTTTCTTTTCATCATAAATAGCATGTGGGTCGAGAAGTAAATAATCGATCTCACAATGTCCTGGGGGCCGTTTCACGAAGCTACAAGTTACAAATTACAAGTACAATTCGACGTACATTGCGTAGACGATTGAGAGAAAACAATAAGGGTTTACAGTTTAGGCGAATTGGCTACGCAATGAATATCAAATTGTAACTTGTTACTAGTAACTTGTTGCTTCGTGAAACGGGGCCCTGGGATTTTCATTATTAGCCTTTGGTGTTCCACTGAAAGGAAAAATCCTCCCCTTAGGTAGCCTTATAATTCTAATAGAATTATTACGAGTATGATTTTCTGCTGCTAATAGATCGATATCGTATATTAATTGACAGTCTTGTGGTTAGCTTAATTGACTTCGTTGTCCACCAAAATAAAGGTAGGAGAACTCAAACTCCTTACTGAAAACACTACTTGCCTACTTGTACCTGACCAAATTCATTAAAAAAGTTGATTGCATGGAACGGGATCGAGTAACAAAAATAGATCTTGAACTAAAATTCCACGACGCTTGAAAAATTCCAGAACCTTCGGATACAGGAGTTGCGGGAAGAGTCTCTGGACCTTCATCGCGATATCGCAGCGTCAATGAAGAAGCTGGAGGTGCCATCAGAACAAATAGCAGACTACATGCTGCCAGGGGAAGTGCCGCTCTTCCCTGCTAAGCTGGGGGAGCCTGGCTATCTTGGCGATAACCAAATTTTAGGTAAGGGAAACATCAATGGAAATTAGTAATTTTAGTACTTACATACATCCATAATGGATATGAAAAAAGGTTTTTTCATGTTCATCTTCCCGACAATCACGTCAAATTTTCATGTCGAAAGGTTAACCGGACTTTTTTCAAACATTTTTCTAACTACCTACCTTTTAAAGCTCCGATTTTAAGAGAAAATTTAATAATAAGTACAGATTTATCTCACTACAGGCCATTTGTCCAGCAGCGAGCAAATGTCTTTCGTCTAAGATGATGATGATTAGGTTTTTAGGTGTGGTGACGGCAGAGTAGAATACATTTGTCACCAACCCCTACTCTTCCCGTGGATGTCGTAAGAGGCGACTTAGGGACTACACATTGAACAGGGAACGGGCAGCAGCGCTCTCTGATACAGTAACCTTTTAATCTGCGATCTCCAGCCCGCCTGCCAAGCGTGGAGATTATGGCAAAACCCTCCACTTAAGTGGAGGAGGCTCATAGTCCAGCAGTGGACTGTAACGGGCCGTTGATGGGTTTTTAGGTCACGAGTTATTTTATTTTGACTTTTTCACTGATAATATAAAACTCACACAAAAATCACAAAATCATTTATCAATGTATCTCTTATCAATTTTCAGGTGCCCCGACTGACATGAACCGGTACAAGCCTGATAAGCTTGAAGATGTAGTGCCATTCGATTTCATTTCGAAATCTGTCTACTCCACAACTCATTCTAATCCCAAAAGAAGAATAGAAATGCCGATGAGAGAAGCAATCGATGATGTTATTCGAGAGGTACGTTATCATCACTATCATCAATGTTGTCAAGTTACTGATAAGTATAGAAAATCCGTCGTGGCCGTGTGGTGACGGCAGAGTAGAATACATTTGTCACCAACCCCTACTCTTCCCGTGGGTGTCGTAAGAGGCGACTTAGGAACTACACATTGAACAGGGAACGGGCAGCAGCGCTCTCTGATACAGTAACCTTTTAATTTGCGATCTCCAACCCGCCTGCCAAGCGTGGAGATTATGGCAAAACCCTCCACTTAAGTTGAGGAGGCTCAATAGTCCAGCAGTGGACGTATAGAAAATCCGTTCACGTTGGGTACCTATGCGGGAGGCCTATGTACAGCAGTGGACTTTTTCGACTGAGATGATGATGATAGAAAATCTTTTAACATCTAAGGTTCATTTTGAGTACAAAAAAGAAGCAAGGCTAAACAACTGTAAGAATATGATCAAAGGATAATGTATCTACCTATCTATCTATTTACTCAGCTCACATAATTTGTCCACTGTTAAAAATTTACCTATTTGGGGGTAAGTTTAGAGACCTTTTGATTGATGTAAAGTACTATCTAAGGTTTTTAAATACCTGTATCTCGGTTAAAAAGAAAATTCTGCTTTATGTTTTGACGTCTTTTACTGTAAAGGGATGTATTTTTTTTTATATTAAAATTAAGTCAGATAACATACTGGTCTCACCAGTAATAACTTAGCCTAACGAAACAAAAACACAAATGTTCTTTTAAAAAAATTCCAGGTGATGGAGATCATTAATGCTCCATCTAGACAGCGTGGCAGGGTCATTGACTTCAATGAGCTTCTGTACGGGTACACCAGACTCCAGCCCCTTCATGGGGCGGACCACGTCTTAGACCTGCTTCTGAAGTATAGGAGATACAGGGGCCGGAAGATGACTGCTGCTGTGAGAAGACATGCGTATTTGCAGCAGTCTTTTACTGGTAAGATGTCCTAAGTGTGTATTGACTTTCGATAGATGCGATGGTTTTCGTCTACATTTCATCATCGTGGTAGCATAATTGGAAAATGCGCTTATATCTTGGCATGACTCCTGTTCAAAATTTATCCTTTTTTCGCTTCGTTTAAAAGTATTAGATATTCGTTAAAGTCGGGCCACGTTATGAAACGACTTTTGAAGGATCTCATTGTGACGTAAATAGTGATGTCTCATAGTGTAATGGTTGACTTTGCCTAGTATCTAGTATTTCAGTCAGACCTTTTCATTTCTTATATTTACTTACAAAGATGCCTACCTATTTGAAATTTATTATTTTCGTAATTAGTTACGAAAAAAAAAACATATTTGGTACTTTGTTAAATTTTGTATTACAATCGGTGTTGACGATATTTTGTTATTGGCAATAATCAACATACACATTCTGTGAAGTATCACAGAATAAAATTATTTATTTGATACTATCAATGTACAGATTATAATATTATATGAAAATATGCAGATGTCATATTAAAATTAACAGATCAACCGTTTAGAATTATAATTAGAAAAAAATTACAAAATATGCTGTTAACAGAAAAAAACATAGATAAGTAAAAAAAATACAAGTATTTAAAAAAAGCAGGATCAGAGCCCAAAAGAGAGCCGAACCGTAAAATAATACGTTGAGAAACCGAAAAAAAAACACATGTAGCCAAGCCACTGCGCACGAAAACGAAAGACTGACTGACTGAACCGAAACATTAACAAGACTACACGGAATAACTTATTATCTTTTCTCAGAATTTTAAGTACAAAAGACGCCGATGCACCCTACACAATCGCAACAATGATAGATAACAAAATACCTATACTCAAAAGTAACTCTTGAGCGTACTCACGTTATAACTGCTATCAGGCTGATACTGATAGTGACAACACTGGGAATTAAAAAAATATATATTACGGCCGACGTAACTTTTACGCGTCGGCCTAATATTTTTGTTATAGCTTTTTTAAATTGTTGCGCTCACATAGCAGCTGTAATTTATCATAGAAGTAGTGTAAAATTTAAAGTTCTTTGATTATATCTGAGAAGTATGCTTCAAAAGTGCTTCTTTTCATGTTTTTTATTTGTACGCTGGTACAAGGTTATCGTTCTTTGGTAAGTACATGAAACTTCAAAAGTCGCTTCACAAAGTGGCCCGACTATAACAAAAGTAATCTGTAAACAATATTATAAGAGTTTATACGTAAGTATATAGGTATAAGATGCGCTGCCATGAAGAGCACAACAACGAAGCAATTGGGACAAAAACTGGAGCTTGTGAACAAAACATCCAATAGAAATATAAAATTGACTGTTAGATTTAATCAAAGAACATGTATTAGGATTACTCACCAACCTTATTATTTTGTTAAAATTGACTTTAAAGACAACCAATTATAATATGGGTAAAATGAATGCACACGATTTTTGTGATATTAAAAATTGCGAGGATTTTTTTAAATCATGATGAAGCTTCCTTGTTTTATCAATAGATTAGGAAAATTTAATTCTGTATGGTCAATGATTTGAAACGTTTTCTTTTGAATTTTAAAACACGCTGTTTTAAAAATTTCAGGTATCGAGTTAAGAGAACTACCCATGGGTGAGGCGCCTGTTGAAGAACTGGAAGTACTAGCACAGTTTGATAGCTCCAAAGCAAGTCCTGATTACGAGGACTTTGACGAAACAAACCAACAACAAAATAGTCTGTTCGATTTTAAACTGAACGTCAAAGAAGCTTGGGAGAACAGCTTGATAAAGCTACAGAATCTACCCAATGTCCTCAAATGGGGCGATGGAGAAGAAGAAGAATACCCCATCTATGACAGAAGAATATTTTTTATTCTTCCTTTAGCTGGAAGACAAGACACTTTTGGTAGATTTATGAAAAATTACGAAGATGTTGTTTTGAAAACTGAGGAGGCTGTGACGTTGATAGTCGTATTATATTTAGACAGTAAAAGTCCGTTGGATTACGGAAATTCCGAGTCACTAGTGAAATATTATACGGATTTGTATGGTAAAGATATAAAAGTGATTCAAATGGGCTCTTCAACTTTTTCTAGAGGTGCAGCGTTGACTGAAGGACTAAAACTGTGTTCAAGTGATGATCTAGCTTTCTTCATAGATGTCGATATGATGTTCAACTTTGATACTCTTAGAAGAATAAGAATTAATACTATAAAGTATAACCAAGTCTATTTTCCAATAGTATTTAGTGAGTACAATCCAGATATAGTGAATGGTGAGGACTTTAACAAATTTAAAGGTGAAACTCTTCTAGTTAACACGAATTTAGGTAAATACGTGGAAGTTAGTAAGAAAACGGATAGAGATATAACAAATTTGAAATATAGCAAAGAAATTAATGATGATTATGGCTACTTTAGGCAATATGGTTTTGGTATATTAAGTATTTTTAAATGTGATTTTGAAAGAGTTGGTGGTTTCGATTTGAGTATTAAAGGTTGGGGCATGGAAGATGTTCAGTTGTTTGAAACATTGATCAAATCAAATTTAACAGTTTATAGGATACCAGATCAGAGTTTGGTGCATATTTTCCATTCAGTGGACTGTGATAAGACCCTTGAGAAGAGTCAGTTCCAAATGTGCTTGGGTACTAAAGCTTCAACGTACGGAAGTGAGAAACACATGATATATTACATGTTAAACCACCCCGAAGTGTTATGGCCCCAACAGGAAAAAGGTGCTAGCTGATTGGAAACACTAAGTAATAAGGGAATTAATTAGTCCATAGAATGTCGATAATCCTGTGTGGTGTACTACACACTACACTACACTACACTATAGTCTATGATCATACCTGAATTAACTTATCTTAAAGAATACAGACTGTTGTTGGCACTATTTAAAAAAGATGGCCGAAATGTAGGAATTTATGAACAAAACATATCAAATCTAGCAGAATTTTTATCACGTAATTTGACATGCATCTGAAAGATAATTTTTATACTTGCTTGTATTTCGGACTTTATTGGCTACCTATATTATTATGTTTTTTTACGATTTTTGTAAATGTCTCAGAATGTTACTCACATATCAACTTGTAAGATTGTACATGTTTATCTTATATACTTTTTTTGTAAAAATTCATGTCAATTCTAGTTAATAGGTATTTTTATCGAAATGATGCATTTTTTATTCTGAATTATTGTTTTATTCCTTGATGCATAATTTTTATTTATTATGGTATTTTAAGGTGCTCTAACTATTTTTAATTTTGTAAATAAGTAGTATAATTTAAAATAATATTGTTCCTATTTTACAATATTTCAAATAATGCTGTAAATATTGTTTTGTTTTTCCAACTATAACAATTTAATTTTACTTACTCAACATTCAGTGCTTTTAGAATTCCAAACCTACTGCATTTTAAAGTTTCTTCCTATTTATTATCAAAGGACTGATGCACTTCCTCAGATCTTCAGTCCAGCTGACCTTGCCAGGTGGACTGATGACCTGAGGAAGGTCGCTGGTGGTGGCTGGATGAGGAAAGCGGGTGATCGTGCGCTTTGGCGTGCCCTTGGGGAGGCCTACGTCCAGCAGTATAGGCTGATTGATTGATTTATTATTAGTTTTGTAAATACTCGTATTATATTGGTTGTGAACGGAATTGAGTTCTCAAATAATAATTGTTCACTTAGATTTGATATTTAAAAAATACTTAAGGCGTTTTTACTTATACGTTATTATTAAACTAAATTAGCTTCTTCATCCATGACAAAAAGTTGGAAGCTGGAATTTACTTTGGCTTTTACATAAAAATTTTTAGTGTTGTCTTTTTAATGTACGAAATAAATACATTATTCAATGGACACCAAACCATAATAGAGTTTTTTCTGGCAGTGGTAAGTAGGTAGGTAGGTACTCATTTTTATTTGCTTGTACTTCAGTTGCAATATATTTCAAAATGTATGTACTCTATAGGATCAGCCTCCTTTGTTGTTACTGGCTATTGGGCTATTTCACTCTATTAGTAATTTTTGAATTGCGAATAATTATGTTTTTGTTGGGAAGTCTTTATGCTTTCGTGCTAGAGAGTACACGTGTTTTATGAAATTCATTGAATAAATCCAATATCTAGAATCTTCACACGTACAATTTGCAAATAGAAGTAAAAGCCCTTCTGGCTACGTTTCCCACTGTACCCCTTACCTTGTCATTTATATAAGAATTTAATTTGAAAATAATCTAATTTGTTATATTTTTCTCTAAATGGAAATGTTCATTATACAATTTTTGTCAAATAAACAAATACAAAGTAAACTCGAAGGATGACTTAAATTTAAATTAGTGGATCAGGAACTTTGAAAAAAGAAGGAGAAATACAATCATTGGCAGATAATTATTTATGTAGGGTCTAATCACCGTTGCGAGAATAATAGTTAAATAATTTTACTATATGCTAGTACTCATTCTAATACACTTTCTCCAACAGATTTCAAACGTGCTAGAAAACCTTAAAAACGCTAGAAGATAATGCAAACGAGATATAAACTAATTTAGTAACAATTTACTGCGATGTTAAATGAGAATCCTATGCTCTCAATTAGTAAATACCTTTGTACGAGTTTTTTTGCTTTGTGTGTTGTTATGAAGCAATAACAAATGCTGCTGTAAATAGTAACTTCTAAAAAATCTTTACTGAATGTTTTTAATGAGGTCAACTGAGTAAAACAGTTGTCCCCATTCTTTACATTCAGTAAAGATTTAGCAGAAAAAATATATATTGCTATTGAAATTATTATTTAAAGGTTTTTTTTGTATTATTCCTTATTGGAACTAAAATCAATGATATGGGTATATTGTAAAATCGTTATAAAAACCTATCGTTATAGTCACAATACAATTAATATACAGGGTACCATTACACATTCAAATATTTTAAACAATCCTATTTCAATAAAAACATAGTTTTTTTTTTCTTATCTAGCTTATTAGTTAATACCTATATTATTAACTAAACGTCTTTCATCTGGCAGGGAAATATTAACGTGAAAAAGGTATAAATAAATAAATAAATATGTGGGGACATCTTCACACACGGCCATCTGATCCCAAACTAAGCAGAGCTTGTACTATGGGTACCAGACAGCTGATATACATATAGTCACTGTTCTGACCGGTTGCCAAGCTGGTCATTGTTCTCTTGTGGGCCAGCAAACTTCTCCATCGTCAGGGCTTGCCGCTAAAACTCCACAGCTGTAAAGCAGTTAAAACAAGAGGCGGCTTCTTCAATGAAGCTTCAAGCTGCAAACCAAGCTGCAGCGATCGAGGTAATGTAACGAGAGATGGAAGCCATAAAGTTCATCAAGTTCATGAAGTTCATGGCTTCCATCTCTCGTTGCATTACAGCTTTAAGCTTCATGGAAGTCGCGTCTTGTTTCAATTGTTTAACAGCTGCAGTTCTGTTCGCCAGTTGCAGTTCTAACGCTGATACATAGCTCGCTAGGTTGGCAGCGTGTCGCTGCAAGGCTTCGTTCAATCGGTCTAAGGCGACGACAGCTTGGTTGGCATCTATTTGTTTGATAGCAAACCAACCTTCTGTACTAGATATCGCTGTAGCCATCGCAATCGAAACAGAAGCATCTGTTTCGTTTGCGATGGCTATTACGATATTTTCTAGAAGTACAGAAGGTTGGTTTTCTGCATGGACCTTCTTCATGGCTTCCATCTCTCGTTGTATGATCTCGAGGCCGCCTCTTGTTTTAAAACCTCTACAGCTGCAGTTTCGTTTGCCAATTGCTGTTCTAATGCTGCTACATAGCTCGCAGGGTTGGCGGCGTGACGCTGCAAGGCTTCGGTCAATTCGTCTAAGGCGGCAGCTTGGTGGGCATCTTGTTATTTGACCTTTTTCATGGCTTCCATCTCTCGTTGTATTACCTCGATCGCTGCAGCTTGGTTTGCAGCTTGAAGCTTCATGGAGGCCCCTTCTTGTTTTAGAACCTCCACAGCTGCAGTTTGGTTTGCCAATTGCTGTTCTAACGCTGCTACATAGCTCGCAGGGTAGGCGGCGTGACGCTGCAAGGCTTCGGTCAATCCGTCTAAGGCGGCAGCTTGGTGGGCAACTTGTTATTTGACCTTCTTCATGGCTTCCATCTCTCGTTGCATTACCTCGATCGCTGCAGCTTGGTTTGCAGCTTGAAGCTTCATGGAGGCCGCTTCTTGTTTTAGAACCTCCACAGCTGCAGTTTGGTTTGCCAATTGCTGTTCTAACGCTGCTACATAGCTCGCAGGGTTGGCGGCGTGACGCTGCAAGGCTTCGTTCAATCGGTCTAAGGCGACAGCTTGGTTGGCATCTATTTGTTTGATAGCAAACCAACCTTCTGTACTAGATATCGCTGTAGCCATCGCAACCGAAACAGAAGCATCTGTTTCGTTTGCGATGGCTATTACGATATTTTCTAGAAGTACAGAAGGTTGGTTTTCTGCATGGACCTTCTTCATGGCTTCCATCTCTCGTTGTATTATCTCGAGGCCGCTTCTTGTTTTAGAACCTCCACAGCTGCAGTTTGGTTTGCCAATTGCTGTTCTAACGCTGCTACATAGCTCGCAGGGTTGGCGGCGTGACGCTGCAAGGCTTCGTTCAATCGGTCTAAGGCGACAGCTTGGTTGGCATCTATTTGTTTGATAGCGAACCAACCTTCTGTACTAGATATCGCTGTAGCCATCGCAACCGAAACAGAAGCATCTGTTTCGTTTGCGATGGCTATTACGATATTTTCTAGAAGTACAGAAGGTTGGTTTTCTGCATGGACCTTCTTCATGGCTTCCATCTCTCGTTGTATTATCTCGAGGCCGCTTCTTGTTTTAGAACCTCCACAGCTGCAGTTTGGTTTGCCAATTGCTGTTCTAACGCTGCTACATAGCTCGCAGGGTTGGCGGCGTGACGCTGCAAGGCTTCGGTCAATCCGTCTAAGGCGGCAGCTTGGTGGGCATCTTGTTATTTGACCTTCTTCATGGCTTCCATCTCTCGTTGCATTACCTCGATCGCTGCAGCTTGGTTTGCAGCTTGAAGCTTCATGGAGGCCGCTTCTTGTTTTAGAACTTCCACAGCTGCAGGTTGGTTTGCCAATTGCTGTTCTAACGCTGCTACATAGCTCGCAGGGTTGGCGGCGTGACGCTGCAAGGCTTCGGTCAATCCGTCTAAGGCGGCAGCTTGGTGGGCATCTTGTTATTTGACCTTCTTCATGGCTTCCATCTCTCGTTGCATTACCTCGATCGCTGCAGCTTGGTTTGCAGCTTGAAGCTTCATGGAGGCCGCTTCTTGTTTTAGAACTTCCACAGCTGCAGGTTGGTTTGCCAATTGCTGTCCTAACGCTGCTACATAGCTCGCATCGGCAGTGTTAGAGAATAATCTGCGTGAATTGTTATTATCATCATTATTGTACGGATTATAAAGTGAATAACCGAGATGATAAAGAGATAATAGTCGACGGTTATTTGGTACGCGTTTAGAGTGCGCTGAATATTTCAGCATGTTCTGGAACGCAGGGCTGGTGTTAAGTTATTAAGCCAGCAAAGGCCTCTGACATAAAAAAGTGGAAATTACCTTATGACATATTGGCGCGATGTGTTCGTGTATTGTGTTGTGTTGATGTTAAGGTGTAGTTTAAATTGTTACGCTTTTCAGTTTGTTCTCTCATTATGGCGGTTCTGGGTTCGATTTTTGTTTGGTACACCGTAATCATCCAAAAACACTTTTTACGCTTAGAGAAGCTCAATCATCTGATTGATCAAGTATTTATTAATTGGATATTTTGTAGATCGAAAAAAAAAAGTGACTTGCGGAATGGGAACTTAGTATATTTGTATTGGCTATTTTACTGCTAATTAGGTTTTGGTTATTAGGTCTTTTGTGTAAGCAGCAACAAAATTTGTTAGTTATCATCTCGTTCGCATCGTTTTCTTAGCTACTCATTTACTTGTTCAGATTTTTTAAATTTAAGTAGTAAAAATATTTTGTCATAATACGTATTACTATAAATAAGAATTCCTTTGTAGGTAGGTATATAAAAAATTATAAGTGTGTTTTAGTTGTGCTCACAAAGTGCCAAGTAGGTGTAAGTAGAGAATGAAAAGTAAGATATTTTTGTATTGTTTTATAAAGGAATTGTGATTTGAATTGAAAGTGATTTTGAAAAATAGTACGAAATTAATAAATATTTTTTTATGAGAACATGTTGTTTATTTTCGTTTCGATTTCGATTACAAAGAGCTAATTTATTTATCAAATAGTACTCAGTTCAAGCTCAGCCGTGTGGTAACGGCAGGGTAGAATACATTTGTCACCAACCCCTACTCTTCCCGTGGGTGTCGTAAGAGGCGACTTAGGGACTTTACATTGAACAGGGAACGGGCAGAAGCGCTCTCTGATACAGTAACCTTTTAATCTGCGATCTCCAACCCGCCTGCCAAGCGTGGAGATAATGGCAAAACCCTCCACTAAGTGGAGGACGCTCATAGTCCAGCAGTGGACTGTAACGGGCCGTTGATGATGTTGATGAAGAGTTGCCAGGCTATTCGGAGAGCCTTTGTCTAGAAGTCACTAATGAAGAGTTTTCGGGCAGCTAATTAAAAAATAAAATGATAAGTTCATTGAAATGTGGTAGATGGTGTGGACAAAATCATGGCTCTGAAGATTTTGCAAAAACACATGAAGCAGGGTCAACAAGAAATCTAGACATTTGTCTTTTTGATTTTCTCATAGATTTAAGAACTCCTTCGTTGAGCTTTGTTTCTTCGATTCTTTCGAAAAAGAACCCTGATAGGGAATATGCATCAATCAATCAATCAATCAGCCTATTGCAGTCCACTGCTGGACATAGGCCTCCCCAAGGGTACGCCAAAGCGCACGATCACCCGCTTTCCTCATCCAGCCACCACCAGCGACCTTCTTCAGGTCATCAGTCCACCTGGCAGGGGGGCGTCCCACATTACGTTTCCCGAGACGCGGTCTCCATTCGAGAACCCGTCTGCTCCAACGCTCATCGGTTCTGCGACAGACGAGGCCAGCCCACTGCCACTTCAGCTTGCTACATTTCTGGACAATATCCACCACCTTGGTCCTCTTCCGGATGATTTCGTTTCGGATTTTATCCCGTAGCGAAATACCAAGCATAGATCTTTCCATAGCTCGCTGAGTGACATGTAGCCGGTGGGCCAGCTTCACCGTCATGTTCCACGTCTCGGCTCCGTATGTCAAAACGGGTAGGACACACTGGTTATAAACCCTGCTATGCATATGTTTTTTAAATTCATAAATCGAAATATTTCAAATTCTAGATAAACACATAAAAATAATTTTTCAAATATCTTGCTCAGAAACAACGTTATAAGGCTTCTAAGTTGATGTTCAGACAGAGAGGTCCGACGTGACCTGTGACGTCACTCGGGTCAAACATCCGCCATAGAAAATTATGTTTTTGTAAGAGGGACAGATTATGTAATTTGTTAATGTTGTATCTAGTTTGTTTTTCGATCAATTTCGATTCTGTTTTGACTGTCAGTATTCCATTTTTGTATACTTTCAGATGAACTATGAAAATACGAAAATTTTTATGCATGTTCCCTATTTCTCAGCGTCATATTTGATCTAAGTCATCTATCTTAGCTTGATTTTTTTATGCAAACGAACTGTCAGTAAGCCCCGAACTTTCAGATCGGCTGTAAATAGTATTTTCAATAAGTAAATTTTGTAAGAAGTTAAATCATCAGTAGGTAGGTAGGTATCTCATAAATTCATAAACTTTATGGATATTCGTCCGTAACTTAAACTTAACTAATGTAACATAAGTCAAAGTTCAAGTATGATTGTAACCTCTAGCATTAACTGCTAGTTTTGAAATTAACAGCAGATATGGATTGAAATAATCGTCAATAAATTTTAAGTAGGTAACTATTACCTTATAGTAGCAATGAAGTGTAGCCTTTTATAGTGTTATGGAACTAAATATTATTTAGATTTTAATCGTGAAATTATTTACAACAAGAGATAGGTATTTTTTCTGTGGTTCTCAATTCGGCTGTATGTTTGTTACGCGTACTTCATCATCATCATCATCATCATCATCATCACGCGTACTTACTCAGCCATTTAGGAATTGATTTTGATGATTCTCTTTTTGTTTGGTAGGTCATTCTTCAGAGATGGTCCCATATGAATTTTATTAAAATTGATTCAGCGCTTTTGAAGAAGAGCTTTTTTAGTTCATGTTTGTACATAGGTAAGTATAGTATAGCCTAGAAGTTATTTTTTTTCCTAAAAATCACACTAATATTATTATAAATGTGAAAATATATTTGGATGTTTAGATGTTTGAATGTTTGTTCCGCTTTTACGCCTAAACTTACTGGACGGATTTGGACAAAATTTGGAATGAAGATAGTTTATAACCTGGATTGACACAGGATACTTTTTACCGGGAAAAGTCTTATTCCCACGGGAAAATCTTACATAGCGCGGGTGGACTGCTCCAGTAAAATATAATCCAGAACCTTGGGCTGAAAATACTCTATTATCGTGGAGACCCGCGTCTTAACTAACACCCTGTATAAAGCTCATTTCAGACCTAAATACACTTACAATTTGTGACTTACTGCACTTAATAGAGAAGAATGCATAGTGATGACATACAGACACACTTATGTGAAGTAAATGGCACATTGAAATAGAAATTAACGCAACCATTGCGGCTCGCATGGTGCCTCGTTGCGACAATGGAGTGGAAATTTCGCCATTGGACATTAGTTACATTGTTTCTGTGTGATATGAAAAGCTGCCTTGTTATGAAAATACTGTCCATTTTAACTAGCAGTAGGTGTCTAGGTATAATCGTGTAGGTCACACATACACTACACAACAGTACATAGTAAGTGATAGGGTATGGTTCTGAATCATATTCTAATACCACGAGTAGTGGCTCTGTGAGCTGTAGACCACCTGGCAGGGGGGCGTCCCACACTACGTTTCCCGAGACGTGGTCTCCATTCGAGAACCCATCTGCTCCAACGCTCATCGGTTCTGCGACAGACGTGGCTAGCCCCCTGCCACTTCAGCTTGCTACACTTCTAGACAATATCCACCACCTTGGTCCTCTGCCGGATGATTTCGTTTCGGATTTTATCCAGTAGCGAAATACCAAGCATAGATCTTTCCAAGCTCGCTGAGTGAGAAGTAGCCGGTGGGCCAGCTTCACCGTCATGTTCCACGTCTCGGCTCCGTATGTCAAAACGTAGGTACGTAAAGGAAAGCATAGAGTCGCCTAAAACAATAACAATATTTTATGTATGGGAGCTATAGTTTGTGAGTGATATGAGTGCAGCTCTGATGTACGAGACAACTTTGGCCCCAAATGCATTCATATTGCGCGTGAACAGTAGCTGCAGTAGTGCACACTCAGAGATGGTGTCATTTCTGCTGCTTGCAGTCAATGACGGAAGCTTGCGGGTCTGCTTTACACCCTAATGCTGATTGTCATAACTTACATATTTTGGTGCACGTATACAAATCGTAAACGTCTGAACGCGCCCTAACCCACCAAGCGCGATGAGAAAGATCACGGAAAGATCTAAAAAGACGAACACCGCGTTACGCATTTCTAAATACGAATTAGCAATACATTGGTGCTCTACATCACCGGCAGAGCTGACCATTGTTCTGCGCAGACGCATGACGTAAGTTTATGTAACGCGACTTATGCGAGATGCGAGCGATTAGTCGTGGGATTGCAGTTTCATAATGATCGAGCGATCTGCCCAACTGGGTCGCGGGGCTAGGAAAATGGCGGATTGCAGAAAGAGATGTTTAAATGATTATGATACTGATAATGCTTTTCCATCCATTTCAGATTTAATCATAACTTCCCCACCGAAGGGCTCGAGCTTACGCTAAATGAGGGTGATCAGATCACTGCGCCAGAGTGCGGAGTGGCCAACAGCCCAAACAACTTTTAAATTTCTGTGCCGGTTCCATCACGGTTTACTTTACCGTAAGAACGTTAAATAGACGTACATGTAAATTAAAAAATCGATAACATATTGGTATGACATGTGATGGGATTGAAACAGCGTCTCCTGAATAGGAGGCAGCGTCCTTTTTCACTTCACTATTAACGCTCCATTTCCAATTTAATCTAGGTATATATATAAGGTATATATAAATGAATCACCGAAATGTTTGTACGCGCATAACTTCCAAACGACTGCACCAAATTGGATAAATATCTTTCTTTTATGTGTTCGTTATTGTCAGGAGAAGGTTTGTATGAAAAAAAAATAGTATAATAGTATAAAAAAATAGTAGGTGTAGGGTAGGTGTAGGGTAAAAAGAAGGTTTGTATAAAAAAAATAGTAACCTTGTTTTTTTTCATACAACCCTACCCTACGGTATGTGGTACGGTAGGTACGGTAGGTGTAGGGTAGGTGTTGGGTAGGTGTAGGGTAAGTGTAGGGTAGGTGTAGGGTAGGTGTAGCGTAGGTATAGCGTAGGTGTAGCGTGGGTGTAGCGTAGGTGTAGGGTAGGTGTAAATGGCAGGACAACGTCTGCCAGGTCAGCTAGTTATAAATATAAAAGTCTCGATCTTATCCCTAAAGAGTTTGCTCACCTCCTACCTAATCTTTACTTAAACCGACAATTCGTATCAACCCAATGGCAGCATACACTTAAAAAAAGACAAGGAAAGATTCAGAAGCTGATTCTTTGATTACTATTTGGGCAGAGGGGAGGGAAGTTTCCGTCAACTGGGACCGTGGTCCCAGTTGCCGGATTTATTTAATTTTAATATTTTTCTTCCGGCAACTGGGACCACTCTCGATATTTATTGTTCAAGCGATGTAAAGTACAGTTTAACGAAAAAGTGTTTATGATATAACCTGATACTCTTTGATTGTAAAAATTTATGATATAACCTGATACTCTTTGATTGTAAAAATATAACATATTTTTTTGGTATAACATATTATAAAACTTTTAATTATTTCAGTATTTGTTGCACCTTCTTTTTAAAATTAGGGCATTGTAGGTTTGTAACTAATATGTATTTGCAAATATGTAATATCTATGTTTATAATTGTATGATAGTTAATATTTTTCATGGTTCGTTGATAATTTGTAATAATCAACATTATTTTTGTACCTATATGTAAAAAAAATATTAGCTACATTTAAGATAATCAAGAACTTTAAACTTTTTTTAATAATTGCTAATAATTAGATTTTTTATGTTTACTACACAAATAAATGATATTTACAATCAAAGAGTTTTGTTATTAAATATTACTTAAATACTTTTTCGTTTAACTGTACCTTATTTGATTTAAACAATAGATTTTTTTATTCATTTCGAGGTTGGTCCCAGATGCCGGAAGAAAAATAAATAATTTAAATGGATCCGGCAACTGGGACCGCGGTCCCAGTTTCTTGTGGTCCCAGTTGACGGAAGCCTCGGAGGAAAAATAAGAATATGGTAAAAATATTTGCAAGTAGCTATTCATGCCTCCAAGGATGGTTAACTAGTGTGGCAAGCTGTTAATTTTAAGTGACTAGATATAATATTTCGTGATTTTTTTGAGTAAAGGTAATTCAAGAATAGAAACCTGCATAAGAAATACTTAAATTTACAGAAATAGTTGCATCTTTTAGACAAACCTGAAGATACAGTGCGAGAATTAATCTCATGCAGCTGTTTTAGTGGCTCTACAATAATGATACTTATGGACAGTTTTGTATAAAAACTCTGCATTTGAAATCGTTTGCGAGCACTTATGTGTATGTAACCTTTAACATCTGACCATAAGTGTGCTTGTGGTCACTTTGACTTACTTAAGAGGTCACTATATGGTTTTGTATGACTACTCAATTTAAGGTTAATGGGAACATCATAACACATACGTATCTCTTTAGGAACACAAATAGTTTAGAAAACTATTTATACGTATAATTGTGAAGAAATATATTATGTGGGAAGCCGCTGGCCGTTGTGAGGCCTTTATCCAGCTGTGGACGTGTTTAGGCTCATATGACGATGATAATGATGTTAAATATGACCAATGATACTAATATTATATTTTCAAACAGCAGTCTTTGTTTAGATAGCTAAACAACCGTTGTGTGCTCTAATTTATTTGGTTGTTCGTTTATACTTTGTTTCATTTTCTCTTTCTGCAGATTATTTGATTTGATTTAGCCGTGTGGTGACGGCAGAGTAGAATACATTTGTCACCAACCCCTACTCTTCCCGTGGGTGTCGTAAGAGGCGACTTAGGGACTACACATTGAACAGGGAACGGGCAGCAGCGCTCTCTGATACAGTAACCTTTTAATCTGCGATCTCCAATCCGCCTGCCAAGCGTGGAGATTATGGCAAAACCCTCCAGTGGAGGAGGCTCATAGTCCAGCAGTGGACTGTAACGGACGGGTGATTTGATTTGAAAGTATGCTATATTCACGTGTATACGTCTATTCTCTAAAAAACAATTTTCTCTTCGCAATCTGGAAGTCATCTCCTAGCTTTTACTACCGTTAGCGTAGTCATTGCAATACCTACCTATTGTGTGCTATTCACACGAATCTCAAGCAAATCGACGAATGCGTGAGGACAATGAAGATGCTATCAGCAGTGATTTCAACATGATCCTCACCTATATTGCTTTTGAACATGTTACCTTCTTACGCACCTTTACCCGTTCTTCGGTTTAAGTGAATAGCTACATAAATATGCAAAAGAAACACAAAAGATACGACGCATGTGGAGTTTCTTTGGTGAGTTCTTCTCCACAGAGTCTGCACATCGTGTGGTGAACTCACCCAGAAAAATGTAATGACGAAACTAAGAGATGTAACATTAAAATAATAATAAGTATTGATTTGATTTGATTCGCATATTACATAAAGATAAGGATAAAATGTCTTTATTCAACGTAAGATTTAACAAAATCATTTTTTGACATCAAAGCTTGCTAGTTAAAGGACAAAAGAAGTTTGTCCCTGTTTGGCACGTTCACTACAATGGTACGTCTTCTGTGGAGAAGAACGGCCAGGAGAAACTCCACAGGACTCGTATCTTTTGTACTTTTCTTTTTTTTAAATAAATACTGTTTACACTAGTCAATACACATTGTTAATGTTTCCTGTGCCGTGCTGGACCATCCGAACACCAAGTCTCTTTGTCATTTAAATAATCATCTAACTTATAGCAAAGGAATTAAATGGTTTTATAACATTAACAATCTTGGTGTTTTATTATGAGCATAAAGCTCATGTGCTTCCTCATCGAGGGGTTAATTAACTTTATTAGGACGATCAGGCAGGCCTTGTTGAACCATGCTGACCCAGTCGGGATGGTTGACTGACGCACAACCTTTGAATTTCTTCGCAATTTGGAATAGAGATAGTTTGTACCCTGGAATAACACATAAGATACTTTTTACGGGAAAAAGTCTTATTCCCACGGGAAAATCTTACACAACGCGAGCGTAGGTAGCCGCGGGCGGACCGCTAGTTATTAATAATTTAAGAGAATCGTTTTTAGATTTTGTTAGATTACTAACTTTTTAGAATAAGATACTTAAAAGAATTCTGGATTAAAAACGACCGCTACTGCTTGAAAAAAGCAAAAGATTGACCTGAAAAAACAGATTTTCTTCATATTATATGAAGGATCTACAGACCGGGTAGTATTCATCGTAGATACACATCGATACACATGCAATGTATTCGTTTTTCGAGACTAGGTCTGTACTTATCTTCTTTCTGTTATTTTTACATATATTACGTACCTATATATTTTTTATCAATATTTATAAATATTTTCCCATAAATATTTTTAAAGTAATAATTTATATGTCTTACTTGCATAATACTTTTTTAAGTTAAGGTAAAGCACTCCTATGATTACTTTTTACTTGACCTACATTGAAATCTCTGCTATTTTGTTATTTAATTGTAACTGCCTGTATATAATGCTTTCGTAACATTTATGTTTTCCAATAAACTGTTGCTCACCGATACGAATCTTCTAGCAATATCTACCTATATGGTTGCGCAAACGAGAGGTCAGTCAATATTTTGTTGAACTTTGTTCTACTAATTTGACAATTATCAAAACATATCATCGATTTTGCAACATGTTTTGTTTGTTATGTGATTTTGATTGCCTAACTCTAAAAGTTCAATCATTAAAAAAAATGCATACGGTACGGTGTCAAAATGTATTTATTTTTTTTGTAAATAAAAACATAAAAATCTTATAATTAACAATAAGCTAATCTTAACGATAAACTTTATACAAGAGCGTCGAGCGTGGTTGCGAGCCACTGCGAACCATGGCACTTGACTTGGGATGACAGCTGTCACCGTGACGTGAGATCAGTTTGACAGCTGTCAGTACATGTCAAACGCCGCGGACGCCTGGCGAGCCATCACGCGTGCGTGCACAGTCGCAAGCGTTGACCGAAGAGGGCGAGACAACGGCCTAGCCGACATCACCTACATTGTACGTGGCTGCCGACCAATTGGTATACACATTCGAGCCGGCCCGGGATGTTGCGGGCGCGCCCGAATTACTCCGTCCGAACGTCGAGCCTTTGGTTCGGAAGCTATTTGGTTGGGGTTTGGCTTAGAAAGGAGCGCCATAGCTGCCGGAGGGAGCGCGGGCGGCAGGGGCACCGTAGGAGGAGGAGGGGCCTGAGGGGTAGCCGCCACCACCGCCGGAGGAGCCACCGGACTGTTCGAACTGCGCGACCTGGATGGCTTGACGCACACCTTCAAGGTTGATGCCAACGACGCGGCTGCTGCCACCGGGAGCACCGTAGCTGGAGGAAGGAGCACCATAGGACGAGGAAGGAGCGCCGTAGGATGAAGAAGGAGCGCCAGCTGATGGGTATCCACCGAAACCACCGCCGCCGCTACCGCCGCCGAAGGAGGCAGAAGCCTGGGATTCTTCTTTCAGGAGGATTTGGCGGACTTGCTCAAGGAGTTGGGCATCGACGTTCTGGCCTTCCGAGGTCTGGAAGCCGGAGGAGACAGCGCGGTAGCCGCCACCACCGCCGCCGGAGGAGAATCCTCCTGAAGAGAATCCACCGCCGCCGCCACCGGAGGGCCTGTTGTAGTTGTAGCCACCCGGGGCTTCGCTGCGGACGCAGGCGACCAACGCTAGGGCTATGCACTGTAAAGAAAAAAGAAACGTTTTAATTTCATGAGCTCTTATGAGTTATAAAGCTTGGTAAGGAGACATCTAAATACCTTCAGGTAAACAAATGTTATGGCAGAATAAAGAACGCAATCAATTAGGAACGCCCTTTTAAAAATTCGCACGCTAATTTCTCATTATGGTTACGCATATTTAAGTATTGAAGTTGTTTGTATTCTGCAAAGCCTAGTATTGGTTACCTAAATCGATTTCTCTCATTTCTATTTATCTCGACAAAAAGTGACTCATCTTCACTTTCCATTCTAATATTATATTATGTGTTTGCAAGCACATTCGCATCAAACATGTAAATATACTGCTACCGTTACGTCATGTCAAAACATCTTAGGAATTCCTACGCTGGTTGTCTTAGCTCTTCAGGTTGATTGAAAGTGAAATTTGTTTTTCAACCATCCATTTTAAGTCGATAAATAACTCTTCACATTTTAACTTTACTTTCTTTTTCTGCTTTTGTGTGTGGTTATCGTCACCTAACGACGTTTCAAGGTACTGATCAAGCTGTTTATATTTTTGAAAAAATGTCACAGTCATCGTGGTCTCATCGCATGACAGTAATTGAAGAGAAATATCAATTAAAGTCAATGATGGAGGTAATTGTCAATAAAAATAAAAAAGCTTAAAATAACTTTTATATTAATGAATACTGACTGACTGATGAAAAAAAATACACTTTGCACTGAGAGCATTCACATGCTTAAAGAAGAAAACAGGGCATAAACGCATGCCCTGATGAACTTCTGTATAAACTGTTTAATAATTTATTTTAATATTTGACGTAATCATAATAATTAGTTCAATTAGTATCTGGTTCAAATTATTATCTGCACTGGCATTTGCATTAAAGGAAACTGTCGAAGCTTTTATAGTTGTTACAATAATGTTCAGCAGTGAAAGTGGGCAGAGGTCAAAGTTCATGAGGTAGGAAGATAGAGTAGCGAGTGTCTACGCGGCACAGTGTAATGTCACTGTTGCATCACAGGGGCCGTGTGATTTGTAGCATCTTCTGTGCGAACCTGGGAACGTAAACTTTGCTATCCTTACGATACCTGAAGACCTCGTTATCTAACAAGGTATATGTTAATGAATAAAGTTAGAGAAACCTTTTTGTATGAAAATGTTTTCGGCAATTATGGCGTTACTTTGAGTTATCGAGCACAAAAAAAATAAGTTTTCGACTTGCCAGCAAATTACTAAGATGTTTATTAACTATCTTGATTTATTATTAGTGTGATTACTCCGACTCATAACATCTTTCTTGGTAAAAATGTAGTGTCATCAAGTTAAATTGGGTTTTTTTAGCAGACTGTAAAGTACCGTTATTCTGATATTAAACAAATCAATAAACATCTATGTTTCGATTTGCTGTCGAACAATATGTATCTATTATTTTTATAGGTCTTTACAGATTTTATTGATGTTAAAGGTCAACATATTATATCGTTTTTCCATACGGTTGGTTATAAATATTGATCTAAGAGTTAAGTAATTATTATTGAGCATGAAAGTTTTACTACTCGCAAGACTTTATTATTTCCTTACACTTTTTAACGAGAAATGAAAATAGGATAAAAAATTATAGCCTTGTGATGGACTGGATTCAATATCATCATCATTATAGGCGTACCTTAGCAAAATACCTTCTGAGTAAAAAAATCCGGAAGAGAGTACTGCACATCACGAATGTACAATTACTTCATTATCTTGGACTGAATAAAAATAATCCAATAGCAATTTTGTAACAGAGGGAAAGGACTCATCTTCTGTAAGACAATATTTTCTGAAGAAAGCAAAACAATGGATGGATCATGCCACTGTCATCGAGTAGACATCACGACTCTGATATTAGAGCTTTCGTTTGATTCAAGACTTGAGTTTTAATGAGGAGGGCCGGAGAATTGAAGATAAAACAGAATTGAGACATACATAACAAACCGTAGTAGATATTTCAATTCATAGATTATATTTTGAACCTTTGGACATATTCCATTTGGTCCAGCTCAATATTGTCATGAGCAAAATTTATAGTAATTTTAATACCAAGTTAAAGATTGCGTTAAAAGGAATTTAGTCGGAGACAGTTTTGTCACGTACTTTCTCACACTGAAAGATGAGAACAAAACCCAGGACTACTTGACTTGAGTGACAAGAGAAGGTTTTGAACTTAGTAATCCAGATAAATATCCGAGGGCAATAAACAAACTTATTATAGCAATACGTGAAGAGTAACTTGATACAATGTTGCATCATTATGATCTTCCGGAAGTCTCAAGTCACGAGTGAGCCATTACTGCTTTTAACTTAAATGTGGACGACAGGACATTAAAGTACATTTTACTGTACGAGACTGACTGTCATGACTGTTTATAGTCCATTTGTTGCAATGCACACAATTATTACCATTTATGCATAAATTATGTTTAAAACAATGTTAAGTCTCAAAATTACAAGAACTTCAAAGGCTTTTACATTTATAATTATTAATTTATTCACGATAAAAGTGGTCCCTAATAAAGCGATATATTGGTCTAAAAAAATAATTGGTTAAAGTTTGGAAACGAATATGCCACATTAGCAAAATTAATAGTAATTTTAATCAATTATGCCAAATTAAAGATTGCGTGAAAAAGAATTCAGAGATAACGTTTTAAACTCTCGCGATTTTCACACATTTTTAATATGTATGTGTGTTTTTTGAATTCAGAGATGTTTTCGGTATTTCTTTAAGAGTTCAATCACTTGCTATTTAAAATTCTAATTTGATCTGCATCCGGATTTAAATTTGGAATGACCGTTATGAATTTACTATAAAATTCGGTAAAAACAAAAAAAAAGTTATGCGTTAGACGCATTCGAAATTCGAATTGCAATCGTACTTAGAATCAATTCGATTACGTTAGTAAATTCGGTTTGAATTTTAAATTATGTGTTAACGTTTGAAGATAGCCGCAATGGGTCAATGTGAACTCCATAGAAGTACCCCACGTAGGTGATAGTAAGGTCATTTGGGGACTCCTATAGGTAGCAGACGATCCATAACAAAAGTGATGTCATCAAAAAACAGGATGAGCTAAGCAAGTTTAAGTGTATGAAATACATTAATAACGCCTGAAGTACGTGAGCTCTCTTACTGACCAAATAGGATGTGGTAGAAGGCGAAAGTGCTAAGTGTGTAAATATGCATTTACCACAATGTGTAAAAGGAAAACCTGAAAGTGAGCCCTAACATATTTTCATCGTATGTAAAGATATCACAAAACAAACAATACGAGTATTACAATACAAAATCCTTGAGAGTAAAAACTTTCTTTAATTCTACTTTTGCTATAGTATCGTTGTTAAAAAGTTGCTATCGTGTATCGTAATAAAGAACATGACTACAACTATCCTTAACTATGACTATGACTTCGACTATAACTATGTAAGTGGCGTGCGCGGGAGTTTATTGCGAAGATCGGCTACATAAGCCATCTTTGGGTGCACCAGCGCCCGACTGACTAGGAGTAGAAGTGGTCGCCATGGCCGAAATCGGTCGGATAGATCATCATCATTATTACCCAACTTCATACAACATAATCAAACAACACAAAACCCCACAGCCCATGACACTGAACAACTTTCCTTCAAATACTTTTTACAAATTGAGAATATTTTTTCCAAAAAACTGCTTACATGTAGATTTTTATGAAAGTTCAAATTCGTTGTTCGCTTTTCATAAAAAATTTTGACCAAAAGTTGTTCAGCTTTAAAGCCTGAGCTACCTACCACCCGAGAGATTTTGCATTGTTTTATTAACATTTATTATTGACCATATCACGTGTCACGTGAACGAATAACTGTTACGTTTTGTTTATAGTCTTATAGTCTCATCTAACCATCTTGGAGTATTGTTTATTTTCCAATTACAATTTTACCTACGTCAAATCATTTGAAAGTGGGCTTAGTCACTGTTCCAAAATTTTTAGCTGCCATAATTTGTTATGCATTTTTGCTAATGGTCGTATATTATCTGTCTGAGAGTGAAAATGTTTATTTAATTACGTATTTGGTGTTTAAGCTTATAAGAAACTTATTTTGCTTAATTTAGCATAATATCTGAATCAAACATGAGGAGATAAAATCTAGATTTTGGATGATAGCTCTGTTATGTTTGCTAGGTGTTCAGACATCAATATGCCAATGTCCTTATGAACCTTGTCCAGTTGATATTTATGAATACGAGTAAACCATAGATCTCATCATTAACTATGCAAATATGCAATTCAACTGGTAAATTGTGCGCAAATGCATAATTGCAGGGACCACCAACATTTTACTACTTGATTGCAAACCACTTTGTAACGACCTCTGACCGAACATTCTTCTTCTGACATTACTTAGTAATTCTTGAACATACTTCTAAAAGCTGTTTATTTATTTATTACTACACTTTGCAAGTCGACAGGCCATCTAGAATAGCTTTAAAAGTAAAGAAAAAATGTATTAATGAAAATGAAGCACTCGTAAATTCAAACGAATAAGTGACAAAACAATACATAGCATGGAATCGATAAAACTTCTGAAAACCTTACGAATCTTACCAGGCATCATTTACAAATCAATGCCAATTGCAGCTCTATTTTCCGACAAAATGAACATTTATCGCCGTATCAAATCTAAATGCTCATCTGTACCGCTACTCAACCCCATTATCTAAGTTTGGTCGTGAACCACCACCGCATGGGTTGCCGATAGACCATAGGTTGCAGGTAAGAAGCTGGCATCGACCTCTAACCTCTCACTCCTATCATTACTGCATTGCCCAACTAGAAGGGAGACTTTACGCAATGTGGGTTTACCTCAAGCGTGTAATTTATATACCCGTCGTGTGCGTCTTACGAGTATACGGGAATTAATATTATAGTGTCTTACGATGGATAAAGATCAAAGTGGAAATACAGACTTAGTGGTGCGAGGCGGTATTGTGTACGAATTATAATGTGGTCCTCAGGAACTAGACTGTGATATGTAAGCAAAGGGCTGAGTTAAACAACCTAATATTCGAGTTTTCTGGGTTTTCATTACTATCGTTGGAATATATGCACACCATAATTGAGTGATTTCTTTAAAGAACAAAGACTGAACTAGTTCCATCATGGAATTATTGTGAACAAAGGTGCTTTTATGCTTTTTTGAGTTTATGACAACTTCGACTGTCTGTTGTTTAACATTTCAAGCTGCCAAGGGAAATTGAGAGATGAGCATAGAACAAATTACGTGCATCAAGTGAAATGAATTAGGTAGATATAGTCTAATAGAGTTTCTGAGGAGGTATGATAATATGATCTGATGTTTCATAATAATATGTTCTTTTACAACTTACAACTTAATATTTAGTAGTAAGTTTTTATAATTTTTTATGAAAGCAAAAATATTTTATCTCCACTACTTTATTAATAATGTAGTATATTTTTTATTTCACGAACTTTGATTCTTTTGCTTTCTGAAACGACTGGTGGAGATAAAGTTTTATGAGAATAAGTTTCAAAGGTTGTGTGTAAGTTGACCAACGAAAAAAAGTTATAAGTCGACTAAGGCCTAATCACCCTAATTCAGGGTAGGCTCGAGCCCCTCGGTGGGGACCTATATGAGCTGTTGATGAAGTTGAAGCTAAAGTTGGTGCAATCATTTCGATGTTTGTTATTCTATTATGCAGAACGAAACGATTTGTTAAATATTTGTATAGCGTAAGGTCACAAAACCTGATTTAGAATTTTTTGTCTTGTCTTATCTTGAATTAATGGTATCTTAATTTCCTTTTTCAATCAAATTATCATAAAAAGATAACACTGGCCGCTTATTGCAAAATAAAGATTTATAAGAAGTTCAATTTTTAAAGTGTAGCAATTTATTCATCTCTTTGTAATTCAGATCCGAGCTTTGTAACCAGCTTTTTGATTAATGGTTTTTGCGTTATCGATGAAAAATTGCTAATGTTATCCAACATGGAACTGATGATATAATCTGCATTGTTCTTTGGAAAGAAAGTCTAATTCTTAGCGATAGCGATTGATGTGAGAATAGAGGCTATTGCGTGTGATATTTTATGCTTAAGTTTTATGAGAAATTAATTAAAGGTAACAATGGGTAGGTAGGTTTTTGAATAAAGAATCAAATTTGAACAAAAAGAGTGAAAGGAGGATTTTGAACGCTATCAATTTCACCGTTTAACTAGACTACACTTTACAGGTAGTCATTAAACTGTATGACTCGCAATGATCTCGTTACATGCCCAAGGAAGCAAATAATTACAAAGTTCCTGATGTCCACATCGATAGCGCTCAAAACCGTCCTCCGATAAAAATCGGGTGCAGGCCATTCCAAATTCAAAAGTCACGTCACAAAACTTTAAAAAGAAAACTTTTCTCGAATTTCAAATCACAGAATCCTTTTCACTTTTTGATTTCGGAACGTCACTGGCACTTCACTGTTTTATTTTTAAATCACTTGCGCGCGCACTGCGGACTTACCGCTACGAAGGCTTTCATGATGCTTAGTGATGGGTCACTTCGGGTGGTGTTGAAGTAATGTGATGGTGGCTGCCAGTATCAAAGTTATATAGCTGGCGAGTCAGCTAGGGGGGAGGTTGGGAGAAAGGATGGGCAAGCCAGTTGTGCAAGCAGGGAGATGAGAACCATCCGAAGAGGAAGTCGGTGTAATTGGAGGGCATCATGCGATTTTTTTAAGTTTTGGGATGAGGAGCTAAGGCCGGGTCAGAGGTGAGAGGTTAAAGATTTTATTTGCGTTTAATGCAAATATCGTTGCAGAAAACGTTAAGAGGCTTTTAACTGAATTGATCGTTATCTTACATTAGTATTTATCGACAATGTTAGAAATAATGATATAATTTGGTATGAAATGCTTCTATTTAACTACGCTGATTTTAATGGTTTCTGATTACTCAAATCTAACGTTTCGTTTTTTATTAGACATTAACCCTAAAAATACGCAAGTCAAGAGGTATTTTCCAATCAAATTATCCAACATGATACAGACAAAAATGCTCAGTGTTATATCAGTTTCTTTTGCACCTTCAAAATACAAATACGGATTGAGATACTATCATTAGAAATTTGAATTTGAGTTTTTACTGATACCTATTGACTAGTTAGATGCACTAAATTTTTTTATATTTTGTACAGCAAACAACTTTGTACAGGTTCTAAACTAATTGTGTTACATAACAAGTTTATACACAGTCCACAACACTATTCACAGATTAAAATAGATTTATAAGTAGTTGCGAAACAGAATACACGCAACAAATGTAAACAATGCAATGAATACCATAAAAAAAGAAGATATTGAAAAATATTCAAAGTAAGTTTACTTAATTTAAGAAAAAAAAAACTACAGTAAATAATAGTCAAACTAGGAGGAAACGGAGGAAAAAGGGGTTATCATCACGTAGGTATTATGGCACGTGGACCAAAGAAGCCCGATGCCACAGTATCCTTCGTTTCAAATAACATCGGAAGAAGACAAAAAATATGTTATAATATAATATTTTAATTTATTTAGTATCATTGTATTTTCTATAAATGTCAAAGGATTATTATGAGGGGTCCATAAGTACATTTGACCTTAGCGTATGAGTGTGAAATATTATAAACAGTGAAATTTAAGTGGTTGATTTTTTGTTTAAAGGCGACATTCTTTTGTAAATTTTAGGCCAAAAATCATACTTTAGAATTTCTCATCCTACCCATACTTGGCAGTAGCGGATCCAGGGTTTAGTTTTGGGGGGCGCTGTGTTAAGATCGATTTTGTCGTGATATTATAATATTAGTCGAGAGCGTCGTTGGTCTAATCACTAAGTATTAAAAACAAGTATAAGAAAAAAGAAAGAAAGACGGATGGAAATTTGTTCTACGCCACGCCGGACCTTATTTTCACGGACTCGGAACGGATTCGGATCGGACGTAGCTCGCTCTTACGGTGCAGAAAAACATCGTGATGAAACCTACACACTTCTGCGAAGAAATTCGAAGGATATGCGTGTGAAGTCGACCAACCCGCACTGGGCCAGCGTGGTCGACTAAGCCCTATTCCGTTACGGTTAGACGACGACAACTTTTCACTTGGGAAAATATATCTTGAGACATGAGTAAAAATATATCTTGTTATTTGGGAAAAAGTATATGTTGAGACATGGGTAATAATATATCTTGAGACTTGGGTGAAAAAAAGACAACAATATTATTGAACTACCTCACATTACAAAAAGCTACATCAACTAATCACTCTTTGTATTGGAAATGTTTTTTATCGACATTTTTTGTTATGTTTTCTGGAAAAATACAATTTCTGAGATGGTCAAAATTAAATATAGCTGATATAAAAATATCCCTGTAAATATGTCAATCTTTAAAACAATGATATTTAGTTTATAAAAATTGTTAAGAGTTTTCCAATCAACTGTCAGCCAGTGTGATTTAATTGGTCCTATTACACCTATTATTAAGTAAGGCCTTGACTTGTATGTATGGATGTGTGTATGGCGAAATATATAGAGTCTAAATTAGCCCCAAGTTATAGCAAAGTGGCAGGAGGCGGGTCAAAGTAAACTTTACATAAAAATATGTGCAATCAGTATTATACGAGTACCTTTTAATTAAATAATTTCATAACTTTTTTGTATTCTTCTAGTGAATATAGTAAACGAGTGGTAATCGTAACGTCCCTGACTTTAGATAATGCTCTATCACCATCAACGGCCCGTTACAGTCCACTGCTGGACTATGAGCCTCCTCCACTTAAGTGTTTGGTTTTGCCATAATCTCCACGCTTGGCAGGCGGGTTGGAGATCGCAGATTAAAAGGTTACTATATCAGAGAGCGCTGCTGCCCGTTCCCTGTTCAATGTGTAGTCCCTAAGTCGCCTCTTACTACACCCACGGGAAGAGTAGGGGTTGGTGACAAATGTATTCTACTCTGTCATCACCACACTCTATAATGCTCTATACCTAAATACAATATCATACTAAAAAAGTAACAAACGCCAATAACTTTAAGATAATTAAGATAGGTAATTAATGTTATGCTTTGTCGATCAAAAAATCTTCTATCCTTCTCATTCCTATAAAAAATAAAAACACAGGATAAGTTTAATTAAATTAGGTTATAGTATCGCAGTTAGAAATTAATTTTGTTTAAGCTTTTGGTGGTTTCTTCTTCATCTGACAGAGGTCGGTCATTGACATAATATAACTCGTTAATTTCAAGTAGCGTAAAAAAAGTTAAATATTTAATAGCATGCAAGCGAAAGAGCGTCGGTGGTCTAGTGGCTAGGGCCGCTGCCTCCCGTCCAGGAAATGCGGGTGCGAACCCCACCACGTACCAATATGTTTTCGAATTTCGAATTCATATGTACGTTTATTCGACGCTCTTACGGTGAAGGAAAACATCGTGATGAAACCTGCACACTCCTGCGAAGAAATTCAAAGGTTGTGTGTGAAGTCGACCAACCCGCACTGGACCAGAATGGTTGACTGAGGCCTAGTCGCACTAATTCAAGGTAGGCTCGAGCCCCTCGGTGAGGACGTATATGAGCTGTTGATGATGCAAACGAATCTGCGGGTGGATAGCTTTCATAACTTGTTAACACAGAAAATAAGAACCTTACAATAGCCTCCAGCCACAAAATGAATAGTAGGAGATGTGGGGGCGTGTACGTGTTGGAACACAAAACAGTCTATGCTTTACAAGTTACATAAATACATAGGTAGCCAATAATTACCCGCTTTTGTTTTATTACACATTTGCGTTTCTTTATTCAAGCGTTGTTCTATCTATATAAACAACAACGCTTGAATAAATAAACACAAACGTTTAATAAAACAAAAGCGGGTAATTATTAGCTATCTATGTATTTATGTAATGTGCTATTAAGAGTTAATTCATAAATTCTATTTATAACGTAGATTTACGGTAAACATTATTCATAAACCTAATATATAGGTAATTATATTTTAATGGAAAAGAATAACGAAAATAAACCCCGACAAGAGATAAAACATTTCAAGCAAAACAAAATGTATAATAGTAATAACGAAGCTATTTTCCTTGTAAAGGTTATCAAACAGTTACTATCTACTGGCCAAGCGCCAGAATATAAGGCCATTCCAAGACCTTTGGATGCCTTTGCTTACATAAGACGTTCATGGAGATCTATCTTTGAAAGACTTACATAGACTACTCTACCACAATCTATCATCATCAACAGCTCATATACGTCTCCACCGAGAGGCTCGAGCCTACCCTGAATTAGGACGATTAGATTTACATACCAATTTATACTTGAAAGTTGTAAGTGAAGCTGTGGCCGGTTGTACTTATCTCTTCAGATCTACCAGGATGCTAACTTTAACATAACTTTGCTAATTTTAAAACAAATTATTCATCAATCAACATCAACGGCCCGTTACAGTCCTCTGCTGGACTATGAGCTTCCTCCACTTAAGTGTTTGGTTTTGCCATAATCTCCACGCTTGGCAGGCGGGTTGGAGATCGCAGATTAAAAGGTTACTGTATCAGAGAGCGCTGCTGCCCGTTCCCTGTTCAATGTGTAGTCCCTAAGTCATATTTTGCGACACCCACGGGAAGAGTAGGGGTTGGTGACAAATGTATTCTACTCTGCCGTCACCACACGGCGTACAAAGCATTAGCTAGTGGCTATTGTTTTAATCTGCAGATCTTAGCATAAGCTAACATTTTTTTTGTGATATTACTTATTATGAATCATATATTTTTTATTCGAAATATAATAAGGTATATAGCTAATTAACTACCTGGTGTCAAGGCCGACATGTTTAGTTACGTGATTCGTAGCAAGCGTAGCAATGTGCTACGCTACGCTACGAAAAAATAATTCGTAGACGCTGACGAGTTTTTATACGCAAAGCTAATTTTGAACCGAGTGTTTCCGCATTCGTCCACATCCCTTGAATGACCACTGATCTTGAGCTTTTTACTTCAAAATGGATTTAAACAACAATAATGTTTCATAAGATATTGTTTTATCGTTTAGTCACAATCACAAGTCTTCCAACACAATGCTGTCAAATCACATCACATCACACTAATCACCTCACACTATCATCACATCACACTAATATTATACTCGTAAATGTGAAAATATATTTAGATATCTGTATGTTTAGCTGTTTAGATGTTTGAATGTTTGTTCCGCCTTCACATTTAAAGTACTCAACGGATTTGGATAAAATTTGAAATGGAGATAGTTTTTAATCTGAATTAACACATAGGATACTTTTTAAGGGAAAAAATCTTATTCCTACGGGAAAATCTTACATATCGTGAGAGTAGCCGCAGGCGGACCGTGATAAATAATTTTGCCAAAGGAAACATATGGCAATCTACAGATTATTTTAAACTTAAATGTTACTTCTTTCTTATCTACAAATTTTGATGATATTGATGGGTATTATAACTAAGGGAAAAAGAAGGTCTTTTCCACTTTTCTTAACTTTTTTTTTTTTAATTCAAATCTGTGCGGAAAAAACTCACAGGCGCACTAATAGGAAGCAGTAAATAGCAAAGATAGCCACGTATCCAAACCATAAACATTATCATCTTAAACAATAAAGTTTTGAGGCTTTGTTTATGTCTAGTAATAAAAATTATATGAGGGAAAGTGACAAAGAAAGGACACGTAAGGAAAAAACTTACGACAGTAGCCTAGTTGGCTTCGGCTTTTAAGCGAAGATCTCGGATTCGATTTCCAGCCGGTCATTTCAAAGGTGAATGTGAACATTCAGGTCCGTCTGCTATTTGTTTGCGCATGGGTGTATTTCTTTATATTTATTTTATATAAATCATCATCAGCTCATATACGTCCCCACCGAGGGGCTCGAGCCTACCCTGAATTAGAGCAAATACGCCTTAGTAGACCACGCTCGCCCAATGCGGGTTGGTCAGCTTCACACGCAACTTTTGAATTTCTTCGCAGAAGTGTGCAGGTTTCATCACGATGTTTTCCTTCACCGTCGAATAAACGTACATATGAATTCGAAATTCGAAAACGCATTGGTACGTGGTAGGGATCGAACCCGCGTCTCCCGGATGGAAGGCAGCGGCGATAACCACTAGACCACCAAAGCTATTTTATATAAGTATTGTAATGTAATGTAAATAGTCAATGAGATCATTTAAATATCAAGGCACACCAACAACACAATGTATTTATACGTTCACAACATATACTTAATTATTTACAATTCTGGTACACATATCATTAATAGGCGAGCACAGCATTATATAATCGGGAGTGGACAACGAGTTAATTCAAAGTCAAAGTCAAAGTCAAAGTCAAAAGTCAAAGTCAAAATTTTTTATTCGAATTAAGATTTTTACAAATCATTTTTCGACGTCAAAGCTATCATGGATGGCACTTGGCAATTAGCAAAGTACATGAAATGTTTTATACTTAATACTAATATAAGAAAAGAGTTATTGTTTTGAAAGGTGTTTGAATAAGCTATTTTTATAATCGGCTTGAGAACAGTAAACAATGTCTAGATTTAATTTGGAATTTAGTTCATTATCTATTTGCGAATTGTAGAGTCGAATTAGGTCAACTTTACCAGCAAAACCTTAGACAATAAGACTTTTAAAAAAACTCTGACAAACTGGCTATTAGATAAATGTTTTTACAGTGTGAAAGATTTCTTAGAATATAAATAACTTTAAAATGTAAAATTTGCACACCTGCACACAGGTTGAATACAAGAACCGCAATAATTGTAACATCCCATTACTGTGTTCATGCAAATAAACTTATTTCATTTTATTTCAAGTAGAGCGTCGTTGGTGTAGTGGCTAGGGCTGCTGCCTCCCGTCCGGGAGACGCGGGATTCGCTCTAATAGGGAATATGCACATTTTTTAAATATTTATTAATAAAAATATTTCAACTTCCAGATAAACACATAAATAATAATTTTTCAAATATCTTGCTCAGAAACAAAGTTATATATAAGTCTTCAAAATTTATGGTTAGACAGAGAGACAAGTGACGTCATTGTCACGCGGGCCATACATCATCATCATTCATCATCATTCATCATACATAGAAAAATTTGTTGTCGTGAGAGGAACAGATATATTTGTTTAATATTGTTGTATCTAGTTTGTTTTTCGATCAATTTCGATTCTGTTTTGTGTCAGTATTCTATTTTTGTATGCTTTCAGATGAACTTTGAAAAACACTAATATTTTTATATATGCATATTCCCTATTCTAAATAGGTTCGAGTCTGTAGTAAGCAGCCGATATTTAATCAAGTTAAAAGCATTTTCTACTGCATTATCCTGCATTATCATGTAATGTTTCACGTATGAGTGGTACTGCAATCTTAGACAAAATAACCCTAACATCTACAAAAAAATTACAGGGCCCCGTTTCACAAAGCAACAAGTTACAATTTGATATTCACTGCGTAGCCAATTCACCTAAATTGTATACCCTTATCGTTTTATCTTTTTGTCTACGCAATGTACATCGAATTGTACTTGTGATCTGTAACTTTTAGCTTCGTGAAACGGCCCCCTGGTCATTTCAGATTAGCTACGGCATGTCATGGATGATTGCGCATCAAATATTCTCTTTCCCGATTGTCTGAAGCTAAAACATGAATGATATTATATTCATTAATTCATTCGTTTTTCACAAAAGAAACTTAGTATTTTTTTTTTAAGATTTTACGACTTGTAGTAGGTATAATTAAATAAGATAAATGTGACAGAGCGCTATCGCTTAAGTTTACAACAGTAAGTATGCTGGAAGATATTTCTTTGAAAAACAGCAGGCTGGTTATGCCGTTTTGTATTTAAGAATTGTCATTTTTTATCTATTGTATACAGTAATCGATAAACTTTCTACGTGGTTCCATTGAACGTGGTGGCGCTGGTGGGTGATAGCAAACAAGGAAATAAGTAAGTAAGTAACACTTTATTCACGCGGCGCTCGGGGGGCTGGCTGGTGGTGGCAATAGCCGCTGCCAAGCTGGTTCTTCTTGGGTAGTCGCGGGGGCCATTGGGTCACTCCATGCCAGAAGCGGAGAGAACAAGGGATAGATCTAACACAACTCACCTACCGAGAGTATCACGCGGTACGGCTGAGCTGATGCGGCGCTATCATGAAAGGAGCATCCATCAATACTGGGATTAAGGGTGAAATAGTTCTTAAATATAGAGCAGGTCACCCGTCTGCGCTCCTCGCACACGTCCCCCCTTATACATACATACATACATACAACACTTTATTGAAAATAATGCAAGACACTCATATAACTTAAATACAGAAACAGAGGAGTAATTTGCAAATTAGGCCTAATTGCTTAAATAGGAATTTCTTTAACTTAGCTAGAACGCTACAAAATTCTGTAAAATTAATTCGGTCAACTGACGATTTCGCTGTTGGTTGGCCGGTTTTTAATCTCAGATTCAGTTCTGAAAAGCACTGTAGATTGTATTTTATTATTATTTCGTTTAGTTTTTACAGTAATTCACGTTTCATGCGTGGCTCATTAGTGTAAGGTCGCACCTACTGAAGTTTGTTCGAAGCTCGCATTCTTTCCACCATTTCATAACGTGTAAACTGTTGGCCATACTCGTAAGCGTCATGGGAAGGCACTTGTTAAGTTAGTTATTTCATTACTTATGTCATCATAATTTTAATTGTTTAATGAGTGACAGATTAGTTAGGGTATAAAAAAAATATTTTCTATGAGATCAACACAGAGCTGAAGCTTTCGGGACTAATAACTTGAAAACTACTTTTAAATACATTTATTAACATTATTCTAATAAAATGCTTACAACACGCGCTAGCCCAAAGATTTCTGACGCGCGTAGCGATCGTCTTTTATTTCCTCTGAGCGCTAGCCGCCCAAAATACAAACGTCAAACTGTCAAAGAGATAGAACTAGGGATGTGACACATTATAAAACAGTATAGGGATGTCATAGTCGATCGGTTTATTTTTCCCGGCTACTATTAGCCGAGTTCTATAACTTAAAAATATTTGCTGGATTGCTGGATTAGAATTAATATCGACCACACAACGACTTACAACGATTTTCTAATTATTAAGGAAGTTTACCTAGTTAAATATGCATTCTTATATAGACTACGAGAATCCATTTTGGTGCAAAAATTCTTTTGCTCAGTCATTTTGTATTGTGATAATAATCGTGTGCGTTTTTTATTATGCAACTAGGTTATTGTCCATCTTTTAGTATTGCGTAAAGAAGGATAAACTAGCAAACTTTCGCTGAGTTCGGAGAAAAAAATAGCGTAGCCAAGTGAGTATTTCAATATTTTTTACATATTAGTCACGTGTAAATTAGTGTTTCTCAGTGACACAAGTATGTGACCATTGTGGCCAAGCAGTCAAGCGTTTGACTATCATGACTGAGGTCCCGGTGGGGACACTGTTAAATAAAAGATACTTTCCCAACTTTGTTTAGGACATTGCTGCCTGAACCATTGGATTGTCCGAAAATTATTCCGTATTTCTTAGGTCCCGGTTATAACGGAAATACTTATACGTTACACGAGCCATGGCGGCGGTTCTTACTGACTCTTACAACAGCCTCCGTGGCCGAGTGGTCGAGATTTCGACGCTCATTACGAAAGTTCCGGGTTCCATTCCCGGTGGGAACACTGTCAAGCAAAAATCTCTTTGTGAGACTTTTCTCAGTTTGGTTAGGACTTTGCAGGCTGAATCACCTGATTGTCTGAAAAGAAAGATGATTCTGTGCTTCGGAAGGCACGAAAAGCCGTTGGTCCCGGCTACTATCTAGTCGTTACATGAGCTATGTCAGTGGCCTTTGCCGGCTCTATAACACTGACACTAGGTTTGAAAGGTCGGTTGTTGACCTTACAACCCACACGATGAAGAAGACTGACTCTTAGGGTTTGTGAGGTCGGCTTTTGAACTCCACACGATGATAATGAACAAAAAGAAATGTCACGGATTTTAATTTGACCAAATCGCCTTTAGATTATCCCACAAAAAAGTTCAAGTGAACACTGCCTACACTCTGTTATTTTGCACTCAAAATCTTATGAAACCGAGATTCAATTCAATGAACCATTGCAATTAACTTTTCTATTTTAGACGTTAGAGATCAGCAGAGATGAATATCAGATGTTGCCTTTGAATCCGTAATGCAGAGAAAAGATGTTATCTTCTATAAAACAAGACGTTTGGTTTCGTGTTTATTATTGTGGTTGGCGTTTCTGTTAAGTTAACATTATTACATAACAGTGTTTAATTCCTTTAGGTGTTTTCTGAAATATTAATAATGAGTATGATGTCACAAAAATTTAGATTTTAGCGATCATCACATAATCATATCGCGTGAGTTGTAAAGTCAACGACCGACTCCATGTTTAACCCACCCACCCGTCTAACCCACGTTTGCAATTATCTATGGAAATAGTAAACCCAACCCAGGGGGGTTATTCACGGAAAGCTTTCACTTGGAACCGGAAAGTTGTCACACGGGAGCGAGTCGATTTGCAACAAGTTTCCTATTGAGAATAGCATATTATTGTGAATAAATAAATAAAATAAAATAAATAAAATATGTTTATTCTTTAACAGGTTTACATTACTGCAGGGGCAGGTGCCTCCTAGTAAGCTTATTGCCTGTGTTAGGAGGCACAAATAGCACGTCTCGTCTCAGCACGTCTCGTCTCAATAGGCAAAACCAACCACCACCACCACCTAACCAACCAACCAACCAACCAATCAACCAACCAACCAACGGCCCAACCGCAGTGCCTTCCGAAGCACGAAATCATCTTTCGGACAATCAGGTGATTCAGCCTACAATGTCCTATCCCAAACTGGGAAAAGTCTCACAAAGATATTTTCGCTTGACAGTGTCCCCATTGGGAATCAAACCCGAAACCTTCGTAATGAGCTACGAAATCTCGACCACACGGTCAGGGAGGCTGCTAATAGGCTGTAAATAGTAAAAAAATTGATGAACCACATCAGAAGCCGCCAGCCGCGGTGGCGGCTCAACAATTCTGACATTCTGATATCAGGGTCTGTAGGGTTCGTCAATGACCTTACAACTCACTTAAAAAGAAAAACGATGAAAAGATGTCTACATCTATGTCTATTCTAATAAAAACTTATTTTCGCATTTCGCTAACTATTCAACTTATACACATTTTACCATTTGCCATGTCGTTAACGATGGCTTCTGTTTCGAAATTCGAATAGTTATTCAAAAACAATACTATTCAGTGAGTCAGAGCCATAAAAGATTGCCAGATATTGACATTGGGCAGTAAACTACAGGGTTAGATGATTATTTATTTGCTTACTAATGTGGTAGGCATACAAATGCAAATGATAGTTGAAATAGACCATTTTAATGCCTTAAATGTTCTATCTTCAAATCCGTAGGATGCAAGATCTAGATTTATCTAGACGCCTGCAATTAATGACTAAATGCAGCTCTTGAACTCGCATTTCAAAATCAAAATAAAAAAATATTTATTTCCATAGGATGTTATTTTATTACATCACTTAGATCCGTCATTATTTTTTTTGGGTGAGTTTACTAACACAATGGCGGAATCTGTGGAGAAGAGCTCACCCACCGAAGAAACTTCAACTCTTTGTATTTAGAATTAATAGTTGATGGTATTTATGAAAAAAAAATTAATACTCAAGCGTGATCCAATATTTAGTAAGTCTCATTTTTTCATTTACTTTTGATTTGTATAAAATCAAGTTTATTTTTATACATTACCACTGTTTCCGTGCACTTGTTCGAATTTCCATATTTCTACTTACTATACACCGTGAAATTTACATCGTTTTGTTCCCGCCGTGTAGTGATAGTACCCGTCAAACTGAACAACTTTTCACGAAAAAAAAAATTCCTGCGACAAAAATTTTTTGGCCTCTCCATACAAAGTGAGACTCCCGACCGACCCATTTTGTATGGAGAGACCAAAAATTTTTTTGTCACAAGAATTTTTTTTTCCTGAAAAGTTGTTCAGTTTGACGGGTACTATCACTACACGGCGGGAACAAAACGATGTAAATTTCATGCTGTATAGTTTTGAGACTAATAGTAGTTTGGCAATAGATTGCTAAGAAGCCAAATTATAATTAAATTCTCATTAGTTATTCGTTTTGTTAGACTCTCACACGTCGCGAGCGTGTGCAGAATCGGGTGTTTCTAAAACTGTCCCGGTCGAAGGCCGGAGAGTCGAAGTGGCGAAGCAACCAGCCATCTTTGGACCATTCGTATTCCGTCCAGGAAGGCTATTACTGTATTGTCTCTAAATGTATGGATGGTTTTGCAAGGCAGACCTTGCTACTTGGGTTTTGTTCTGTTTGATGCCTAATGTCTCGTTTGGTTTAGTCCTCTGCATACAGAAAATATAATATTTATCCAATAGACGTGCTGGCTTCTTTGCTGTCAGCACAATTGGGGTTATTCACGCTGTTCTAATCCTTAATTTAAATTCATCCGTCCTTTTCGCCTTTCAAAGATTAAAAAGGACAGAAGATGGACATGCTAATGTTAGAACTGTCAAACATAGAATTTTAATATGGACACGTCGTCGATTCCACAATTTTAGAGAAGACAGTAAACATCCTTATTAAAAATCTCTTAATTTGAGAGCCACGCCCTTATTTTAGGTTATTATCCATTTTAAATAATTTCGTTCATCTGGATTCATTTCCTTTCTTTCATTGGTCATAAAAACAAAAAAGATAAATGGATTTTAAAATTAGGCTTAGAGCATGATTGTGTGAATCGAGACCATTATTATTGGTTTCAAAATAATAGTGATAATTTGCCGATGTTGCCAGCTTCAAGTACCTACGCTTCAATTGATATAGATGGGCCGTGCAATCGCAGTAATGATCAGTAAAATGTTGGACAGCGCAAGGCTAGAGCCGCACGCGCATCATAGCCGCTCACTTTCGACGACCCGGCAGGTATTGCAACTCTAGTAAAGTTGACTACTTATTCGGTGCAAATAGGGCTGCCCGTTTAAGAAAAAATATACTCACCGGCACATCTAACCGCCCACCCTTGTATTTCGGGTTAATTTTAAACTACGCTTATTGTTATACATTACAATTGATTTATTGATAATTTTACGATATATTAAACACACTTAAATAAACGTTAAATTAACCTACTTTTTAACTAACATCAGCTGTAACTAATAGAATTGTAAAGAATCACGACTATTCCCTGAAACGAAGGGTGGGCGGTTAGTTGTGCCGGGGATGACTTATAAATATATAATGTATTATATATGTTTAGTGAACTCGACGGCCAGGTAGATGCAACTTTTTTGTGACGGGATAGTATTAAAAACATTAAAGTTTTTTTTTTTTACTTAACATTACTGAATGCGATTATGTCTGATAATGTATTTGCCATAGAGCAACACTAGGACAAATTAAGCTTAGAGTGATATGATGACTGTAAAATAATACAAAAAAGTACATATGCAAGAAGTTTTTTTTTTAGAGATTTATTCACATCGATCGAGATCGAGTATAGATAAAATAGTGGTATAAAACTTCAGCTACTTTTTATTTGCGAGTCAATGATAAACATTTAAATTTTACTAGCCCAGTAGCCACCCGGCGAGCCACTTTAGCGTTCAGCTCGAATGTGCAACAATAGGGGATCGGACTTCTTTTTTTTATTTTATAAATCTAAACGTCTTAGTTTCTGCTATCGAACACTAAAAGATTTTTTGCTCTATCTTTAAAAATGACCGAGTTATAAAGGTTTGAAATTCAAGATTAGACAGAGAGGCACATACCCACTTGTGACGTCATTTGTTAGTAACGCCATATAATCTCCATACAAAAAGTCGTTTTTTAAAGAGACAGACATATTGAAACTTTAAAATATGACTGTAAATTCGTTTTTCAACCGATTCTGTTTTATTATTCGCGAATCGTCTGCTACTAATCTATATTTTAAGAATAATTCATAAAATGTAGTAAATTTAGGAACAGTCCGATCCCCTATTTATGGCCAAAATCCAGAATTTATGAATAATATTACATGAATTCTAAAATGGCAGCCCTAGACGTGCGAATTAACCACAGAAGTACAGAATGTAACTGGCTTGCTATTTTTGGGGTTGATTAGCAAAATTCAATGCAAAATGTCATGGTCATCGTAATGAAATATTTGACGCCTCCGCTGGACAGAATAGGCTGTAAGAATAGCACATGGTGACGGAAAATACACCGTAAAATTTTATTGGTTGATTTTCGTTAAAGACAACTTTCCCCAAGGAACATGGGCTGTACAACGAAAAAAAAAATGGCCCGTTCATACAAAACCGTGCGGCCAGCTGATCGATTTACTATGGGGGATGGTTTTTTTTCATCTGTCAGCCCATGTTCCTTGGGGAAAGTTGTTCAGTTTGGACTCACACTCCCTTAACGAAAATCAACCAATGAAATTTCACGGTGTATAGGCAGTTTAAATATTGTTTTCCTGCATCCTAAGGTTGCCTAGAAGAGATTGCTACCCTAGCAATAAGGTTGCCTGTTGACCTTCATTGTTTCAGTTATCTTGTTTTGTATGTTTTATGTTTTTGGTGTCAATAAAGTATATTTGTATTGTATTGTAAGGTTCTGCTAGGACCGTTACTCCTTGCGAGCACGCCGCCTTAGATTTATATAAAACAATTGGATTATAATATAAATTCAAAAAGCATAGAGTAAATTATAATCCATAATTTGGATCGTGTCATTGACCTTTTTCAGTAAGTTTTCCATAATTCAAGTACTTACATACAAAGTTAATTTAATTACTCTGTTTTTAAAATTTTCTTAGATAATTAAATAAACGGAATGATGAAATAGCTGAAAAACAGCGCTGTGTTGTAGTGTCTACTTAGTGCGCACTGCAATGCAGCACGATGCTGAGCTATTGTCTTTTTGCAGTGCGCGGAATAGAACGCACTCTGTGCACGTTTAATATTGTATTTTTAAGTAATTTTATTTTTTTAATTTGATCTCTGTGTGTTTTTTTTGTGTACTGTGAATAAATGTCTCTTATTATGAATGGGCGGTGGTATGTCGATTAGTACTCGTATTTTTTTTTTATTTTAAAGTAGTTTTTTTGTAGTGGTTTGCTTCTTACGTCAAGTATACATTCATAAATTGCGTCAAAAAATGGCGTCGTTAGTGAGGAGAGTGCGAGGGAGCGCAAACAGCGTCCTGATGATGGCGGGGTGGGAGACAGGCTGGACTCCGAGCTACTGGGCAGGTTCACCGAGCTGCACGTACTGCGCGCCCGGTGAGGCTGCGCGCGCATGGCTGCGGGAGGATTTTCTGTTTTACATGTCTTTTTTTGTTTTGTTTTATTCTTTTCCTATTACTACTAACCTAGTCGTAAGTTGTCTCATACTAACATATCTATGGATTCAATTCTGAGAATAAATTATTTTAATAAAACAATATAACATGTTGATTGCACGTCAAACATGTTAATAGATTTACTTCCAAACTTAAAGAACAACACGCTGATTATTGTTTTCTATGCCAGTTTTCTTAATATCATATATTTTTTAACATAATTTATACTAAATATACAAAGCAGGCAATAACGTAAAACATTAGGCTATAAATTATGTTTACATTCCTAATAATAGGGATAGGCGGATTCCAATGTATTTGTAACAGTTTTGTAACTGAATATTATTGAAATTAGTCAGAAATTTATTCATAAAGGTCAGAAAGTTCGAGGTAGTGTAGGCAAGGTCACAAACGTACGGTTATGAACCAATTTTGTTAGAGCAGTGGCTTTCAAAGCTTATTGTTAACTTATATATCGTCCAAACTCAGCCAGACTGTGAGGTCATCCAACACAAGATTTTCCCGTGGGAATAAGATTTATTCCCGTAAAAAGTATCCTTTGTGTTAATCCAGGTTACAAACTATCTCCATTTCAAATTTCATCCAAATCCGTTGAGTACTTTAAGCATGCCGTATGGTGACGGCAGAGTAGAATACATTTATCACCAACCCTTACTCTTCCCGTGGGTGTCGTAAGAGGCGACTTAGGGACTACACATTGAACAGGGAACGGGCAGCAGCGCTCTCTGATACAGTAACCTTTTAATCTGCGATCTCCAGCCCGCCTGCCAAGCGTGGAGATTATGGCAAAACCCTCCACTTAAGTGGAGGAGGCTCATAGTCCAGCAGTGGACTGTAACGGGCCGTTGATGTTGATGACTTTAAGCATGAAGGCGGAATAAACATCCAAACATCCAAATATATTTTCACATTTATAATATTAATGTGATAGTGTGATAACCTTTAAATGAGTGAACAGATCTGGATGTAAAGGGTATCGTTAGAATCCTTAAATCAGCTCACTGGCTATAATTGTTTTTAAGGGCATTTGTGTTTTTAATTTATATAATCATTTCATATCTCTACAAGTTTACTCGATAATGTTTCTGGGCTAAGCTAAAGATGATTTACGTTATTTATTTTAGTTGCCACATACATATTAGGTACTTATCGCCTAAAAAGGTTGAAGAAAATAATACATTCCATAAATAACACATCTATTATCTTTGATTTATTTACTACACTTGTGCAATATTATCTTATATCCCTATGTATTCTTTTGTATAAATTTCAATAATTTTACAATAAAACTGCATTAAAATGAGAGATAACAAATTGTATCCTCTACATAATCTAATATTTAGTTTAAATAGTTTTTTAACCTTTTCAACACTAAAAACTTTTCGATTTGATGGATGAACTAAACTGCCTTGAAAATAAGAAGTCTGATCTCCTTTAGTTGCTTTTTTCTATGTACTTATATATAAATATGTATAATATTTTGTCATAAGAAAATGATACCTATAGAGTAGTGTTAAAAAGATAGAGAATGGAAGCACAATAAAAATAAAAACTTTTTACAAAAAAACAACAACAGGTAGAGAGAGAAGCTAAAACTAAAATATAAAAAATTTACTACTATGTACTATTAGCTCCAAAACTAATTTAAGTAAAAATTTAACAATTAAATATGTACGCGTCGACTTGATATGATAATCATGTCCTTTTGTTAACCTCTTAGAAAAAGTAAGATAGGCACTCGTCCCGATATAAATATTTATAAATATTTCTTGAATTGAACTGTATAGCAAAGAATAAATCCTATGCAATCAACTTCAAATAAACGATTGCTTCTCGTCTATTAACTATTCCGCAAAACTAAACTCTCTAAAATAACGCATTAGAATTACAAATTAAACAAAATACGTAAGAATTTAATGACGACAATAGAACATAACATGCAATTTTACGATCTTATGCCATACCTGACCAGACTGGAAGTTTGTAACGTAATATTGTGATACATAATTTAATGCCGCATCATTGAAATAGAGAAGCCAAATGTTTAGGAGTTTAAACCCCATTAAAGATAAGCTTTATTTGGCCATAACACCATGTTGATTTAACGTAGATAAAGAGAAGGAAATTAGTAACTTCCCGGCGTCGTCGTCCACGTTTACAATCCACATTAACAGGAATGGACCAACTAGTCAACGATAGGAAAGAAAATACACTTTCTTTTTAAATTTACTCATTCAGTTCATTATAATTAACTTACACGGATATTTTGGTTTGCGAATTTGAGTAATACAGGATGTTGATACTCGTATCCACGCAACCTCAATAAATGCAAATTTATATTACTACTAGCGCCGCCTTTACCACTGTATCTGTGAAGTGGCCAAAATTGGAACTACTGCTAATAAGTTGGTAGGTTAGTTGGTATGGGAATAATTTATTTTCCTGTATCTACTTATTATGTTGATTTGATGCTTTCGATTTCTTCACTCACTAAGAAAAACATTGTTTGTTTTCACAATTTGTAACAAAAAGAAGAACGAAATAAAAAACCGCAAGTACCTACAATTCAGTCCATGATAGTGAACAACTTTCCTAAGGAATAAAAAAGGTTTAGGCCTTTTTATGCAAAACTGCGAGTATAATATATTATATTCTTCGGGGAAAGTTGTTCAGTTTCATTATAGCATCTATTAATGTTCCCCGGGGAAAGTCGTTCAGTTTCATTGACTGAACTCTATTTTAAACTATTTCAAATAACTAAACAATTTTTTTTTAAATAATAATTTCGTACCGAATAAAAATTTTCTAAATTGCAATATCATGTTATATAAAATGCAAAGTTATTTATTCATCGCCGAAAGCTCAACTTTACCGGAGTCACGACTGCGATCACCTTAATGAGTGTACATAATTAAAAACGTAATTATAAACAAACTGAATACATGGTCAGTGATTTAGTATTCGATATCAATTAATAAATTAAACTGAGATGGGTTGGTTGCGAAATTTAGAGGTATTTAGAAGAGACGACACGATTTAGCTGAATCGGACTGTAACGGGCCGTTCATATTTGGATTGGGTGATAATATTATATTGAAGCAGGTAGGTAGAAAATAGTGACAAACTATATTTTGATATAAACACATTTATAAAAAAAACACACGCACACTACACACAGTATTACACTTTTACTTTTTTTGTGATTTTTATTTTTTTATTTTGATGTTTCTCAAATAAGATTGTTCGACATAAAAAAAACATAGGTAGTGCCAGGATGAGCTACGTCAAAATACAATTTTTACAACTCTCTCGAAAATAAGTTAGGTAAGTTAGATGTTATTATATGCATTTTATGAACTCTGAAATAATAATAAAAAAAAAAAACACGAAGTAGGTATTTAACTTAGGACAAGAGTGCGAGAAATAGTTGAACATAAAATATGTATTCTTTTTTTTTATTAACTTACCTATAGTACCTGGTTGACCGAGCTTAGCTCGTTTATTTTTTTAACTCTACTTACTTCATACGTTCAGAAGAAAGGACACGCGGCTAGACATAGTAGCACCACTCTTATACTTTAAACGAGCAAGAAATTTAGCATTATATGGGGTTTCGGGAGCGATAAATCGATCTAGCTAGGTTTAATTTTTAGTAAAAATAGATTTCCCTGCATTGGCAATAAATTAGGATCGGAATAGAATTCAGAAAGGAAAATAAATCATTATTCCCATCCCTAACAGTGGTAAAGGCAGCGCTAGTAGTAATATAAAATTGAATTTGTTGAGGTTGCGTGGATTAAATAACGTCTCCGTAGATAAAATAGCATTTTCCATTTCTGTGTTACATATCTGAAAAAAAATCTGAAAATACTTTTAAATGCTTTTTTAGAAGAAGATTTCGTCACTATGTGAGTTGTAGTGCCATCTGTTGCAGAACTTTCGGTGTAAGAAAAACGAAGTGATTTTCTGTAAAGGTATTTTAATTGAACTAAAAAAATAAGTAATAACAACGACGACGACGACGGTAAGTAATAAATAAAAAAACATACCTATAAAAATTGCTCTATCTGTTGGAAAAAATTTAGACCAAGAAAAAATAAGGTAAAAAATAAGAAATTTTTATTTCTGTCACTTTTGTATTTAAATAACTAAATGAAAGAATTAAAAATTTAAAAACAAACAAAAAAAGAAACATGAATAAAAAAATAAAAAAGTACATTCATGTGGAGTCGATCGTCTGACCTTCGGTTTCATTGCCTCCCGGTTCCCCAAGAGAGCCACCGCGTCGTTATGGATAGCGGCGAAATTAACCTTCTCTTTTACTGATATGGCGTACAAATGCCCGAAAACATGGGGAAATCCTGTTTTACCAAAACCAAAAGCTAGCTAGATCGATTTATCGCCCTCGAGACCCCCCATATACCAAATTTCATCGAAATCGTAGCAGCCGTTTCAGAGATTCTTATTATATATATATATATATAGGTATTGTAACGACTCTCCGGGAGAGAGCCGCCACTTAATAAATACAAAGGCACTTATAACACAAACACTATTTTATTAAACTACAAAACTGCACTTGCACTACTGTAATAACATTCAATCGTCCGCACTCGACGGCGGACGGCAGGTGAGAACGTCAAATACCGACGGCCCCAGCCCGTCTGAAGTTTCTATCGTTCTCTTTCTAAACTGAATGGTTAAAAAGAGAACGAATATATTGCAAAAAGAATACTATCGCCAGTATCAAACTACATAGCACTCGGACCAACGAGGCCCGATGCTACAACTACCCCCGGTCTCCTCTGAAAATTTTTTTTTGGTTGAAGACCCAAAAAATTTTTTTGCTAGTTACAATCTACTAGTAACTAACTACCTACCTAAGAGAGGGAAAAATTCACTTAATAAAAATCTAATAAAAAAACAAAGGAAGACTTAGATCCTGGACTTAGCTAAAGTCTAATTACCAGAAAATATTTTCTAATAATTTTTTTAAATAAAAAAACCTCTCCAAAAATACTTAAAACAGGACCCATATCTTACCATCCTAAACCAAAGCTAACAGCTACCTCAATCACAAAATCCAAACCCTAACCTGAATCTATAAAATTCTTCAAAGACATAACATGAAAAAAAAATTAAAATGAAATTTAGAACATTTAAGTTAACGATAAAAAAATTGAATCAAGATAATTAAAACAATGTTAACACCAATCACAATACTCAAGAATCTCAAGAATTATATTTAATTTAAAAGCAAAATAGAAAAAGAAGCTAAGGTGTTAAAATTGTAGCTATGTTTCCAAAAAAAGAGAAGTTAACATACCCACTAACAAAGAAGAATACAACCAATTAAGCATAACGCAATATAGAAAAAACAAACAGATGAGCTAAGATATAAATGTTGTTTTTTTTTTTTTGCATGACAATTATAAAAAAAATATTTTCTTTTCATTCAGGCATCACTGATGTCCTGAAGTACATCTCGCGTCAGTAAGGAGGTGTAGAAGAAAATATTAATGATTTTTAAGTATAAAAGTTTTATCAGCCCGCACATGAAACAAATAAGAGGATCAATATACAAAGAAAACAATATAGTAACAACAATATCAAGATAACTAGCGACTAGGAAGAAAAATAACTATTGAGTCTAAGATACAAGCACATTACATTAATGTCTTCTTACAAGAAACAACATCATATTATTAACTATTTGAAAATGACAACAACTTGGATTGGCATATATAATGAATTGAAAATATTACCTATCACTTCTCCCCATATCCTAACACCATATCTCATCATAACCCATAGAAATCACAACCTTTTACTAACCTAGAAAAGGACAGATAGAATGCGTGTGATCCTAAACAGACCACCCTACAAAGCTCCTATGTCTCTTAAAGCAGGTGTATCAACTGTGCCTAATCAGCCAACTTACAGCGCAACAATCTCAACCTAAACATCGTACACGAAACCTCAACTACCTAACTACCAATCCGTTTAGAAAAACATACAAACAATTCGTAAAAACTAGTGACAATAATGCATTTATGTTTTATTTTATATTATGCAGGTCACCTAAGCATAACCCCAAAAGAAATTACATACTTCACATACAATAAAAGGGAATTCAATATAAATAAAAATAAATACGTAAACATCTGATTACAAAAGTGACAGACCAAACATTCAAATAGTTGAGCTGTAAAGAATTAAATAAAATATCTGTCATTTTTGAAACTATTTCCCTTTCCAACTTTAATGATTCCAACACAAACATGAAATCTTTTCCAAACTAGAGGAAGAATTTTTTTTTTTTTAATTTTTAGCGAACATAAATCTTTTTCAATCTATTTACATGAACCAAATAAGTACGAGTTGACCTACCCGTTTTTCGAATAATATAGTTACGGTCATTTACGAATGAAAAGAAGTAGTATGGATAAGCCTAGCACCAAAAAACTCGACCGCTTCTTTCACCAACCTTGAAGTAAAAACCGTACCTCGATCGGTAACAATCTCTTGGACTCCTCCAAACCTACAGAATATTTCATCTGTCAGAAAATCTACAATGACGTCAGACGTAACACGAGGAACAGCTTTACAAACAGCATAGCGAGAAACATACTCCAAAGCAACAATCACAAATCTATTGCCCTGAGAAGAAGTTCGAAAAGGACCAACAACATCGACACCAACCTTTTCCATCAAACCTGACACCGAAATAGGCAACAATGGTGCTAAGGTGGTGGTGCCTCCTTTTCTTTCTTGGCATAAAATACAAGAACGGATATACAACTCAATCTCTTTATCCGCATTAGACATGAAAAATCTAGAGCGAAACCTACTTAAGGTCTTAGAAAATCCTAAATGACCTCCTGTCCACGCATCATCATGCAACTCCTTCATCACATCTGTAAACAAACTACCTGGTAAGACAAGAACATCTTTCAAAACACCCTGTCTGAAAACTCTTTTATATAACAACCTATTTCTTAAGAAAAAACCTTTATGTCTATGATTCTGCTCCAAAATATTAATTACATTACGACAAAAACTGTCAGACATTTGTCTGTCATGAATTGAAGTTGACTCAATTCGAAAAAATTCTAAACCGTCATGTTTGAAATCAGAAATATAAGGGTTAGGTTCCACTGGAACCAACGGATTCCTACTCAAAAAATCAGCAACCACATTATCTTTACCATGACAAAAAACTATTTGGAAATCCCACTCTTGGATTGCAAGTGCCCACCGAGCTAAACGTCCCGTCATATCTTTTTTAGACTGTAACCAACAAAGAGCTTTATGATCCGTAGCTACTTGAAAAATAAGTAAGCCCCATAAATAAGTTCTAAAATATTTTAACGCCCAAACTAGAGAAAGACATTCGCGTTCTGTTACCGAGTAACGGACTTCCGCAGATGACAATTTCCTTGAAGCGTAAGCAATGGGATGCATGACTCCTTCAAATTCCTGCATCAGCGTTGCTCCTAAAGCCTCGTCTGATGCATCAACCATCAAACGCGTAACAACATTGTTATTCGCCTGAAAATACCTCAGTATCGGGGGATTCACCAATTTATCTTTAATTAAATTAAAAGCATGTTGGCAATTATCAGTCCAAATGAATTTAACCCCTTTTTTAAGCAATTTTACTAAAGGTAAGGTAATTTCCGCAAAATTTTCCACAAATTTACGATAATAGGAAAATAAACCCAAGAGTTTTTTAACATCCTTAGAGCATTTAGGCTCAACAACATTGCGAATAGACTCAATTTTGGTCAGATCAGGTTTTATACCATTACCCGAAATGTGGTAGCCTAAAACATTTAATTCTGTTAAACCAAATTTACATTTAGATTGCTTGAAAGTTAAATTAGCTGCGCGGAAACACTCAAATAGCTTAGACAACGAATTCGTAAATTCTTCGAATGTCTTGCCATAAACTATTATATTATCGACATATACAACAGCATTTTTATAACGTAAATCCCCTATCGCCTTATCCATCATGCGCTGGAAAACTGCTTGGCTGGTTTTCAACCCAAAAGGAACTACCTTAAATTGATAAAGTCCAGTAGGAGTAATAAAAGCCGTCTTATGCCTTCCCTCTCGAATACTAGTTTGCCAATAACCAGAATTGAGGTCCAATTCTGCAAAATACTTAGCATTCGCCAAATATCCAATGAGATAATCTATAGCAGGAATAGGATAGTTATCTGTAACGATGATTTTATTCAAACGCCTATAATCGATACAAAACCTCCAAGAATCATCTGGTTTCTTCACCAACACCACCGGCGACGCATAAGAACTGTTAGATTCTTCAATAACGTCAAGACGAAGCATCTCTTCCACCTGTTTATCAATAATTTCCCTCTGTGCTGGAGAAACTCTATAAGGCCTCGAAGAAATGGGTTGCTCGTTCAAGGTTTCTATATCCACATCCACGATGTCGCACCGTCCTAACTGTGAAGAGTCAAAGGCAAACCTATCCTTATTCCGGTCCAACAAACCTAATAAAACCTCCCTATCGTTAATATCTAAATCGGAACCTACAATAAAATCTTCCTTAGAATTGATATTGAATTCACAACTATCATCCAAAGATACAAAATGAATATAATCACGTAGCGACAAATTCGATAAGTGTGAGTCGACCTTTATCGAAGAAGACTTTTGTTCGACGTCACTTTCAAGAAACGAAGTACAAATTTCATCGCAGCTGACAGCCGACTGGAAAATAAAAGACATGCTGTCATCGGAAACAAAATCGACTGCACTTCTCCCCAAAATTATTCTCGCCGAAGAAAAATCTATTATTCCTCCATGAGAACACAAAAAATCCTGCCCTAAAATAACGGAACAAGCAAGATCCTTAACAACAACAAAGGTTGACGAGTATTGCTCGTTATTTATCTGAAAGGAACATGTTATTTTACCTAGGGAAGAAAGTCTCTGTCCGTTGACTGAATGCAAAAATACCGCTTCCTTATCAAAAGGGTCATCCTTAATAATAGATGAATTAATGCACGACACACTCGCGCCAGAATCTATTAAAACTGGAAAAGAAAAATTCTTATAAATAATCTTTATTATGGGCCTAACTTTAACATTATTCAAAGATATAGGCTTAAAATCTATGTCTTCCGTCTGCGACCCTGCCGACGATGTCGCCACTCGCCTCTCGGCCGCCTCGTTCGTGGCGCTTAGGGCAGCCGCCTGGAGTTTCCCGAATTCTGCCGCCGGAAATCTTGTGACTGGTCGAACCTTACCCTCGGTCTTAAGTTGTATTCTCTGCGCACTGGAGTACCAGGAGCAGAAGAAGCCGGTGCATAGCGTGGCCTCTCCACGTTCGCTGCATCTAGATTTCTAACCTGAGGGATACCCGCTGGGAGTACCCCTACCTCTCCCCGTGCAGATGGCGTTCCGTACGCCCACCTGGGCGGTGTGTATAACTGCCGTTCACCCGCAAAGCCGCTTGGTTGAGCCAAATGGGGATCATGCAGTACGCCCATTGGCCGACTGAAACCTTCCAGCCCTAACGGCAGATGCGTTGGTGAAATTGCTTCCTTTGGGCCATAAATCATCATTAATTGGTCAATCATCTTCCTGAGTTCCTTTTTGGTGCCATATATAGAGGCCACCAGTTTATGTTTATAAAAGCCTTCTGTAGTCTTCAGAAATTGATTAATGAATTTCTCGTCTCCAATAATCTTTGCTTTCGTAGCCAACTCCTGAAGGCGATAAAAGTAGGACAGCACGTCTTCTTTATTCTCCTGTTTGGCATGATAAAATAGTTCCTCGTAGTTTTCCTGAGGTGGGAATTCCTCCTTGAATAATTTCTCCAGCTCTTCATAAGTTTTTGCCTGGGATTCTATCGTTCTGTAGAAAGAAAGGGCCGGCCCCTGCAAGTACGTGCTTATGACCGCCATCTTTTCCCCCTGCGACAACTTCTTGAGGACTGCCAATCGATTGAAACGTTTGAAGAATTCCTCAGAATCTTGGCGAAAGCCATTGAAGCATGTGATAGACTCCATAATCATTTAATATTCTCCACTTATTTATTTAATATTCTCCACTTACTTGGTATTCTCCACTTCTATTTCAAACAATTTTCTTTTTGTTTTTCGTTCTATTCTAGAACTATTCCGCAATCTTCTATCCGCTGTCACACTCACTTCAAAGAGGGTGAGGGATATTATAAGAGGGTTATCACTCACAGTTGAGGAGTCCTTAAAACCAGTTAATAATTCTATTTGTGGGGGCGTATACCAGGTTTGGGTGTCTCCACCACTGTAACGACTCTCCGGGAGAGAGCCGCCACTTAATAAATACAAAGGCACTTATAACACAAACACTATTTTATTAAACTACAAAACTGCACTTGCACTACTGTAATAACATTCAATCGTCCGCACTCGACGGCGGACGGCAGGTGAGAACGTCAAATACCGACGGCCCCAGCCCGTCTGAAGTTTCTATCGTTCTCTTTCTAAACTGAATGGTTAAAAAGAGAACGAATATATTGCAAAAAGAATACTATCGCCAGTATCAAACTACATAGCACTCGGACCAACGAGGCCCGATGCTACAGTATATACAAGAATTGCTCGTTTAAAGTATTAGATATAAAAAACGTGTCTTATAAAATGCTTGGTAAATAAAATCATCGTGATCGTTACTAGAAGCATAAGTTACCTGGGTTATTAAACTGAACCGACAAGACTAATGTCGCAAGTTACAAGATTCTAGCTTTTCTACGTTTTTTTTTCTAGTGTTGTTACTTTTTTCATTTTATAAATAAATCATGCATGCATAATCATCAGCTAACCAATCATTTTAAAACGAGACTCTTTTCAAACTTACATAATATTTCGCTCACGTAAAATGTACTAGAAACGATCTCTCCATACAAAAGACATCAACGGGAGCAGTAACTTTTTTATTTGTAGTTGTTTTTAATTTAAAATGAAATAAATAATAAAAAAAATATATTCAAAGCATAATTCTACAAAAAGTCGCGTGTGAAGTCGACCAACCCGCACTGGGCCGGCGTGATCGATTAAGGCCTAATCGCTCTAATTCAGAGTAGGCTCGAGCCCCTCGGTGGGCGGAGCTGTTGATGATGTTGATGATTGTTAGCTAGCTTTGACTTCAATAAATGATTCTGTGTAAACTTCCTTAGAATAATGATTTTTAATCTATATCTTACCTTTAACTTAAAAAGAAGAAGTGACAAAGGCTGTCGCCCCTGACTTGCACCACCATCCTAAATGACCCCAGTCAAGAGATTGTGATGTGTGATGCGACCTTTCATTACACTTTAGACGTGGTTCCTTTCATTTTTAAACATTAAAAGCTAGCCAAGATAAGCACTTTAATTTTACAATATTTTTCTAATCAGATATACACTCACCGGCACATCTAATCGCCCACCCTTGTATTTCAGGTTAATTTTTAACTACGCTTATTGTTATACATTACAATTGATTTATTGATAATTTTACGATAAATTAAACACACTTAAATAAACGTTAAATTAACAACTTTTTAACTGACATCAACTGTAACTAATAGAATTATAAAGAATCACGAGTATTCCCTGAAATGAAGAGTGGGCGGTTAGATGTGCCGGTGAGTATATTTATATATACGAGTATATAGGTAATTTCACGCAAAGGAGAACATCGTGATGAAACCTGCACACTCCTGCGAAGAAATTCAAAGGTTGTGTGTGAATTCGACCAACCCGCACTGGGCCAGCGTGGTCGACTAAGGCCTAATCGCCCTTAATCAGGGTAGGCTCGAGCCCTTCGGTGGGGACGTATATGAGCTGTTGATGATGATTCAGAGACGAGGCTTAGCCAAATCTAACTTTAGCATATACATGTCACCGTAAGATTGTGAACGTCGTTAATTTATTATCTAAATCGCGATATTATAAACTAACGTAAAATTGTCAACTGCGACCAACCATTTACAATTTAACGTATTATTTCTCGTTAGTTTATAATCTATTGAAGTCAAATCGTCAAATTGCAAACCGTCCCTAATTGGTCAGTTTTGGCTGCGGCAAATTGTATATGGTTGGTTGCAGTTCATAATTTTGCATCAGTTTATAATCTCGCGATCAGATTATGATTGCTAAAAGACTGGATTGTCCTAATACAAAGGCACTGGGTGGAACTAGTCATAGGGCTAGTTCGTTAATTGTTAAATTTTAATAATAATAATATTGTTGTATTCCGCCGTCATCATAGTCTCGTTGCGTAGGTAAATTTATCCCAGTTTTCTTCATTTTGCTTCTCAAAAGATTACAACAAGCTCGACTGCACGGGTCGCCATCCTATAATAGGAGGGGACGTAGGCGACGAAGTGAAACAAAGGTTTGGAGCTCCTACAATACACATGTCTAACTAAACACGAGTTTAATCCAAAGTACAAGTGAAATCTTAATTATAATACAAATTAAAATAAAATATATTTGCTAAACAAGCAATATGTAATGCATGTTGTAGCTAGTAACAAAGTGCTGCGGTCAAAGTATGAACGTAGTTTATACCTTTACTTCAGTACTAACCTAGCATACACACATTGTTACTAACCTCTTCTATTACCTACTAATTATGATGAACTCTCTGGTCTGTAATAAACATATTTTATTATTATTATAAACTAAACGATGTTCACAATCACAAGGTGACATAGATAATGTTAGTGAGATTTGATCTTTCGTTTTATCGCGTGAGTCCGTATGTATGTAACCTAGTTTATTTATAATAGTATTCAAAAACGATTTATATTATTTCTCGCTCTAGGCGCCAGCGCACGGCGTTGTATAATATACGGCGCTTTATCGGGAGTTAACATTATGCATTCGTATATTAAACGCATTTCATTAATTATATTTTTACGACGAGCTTAAAATAAAACATCTTCATATTCATAATTTCAAATATTTCGCAGAAAATGCATAATGACTGTGTAATCTTCAAGAAACATCTGCATACAGCATGAAATTTACATCATCGTTTTGTTACCACCGTGTAGTAATACCACCCGTCAAACTGAACAAAAACGAAAAAAAAAATCCTTTGACAAAAATATTTTTGTGCTCTACATACAAAATGGGTCGGTCGGGAGTCTCACTTTGTATGGAAAGACCAAAAACTTTTTTGTCGCAAGAACTTTTTTTTCGCGGGTACGAAACGATGTAATTTTCACGGTGTATACGTAGGAAGAAGTTCGAGTAATCGTATTCAATTATTTTGTCACTGTCGTTATAAAGGTAAAATTTAATCCAAAATAATAAAAATAAAAAGAACAGATGCACACAGTTGCACTAAAGTGTAAATTCCAAACAAAAAAAAACGTTGCATAAAGTTACAAACCGCAAAGTTTATACTGTCCTCTTATTTACTTTGAATTAAAAGTTCTATCGTTTTTAGTTAGTACTAAAGTAGAATAACAAAGATGAGGAGTGTTTTTGTGGAAACATCGATTACAATTTTAGAAACGTTGCCTCTAATTGTTATGCTCACATCCGGTTGGTCAATTAAACCCTTTTTGCATAACAAAACTTTCCGTAAAAACGAGAAATAAAAATTAAAGCCATACATTGTCTCTCTATTCACTGGAAATGCCATAGATTACATGGCGACACAGGACTATGCATTGATTAAAAACATACCTACATGTTTTTTAAATATGTGACTAGTAAGTACCTTAGCCGTGTGGTGACGGCAGAGTAGAATACATTTGTCACCAACCCCTACTCTTCCCGTGGGTGTCGTAAGAGTATCTTTTTCTCTACCAAGATAATAACAGCAGTAATTACTGCAATTTCCACAGCGTTTGTATTTCATCTTGATGAATAATTTAATAAATTGTAAACGCATAAAAAAATAGAAATTTAATAAATTCGTTTACGCTAAGCGATGTCCTCTTCGTTTCCATGGTCGGTGTAACAGACGCACAAATACAAACAAACCACTTATAGTTAATTATCGGTTGTTTTACGAGGAAGAGCTAAATACATTCCGTGGAAAACCCTTATATCATCGTTTAGTCGCAGAACGGTGATCATCAACATCAACGGCCCGTTACCGTCCACTGCTGGACTATGAGCCTCCTCCACTTAAGTGTTTGGTTTTGCCATAATCTCCACGCTTGGCAGGCGGGTTGGAGATCGCAGATTAAAAGGTTACTGTATCAGAGAGCGCTGCTGCCCGTTCCCTGTTCAATGTGTAGTCCCTAAGTCGCCTCTTACGACACCCACGGGAAGAGTAGGGGTTGGTGACAAATGTATTCTACTCTGCCGTCACCAACTTCATCTTAAGTTTAACTGTTCATCGTTACGCCTTCGAGTGCTACAATCTCCATCAGAGCTGCACCCCTTGCCACAGTACCCTACAATGATGCTTCATAATGTTTGGAGAGGTGCAGATGTAGTGTGTCGTTTGCTATGCGCTCGTGGCTTCAACCTTTGACTTTTACTTTCAAATGACCTGTCTGGTTAGTGCGGGGGCGATGTCTTGTCGATAAAAATAAATCATTGGATATGATAATCGATAAAAACACTGAAATGATAAGACAAATTTATTGAACACTCTAATGGAATACTTTTCAATTTTAACTAGGTACTCTTCAATGTCTTCTTTTTTATTTATTTTATACACTTTGTGGTTAACGTTAAGAAGATTAAGAAGTTTTTGGAGTGTCAGTCGTAAGCTTTGTTGTATTGGAATCTTACTATTACAACTAGATAAATAGATACTTACTTGTAGAGCACTGTCTTGTAGTTCTCAGGTTCAGTGTCCAGTTAGGCAAGTACCTCTACCTACTCATAATATCATATATTTTGTTACGCATATGAATAGAATTTTAAATTCCATAATAGTGTGTGTTTTTGACATCCCTACAACTACATAAACAAATACTTATTGGAAGTAAGTAATACAATATTCAAACTAACAAATAAGATTTTTTTATATGATTGCACATGGTAAAAGTGACAGGTCTCCACTAACTGATATTTTACAGTGCATTTAGTATATCGTGCTAAAATAGGCGGAACAGTGTCTTGCGGAAAAATGGTAATGACCCACCTGACCGGCTGGTATGGCCAGGAGACTGAAGTTCAACTATTGGTGTCCCTTTCAACAGAATCCACTAATAATGTAAACAAACAAATTTAAACACGATTACTCCGTAATTACTTACATTTGAGTATCATTCCTGACCATATTCACTTTTCAAGGAACCATACATTCTTCTTACAATCATTTCTCCCCCTATTAACCTCTTTATGATAGTTATTTTATAAAAAAATACTCGGACGACAAAACTTTCAATAATAGTGAAACTGCCATATTATTTTTTTACTCATCAAAGTCTGGTTTATCTTTGGAAAGTTAGTGTCAAAAAATTATCTTGTTTACATTACGGCCCTGGCCGGTTACTGGTGCTGGTCGGGTGATCGTTGATGTTTGTAGCACAGATGTCGCTAAAACCCTATTTTATGGTGACCTATCGCTCATACCCGGTATATTCTGGCTCGTAACTTTTATTTTCTTTATCGATATGGTAAAGATATTTTCACATCTCTAGCAAATAGTGATTATCATTATGTCACTGGCGCGTTGGAGCTGAAGTTGGTGTAATAATTATTGTATCTCTACAAAATAGAGAAAACCTGAGACTGGTTATTATTTTGCTTTCAAATTTAAATTATTGTATTTAAAGGTCAAGTTTTCGTAACATACCTATAAGTTTGTAGGAAATATATTTATGTAAATAAATATTGTAAATTCACTTGTTTCAATCAGCCGCCGTGGCCGAGTAGTCGAGTTTTCGACACCCATTACGGAGGTTCCGGTTTCGATTCCCGGTGGGAACACTGTCAGGACATTGTAGGCTGAATCACCTGATTTTTCGAAAAGAAAGACGATTCCGTGCTCCGGAAGGCACGTTAAGACGTTAGTCCCGGCTACTATCTAGATAGTCGTTACAAGTGGCCTTTGGCGGCTCTATAACACTGACACCAGGGTTTGTGAGGTCGGTGGTCGGCCTTACAACTACAACCCACAGATGATGATGATGACTTGTTTCAATCTACTTTTAAAATACAAGTTCATAAGTGGATCCATCAGAAATCCTTCTTATAATGGAAAATAACTCATACAATATAATCAGGGGAAAATTTATTTTAGAAATAGTAAGTACTATATCTTAACTTTTCAAAGTGAACGCACGAATATTTGTAAATATGATTAAAAGACAAAATTGAACGTGTTTATATAAATAAAATTACCCACTTAAATAAAACCACAACCAGATTAAAAAAAAAAAAAAAAAGTTTTGTCTGCAATCACACTTGTTAGTATGTTTTATTTATTTTTTCTCAGGCGTTACTTGTAACTTCGCTATACGTTTTAAATTATTTGCTTACGTCTATCATACAGGCGCTTCAATGTTGCATTAAAGAAAACATAATTTCTATAAAAATATCATTATTGATCCCAAGTATCGACAAGTTTATGACATTATATCCAGTATGAACAAATATTAATGTTAGTTAACAAATTCCCTTATATATGAGTAGTAGTTTTATTTTATTTAACACTAATATTGTCATGGATATTGTCCAGAAATGTAGCATGCTGAAGTGGCAGTGGGCTGGCCACGTCTGTCGCAGAACCGACGAGCATTGGAGCAGACGGGTTCTCGAATGGAGACCGCGTCTCGGGAAACGTAGTGTTGGACGCCCCCCTGCCAGGTGGACTGATGACCTGAAGAAGGTCGCTGGTGGTGGCTGGATGAGGAAAGCGGGTGATCGTGCGCTTTGGCGTACCCTTGGGGACGCCTACGTCCAGCAGTGGACTGCAATAGGCTGATTAATTGATTGATTGAATATTGTCATGTCACGTTAGGTAGATATTTTGTTTACACACGCCAAACTATTTAATTATGTTTTTCGAACTATGTAGTCCAAAATATCTAAATAAAAAGTATAATTGCTAATCTATCTAACTAGAAAAAGAAATTCTAGGATATAAAAGACAGAAAAACCACATCGTGATTCGAAATTATAAACTGAGCCTCCTCCACTTAAGTGCTTGGTTTTGCCGTAATCTCCACGCTTGGCAGGCGGGTTGGAGATCGCAGATTAAAAGGTTACTGTATCAGAGAGCGCTGCTGCCCGTTCCCTGTTCAATGTGTAGTCCCTAAGTTGCCTCTTACGACACCCACGGGAAGAGTAGGGGTTGGTGACAAATGTATTCTACTCTGCCGTCACCATACGGCGATAGACGAGAAGATACTATAGAATTAACAATTTGTCCGGGGATGAGATCACCTGGTAACCAATCTCTGTAATGTATGCACATTTTGTATCTACGTTGTTCCAGATGCGGTAAAAAATCCTGCAGAACTAGGCCATCATTAGCGTAGCAGAATGATAGAAATACGTCGTACCGCTTGTCTGCGTCTATTTCGTCTTCACGTATGTAGCTTATTCCTTTAGAATGTAGATAAATAAGTATAGATTATTATTGTTACAGAAAACGTCTGTTAACGAAATAAAAATGAATTTTTTTAATTCACTCTGAGCATTAAATTAAAAAACAGTGTCAAATTTCGTTGGCCTTTCACAGAGCTTGGTGGCATAATTGGTAATGCGTCTGTTTCTGGCCCGGATAGCCAAGGAGATGCAGGTTCTAGTCCTGTCCAAGATCAACAAAATTTTTCATTTTTCGCTTTATAATTATTAAATAAGTATAGTTCTTCATTTTAGTCTCTGAGTAAGCGAGTTCTACCCCTAAACTCGTCACAGATGTCTTCGCCACTTTTTAGCGTGAAATTGTTTCTAACTTAGAATGCAATTTATTAGTATGGTGTGGCCGTGTTCCTCCAAACGACGGAACATCCGTTGTCGTTCCCAGAATGCCGGAAAAGCTGCCGCAGTCAGATCTTCCGTACGCTACTGACAATGCAATTCTAGAAGCAAAATTACAAGCCGAGAATTTCTAGGGTTGCAATATCGACACGAAAAGAAGATGAGGTGAGATTGAACAGTAATACATTAAAATAAAGAACTTTGAAATTACGCTAATCAATCAAACAAAATTTGCACATTCAATTACAATTTGTATTTATTCTATAGTCATTTTACCTGCACTAGGTCGAAAAGTGCAGAGAGAATTAAAAGGAAAATATATATAAAGATCCTTAATAATAATTTCTACTATTAGAGCTCAATTTCCCAATCCTCTTCCGAAGAAATCTTTGTCATTTTTTTTGACTCGTCCCACAGTCTACTAGTTAACACTGAATCGTTTGCGAACCATGAGCTGTAAAACTCTTTACAGTCTCTAAAATGTTTCCCACTGTCACCCTGCACATTTGGATTTACTGCTAAATACACTGCCATAAGAGCTATTCTGTGTAACGGCCTTCCCACCAATCTCAAACCTTCGCTAAAAAATGTCTTCCAAAAACCATCGTCGAAATTCCTAAAAAAATCACTCTTCCCTAAACCAGGATCCATGCTGTATACGTTCACTCCACTATGTCTAATCCTTTTTTCCATTTCTACAGTAAAAAGAACATCAGCAAGTTTTGCATTGCAGTAATATCCAAAACTTGAGTACTGACCAACTTTGTTCATCCTTTCAAAATCTAGATGTCCCAGAATCAAGCCCAGTGATGAAACGTTGATGATTCGGCTAGGAGCTGATGCTCTCATAAAGGGGAATAATAAGTAAGACAGCAAGAAAGTTCCGTAGTAATTAACTTGCATCATGACGTGTAGATTATCCTGGGTCAAACGATCTTCTAAACCAATAGCTCCAATGTTATTAATAAGGATATCCAATCGAGGCTCCATATTAACTGTTTCATGAACAAAGTTCCTTATTGTTGCAAAGTTTTCGAAGTCCATAGTTCTTGCAACAACGTTCTGATTCCCAGTAGATTTGATTATAGTTTCTCGAGCATCATTAAGTCGGTTTGGGTTTCTACTGGCTATGATGACCCTGGCTCCGCGTCTGGCAAAATTTTTGGCGATCTCCAAGCCAGTGCCTGATGTCGCTCCTGTTACCAACGCCACTTTACCATCAAGTCGCACATCTGTTTCACAATTTGTAAAATCATCTTGCACCATTTCTACTGTTCATAGATTTTTATTTAGACGACTTTTTATCTGAATACAATTTTATATGATTATTTTACTATAATATTTATAGTGTGGTGAAAAATACAAGTGCGTATCCGCATGAAATAACAGCGCAACTAGCAAACACGATGGTCGTGCCTGAGCACCTGATATTTGGAAGGTTGATACTTGAGCGAGGTGAACAGCCTTTGTAGACTAGGGTAACCTCGAAATCTGATTATTACAGACCCACTTGTTGTTTGTTGTCAGTCAGTTCATATACGACTGTACCGAAGATCTCGAGCCTACCTTGCACTAGAAAGACCAGGCCGTGACAAAGCTGGTCCAGTGCAGGTTGGTTGACTTAAAACACCACCTTTGAATTTTATCGCAGGCGGTTGCAGGTTTCCTTACGATAGCCTGCCTGATTGATTGTCTTTACCATTTGGCATGTATCTATATTATTTAAATTCTAAATTTGAAAACACATTGGTACGTACACGGTACGTAGAAGCCTAGAAGGATTTGTACAAGCGCTTTCCGTACGGGACGCGGGGGTCCCACCAAGTATAGGCACACCACCACCGCCGCCATATTTAATCAAACTGTAATCAAAACCCACTTAATTTTAAATTAATATATGAAATACTTGGGACGTACCGGCTAAACAAAAATCGTTTCTAGTCCTTCCTTAACAACAATTTTTAGTTACCTTACCAGTAGTAATACAGGTAGAAATATTGAGTGCTATGTTTTTAATAAGCAGTTTCTGTAGCCAAATGGTAGAGCTATTGATCTTAATTAATAATACTCAGCCACAGACGTTCGACTCTCAGTACAGAGGGTTCTGGGTTCGAGGGGTAACAAAATGTTAGTTTGTAAGGCTGTAGCGCTAAGCAAATGCTATCAAATTGTATCAAAAAAACTCAGATTCGGGGGATAAAAATTTTCGTAGCAATTTCTAGCTTTAGATGCCTGATGAATCACCTCTTTTTACGACAAGTAAGATGATTCTGCGCTTTGGAACGTTCGGAAGGTATGAAAGCCGTTGGTTCCGGCTAGTATCTAAAAGAAAGAAAACCTAATCTAATAGTTACGTGAGCCAGAATAAACTAGTAAAAAAAGGTAGTTCAATAATTCTGTTACAGGGTCTGTGAGTCGATCATTGCAACCCATACGACATTATGATATGAATGTCCTATACCTCAATAAAACATAGTCACCGTACATCATAAATAAAATGTTATAAATTATTAGCAACTCAGAATTGCGGATGTAAATTATGCAGGTATTTTGAGTGGTTTTGTTTGCTAAAGTGTTTTCGAAATAGTCATGATAGAACAATTATTTCAATATTGGTAAAAACAATATTTCAAGGTAAGCTGTAGGCTTTTTTTGTCCGCTCGACGGAACCAATCGTTGCTGTAAATATAAAACCGGTCTTAGAGCATTTTTGAAATGGTCATCTTGTACGAAGGAGAGATAAAATAAGAACAAAATTAATTTATGAAAAATACTTGTTTTACATTTAAATGTTTATTTCAACTTCATAGGCTAGGGTATGGTACAGAGAACAAATGATATAGTCAGGCCAGGCCGGTTGAAACGGTTTGAATTTTCTCAAGAGATTTTTTATATTTTTATATGAAATTTTGTTTAAATGTATAGTTTACCGAACTGCACAATTATGCGAAATTTCATGAAAAAGCATAAATATTTACCAGAGAAAACTTAATCCGTTTCAAGCAGCCTGGCCTGACTGACTTTATATTATTATATCCTTTGTCTTTTGTACCTACAAAATAATAATTGTATGTTCACGAATTAATTTACGTATGTCGACGCTTACAGTGAAAGAAAGTATTAAAACATATTAAGTAAAAAACAGCACAGTAGAACACACCTGCGAAGAAATTCAATTTGGTGTGTAGTTGAATAACATTCACTGGTGGCGTGCGTGACCAACTTTTGCCTGATCAACCTAATTCAAGGTAAAACCGAGTCCCTGAGGCCGTAGAAGCAATAACTTGATAAAAATGTAATAAATATATGTCATATTTTTAATAGGTACTGAAAAAGTGGCGACACGTGCGACTCATCTTTTGTTAAATTCCCAATCTTCTTCTTCTCTTATCTTTACAGCTTTCTTTGACTCTTCCCACAATTTCTTAGTGAATTCGGCATCATGCACCAGCCAATGATTTATCCAAGGTCTGCAAAACTTATAGTGTCCGCCACTCACTCGTTCTAACTTAGGGTCTGCTGCTAGGGATGCTATTTGTGTAGCCACTTCTTCTTTTGGCTGCCCAACTTGATGTAAGAAGAATTTCGATAGATCTTGAATGAAACCCGGTGTATTGTCAAGTATATTGGTATCTTTAACAATAAAAGGATCAAAAGTATTTGCTGTTACTCCAGATTTTTTTAATCGGTGATCTAATTCTGCTGTAAATAAATTAACAGCTAATTTAGAATTTGCTAAAGCTGTTACGAAATTGTATTTTCCAATATCATTCCAGTGGTCGAATTCTACATGTCCAATATACATTGACGCGGCTGAACTGTTTATAATCCTACTCGGTGCAGAAGATTTCAACATAGGCAGCAATAGATACGTAAGTAAGAAAGCACCAAAATAATTCACTTGCATTGTTAAGCTTAAACCATCTTCAGTCAGTTTGTCCGGCAGTCCTATAGCTCCAGCATTGTTGACTAGAATATCCAAGCGTTTTTCAAAATTTACGATTTCACTTGCAAAATTCCTCACTGATTTTAGTGATCCTAAATCTAGCATTCTGTAGGCGATATCACTGTTTCCAGTCACTTCTTTTATTTCGTCTGTAGCCTTCTTCAGTTTTGTTTCGTTTCGACTAGCAATTATAACTCTGGCACCACGTTTTGCTATATTCTTGGCAGCTTCAAGGCCAATTCCAGTACTACCTCCAGTTACAATAACCACTTTTCCATCAAGAGAGATGTTTGAATCACACATCTTAAGGGCAACAGTCTGGAGTGGCAGCTAGCAATAAACTGACGGTTTACGTATCTTATACTACAAACAGGAAAAACATGATGTACAAATTCATTACCGGGTTGAGTGTCTTAACAGAGGTCCTTTGTGTAACTGTAGATTGTCATTTAATTGTCACTCTTATTTGATACGACGACGAATATCTCTAATTTCAGAAGGATTGAGTTTGGCATTGTAACGATTTTCAGTACAAATTATTTCGTTTGTTTATAAGACTAGCCTAAAAGGAAAGCCTATGCTGAGAGGCCATTCAAATAACTCATTGAAGAATGTAAAAAATAATAAAGACGAATTAAATTTAGTGAACGACGTCATTCAGCCCCTGCAATTTTATCTGATTAATTAAGAATAAGAATAAGAATACATTTATTTACAGCACACAGTAAACAACAATTAAACAAAAAACAAGACAGGTACATAACATAATAATAGACAGATACAATCACTGCAATCGAGCGTCCGATTTCTTCAAAGAAAGAATTAAATCGCAGGATGTGCAAAGCGTACACTGCAAGTGGTCTCATTTTAACAGTGTGCTGTAAAAAGGCTACAGCTCAGCATAAGTTGAAGTGTAGTTCCAGCAACTCGAACCATTTAATTTCGTAACGAGTTCAAGTAGTATGAAGGCAAGGACTTTTATAATATTATACGTTGGGTGACTATTCGTATTATGTTACTCGTTTTCAAGGTCGTCATACTAGGCCTCTTTAATTTGATTTTTAATCACCAATAGGCATTTTGTTTGTCATCGAAGGTCTCAAAACAGCTACACGTGACTGTATACATAATCTTAGCTATACTAGGTATACTATAAAGCAATTTCTTCCTTCATGATTCTTTTGTTGGACCCTTTCATTTCAATGAGGGTCAGTTTATAAAATACAAATAAGACTGACGCACGTCGTCGCTCAATATCTCAGCTACAATATTTTTGTCTGACTGTGGCTCAATCGTTTTTTTGAGTTTTTCTAAGATATTTTTGACCGAAAAATAATGCAATATTTCATCAATATTATGCGGTGAAATACGTTTAAATATCTATTAACCTTTTTATGAATCCTCTTGATAGAGCTCGTTCTAAGACAAAATTTTCGATTTAAAGGTTTGGGCTTAAAACACCATAACCATTAAACAACTTTATTGAAAATCCGGCTACTGAATATAAGAATTCCTGATCAGATCTGCGGCTCGTTCAGCCATAGCTATCAGCACCGAGTTGGGATACAAAGACAGCGGTGAGGGGAGCACGCTGGCATCCATTATTCGAAGACCTGCCACCGACTTCACCCTGGAAATAATGGTTCTGCTTTAATGACGATGCTTTATGCTCCTTGTGTTCTAATTCTTCATGATCATCAAATGTTTCTGCTTTAATGATGCTACTTTCTCAGTCAACCAAAAGACGTCCATGCCTGGACAAAGGTTTACCCAAGGATCTCCACAACGTCCGGTCCTGCGCCTAGCGGTAATAATGCTACTTTATCGTGCCCAGTCAATAATTTTGTCCAGTTGCTAGGGATTAACTATTCACCAGAAACATTACTATAATACCTACTTGTGAGTGTGATGTGATGCCCTGCAAACTTTTTTTAGCCTATTACACCTTGTATTTTTTGTTTTTTGTTGGCATAATAATCATATTCACCTATAATGCGTCATTCAGAGATTTTAGTGCAAAGAAAAACATTGCTATAAATAAAAAAGCATTTTGCAGATCGCGTGAATTGTAAAAAATAGCAGATTTTTTGTGGTGTGGTTCTGATTTTACATTCGCATAATAATTATTATACCGCTAACTACAGTCCTGCAGTCAGAGCTAAGTTATGAAGGTTATTTTTTGCACTTTAACTTTTTTTGGTGCGTTATCCTGTACTCAGTCAACAAAGTTTCGAAATGAACGCACCAAAAAATAAACCGCCAATTTCCGACAAAGGCAACAGTCAACAGTTACGTAAAGTAGGATTTTTAATTGAACGGAGTAATCTGACATATGGTGGGTTGCCGCTTTTTTGAGAAAAAAAATATAGTGTTGTGCTAAAAAGATATGATTCAATCACTCATCTGGGCCACGTTTCACAAAGCAACAATTTACTAGTAACAAGTTACAATTTGATATTCATTGCGTAGCCAATTCGCCAAAACTGGAAGCCCTTATCGTTTTACCTCATTGTCTACGCAATGTACATCAAATTGTACTTGTAATTTGTAACTTGTAGCTTCATGAAACGGCTCCCTGGTGATATGGTCACTAAGTAATGTGGACTCCTGGGGGAAGGACTAATGTCCTATAACACAGGTTTAAACTTAGTTTAGGCAACAGCCCTCCACAAAAATTGTATCTCCTGTGCTGAAATGTACATACTTAGTTTTGTGGTGTGGAGATAAAACATTTTTTTATTTGTATTATGTAAAACTAAGTCTATGTCAAAGTAAGTATGCTTAAGCTAAATAGATAGATAGATAGAAGTCATTTATTCATCCAAAAAAATATTTACAAAGGTATGAAAAGGCAGAGTCTCAGCATAACTGTTGCTTTTCAGACTTACCCTAAGCTAACATATATCAACTACCTTAAATTAAAATATTCATATTTATTTTTATTTTTAAAGGCTTTTAACTTTCTTCTTTACACTCAGACCGGAGGTAAGAAGCCGAATGACGAACAATAGGAAAGTAATAATAATAAAAAAATAGACGCTTCTCCCGTCATCCAATAGGAAATTAGTTGTATGGATGAGTCATTCGTTTGTGTCGCAGCTGCAAGTTATCTCTTAGAAATATTAAAAAAACACTAATTACTTTTATTACCTACCTACATAAAAAGCCTGACTGTTGTTACCAGTAATACTAAAACCAACTCACCAATTCTGATGGATTCCAACTATTGCGAACTGCATGATATGTAGACGAAGTCTATATTTATAGGCTGGGGTAACAAGCATTTTTTTATATTTAATAGTGTGAATGATTCAACTCACTTGAGTTAGAATTGAACTGAAAACATCACTAAGATTATGGAGCTGGCAACATTATTTTTCTGTCTAATGTCAAATTACTCCGTTCAATTAAAAATCCTACTTTAGGTAATTCAGTGATACCTGAGCTGGTCATCCACCACTGTTCCTCCTGCACAAGTGCCACCAACGTGATGTCCAGTTACTGCTATTTCTCTGATGATGCATTCTAGATAATCCACCGGTGGACTTTTGGGTTTGTCAAAATTTAGCTCCTTGGGTTTGCGTTCTATTGATGCTTGGTTTAGATTTTGAAGCTTGAGCCTAAAATGATTAAATTATGTTAGTTATCGGATATGGTTTACATAGAAGTGTCATATATATAGAACATAAACTTTCAAAAAAAGTAAATTCTTGGTAGAATACCACAAACAAAAAAATGCCGCTTAGGCAGACCCTTCATCAGCAGCTCATATACGTCCCCTCCGAGGGGCTCGAGCACTGAATTAGCACCCAGACTAAAGGATAAAGGTAAAAAGTTACGAAAACCAGCTTTATGAGCCTTAACAGAATCAATGTTTATTTGTGATAAATTCAAAATCGCTTTTCAAGTTTTATGTTATAGAGTCACTTACTTTTTCCTTCGTCTTGGCAGAACTCCAGTTTGGTCAGTTCTAGTATAGTTCCAGAAGTGCAGACATCGTTCGGGTCTTGGCCAGTGGATCCTTGCTCCTATTTCTTTGAAAGGTTGCGAAGTTATCAGCCGCTCTGCTCGGCGCATTGCTGAAAATAAGTTATTTTCAGTTCTTTTGCTCTAAGAAATACTTTTCATTCTCGCTTAACACAATTATGCTACTAAAATTAAAATAGTCAGACTAGAAGGAAGGTACGAAAGCCTAAAATCAAGACGTTCCTGACGTGATACTGGACTGTAATATACATCCATTCAAAATGTATACTGTAAGTAGCTTTCTAAGGCTCTGTCTTGTCACTCTTAATTCCTTGTTAATATTGACCGTCTCTTATACCAGCCAGTAAACTAGTACTTTCACCGATCACCTTTCTAGAAGGACGCAAGTTAATGCTCATGTCAAAGATATCTCACCTCTAACCATACATTTGACATCCCAGGCTTGATGCAGATAATTAGGATTGACTACTGGCGGTATGGCGGTACTGGAATCCTTCAGGGTGACTGTGCCTCTGCTCTTCGGCTGAAGACACGTGGCCAGAAACATGAAGCCTTCCTTGCTGGTGTCGTTGTGGAAGGGGAAGGTGTCACGGAAGACCTGAAATTTTAATTTTATGTTGAGTAAAATGTATTTGAATATGACAGAAGATAAGAGACTGTGATGTTTTATATCACGGCCAGCACAAAGAACTACTAAAAAAATTTTTATGAATTAAAGAATTGAGAAATCAGCCGTTGATTTATGTTATGATGACAAAAATGTTTATATGTAGCAGGTATTTTTATAAGGTAAGTTTTAAGTTGTACCTGAGGATGATAATTAGAGAGATCCCTCAGTAGCCTTTCACTGGCTGTTCCCATAGAAAACAACATCAGAGCAGACTTGTTCTGGAATTCTACTCCTGCCACCGGTGGGAACGATAGCAAACCTGAAAATATTACCTTAGGTTTCAATTAATATTTGAATAAATAATATTTTTGAATTATCAATCGAAAGACGGAAAACGGGTGATCGTGCGCTTTGGCGTGCCTTTGGGGAGGCCTACGTCCAGCAGTGGACTGCAATAGGCTGATTGATTTATTGATTGATTTAATCGAAAGACGACGATGTGTACAAAACGTGCAATCTCCTTATCTAAATATTGAAGGTAAGTAGGTAGGTAAAACGGAAATAAAACTACGAGTATCTTGATTTTCTATGAAACTGCGCAATTTTCCCCAAAAGAACAAAGGTAGAAAAAGGTTTGGGCTTCTCACACAAAATCACGCGACAAACTGATCTATGGTAGATGCAACAGCTCACTATAGAAAATTTTCAAATAACCTAATATTCATTTTACCCAGACGACATGGGAAAAAGACTGTTGTTTCGAATCTTTGAACACTTTAATAAATATTTGCCTAATATTTCGTTGCACAGCATACATGCTGGAAAAAACACAAAATTAACTTTAATATTAAAGATGTCCCAGTAATTAAAAATATGAAAATAATAGCCATTACAGACTAACCTCGACTCATCCAGAAATAGTCCCAGGAAGTTTTGAAGCTGAAGACTTTGGCCAAGGTGACGCTGATTGGTTTCTTGATGCTGACGTAGATTGGCATGTTCAAGTGGTCATGGAGGTTCTTACCTACGTAGTTGTTTTCTGCTACTAAGGTAATTCTCAGTCTGAAAGAGTCATATAACTATAGGTAGATATTTAGGACGTAAAAGAAATACAATTTTATTGTTTAAAGAAACCCAGAATACTGATTTATACACTGATAGACGTAAGTCTAATAATTACGATTATGTCTATTAAGCCTGTATGGCTGAGTGACTTTATTTTTTCTAGTACCTACCTTAAAATCTTTGTTTAGGTTAACTAAAAAAAATAAGTCGATGATTTTTATTATTGGATTAATACATGACATTATTGGTTGGATGGAAATCTTGGATAATGATGAAATGGTTTTGTTACAGTAAGCACCTGGTAAACAAACCCAGTTCATATTCAAGGATGACGATATTATGTGATTTCGTCATAATACACACTTCTGTATCGCTTCCTTAGGTCCTATTCCTGATAGGATTAACAGCTGTGGAGTCTTGATTGCACCAGCAGACAGAATGACTTCTTTGTTCACGAAGATGTTATCTAATTCCCGATGTTGCTTGAGGATGTATACAGAGGAAGCTGTCTTGTTTTCGAATCTGATCTGAAATATTTTTAGATGTTCAAACTTTATCGTAGTCGTTGTTTGAAAAAAAAATCCACTAGATCGTTAGCCGTGTTGTGACGGCAGAGTAGAATACGTTTGTCACCAATCCCTACTCTTACCGTGGGTGTCGTAAGAGGCGACTTAGGGACTACACATTGAACAGGGAACGGGCAGCAGCGCTCTCTGATACAGTAACCTTTTAATCTGCGATCTCCAACCCGCCTGCCAAGCGTGGAGGGAGATTATGGCAAAACCCTCCACTCAAGTGGAGGAGGCTCATAGTCCATAATGGACTGTAACGGGCCGTTGATGTTGATGTTGATGACTCAGAAGCTTGAAATTTTTAGAGTTCTAAGGGGCACTAACTAAGTAGTTGGTATTATTTCAATTAATGCCTCTACACATTCCTGAGAAAAAGGGTCATGACTTTTGACAGACAAACTGACAGACAACAAAGTTATCCTGTGTCCTTTTTTCCTTTTCAGGTACGGAACCCCAAAAAGCTAAGTAGGTAGGTACTTACAGAAATCGCCTGGGTCTTTAACAAGATGTGCAAGTTTTTCCTGTTCATCACAGGCTTCAAATAAGCGTCCAAGGCTACATGTCTGACGCCATCTTTGATTGTGGCAGTTGGTCTACGAAACAAAGTGTGATTGTCTGCTAGAAGTGAAGACGCCTGCTTGAATACTTGGAGCAATTCATTTTGTTCGTCGATTTGTTTGAGTTTCATAGGTGCCTGCGGAAATTTTTATCAATAATAATTAAATTTGGTTTATAATAAGAATATCTATAGAATTTTCACTCGCTAATTCGTCATGTTTTGTAAGTATCTACAGTTACTATTAATTAGTTTATTGTAAAGAGGCATTTCATTTATCACTAACTTCTTCTTCGTCGTGTCGATCATGCTAACTCATAAGTATATAAATTGATCATAGTTTTCATCCTGGACAATAATTTGCTTTAACACCAGGAACACAAACCTTCATTAAAATTGACATAATTTACGGGTTTTTACGGGTGGGTTTGATATTGTGTAAATTTTAATGAAGGTAATGAACCACTAAGAAAATCACAACACATACAACGTGTTAAAAAAATAACGAAGATGGTCCGTGGGTGTTAGGTCAGCCCATGAAACTGAAAAACTTTTATTCCACAACCTATTGAAATTAGGATTTTTTTTACTTTCATACAAATTGATTCGATCAGCTGATCAGTTCGTATAAAAAGTATTTTTTTTTTAGATTTTGTAGAATTTCTGGAACTAAAGTTATTCAGTTTTATGGGCTGACATATACCCGAGAGATTTTGAGTTAATTTGCTAACACGTCATATAACACAAACCTTGTCACCAGGACAGTAGCCGTCCAGAGAACAGTGTTCAGAATCAAATTCACTCCTCACACTGCCGAACGCCTTCACGAAGTATGGTCTCAGGTTCTCCAAAGACCAGCCCCTGAATCCTCGTCTGGACCAGTTGTCGAAGTCCTGGGGCAAGCCTAGACCGTGCAGCAGAAAGTTGATCTGGCCTGAACCGCCTAGGCCTTTTCCTCTTGGAAGAATTTGTGTCTGAAAAGGGTGGTAAGATTACAAAAAAATAAGTACTTATTAGTTATATGACATGTACTGCCACTTGCCTTCTGCGCAAGTCTCAAATTCTATTTCTTACCGGACAGTCTTTTATACCTATATATATATATTGAATTATGTTGTTATAAAACAAATGCTCGTGAGAACGAACATTAGAACAGCATATGCACGGCAAACCGAAAATCACCATGCCTTATTTACACGGTCACATCAACAGCTGAGTCATATACCTACACATCCCCACCGAGGCGCTCGAGGGCGATCAGGGCTACCCTATGTGAGTGAAAATATCGATAAAAACCATAACTTAGTGAAAAATCAAAAATCTGGACGGCCAAATCTGTTAAGTCATGTTGTGTTTTTAGAATAGGGGATCGGACTACTTTACTATTTTTTATTTTTATTACTACTTTATTTTTACTACTTTTTATTATATATTATATTTTTTTATTATATAAATTCAAACTCCATTAGGTATCATATCAATACAAACAATAACCTGGTCCCACAGTCCAAAGGAGGAATACTTCTGCCTGGTAGTCCTGACAGACCAGTCGTTGGGGCCGAGCTGGGCAGCCGTAGGGGTGAGAGGAATCTTAGTGAAGTAACCCATGTGGTCTCCAGCTTCTAATAGTAACACCTTGGTCTTCGGATCCTCTGTGAGGCGAGCGGCGAGGACACAGCCTGCCGTGCCTGCTCCAACTAGCAGGAAAACAATCACATGAGATAGTTTGAAGAACTATTTTTATCTTTTGCGTACTTAAAATATCTGTTTGCATCTCTTGAGATCGCGTGAAGTAAAAGTGTGTTTGCTTTCAAATGGGCATTCTCTCACCAAAGCGCCTTAGACGAGTAATGTTTCTGTTTATAATAAACAGAGTTTCTTCTGTGATCTCTGCTCTTCTACAGATTCCAACGTTAGATAACACGCCAAAAAAATATACTTATGTCAGTAATAATGACGAATCTAAGTAATATAAAATCATCATACTGGACTGATTATTACCATAACCATTTGATTATTGTCATTTTATTGATGACCTGAGGAAGGTCGCTGGTGGTGGCTGGATGAGAAAAGCGGGTGATCGCGCGCTTTGGCGTGCCCTTGGGGAGGCCTACGTCCAGCAGTGGACTGCAATAGGCTGATTGATACTTATGGAAAAATTAAAACTTTTACTTTTAATAGTTAATTAATAATAAATACTTTCGTATGCTACTGTACCCATTTTAAACTCATCTTCACATCAACAAGCGTTTCTTTTTACCTGACGGGATCTATAGTGGGTGTGATATGGATTATTTTTGTGATATAAGAATCCGTTGCTATTTAATTTTCGACAGGCGTTTTGTAAGGCATTCTATTAGGTAGTATGACTACCAATAAACACCGTAAAAAAATGTCGTAAATAAGAAATCACTTACCAATTATATAATCGTATCTCTTTTCAGGTTTTACCACTATGCTGGAATTAATATTACCATATTTCTGGTACACTACATAAGACACGCAAGCCACTATCACTCCAAAAACGTAAGAGTAAAGCATTTTACCGCTAGCTAGTAAAGTAATTTATAAAGTTACCGCGGTACGGTAGGCTGTCGTGTTTTGTAATATGTTGGTGATCGAATTGAGTCCACCCTAATTGAATTAGGCAGGAGTAAGTAACCTTGATGGACTGAGTATTCGTTACTAGATACTAGAATACGATACAAATTAATATTCTTTATTGATACAAAAGATAAGAACATACTAATAGTTAGACAATTAGGTGGCCTTATTAGAGTAGCAATCTTAGCTACCTTTGAAAGGTAGATCAGAGCAGGTTGGTGACAATTTTAATTGTTTAGAAGAGAACACCTGTCTAGCCTTATTTTGTAAGCATTTTGTAGTTAAGTTCATTGTATGAAAAAAGATTGGTTAGATAAGTTTCTGAAATTGTTGAGAACCCCTGATTTAATACTTAAGAGGATTAAAGTTTGACTAAAGGTAAAATCAATAAAGACTTTATAGGTAGGTCAGTAAGTGCCAATCAAATTAAAGGATCCTGACGTAAAAGAAAACAATTTTCTTTTAATAAAAACAATTTTAATTAAGTTCACTTAACAAAGTACCAATAAGCTGACAATAAAATTGTAAAGACTGCTAAACGTGATGTTAGCTTTCAATATTAAGTATGCCTAAGTTGATGAATTATTTTTGCTATTTGTAGGTAGGTACTTTGTTGCCAAAATATGTATGTCTTATTAAAATTGTATTATGCTACTGGATAATCTGGTACAACAGTGTATTCTGTATTATTACTGTATTAATATTTATCCTGCTCGCTATGTAAATATAAATTCGCGAGCTAGAGGATTAACTGTGATGGTACTATAATTTCCAGAAGAATAATTTACAGGTTTATTTCTCCGCCCTCTTCGATCATCTCTCCAACAGCTGGTACCATAACCGGTGCTTCGATGATCTGTTTGCGACCTTTAGCATCCATCACCTCTATTGTTTCAGGTTCGACTTCCATCTCTGTTTCTCCTTCCGTGAGTCTCTGTTTTAGACCGGCAGCTGGTGATCTGCAATAATAAAAAATAAATGCTAGAGTAGAAAGGGCTCTCAGCCAACTCCATACGAATCTTGTATGGCTACAAAAAATTACCTCAAAAATTATCTACTCATCATCATCGTCATGTGGGTTGTAAGGTTGACAACCAACCTCACAAACCCTGGTGTCAGTGTTTAAGAGCTGCCAAAGGCCTCTGACTTGGCTCATGTACATTAACATGCTTTCCGAAGCACGGAATCATCTTTCTTTTCGGACAATCAGGTGATTCAGCCTGCAATGTCCTAAGCAAACTGGGGAAAGTCTCACAAAGATATTTTTGCTGGACAGTATCCCCACCGGGAATCGAAATCGGAACCTCCGTAATGGGCGTCGAAATCTCGATCATGGAGACTGCTGCATCTACTTAGATACTAATTAACTATACTGATAAATCAGAAATTATATAAAAATAGAACAAAATGGGGATAATATGTTTTACATTTATTTTAATTAGTATGTATGAAAATATATCCCTATATCCTGCCAGTATAGATAAATAAGTCTTTTTGTAACATAAAAAAGAAACGCATTTAAAAACCCCCCTTTGTAATAAAAATGAGAAAAAAAATAATTAGGTATAACAAACTGTTAGAATTTTAACTATCAGTAGATGTTATTTTACTTCATTGTAAAAACAGATTTTATGTGTGTTTAGGGCTTTGTTCTAAAGAGAAAAACAAGAAAGAGTACCTACCTGATAAGTGAAATGTCCCTCTGTACTTCTCTGACATCTCTCTGCCACTCCACTTCTCTGCCCTTCCTCAATCTCTGCATGATGTAGTTGTTGGACCTCCTCTGCCTAATCTCCTCGACTTTCTTCATGGCTTCGATGGTCTTAGTCCACAATTCTCTATTGTATTTGAGAGGCGCATTGCGACGTTTCTCAAACTCAAAGGACGGGTCAATAGCCAGATCCTTGCCCGCTGTCTTACGGTAGGCTTTAGTCCATTTGGTTTTACGCGGATTCTTCTTCTTCTTGAAGGCTGCGTGACATTTTGAACGACAAAATCTGAAAATCTAAAGGCGTGTTGGTTAGTTTCGTTTGTTGATGTAATTATGATTAGAAGTGGAAGAAAATGTGTTACCTTGCAGTCGTTCCTTACGAACTGGATACCGTGGCCAGGATATATCCTGGAGGAGCAGAAATAACAAGTTTCTATACGCATTTTTGGCGACAATCACACGTGCGTGTTTTGGTCGCTTGACAGCTCACGTGTCAAAAAAGAAAGATGGCTGCATACAATGGTGCCAACATAAGGATACAAATTTTGAAATACCATAGACAATCAATACACACGGTGATCCACGTTCATATCTATGATATTTTATAGCGTCCTCTAGTGTCGAATAGTACACAACAACTAGAATTGAATTGAAATAGAAGTTATACTATTTAGCACTAGATGTCGCTACTTGTAAATTAATAAGTTAAAATTTTGTTGTTAGTGTATATTTTTAAAGATTTAATATCTTTTTATTTGACTGCCTGATTCGTAGCTGCTCTAAAAATACAGCAGTGTTTTATTTACTAATGCAGTGAGTAACTGTTACAACTCATTGCTCTCGGGCTGTGAGAACCACTGTGAGAGCTTTACTAGGGTTGGGTAGGCGGCTAGGCTGGGTGGGTTATCAGTTAAATTTTAAACTATTTTATATAGTATGTAACTACTTACTTAATTATAAAAAATAGTTAAGTATAGATAAAGTAAATGAGCGAGTACGATAGCATTTTTTTTATTTATCAGGATACCGAGTCAGGAATACTTAGAGAGTTAATTAGGTACTTCCTGTATTTTTTTTTGTATGTTTTTGTTGTTTTGTCTCACATTTTGGCGTCGCCAATCTACCAGTTGATCAACCCCTCGAGTAGTGGTTCGAGTTGTGCTCCCGTTCATGAATTGTTCCGTTCGGGACAGGTTCCTAAGCCTAAGACCTTCACAATGACCTGTATCTAGGTACTTAGGTACTTCCGTGACAATACTAGCAGTCTAGCAGCTAATAGTCCATTCAGTTCGATAGTTAAATATATAAATCAGCTTGTTAATGATAGCTTAGTCCAAGGTGGTCCAAACACTCGCGTGTGGTGGTACCTAATGATACGTGATGTGGTCCGTGATCGGATTCGTGATGACCACATTTATTGACCACTATTAGGAGTCCGTAGTATACAGACAGGGTGAGACAAAACTTCATAATAATGGTAGGGTAAAATTCAACCCACCAAAATTCTAAAGCATCTTCCACTGCAATTTTTATACGGAAAAATATCTAGCTCTAAGTTTTTTTTTTCAGTCCATCACATATTTAATGTGAAAGTATGTTTGGATGTTTAATCAGTTTTCACGCCTAAAGTACTGAACGGATTTCGATGAAAATTGGAAAGGAGATAGTTTGTACCTTGGATGAAAAAGTCTTATCCCCATGTGAAAAATCTTACACAACGCGGGCTTACCTACGGGCTAAGAAAGTGCTATTAATAAATCATTGCTTTTATCGCCGCAATATAATAATAATGTTGTGGATCAGAAGTTGTTCAGTTTTAAGGGCTACCACCCGAGAGGTTTTGCATTGTATAATAATTAACACATTGTATTTTTTATATATATCGTGGCCAAAAAGTGATCATAGCTGAAGTGGAGAATCGTAGGTACTATGATTAAACACGCCACAGGTTACTTAACGAACGAACACATCCGTGGCAGTCTCGGAGTCCGTGACGTAGCGGATAAGCTTCAGGAAATGGTATGGCCATATAAGCCGCAGACCGTCAGACAATGTAGGAAAAAGATGCCTCGATCTCACTATCCAGGGCCCTAGATCACGTGGTAGGCCTAAAAAGCGCTGGCTGGACGTCGTGAAAGCGGATATGGAAGACAACAATCTCACACCTAAGGATGCCGAAGACCGGGCAAGTGCTGGGGGGCTTTCCTACTTAATCTTAATCTCAAGTAGGAAAGCGGACCCCAGCACTAGGCTAGGGAAAACGGTAGGACGAAGAAGGTACGCTCGAGCCCCTCGGTGGGGACGTATATGAGCTGTTGACGAACCGTTAAAACATAACGTTTCTTTAAACCTCAATGGGTTTCCTAGTATTACATAAAATATAGTTTAGTGGTAGAAAAATAAATATTACTTACTTACTTAGCAGTTTTTAAAATACACACATACCTAATACCAAAAGAATGCACAAACATCCACAGCATTTCTCACAACTGCATTCATGCTTTGTACTCATTGAGAGTCCCTGCGCGCGCATGCAAATGTATGCGTCGTCGTGCGATTTTTTTCACCATCACGGTTGCGCAGGGGCATATTATGTTTATAAAAATCACGTAGCATGTCAATGGTGACATACGAGGTGACATGAGTGAAGTCGTTGGTGTGCATTGTAATTATTGAAGTGACAAACAATTAGAATGGGGTTCGGTAGAAATTAAGTAAACAAAAGGGGAAAAATTTTTGGTTAACAAATCTAAAATGACTTCAAAGCCTGCAAAAAAACAGCCCCGGCCGTCGACGAAACCGCAGTTTTGTAACTGGTTTCGGTGATGGAATTTTTCAACGCTGCTGTGTAGCCAGGAATGCCCTCGAAAATTTGCGAAAACTTGTATGAAAGTATAATAATATCTAGCTATCATTCATTAATTTGCGCATAGTTTTATCAATGGGACCCTAAAGCGCATGGCCATCTGCGCATGCTTTAGAAGTGTGCATCGGAGTTTCAATTTCAAAGGCGGTTTCGAAGTATGTCTTTAGTATGGTTCCGTTACCGAGAAGAACTCACACCTCTCGTCACTTTGTTATTTTGGGACGCATTGCAATAAAGGTGGTTGAACTTGATGGACTTCGGCATTTCAATGATTAATAAAATAATGTTAGCACCAAGTCTTTTATAAATCTAGGACCTCATGGAGCTGGACTTCTCCAACAACTCCTCCTCTAAGGTAAACCTGATAGAGAAATGTTCCAATAGAGTAATGATGCAATGCAATACGCCGTGTGGTGACGGCAGAGTAGAATACATTTGTCACCAACCCTTACTCTTCCCGTGGGTGTCGTAAGAGGCGACTTAGGGACCACGCATTGAACAGGGAACGGGCAGCAGCGCTCTCTGATACAGTAACCTTTTAATCTGCGATCTCCAACCCGCCTGCCAAGCGTGGAGATTATGGCAAAACCTTCCACGTGAGTGGAGGAGGCTCATATTCCAGCAGTGGACTGTAACGGGCCGTTGATGTTGATGTTGAATGATGCAATAGAGTTAAGAAAGTGATCAGGAAAACAACAGTGTCCCACCGGGATTTGAACCCAGAATCCCCGTAACGAGAGTCAAACACGCGACTGCTCGGCCACGGTGACTGTGACTTAACCTAGTGACACGGCCATTTCGTTAACAGTATTGAATGTTTACTAGCTATTCACATTATATCCCTTTATGAATAAAACTGAAGAAGTCTGTGGGCGTTGGGAATGTAGGAAATTGTGTTGCAGTTAAGTGCGAAACTGTGAACTCCACAAACATAGAAGGTTTTAAAGGTTTGTCCTGGTAACATAGAATGAATGGTTGTACCACAAACAAACTACCTTACAGTGGCCGATATCAGCAAGCTGTTCTGTATTCTGTACGTATTCTTGTAACTCCCATTTGAGTATAGTTATTTTATTAGGCCACGTACGACTGTAAAATGAAGTGCACAAGCCTACCCTGAATTAGAGCGATTAGGTCTTAGTTGACCACGCTGAACCAGTGCGGGTTGGTCGACTTCACACACAACCTTTGAATTTCTTCACAGGAGTGTGCAGGTTTCATCACGATATTTTCCTTCACCGTAAGAGCGTCGAATAAACGTACATACGAATTCGAAATTCGAAAACATATTGGTACGTACTGGGGATCGAACTCGTGTCTCTAGACGTGGCCATTACCGCACGAACGTACCCAGTTATGGTATGCGCTATGTCTGCAGTTTAGTCAGATGTTGGTAATCGTGAAACGTCAGAAAAATTATCAGCAGAAAATTATTCAGCGTCATGATGACAAGATAATAATCTGCTTTCATCCACTGAAGTCACAAAAAGAAACTCTGTGGCTCACTCTGTGGTAACATACTTTCGTCATCTTTGCATTCGTCAACATTTTGAATGACATTTTGGATCTTGAATCCACGCCCTTTCGTTTTCACTGTCGACGGTTTAGTAATCGGTTTTACACTTTTCTTGCAAAGTGTTTTTTGCTTCGTAAAAATAATTGTCACGTACAAAACCGTCTAGACATAGCACTCGTATTTCAGTGAGTCTTTTAGTCTTGTGTAGAATTACGGCCGAGACATGGAATGGTTAAACTTAAAAGCCGGCTCAAATAATGTTGTATACAGATTATTCTACTTGGCTATTATGATCTAGTTTAGTGTTGACCCTGGCAGTATCTATCAGTATTTTATTGTTAGGTACGGTATAGAATACTGGATAGCTATTGGAGTAACTCTGAAAGTAGGTTTTCGTTCCATAAAACATTGAAAGAAACTACTTATAGATCGCCCTTAGAAAGGTGAGTCTGAAACTGGATCGTTCCTAGTGAGTTAAGTTTTACTGAATTTTATAATAAAACATGCCAGCTAAATAAAGACAAACCTCTCGGGTCACCATACCACCCGGGTAATCAGCCCATGAAACTTCTTAAAATTCTAGATTTTTTTAAATACTGTATTTATGAAGAATGAGAGACTGTATTTATGAAGTAACATCAAATTGTTACCATTTGTAAGCAAATAAATAAATATGAATATGAATTTTGTCTAATTTGATAAGATTGTATAAAAAGTTTTTTTAAGGTTTTGATGTCCGTTCCAGGTCATTTCTGGCGCAAAGGTTGTCGATGGCGGTTCAGCGCGGAATGCAGCTAGTGTCATGGGCACCTTCGCGCCGGGAGTGTCAAGGGGCGGGCTATTGGACTAAGATGTCATCATGTATACCAGGTGTTACAAAACTACAAAGAAAGCCGAAAGGGTGTGAATCTGCTCGTAAAACTGAACAACTTTCCCCAAAGAACATAGGTCGAAAAACGATTTAAAAAAATCGCATTCCCATACAAAATGTAGATGGTCTCCATACAAAATTTACGGGTTTTTTTGTAACACCGTGTATAGTAATGTAATTGAATTGTAAGGTATATTGTTGTAATTTTTTTGTGTAAAAGATTTTTTTTTACTTTACTGAACTTCTAGAAAAAAAAATTAGGCTGTAAGCCCGAGAGGTTTTGCATTATTCAAAACGTTGTATTAATTAATATTGTATGTATCAAAAATAATAAATAAATAATAGGTTTTTGAAGAATTTTGTTAAGGATTTTTAAACTTCAGCGCCTGGACCTCCAGTGGAAGAAGGAGTGTGGAGCAGCTCTTACATAGGTCTAGAAAAAATGGGACCAGACTAGACAGCCAAAAAAAAAGTAAAGCGAAATCCTTTTTGAGTACCAGGGCACTATATTGCCAAGCAGGTAGCATAACACACTGATATACGCCACTAGGAAGCTGCAAGCGTGTGTTTAGTGATTAAACTGTGACGCGGGATTGCACGGCGGCGCATACGCAGCTTTCTGCTTATGAATTGTGCGTGAAATATTTAATGGGCAACTAAGTATTTATAACTAGAGCAGTTAGATTACCTACCTCATTTTAGATGTACCTGTCTACCTGCTGCTTGTTTAAAAGGAAAGTATTAGTTGCAGTTTTGGGAAATTTAAAATTTAAACAAAATACACATTTTATTGGGCCTTTTCTATTCCCAAGATGTTTTATTTCAAGTTAAGAATTTTTTTTTGCCGCAAAACGTTTTTAAACAATTCGAAAGATATTACCTATTTCGAGTAGTAAGTATGTCTGTAGGTATATTTAACTATGGAATGAAAAATTAATAAAAGTTAAAAAAAACTTTTAACGAATTTTGGTTTAAATGATTATGCAAGACAGTACATAGTTCTCGAAAAAGACTTTTCAACAGTAAGCGTTAATTTCAAAAACGGAATCCCGTGTCGCTATAACTTGAGAACGACTGTACATCAGATTACATTCATCTTTTTTCTAATCTTTTTTATGTTTTCTAATACTTCGTATCACAGAAGGTTCTTACATTAAAAAAAGCGGCCAAGTGCGAGTCAGACTCGCCCATGAAGGGTTCCGTAGCAGCAAGTAACATGTGTCAGTGTTATAGAACCGCCAAAGGCCACTGACTTGGCTCGTGTAACGACTAGATAGTAGCCGCGGTTTACGATTTACGATTTATGACGTATTAAAAAAAAACTACTTACTGGATCTCGTTCAAACCAATTTTCGTTGGAAGTTTCCATGGTAATGTACATCATATATTTTTTTTAGTTTTATCATTCTCTTATTTTAGAAGTTACAGGGGGGGGGGACACATATTTTACCATTTTGGAAGTGTCTCTCGCGCAAACTATTCAGTTTAGAAAAAAATCGTATTATAAACCTCAATATCATTTTTAAAGACCTATCTCACGTATGGGTTTGATAAAAAAAAAAATTGAGTTTCAGTTCTATGTATGGGGAACCCCCAAAATTTATTGTTTTTTTTTTATTATTTTTGTATGAAAATCTTAATGCGGTTCTCAGAATACATCTACTTGCCAAGTTTCAACAGTATAGTTCTTATAGTTTCCGAAAAAAGTGGCTGTGACATACGGACGGACAGACAGACAGACAGACCTACGTTTTTCCATTTGGCTACGGAACCCTAAAAAAATTGCGCAGGGTAGGTGTAGGGTAGATGTTGGGAAAAATGGCAGGACAACATATGCCGGGTCAGCTAGTTTAAATAATAATGAACAAAAATAACGAACCGTTTAAAAATTTAATAGTTCAAAAAAATTCTTACAGTTGTTCAGTTTCATGGGCTACCACCAACCGAGAGCTTTTGTGTTACTTTGCAAACACGTTGTAGATAATTAATTATGAGTATTGCAATGTTGATAGAGCAATACGATAATTATTATGAAAATATCACTAATTGTTTCTAAAACACTCCAATGTTTGCAAATGTTTTGAGAAGTAGTTAAATATTTAAAAAAATAATACCAGTGATTAATGTTTAATGTGTATCTATTTAAAAATAACGTCGGTGGTGGTGGCCTGGAACCGTACCAACGTGTTTTTGAATTTCGAATTCATATGTGTATGGTCCCCTGCCAGGTGGACTGATGACTCGAAGAAGGTCGCTGGTGGTGGCTGGATGAGGAAAGCGGGTGATCGTGCGCTTTGGCGTGCCCTTGGGGAGGCAGCAGTCCAGCAGTGGGCTGCAATAGGCTGATTGATTGATTGATGTGTACGGTTATTAAACGAGCAAGGAAAGAGAAAACATCGTGAGGAAACCTGTAGGTACACATCGGCGAAAAAAATAATGTTGTGTCTAATCTATACTGAGCCAGCGTGTTCGATTAGACAAATTAAATATTTATACACTAAATTACACATTGATTATTGTTACTGATTACGTCTAACAAAACACACACACACAGAGCTTGGTGGCATAATTGGTAATGCGCCTGTTTCTGGCCCGGATAGCCAAGGAGATGCAGGTTCGAGTCCGGTCCAAGATCGACAAAATTTTTCATTTATATATTTTTTTTAATGTAATATAATCTATGTATTGTATATTGTATTTATATATTTACTATATTTGTCTATATATCATAGTTATAGGTTAAAGTAACTTTACATTTCCTTCACGCACTTACTAATGCGTTTCCGTTCACTGTTTCTCTATGAAAAAGAAAGGTTGTCTGCAAGAGATCGCTATTAGCGATAAGGCCGCCTTTGCGCACATTTTATAATAATGTTTTCTTTGTATGTCCCATATGTGTTATGCAATAAAGTGTTACTTACTTACTTATTATTAAATTACACATGTCACGCTCTTAAAAGGGTGAGCAGAGCTCTTAGAAGCTCTAACCAAAACCACGTTTGGAATAAAGGTTAAAATTCGATACAACAAAAATAAACATATGTTTCTTATGTTTCTTAATGCACCAAAAAAATAAAGAGTAAGTTAAGAGTAAGTTTGTTTTATGACCGACAGCCCTGAGAGTGTCTGTTTTTTTATGATATCATACAAGCGATTATTTTTCGCACCAAAATCTTAAGACAAAAGAACTGGAAATCCGCAAATCGCTCCCGGCGCGGGCGCACGCATTAAAGACTGACAACCGATCATAATACACCAACACCTACAATGTTACACCAATACCAACTTTATTTCTTGACAACAAGGCCACATAAAAATGTACTTAGGCACCAGTAAAAGATTTATCTGCAAGAATTGCCAATGAAATTGTTCTTTGTTTGGTATGATGTGAGTTATGGCAAGAGCGTCGGTGGTCTAGTGGTTAGGGCCGCTGCCTCCCGTCCGGGAGACGCGGGTTCAATCCCCACCACGTACCAATGTGTTTTCGAATTTCTAATTAATATGTACGTTTATCTCCACGCTTAGCAGGTGGATTGGAGATCGCAGATTAAAAGGTTACTGTATCAGAGAGCGCTGCTGCCCGTTCCCTGTTCAATATGTAGCCCCTAAGTTGGCTCTTACGACACCCACGGGAAGAGTAGGTGTTGGTGACAAATGTATTCTATTCTGAAAATGTGTATAAATAAATAAATATGACATCTCACACACGGCCATCTGATCCCAAATTAAGCAGTTCTTGTACCATGGCCGTCGAACCATGCAATACGAGTACAATGCCTTGTAATGTGCAAGCGATTTGATTTGACATTTTCTTAAATATATTTACAGTTTTTTGCTGACTCTCACTAAAAAAATGATTTAAGACTTATAAGGATTCTTCTGATCATTTCGTTTTATTAAACATTTTGTCACTGCCGCTACCTCCCGTCCGGGAGACGCGGGTTCGATCCCCACCACGTACCAATATGTTTTCGAATTTCGAATTCATTTATGTACGTTTATTCAACGCTCTTACTGTGAAGGAAAACATCGTGATGAAACCTGCACACTCCTGCGAAGAAATTAAAAGGTTGTGTGTGAAGTAGACCAACCCGCACTGGGCCAGTGTGATCGACTAGGGCCTAATCGCCCTAATACAGAGTAGGCTTGAGCCCCTCGGTTGGGACGTATATGAGCTATTGATGAAGAAACATTTATCTCAAATTCCTATTGTAGTACATACATCTCATAGACAATTCTATGTGTTTCAACTTGCTGTCAACTCATTGACAGTTTCTTTTACAGCTTTCTGTCATAGTCTTTCTTTTAATAAGTGACACCTAAACCGGATTCAGTTAGCATTATTAACTGTCTAACAGTAGTAATTAAATTCTTTGACAGTATCTACTAAAACATGAATAAATTTTCTATTGGATTGGATCCTTACATAATTTTACACGTATCTCTTTATTTTCCTCTTGAGCCTTCGTACGGGACCGTACCCCACATAAACCTAAAACGGTGCGTATTCAAATTAAGTGTTTAAAAATATACTTAAATGGCCTTTTAGCTTAGCAAAGACCCCAAAACCTATATTTTAAAAGCGCCAGTCGGCTTAGGATCTTTGAATTCGGCCGGTTTTCGAACGGGTGGATTATCGTGTCAGAAATGACATACCCAAATTATATACCTGGTGGTCGTATTACAGCAAAAAGAAAAATATCAGGGTTCTTGGCATGGGTTCTATAGCTAAACTATTTTCGCTGCTTCCCATTGAGACAAGGATTTGTAAATAAATATTAGGATTCTTTTTGCTTTTTATAACTTAATCGCAATTTCTATTAAAGTAGAAGCAAGTCGCGAACTTGCTAATGCTATAAATATTAAATATTTTTATATTTTATTTTTGCAGTATAGTTATTTTGAATGTTAGTTTATTGTTTCATATCAAAAACAATAAAAAATACTTTTTGAAAACCATAAAGCTGGATAACGCTGATTACATATAACTTTCATAATTTGAAAATATTTTGAGAAATTATTCCTCCCATGTTTTTCTTCTTGGCGCCAACGACGAACCACGCAAGCCCTGCTGTCAGAATGGGCCAAAGTCTCCAAACTGTTTGGATATATTTTTTGTTATTGTGGTAGATATAAAAGTTAATAAAAAAAAGTTTAGTAGCAGCCCGCATCTTGAGATCGTGGTATTGGTATGACGGGTGACCACAGAACTTTAGCATTATAACTTCGTAAACATCGCCTATTTTATTAAGAGCAAGTAAAATAAATGGCTATAGATGCGAACATAAGACGTTTCAACAGTATAAGAATATTTTTTTGACAAAAGCTAGTGGAATACCTTTTTTCCTCACTTCAACGCACCAAATTCTAGAGCTACCGACTCTATCACTCACCTCCTTAGATCTGCGAAGCGCCTTTAAATCGCTTTCGCGACATAAATACGGAACCCCAAAAAGTATCAAAGAAAACCGCGGCGAGGCGTCAATCACTTGCAAATTTTCGTTCAGTTTCAAAATAAATGTAAAAAAATAAAGGAGATAGTAAGATAGCCAGCGGTAGCTCAGTGTGAGCTTTGAACGCACCGCGCATGCCCGCCGCCCGCGCAAGCGGCCATTTTCTTTCGTGACACGCATTCGAAATTCGAACTGATTTTTTTTTCACAAAAACTATAAAATAGTTTATTTTTCTTTTAAACTTTCTTTTTAAATTGTCGAACTTTTTCAGCCAGTGAGTGAGTGCGACTTTTAGTGGCAGTGTGTGGTTGTGTGACTAGATTTCGATTGATTCGGTAAGTGTAATGGTTTTTCTTGTTGAGTTTCTGCTACCCGCTCGAAATGCGCAGCTTTTCAGGTAAGATAGAGTAAGAAAACCGTTTTGTAGACTGAAAATAAGACTTCGATCAAGTCTGTAAAAGTAGTAGGTTTTTGTTTCAAATATCCGGATTTATTAGCCTAAGTGAGCTATCATATTTCCTTATTTGGTACCTCGCTAAAATTTTTCAGTCTTAATTAGATTTCCTCAATCTTACTCCTAATGAACAGGGTGCGGTGCGGTATTGAATTGCAGATAAGGAGGACCTGTCCACTCTACAATAATAATATAGAATAATATATTAGTAGGTAGGTAGTTAAAAAGAGTTTAACATAAAGTTGAAAAGTGTATGTTGATGAAAACTAATGTTCTGACCTTACTCGAACTATTATCAGCTGGTCGGACAGCACCATTTTTATATTATACATTTTTTGAGTTTTTCAGCCCCTTTTTTCCTTGTAATTATGACTACATTATTATTTAACTATGTACATATAGTATCTGCGAGCAGCGAAAGCTTTGTATGCACATTACATAGAAAATTACTGTATTAGTTTGTACAAGGAACGTTAGGACAAGCGTTAAAGTTTCGCTTCATAAGTTTATGTTGCAACTTGCAACTCATAATAAGTGTCTAATATGAGGATTTTAGACTTTCACTAAGAGCTAAGTAAGTAGTAAACTATTGTTACCGATTTCTGCAGATAAAGCTTTAATATATATTTTTTGTATGAGCCCTATGGCCTATGCTCCCTTACTTCCCGTAAGTACTTCTAGAAATCATTTTCCTAACCATCCATGTACGAATCAAGTTTCGGTTAAATTATAACTTCAATTTTATTATTTTATGTAGTTATTCAATAATTAATCGTAGATGTCAAGGTACAGGCTTCTGCCTTGGTATTAGCTGGCCATGTGTGACAATATTTCCACACATATAAATTACTATATATATATTTATAATTTTAGAAGATTTTAAGCCAGAATTTTTGCATTCGACCCGAATTTTGCTGTTCCAAATCCGATGTCCAAGGTCCAAATTCGATGTTCGATCGCTATCAAAAACAAGGACAGGATGAACTTACTCCTAATATTAGATTTATAGCGGTACTGCTAGAATCGGTGCATTATCTATTGGCCTTATCTTTAAAAGTACTGTAGTAAAAACAAAGTTTATTTAATATTTATGTACCTTATCTTAAACTGCGGTTATAATAAATAAGAAATAGTATTTGCCAGGCGGACCCTTTTACACATAATGAATTAACTTCGATCTTTAACCCAAATCTTAATGTTGGATTTAAAGATTTTTTCTTTTCTTCAACTATTATGCCCGAGACACACGAGGCTAGTTATTTAAGCTAGGATAGCAAGCTAGTGCTAGTGAGCTAGCACGCCAGTGACTATCATAGATGCTAAACATACACCTTTCCCATAAATCTTCAAAGTGAACGGTCCTACGCTATTTGCATCCACTGGCGCCCAGCAACCTTCACCAAGTCTTCTGTTCACCTTGTGGGAAGCCGTCCAACACTACGCTTTCTGGCCCGTGGACGCCATTCGAAAGCCTTTCTTCACCATGGGTTATCGGTTCGTCGATCTATAATGCACGCCCATTGCAGCTAACTAGCTGCACCATCAATATTATCATGTAAACAACTCTAGCTTAAGCCGAGCCAGGAATGGCTGGCTATTCTAGCTTAAAAAGCTAGCTTCATGAAGAATCAGATTTAACAAATATATTTTTTATGGCTGATGCTTATTTGCCATTCAGCCAGTATAAAGTTATCTTTATTGTAAAAGTGCGAAATCAAACTTCAGTTTTGTCTTTCTCGTTTTTCGTGTTTTATGCACTGACAACGCTGTCATCTTTATTCGGAATGCACCTTAGGTGAATAATGAATAACTATCACCAGATTTCCTATGATAAGCTTGACATTTATAAAGTTTTCAACCATTGCGGTCTTATCTTGGAATCAAAGAGTTTCCGCTGGAAGATACGCCGACTAATTAAACTGAGGTGTGAAATGTTAGGAATTTTATTACGTAAATACACCAGTCATTTGTTTTATTCAAATAAATGAATCCATACATTTGTCATTGAATTGGATGTAGAAAGCTGAAGATACGGTCGAGGAAAAAAACAGGATATCGTATTATTTTCTTTTTTGTGTCTTCGACTGGGAAATATTTTGATGTGATATGCACCGTGTAAATAACACTCTCTTTTTGTCAGCTTCTGTCTACAATCAGATCGAATCCTCAGAGAAACAAAAGACGATCGCTTCGCCGAGGCGACGCGCGTCTGCAATAATAGGGGATCGGACTGTTCACCATATTTTATGAATTTACTATATTCTATGATTATTTTTAAAATATAGATGAGTAGCAGACGATTCGCGAAGAAAAAAACAGAATCGGTTGAAAAACTAATTTACAGTGATTTTTTAAAGTTTCAATATGTCTGTCTCTTTCAAAAATGATTTTTTGTATGGAGATTATTATGGCGTTACTAACAAATGACGTCACAAGTGGGTATGTGCCTCTCTGTCTTATCTTGAATTTCAAACCTTTATAACTCGGTCAATTTTAAAGATAGAGAAAAAATTCTTTTAGTGTTCGATAGCAGAAACTAAGAAGTTTGGATTTATAAAATAAATAAAAAGTAGTCCGATCGCCTATTGATCGAACCCGATCTGTGACTGTTCTTCTTATTTTGTGTCAGTAGCTTTCCTGCTCTACGTCTACAAATGGCCGAAGAGACATCTTTACTTTACTTTAGGCACCGTTAAGGCACTGCTTAGGGCGCGTTTCGAACTTAGGTACGCGGTTTATATGTGGGTTGTGGGCTTCGATCACAGAGTCCCTTCTGTGATCGAAGGTTGTGGGTGCATAATTACGCAGATTGTCATAAAGACATAACTTATTGACATACCTTATTTAATTTGGTGGTTTCGTATAAAATCTGTGTTCGAATCTAAACGCGCCCTTACTCTACAAGTGCGTATGTTGTGAACTCATTTCCTCTATCCAACAGATCACACGTTTTCGTCTTTGTAACTTAAGCAGTGAAATTGCAAATATTTTTCCTTGCTCGTCTAACAACTGCTTAACTAAATAATCATGCCTAACTCAGTTAATCACTTGCCTACATAACGTAACTTGTTAAAACGAGGTTGGTTTGTTGATTAGGTATTTCGTATTACGCGATGTTTAAAGAAAACATAAATTTAAGTACTTATAAAAAATATCAAGTTAAGTTCTATTAAAATTAATTTATTAGTTTTATAAGCAACTTAAAAAAACACGTTTCCAAATGTCCACTCCAGGGAGAATGTTTTGGAGTAAATAAATTAAACAACTTGTTTCAGATATTTTCTGTTTTAAAAATTTCATACTTGCCTTGCCCCATGGCTTTCCTGGAATCATCTTTCTCTTCGGACAATCAGAGGAATTGATTCCTAATTAAACCTATTGCTACTGTATAGCTACAGGAAATCAGTCAATACCAAGTTAGATTAAGTTAAGTGCCTTTCACAGTCGCCGCCCTGCTGCTGGCCAGACCTGCAGATTTTTAAATCACTCAGAATGGAACCGCACGTTTCGCGAACTATTACCACCTGAATACAGGCTAGATTAAGACCCACGGCTAGTTTCATTCAGTCTCATAACGGGATTAAGCTTATGGATGGTCAGTGGCAACGGGTGGTACGTTACCTATCGGAACCAGTCCAGTTTGACGACATCAGCTACGCCATTCAGGAGTTATTTGCATATAGGCATCAGGTCGCGGCTATAATTTAAGTATTATAGTATCTAGTAGGCAAGGCTATAAATTTAATATTGCCTGTGCTGTATCTTCGTAAGTTGTGATGGTGGATCTCGCAGTATCTTTATGAAAGTAGCTAAATATTCTGTAACTGTGTTATCTATACTATTATTATAAAGAGAGAAGTCCGTACTGACTGACTGACTGACTGACTCATCAACGCACAGCCGAAACTACTGAAGCTAGAAATACCATATTTACACAGTAGGTTACATTTATGGCGTAGGCAAGCAATGAGAAGGGATTTTGAAAAACTCCCCCTCCAAGGGGGGAAAAAGGGTTCAAGTTTGTATGAAAGTCCGTCATTTTAAAAGTTGGGATCATGAAAATTTAGACTGCGATTAATAAATAATTTGACACGTGTTTTAGCATTTTATCAAAATCCTTATTTTGAGGGGAAACGTAGGGATTAAAATGTTTGTATGGAAAGTCTGTAATTTCTAAAGGTAGGAACTTGAAAATTTGGATTTAGGCTGAGATCAATAAATCATTTGACACGTGTTTTAGCATTTTATCAAAATCCCTATTTTGAGGGACAGAGTAGGGATTAATTATTTGTGTGGAAAGTCTGTCATTTCTTAAGGTAGGAACTTGAAAATTTGGATGCAGACTGAGATAAATAAATCATTTGACACGTATTTAGGTACTTTTTCGAAATCCCTATTTTAAAGTGGAAGCAGGAATTAAATGTTTGTATGGAAAGTCCGTCATTTGGGATGGGATCATGAAAATTTTGATTTAGACTGCGATTAATAAATAATTTCGCACGTGTTTTAGAATTTTATCAAAATCCTTATTTTAAGGGGAAAAGTAGGGATTAATTGTTTGTATGGAAAGTATGCAATTTCTAAAGGTAGAAGCTTGAAAATATGGATTTAGGCTGAAATCAATAAAAGATTTGACATGTCTTTTAGTATTTTATCAAAATCCCTATTTGAGGGGGAGAGTAGGGATTAAAGGTTTTTATGGAAAGTCTGTCATTTCTTAAGGTAGGAACTTGAAAATTTGGAATTAGGCTGAGATTATTAAATATATTGACACATATTTTGCACTTTTTAGAAATCCCTATTTTAAAGGCAAAGTAGAGATAAATGTTGTTATGGAGAGTCTGTAATTTCTAAAGGTAAGAACTTGAAAATTTGGATTAAGACTAAAATTAACAAATGATTTGACACGTGTTTTAAGCATTTTTTCGAAATCCCTATTTGAAGAGGAAAAAGGGATTAAATGTTTGTGTGGAAAGTCTGTCATTTCTAAAAGATAAGAACTTTAAAATTAGGATGCAGACTGAAATTAAAAAAATATTTGACATGTATTTAGGTATATTTTCGAAATCCCTATTTTAAAGGGGAAGCAGGGATTAAATGTTTATATGGAAAGTCCGTCATTTCTAAAGGTAAGAACTTGAAAATTTGGATTTAGGCTGAGATTAATAAATTATTCGATACGTGTTTCAGCATTTTATCAAATTCCTTATTTTGAGGGGGAAAGTTGGGATTAAAATGTTTGTATGGAAATCTAAAGGTAGGAGAAAAATTGGATTTAGGCTAAGATTAATAAATATTTTAACACGTATTGAAGTATATTTTCGCAATCCCTATTTCATAGGGAGAGTAGGTATTCATGGGAAGTTTGTCATTTCTAAGGCAAGAACTTTTAAATTGTTATTTGTAGGAAATTGAAAATTTGGATTAAGACTGAGATAAATAAATCATTTGATACAGAGATAGAGAGAGAGAGAGAGAGAAAACATTTATTTCATGACAGTACAACACACGTGTTTAAGTTTTTTACGAAATCCCTATTTTGAGGAGGAAGCAGGGATTTAATGTTTGTATGGAAAGTCTGTAATTTCTAAAAGGTAAAAACTTAAAACATTGGAATTAGACTGAGATTAATAATTCGTTTGATACATGTTTTAGTATTTAGTCTTAGTTTTAGTCTTAGTTACTTGAATAAATGATTATTATGGGGAAACTTCTTCAGTTCACCTTTAAGGGGAAAATGATTATTATTATTATTATTATTAGCATTTTATCAAATTCCCTATTTTGAGGGGAAAGTAGGGCTTAATGTTTCTATGAAAAGTCCAGTTCTAAAGTTAGGAAATTGAAAATTTGGATTTAGACTAAGATTACTAAATGATTTGACACGTCTTTTTGGATTTTTTTGAAATCTCTATTTGAAAAGGGAAGTAGGGATTAAATTTTGTTTGGAATATCAGCCATTTTTAAAGTTAGGAACTTAAAAAATATAATAATACTGAATTATTCGGTTCGAGTTCCAAAATGTTTTTGAAATCCCGACTTAGAGTAGGTATTTAAATAAATGATAAAAAACGAGCCTCCTCCATCTTGAAGTTGGTTAAAAATGTGTTAAACTATTAAATTTATCTACCCGTGCGAAGCCGGGGCGGGCCGCAAGTAGGTAATATACACCGTGATATGTCACTGGTTGATACTCGTTAAAGGGAATGTTCAGGTCATCAAGCCGAACAAATTTCCCCAAGGAATATGGGCTGTAGAACGACTTTAGTTGTTTTCGGATCATTACTTACCTGATATGTTTAAAAAAATGTAGTTTCTCAAGTTACCGGTCTTTTTCCATTTTGAGTGGTCATTTAGTAATACTCAAAGATTTTCCATGAAATATATTCATCACTAGTTCGTAGCAATAAAAATTAACTGTAGTCGCTTTGCACGATATTAACTACTTTTAAAAAGTAGGTCATGTTCTTACCCAGTAACCAAGTACTATAAATACCATTTACGAAGGTACTTTTATTAACTTAGATTGTTTGTCAATGAACAAACAAGAAAGCACAAATATAAACACCAAACCAACGGAGTTAAATACCGGAAAACACAAACTTATGCTAAATCTGTTGAGTTTCTAATTCCACATCAAACGGTCAATATTTAAGAAAAGATGTAAAACAAGTAATGCCTGACTCAAAACATACTAAAGACAGGTTGGAATAAAAACAAATGATTGTAATGAAAAGAACAGGTAGTGTTTCAACAGCAGCTCATATACGTTCTCACCGAGACGCTCGAAGAGTACAAATAAAACGAAGGGCAAATAGAAACAATTAATTTTCTATTTATGAAAAAAATACAGTTAAGAACAGAGACACCAACTCCTGAAACAGTAAAAGATCTAACAATGATTCAGAATAAATAATACAATTGAAGAAACAAGACTAAAATATAATAAATTCACAAACTTGATTAATTGGGGATAGAGTTTTGGATACCGTGCTTCTAGTAGTTATCATCATTGCGTCAAAACGATTTGTCAAATGATGGAGTAGTAAATTTAAAGAGACCGTACCGAAGCATTTTTTTTATTGCAAAGTTTTAAGGTTGATGATGTTAAAGTACCAATAGTAGCTGTGAAACAAACAAAGACTGTAAGAGAAAGTAGAGTAGCAAGAAAACCGTATATCGGCACTCGTTTGATGTGATCGCTCTGAGATCGCGTGTCAGCATCCCAGTATTCACAGTAAGTTATGCGCTATAGTCCAGAATGCCGTAACTTCGTCATTACTGATGAGGAATTTCATTAAGGCCAAATTTATATGATAATTTGTCGATATTAAGAGCGGCTGGGCTATCCGATGTCGTCATAGTGATGAAGAGTCAGTTGCTTGCTATGCTCAAAGTAGATATCTGGTCAATACTGTCGGTAGTCAAGGAATCGTAAAAATATCGTTAATTAAAAACGTCGTCGTGTTGTAAATACCCCTTTAAAGTATGTCTCTTTTAAAGCTACCATCACAACTTACAACTCAAAACAACTCAACTCAGTTCAACCCCGAAAGCGAAAATTGTAGTATTGATCAAAAATGCTCTGCTAGATAAGATAAGATAAAAATATCTTTATTCGAAGTAAGATTTAACAAAATAATTTTTCGACGTTAAAGCAAGATGCTAAAACTAGGTTGCACCAAACTTGATCCAACTTTTCACAATCGCACTGCGCAAAAAAATAGACGAACTAAATATAGTGAAAGAGCATAAAGGAATCACAAGGACATAGACAGACAGACAAGCGGTGAGAACCCTGATATAGACCACACTATTTTAGACTGAAGATGTATTAGTGACAGCACTAACGCGTGCATTAGCGACACAATATGCAGTACTTAAAGCCACTAAGGACGTGGAATTCGTATTGCAACAACTGTTTCATTTGAAAATATAACTGTAACTTTCAAATGTGTGGTTGTCGAGGTAGATACATGCCACGTGCCTTGTATTATACTTATAAGTATAAACGAAATGTTTCTGTTTTTTTTTACACTTTGGCTATTAAGAGTAGATTGATGGTTTTTTACCATACATATAAAATATGAGTAATATAGGTATTTTTACAAATTACAATATGTTCCTTTAAGTTTAATATTATCTCAATCATGGCCAATAAAAGTTATTGAAAAGCGACTTTTATTTAAGTCATTCAGTTACATAAAGAAAAGTTTAAACTTAGATATTTTTCTAGCTTTTTCAACTTTTTCTCAAGTATTACCTATTCAGAAAGGTTACCTACTTATTACCGCTATCATCTCTTCACACATTATCATATCTTCCGTTGTATCATCTTATGCAGAAATAACAGTACAATTAAATCCCACATGCACTGTGCACTAAAAAACTAATGTCACAAAACAAAACAGCAGTGTTGAATTCAGCCAATTCTTCGGATGTTTGTGTGAAACGTCAGTTCTATTGTCTCTAAGTGGTTTTGATTGGCACCAGTCCACGCCCGTGGCTTGCTTGTGGCGTCTACTGTAAATAGCTCGTCGATTTACACCGACAGACTGGTTTTTATGTCTATGTCCGCGATGAATGAGTTGTATCGCATCAGTTTTTGCTTCTATGACATGTTGATGGCTGATGTTATGAGTCTGAGATTTTGCCAAGCCGTATAATTGATTTAGTCAATAAGCATGTTCATTATTAACAACGTTTTGTTTCGCGATAGTTATTTTGTAGATATTTTTTATTATTTGCTTCAAATACTAAGACCTCATCTAAATTATTACAAAAGGCTTTTTTTTTACTTTGTATAAAACGTTTTCCTACCAATCAATGCCTGCCACTATAGACCAGTTTCTGTAATGCATCAGTCTGAGTTCAGTCTTCATCAGCACTCTCTCTTCTAGCTTCATAATCATCATCAACTTACCCCATATCATCAATCCTCTCTCTTCTTTATCTACAATCTTATCAAAAATTTATCTCCCAATATTCGATTCGACGTGTTTTCATTAGGGTCCCGTATAAATAAACGTTATTAGCTCTCATCGCGTGTAATTAATATGCAACGAGATTGCCAGAGCAGGCACCGGCTGGACGAGTTTTGTGTTCGGGTGTGTGGTTTGTAGTTTTGCCATTGAGAGAGGCTGAAGAAAACTTTTGGTATATTTTTTCTAAAGCACAGTTGATTGCATGCGGTGTTGATACCTTATTAATTTGAAAAATATGTTGCCGCTTTATTGTTGACAATAGCAGTACGTAATTTTATTTAGTTATTAGCTTCGATTTTATCGAAGGTTAACCATGTCAATAATCTCGCGGGTCGAAATCGACTTTACTATGATACCTACACAATTATTGTGATTTTGATATCATTAAACTTATTGCAACCATTTATGAAAAGTGTAACCGACTACCGTACATAAAATGTACAAGAATATTAGTAAAATAATTTTGTTGCTTTAAATAGGAACGCTTATTTATGTAGTACGTAATAAAATCCAAAGTGTTTTATGAAATAGTACCAACTTATATTTAAGTAATATATAAAAACTTGATTACTTCATTAAAAAAAAACACAGATATTTCAGATATTTCGAATTCAGCTACTTCTTTAAACTATACAATTATGAATACTAAAACAGTCGGACAGCAGTTAATGAAGCTAGTACTAAATCCAGGAGCTTGTGGAACAAGTTTTGTTAAGATAAGTGAAAACAGACCCATTGGCGATTGCAAATTACTTCGGATTCGTTATTTGTACCCAGTGGGTACTAAGCACGCAAGCCAAACCCAGACTAACCTTGCTATTCGTTTCTGATCTAGCTCTTTAGAAAATCTGATTGATTGTCTCATGAATATTGGAAATTGAGTCTTTACTACTACCTATTTTTTTAAGAATAGCATGAGAACATTGAATATTTGGACAGATATCACACTTATTATGAATTATTTAAAACAAAAAATCTTCATAAAAATCATCATCATCATCATCATGATCATCATTACCGTCTCCTCTGTCTATTATGACTGTACCACCAAGATTTACACTTCCATATTAATTGCAATAAATATTTTTGTATGCATATGAATCATTTCAAAACTTTTACAACCTATCTCCTTATTTTATTCCAACCGATTGCTTCAATCGACGCTATCATTAGTTCAGCCGATAAAACCAACAAAGCGGGAGATTGACGCGTTTTTAACAAGACGTTCAGCGTTCATGCAATATGCATGCGGCGTGTGGAGGATGTCCGTAATCACGAGCCCGACAAACCTGTGAGCTGCGCCCGAGACGGTATAGGGCTGTCGAATAAACCTGCTCAAATAGAATTCCACTCGGACCATTCACAAGACAGTTTTGACGTTTCTATACAAAGCATCAGAAAGTGATCCAAAACTGCAGCTCAACTAACGATTTCAGAAGCGCATCACCTCTGAAGCAAATGCTAGGCTCCTTTGTCCTTTTTCAATTTCTAAATTTTAGTGAAGCTGATTTTTGGTAGAGATTTGAAATGATGCAAGCAATGGTGGTATAAAAAATGTTAAAATAAGAAATTGGATACTTTTTTTTAAATTAGTTAATGGGCTTACTCTTGACCACAATCAGGTCCGCGAGGGACGAGATGCGGTCGATGATGGAACGAGTTCATTAATCTACTTTGTCATACATTTATTATGAAGAATTTGAAATTCAGAATTATGATAAGTAAAGTAAATTAGCTAATCACTCGATACAAGTAATATTTTGAGAAAATTATAATAAGATGGAAAAGATAACCAAATAAAAACGCCATTAACTAAACTTTTTGTAAAGATGAAACTGGGAATATTTTCTACTAATTTCGTAGATCCAACCTGTACTTTATTCTTACTATTTTTAAAATAGCCAAATACAAGAACATGTCCACTCTTGAAAGCATACTTTGTAAATACTTTGACAGTTGTAAAGTCGCCAGTCATATATTGCTTGAAATAGACTATAAATTTAATACAGATGCAATTAATAACATTAATGTAGTAGCTAAAAGCGAGTATGTTGCATTCAAGTTTATGATGCGCAGAGCCAACCTAAGGTTAGATATGACTATTGACTAGAGTATCACGGTAGGGTAGAGCAAAGACTAGATGGTAGATGTAATTTTAACTATAGAAGTAGTAAATGATAGTATTTATAAACGTGAAAATATATTTGGATGTTTAGATGTTTGAATGTTTGTTCCACCTTCACGCTTAAAGTACTCAACGGATATGGATGAAATTTGAAATGGAGATAGTTTGTAACTTGGATTAGCACATAGGATACTTTTTACGGGAAAAAGTTTTATTCCTACGGGAAAATCTTACACAACGTGAGCTTAGCCGCGGGCGGTTTAATAATGATAAATATTAAAAAGATATTTTCAAAACAAGCATGAATAAGTAAAATAAGTATGATAATAACTAAAATTGAACAAAGTAATTTGGGATTTTAACAATACAATCAAGAATGGCAAGAAACAAAGCTGTGAAGATTTTAGAAGTGTTTATAAGAAATCTCACCAAATATTTAATAAAGTATTCCTTTCGTCTCGTAAACAAAATAATGTACTATTCAAATTCAAAAATTCAAAATTCTTTATTTCTTTAAATAACAGTACATTATTAGCTAGTGGCCGGTGTCTCCTTGTAGGCTTAAGATGCCTGTGTTAGGAGACACCGCTCTTCCATCTTAGTCGTATAGTAGGTAGGTACTAAAGTTAACAATAAAATATTAATAATATTAATAAATATGTGGGGAAATCTACACACACCGCCATTTGATCCCAAACTAAGCAGAGCTTGTACTATGAGTTCCAGACAGCTGATATACATTACATAAATAGATAAATGCATACTTATATAGATAATAAAGAACAACCAGGAGAGGAACTGTTGACTGGTTTGCCCTACGACAATTACGTCTCGGGATCGGGTTTTTGCACAATACAATACTCTTATTATACGATAATAGTATCTTGTCCACAAACCAGTCAACAGTTTCTCCATGTGCGTGTGTGTGAGTATGCGTAAGTAAGTTTGAGTGTGTGTGTGTGTATGTGTGTGTTCTTATTTCGGAATTTATTGTATATGATATTAATTAGTGTTATGTTTATTGTTCCAATAAAAGTTCTATACTACTATTCATTCAGGAGGAACCACATGTCAGCTTTTTGTTCCCTTGTCCCTTGCCATTCGGAACAGCAACTGCAGCTACAGCTGATTTATGTGAATAGGAGAGGTTCAATCAATGCATTCTGAAAATATTTGCCTACATTTTGAAATATTTGTCATTTAGTCAACCCTGCTCGCATTTATCAGGTAATATTAAACGCGTCGTGGGACATTATCGCCGGCATAATTGCAGGGCTGCCTCACCTCCCTTGCGATTGGAGACTGCGGCCCGACTGTTGGTTTTACCTGGAGAACTATCTTCAAAACACTCTTATGGTCAGATGAATAATTTGTGTTATTTTTTACTTTTATCATGTGAGGTAACCGATCTCACAAATTCTGGTGTCAGGGATGTAAAGCTCAAATAAAATAATTTAAAAAACTGGTAACAGTATTGTAATGCCGCCATGACATGATTTTATAATAGGTAAACACACTATGGTGGACTTGCTGCGTCGATAACAGATGATGTTATTTTATTTGTGAGCCCCACCACCAGGAAGATCGCATTTGTTTTGAATAACACGTAAATATTTACGTTTATCAAATTTACATATTCTTTACAAAAAATGTTAAAACCAAAATATCACTTACAGGATGATGCCAGTATTTATTTTTATTTTGTCCTTTTATCCCTTTGATACTGTTTTTGAAATCCTTGGATCGATTCAAAAATTGATCCCCTGATCATGCGCCGTCATTATACGGTGATGCGATAAAACGCGTAATCGCAATTAGGTCGTTTTTGAATGGCATGTTTGACGCACTCATGGCCTAAGGCGCTTACTCGGGTTCTGTGTGAGAAATTGATTTTACCATATTTTTTATCATGATCGGTAAGGAATTCATTTTAAAATGAACATAATATTTGTCGAAAATAAGTACTAAGTATAAAAAACGAGGGTTGGTGGTAGAGCCTTCCCGTTTGAAAGGTGGTTTGATTCCCACCACGTAGTAATGCATTTCCGTTTGTGGAATTTATATGTACCTACTTTTATTCGACGCTTTTGTAGTAAGTAAAATAAACATCATGCGTGAGGAAACGTGCACACACCTACGAAGAAACTCAGAAGTGTGTGACCAACCTGCACTGGGCCAGCGTAGTCTTGTAACTCCCCGACCCTAATGTAAATTAAAACTATGTAGAACAACGTGTGTCTGTTGTAAGACATAGAGAAAGTTATAATAAAGGATTCGAGACGAATTAAGAGATTTTTTGTTTTTTTAATACGTTCTTGTAATGAATTTTTAGAATTTTAATACGTTCGTGTAATGAATGTTTTTAATTTTATTACGTTCTTGTAATGAATGTTTTTAATTTTAATACGTTCTTGTATTGGACATTTTTGATATTTCTAAAATTAATAACTCAGAAACTAAAAGAGATAATGCAAAACTAAATGCATACTTGGGGTGCATAGACTGAGATACGTTCGCATTGTGAGTTTCAGAAATATCGAACAAGTTTAGGAAAAGGGCCTGTTGACCTAGCGCGTACCGTCGTTGCGTATCGCCAATATACATGGTGGGAGGCAGTCGGCCGTCTAGGAATAGATGGCTGGCGGAACGTTAAGTTCAAGAAAATTGACATTATTATAAAAGTGCAAAAATAGACTAATATAAGTCTATACTTGGAAAACCAAGTGAAATAATTGCCGAACCTAAAGTCGCAGGCGCTGCACAGCCTCTCACTGCCTTTCGACGGGATTTCGGTCCCTGAAGACTGGCGTGCTGCCTGTTTGATATGGGAACGGTTAGTTATGCCTCTATGGATGACATATCCCATCCGAGATGGTCAAAAATGAAAATCAAGGGAATCATAGGCTTGACGCACCTGGATGACCTAATGAAAGCGGACACGGCCGCTGGATCAAACTGATCATATAATGCACTATATTTGACCATCTCATAGAGAGCCCTTATCTGACGCATGAAGACGAGGTATAACTATCGCTGCTATGATATTGTTGGCATTGCATGTCTAGCTCTGAACCGCTGATGTATGGGTCGCATCCTAGGCGTGATAAGTACACTAAGTTTACCCCCGATAGTGGAGTTAACAATATCTTAGTGGCTACCTTCAAGACGCAAGTCTGTGGAGAGATTTCCGTATCTGACCTATGAAGATGTGGAGTAACCTTCGGGCTGCTATGAATGCCGCTACCACTGTATGTCTAGCTCTGAACCGCTGATTGACCGAAGACGCATACAGCGACTTGAATACATAGCCGCGGATGGGGACTTGTCCACAGGCGTGCGCGGTGGACCTCAGACTGAATAGTGTCGATGATGGTCTTTCAAGTCTTAACCCCGATAATGGAGATAGCGGAGGACATAGTGGGTTCCTTCAAGACATAAGTCTGTGAAGAGGCATACTGGAACGAGTTTATTAATTGAGAACGAGAAACGGGACGTGGACTGCTCTGGCTGATATCATCATGTATGATTTATTACTGAATCAACTGTGCGATGTAATATCGACACATATGGTTGCAAGGGGAGGAGGCTCATAGTCCAGCAGAGGACTGGACGAGCGATGATGAAGGCTGTAAAGCTATATTCAGAGCGATAGCTGAAATGAGTCTTTAGATTCATATGCGGTCTCAGGCACGGAGACGCGCGGCGGAGATATATATATATGGAGATATGAAGTTGGAGCAGATCTGCCCTGGCAGTACCGTTCAGATAGACGGAGATCCAGTATGCAGGAGCAATCCAGATATGAGACCCACAGTCAGTAGCAGCTGTGAGGTCATCCCTTCGAGCTTGCTCGTTGGAAGATGGTTTACCATCATAGGCGCTGGTTCACGTGTGGACTATCCTATAAACACACCCTTGAACGCAATACGTTGGACACTTCGGTGGAAGACGGGATTAGCCTCCCAAAAGGTTACCACAGCGGCTCAGCCGTATCGGGAACGCTACGGCTAGTATCGATTGGACGTAGTCCACTAGCTTCGGCTTACCACGAGAAGCTTATGCTTTCTACGATGGGACTTCGGTCTCCTTCCATCGCTTAAGGCGCACCGGTCGGACCAGAGTCCGCTGTAGACAATCCTTCGGGGTTGTCTATTATTTTAACCTTTTTCCTACACCTCTGTGGTGAGGGGAGGACAGGAGCATTCTGAAGGACAGAGTGGGAAGTGACTCACAGAGAGCGCGTTGGTGGAGCGTTTATTCTCACTCGTCTCGTAAATGCTTTAACAGTTGGTTTGCTGTAAAGGTGTGAGCGTATCGGGTCTTTGCTGCTAGACTGCTGTCTTGCTCGGGATCTGGGGTTTTAGCAATCAACTAGCTGAAGGAACTAAAACTAGTTCCTTCGTCAGGGCTGGATCTTGCTGGATCTTGCTGGATCCCTTGTGTGATGGTAGTATGGAAGACACAGAGAGATTATGTAACTGTATTTTTCAATACGGTTGACATAGCTTAAGGAAAAGGGTATCCCGGTGCGTAGAGCTAGGATGGTCGTCTCCAGGAAGTATCATTAGAGAAACTTGGTTATTGATCATTCTGTTGAGGAAATGCCCCTCAACGAAAGTTCCTCTAAGAACTAGAAGTTCTATTCAGAACTACAGACGACACACCCGTCGCCGGCTCTAAGGACTCGCTGAGGCAGTCCTGGAGCCATCCTTTTATACCTTTTAAATTACATATATCATGTAATAATCCTTGTGTTCCATTTCAGGAATCTGGGCTCTTATTGCAGAAGCAATAAACTTCGAAGAACTTTTCAGAATACGAAGTTAGTATTGTTTAATAAAGTCTCTGGGATTTCCTGGTGACTTTATTCTTTCAGTCCGCGAACATGGGTAATCAGGAGTAGGCTGCTTGCCGGCTAGCAACTGATACTCCTGTGTTCGGGCGAGAGATAGGGACAAATCAGTATATAGGAATAACATAGAAGTTGAGTAGGCGACTCTATGTGTAATTCCGCAGTTAGAAAACATAATATAAAGACGATCACATTGTAAATTTCTAAAAGAGTTTGGGTTACTCTCACAACGTAGAAAGGATCTGTTATTAGATGATCAACGGCCAATTTTGATTATTATTTTTAGAGATGAGATGTTCAGTTACAGTCTGATTGCCCTAATAGGGAACATGCATATAAAAAATATTAGATTTTTTCATGATCGATCTGAAAGTATAGAAAAATAGAATACTGACAGTCAAAACAGAATCGAAATTGATCGAAAAACAAACTAGTTACAACAAAACAAATATATCTGTCCCTCTTTACGAAAACAAAATTTTCTATGGCAGATGTATGGCCCGGGACACATATTATTATGACGTCACATGTCTCGTTGGATCTCTCTGTCTAACCATCAACTTTGAAGCCTTATAACTTTGTTCCTGAGCAAGATATTTGGAAAATTAGTTTTTATGTGTTTATCTGGAACTTGAAATATTTCGATTAATGAATATAAAAAAAATGTGCATGTTCCCCTATTCAGGGTAAGCTCGCACATCTCGTTAGGGACGTATATAAGATGACAACAACATGTATTAAAAACACTGAATGCAAAAATTCGATTTGCATTGAAAATCTTGATAACAACTTTACACAAGTTATTTTAATTAATGTCTTTAACACTATTTCCTCATCATTTCACGCTCAATAAGCTAAACTGTTCTTTGAAGCTAAATAAATAGTAAGCAATGTCAAACATAGTGAGATCTTACACCAAAAAGACCATCATTTAAGACCTCTTCAGTCCAAATCCAAAATCATCTACTAATGGTATTCTAGAGATCTATGAAGACTGGTTTAATCCGCGCAATAAAATATTTGGCTAACATCCAAATTAACCTAAAAAACCGCAACGGTCAGAGAATGTTTAATATGTCTAATCTCGTTGGTTTCATTATTAGATTTAGGGACTTCCTGCCTGAACCAATAAAATAGCTTGTTATACATGATGTCATCAATGTATAAGTACTAGGTTACCGACTTTGATGATATCACAACACTCTGAATTTCTTCTTGTCCCTCCACACAATCCCGATCATAGTTTATAAAATAAATAAATTAGATACTCTATATTTTCAGTCATACCATATTTCTTCAAACATAATGTACTTAAAGATAAGCTCATCAAAAGACACGAGTTGCATGAACGCAAGTGATCAAGTCGAAACCTTGGAAAATTTCAGGAAGAAAGCAACTTGGACCATTTCGAGACTTGGAATTGATCAGGTCTATCTAGTATCAACGTAACTGATGATAACAGATATACAACTTTTGCATTCATATTATTAGTAGACACAGACGCGATTCCGAGAATCTCGTATTGTGATTGTATAAATATAGTGACAGTTAACGATCGTCACTATTAGTGACACGTTCCTTACTGAAATAGATCAGCTATTTGAAGATGGCAGTATGTAGCTTTTCAATGGTTTAGCCGAACGTCTAGAACAATTCGATTACATTGATATTGCAAACGATGGATATTATCTTTATAAAACCTTCGGAGGTGCAACCGTTGCAGTTGCAAGCAAAAGTTCGTACGTAACGATGTGTTTTCAAACGAAACCATAAAAGATATAAAAAATTAAAGATTATCTGGAAAATCAACCAATACTAGATGTCGTAGTTGTGGTCTAGTTATCCTCTGTAAAATCTCTGACTCTGCCACAGTGAGGTAATAAATGAATAGGTATGATAAAATGCATAAGAAAGGTATAATAAAAAGTTACATAGCGATCAATGTTTTACGCAGTAAAGAAAAAATAGTCAACATACAATCTGAAATTAGTTAATTTAAGCTATTAATAAAATGTAAAACTAAAACCACGAGAATGGATACAAGAATTTTCCAGCGTATTAAGATGTTTTGTTAGAGATTTAAATTCCAAAGTTGTATATTTCTTAGTAAAGTTATAGCTAATTCTCGAATTCTTACATCCTTGTATCAATGTTCTGAATTAATTTTTCGCATTCACAATCAACTTTAAGATTGTAATTTAATAGGCTATTAAAATTAATAGTTCGAACTGAAGATTTCTAACAAGCACAACTAACCTATATTAGTTCGATATTTTTAAATTTATAGTTATATATTATATTATATTATAGAAACAGGCTCAAGGTGCTTGCGACATTACTTGGCTCACTTAAATTAGTATTTTGTCTCTCAGCAGTTTAATTATTATGATCATAATTGTTATAATGATCATCATTTATAGTTCTCAGAATCAATCTATATAATCCAGTTTGCATTTTCCAAAAATAAAATATGCTAACATCCACCTAATTAGTTCAAAATTCTGCAATATAAGATATCTTACTAAATGTTCTTGACTCTCAATATTATTGTAACTAATTTGGTCGTTAGTATGAAATTTATTGATTATGTATTTGTAGACGCTGCTTTGTTTAACTTATAAGATGAATTAAGATTATTAGGTTATTCTGTGTTCAGTATTTCTGATTGTATCTAGATGATATATTTTATGGCCTCAACAGCTACTTATTTAATGTAAGTTTTAAATAATAGAAGGTAACCGGATGTAGTACCTTATTTTAAATTAAACTAGGTATTAAATAAAGCAAATAGTTAATATTAGGAATCTTTCGTTCTTTTTAATAAATGCGTTAATTTAAAAAGAATTTACTGCATTGATATCCTACAAGTTTCTAAACATCTAGCTTATCTATTTCTACCTATATCAACAATCCTACCGTCTAACCATTGAAATAATAATTTATTGTAGAAGCTCCACATTATTAGTCGGATAAATGGAAATATATGAAAATTCAGTCAATCTCTGCAATTTTCCAGTTTAAAGCAATCCTCATCCAATAGTTTTCCTTGCACTGACTTCCGATCAACAGCTCATACTCGTAAATACGTTCCCACGGAGGGGCTAGAGCCTACCCTGAACTAGGGCGATTAGGCCATTGTCGACAACGCTGGCCCAGTGAAGGTTGGTCGACTTCTCACACAACCCTTGAATTTCTTCGCAGGAGTGTGCACGTTTCATCATGATGTTTTCCTTCAGCGTAAGAGCGTCGAATACACGTACATATGAATTTGAAATTCAAAAACACATAGTACGTACTGGGCATCGAACCCGCGTCTCCCGGACGTAAGACAGCGGCCCTAGCCACTGGTGATCTAGTGGCTAGGGCCGCTGTCTTCCATGCTCCACTTCCGATACTATTGATCAGTAAATATGCTCTCCGTCGTCAGCGAGATCTTGGTGAAAATTAGTGACGACTTCAGAACATGTTGACCCGTTGAGTCATGCAGCATTCAGCAGGACAACAAAAGCTAATACATTAACAAATTATTATGTAAAATGCATATTACCTTAAATGTTCTTTCATTGTTTAAATAATAGAAACACACATAGATTGTTTGCATGTAGAAGGGCCAAATAAATAAATAAATTTTAGAATAACACTTATTTAACATAATTTAATAAGAACAAGTGTACCTAACAATGGCTACCATCCAACTGAACTAGAGATGGGCGGTGGGTTAAAACCCAAACCACCTGACCAGGTAAAAACCCGGTGATTTGGGTTTTAACCCGGTTTTTACCCATAACAACCCATTTTTGTGGGTGTTTATTATAATAATAGATGATAAAATAAAAATAAAAACTTTATTGTATATCTTGATGAAAATACCCTGTTTATATGTAATATGCGCAACTTCAATAATGTGGAAAGCCCAAGGTAGCAGCCAATTGTTTTGTTTATGAGACAATTTCTATGAAACTTTGTTTAGAATTTGTTTGTATTTGTATATTCTAGCGTAAATCATTTTACTAAGTTTAAGAAAACCTACATGCGTAAAATATATTGATGTATATCAGCGCTCCAGCCGCTTGACTCACATCGACTCAAATAAGTTCAACCGAATAAACATTTTTAAAATAAAACAGTAGAAATCTGTAAAATGTCGCCATCTTTTAATGCTCAAGGTGCATGAAAGGAGCCTCCCCGAGCGACGTACCGCTACCGCTACTCGGTAGTACGTCTGGCGCACCCTGGGCAACAGTCTAGCGAATTCTATTTCTAGCTGACTGGCGAATCCTTTCCCCACGATGGCAAATCAAAATCAACCATACAGTCCAGTGTTAAAGCCGGCACTGTATGTAGTCTCGATTAACATCGAGGGTTTCTCGAAAGACAAATCAGAACTCTTACCTGAACTCTGTCGCAAGAAACACTGCGATGTACTGTGTGTACAAGAAACCCATCGAGATGAAACACAATGCCGACCACACGTAGCTGGACTCACTCTTATCTCTGAGACTTAACACCCGAAACACGGTAACGTAGTGTTTGTTACTCCCGGAGTAAGAGTAAAATCCTCTGAATGTTCGACCCAGAATGGCATCGAGGTGATTACCTTGGACCTCGACCACTGCTCTGTTACCTCTGTTTATAAGCCCCCCGGGACGCCTTTCCGGTTCTCCGATCCCTCAAACTTTGACGATCAGCAACGGGTAAAAATTGTAATCGGTGATTTTAACAGTCATAATCCACTCTGGGGCTACAATGACCTTGACGACTGTGGTCAAGCGGTCGAGACATGGGCTGAATCTAACAATTTGACTCTTGTTCATGACCCAAAACAACCGGCTTCCTTTAATAGTGGCCGATGGAAGAGGAGATACAACCCAGATCTAATCTTCACCAGTTCAGACATAAGTTCTCATGCGTTAAGACCGTATGCCCACCTATTCCTTGCACTCAACATAGGCCCATTATGTGCGAGATTAGCCCAGTCGTCCGTCCTCTACAGGTCCCCCTTAAACGCCGATTTAATTACTCCAAGGCAAATTGGGAGCAGTACGCAAAGTCAGTCGACGACGCCCTCTTGAATGTACCACCATCCCCTCGAGAATATGATCGGTTTGCTGACATAGTCTCTGAGGTGTCTCGTCACTGTATCCCCAGAGGATGCCGTACCTCCTACATCCCAGGATTATCGAAGGAGTCGGGGGAACTGTTGATGCGATACGAGACTTTGTACTGCGGTGATCCCTTTTCCGAGAAGACTGTAGTCTTCTTGGAAAAGGGATCACCGCTTCGGGGAATCACCGATTCGGGGAAGAGTTACTGTCGCGGATGGATGAAAGTCGGCGGGACAGGTGGATTGATACTGTAACCAACATAAACATGACGCATAATAGTAAAAGGGCATGGAAAACAAGGACATGGTGACATCATCACCGCCATTAAATCCCTTAAGTGCGGGAAACCCTCCGGAGTTGACAACATCTCTGTGGAGTAAATTAAACACCTTGGCCCCGTCGCAGTATCATGGCTGCTACAAATGTTCAACAAGTGTCTGGAATCTGCCCTAATACCAAGACTCTGGAGAAAATCGAAGGTCACAGCTATACCAAAGCCAGGAAAACCAGCAGATGACCCCAAAAATTTTCGGCCCATTTCACTCCTGTGCCATACTTATAAATTATTTGAGCGGTTGCTGCTGGTACGCCTCACTAGCTTTGTTGACCCGAAATTGATATACCAATGACCAGCCGTCCAGTCCAAATACCTCCCGCTTTGTGTATGCTAATGATCTTGCTCTCACTTCTCAAGCGACCAGTTTCGAAGAGGTTGAGGCCAATCTGACGGTAGCTCTCAAGAACCCGAGTTGCTACTACGCAGAGAATTCCCTTAAGCCCAATCCGTCTAAAACTGAGTCATGCGTATTTCACCTTCGCAATGCACAGGCGGGTCGAAAGCTCAAAATCACGTGGCGTGGGGTGCCTATTTCCCACAGTAACTCCCCCAAATACCTCGCCGTGCTGTTGGATAGGTCTCTTACCTTCCGAAAGAACTGTGAGAGTGTGAAAAGGAAGGTGCATGCTCGAAACAATCAAGTGCGGCGCCTTACCACCACTAAATGGGGAGCCACACCACAAGTTCTGCGGACTACTGGTTTGGCGCTTGCCTTTTCAGCTGGCGAATTTGCATGCCCAGTATGGGACCGCTCTGCTCATGCCAAGCTAGTGGACACAGCCTTAAACGAAACTTGCCGGATCATTACTGGTTGCCTGAAACCGACGCCGGTTAAGTTGCTGTTTCCATTAGCTGGCATAGCGCCTCCAGATGTCCGCAAAGCAGTTGCAAGCTCCCTTGATAGGCGTAAAATGGACGACGACACTCGGCACCCACTGAGTGGCTAAAAACCAGTGCCACAACAACGGCTGAAAAGCCGAAAAAGTTTTATAAAGTGCGTCGAACCACTGACCAACGACCCGCCACAAGCAAAATGCAACCTCTGGCGCCGCGGAGTCTCCCTTCCTAGCCCCTTTGTCACGCCATCTGAGAATCTCTCACCCGGACATCAGTTGTCGTGGCCGATCTGGAAGTTTTTAAATAGACTTCGGACTCAGATCGGCCGGAGTAAAGATAACATGTCTAGGTGGGGATTTTCCGATAATACTGACATAAACTGTGTGTGCGGAGAAGTACAGACGATGGCCCACCTGACATCATGTCCTGCGTGCCCTGCCACCTGCACGCAGCAAGATTTGATGGACGCCACACAATCCGCCGTCCAAGTGGCCACATTCTGGGCTACAACATTATAAAATTCGACTTGCCATCGACTCGCTAAGAAGAAAAATGCTCAAGTTCTAACAGGATGATCAAAAGAAGTTGTAATTACAGTTAGCTAGCACTACACTCACTCATACCTACACTGCATGTGAACGTGGCAAGTACAAAGGTAGGAGCTAGCGAGCACGGGCGACAAAAGTCACGGTGACAGTATACTAAATGATGGAAGCTGCCTGATATTACGATTGGCCTAGGACATCTTATAACACTGTGTATAGTTTAATCGAAGTTGACCCAATAAACGAAAAAGTTTGCTGCCATCTCGGATATTGATCATAATTGTTATCGGACATAATTGGTATTGTTGTTTCTCTCGTTTCTAAACATAATACCCTTAACCATGGTTCATGACTTACGAACAATAATTTTATCGCCATCTTTTTTTTTATTTTTCTTGTTCAAATACCGAGATTTGCCCTTAAAAACAATATTTTCTGCAGATTTTGTGTTTTACGCCGTTTTATCCATTGCTTTGTTGGTATCTTGATAAAATAGATGTTCTAAGCCCCTGCATTTACTGGCAAATAAGTGAAAAAATGTCACATATAATGTGCATACGCAAAATCTAATGATATATGGATACCTATATAAATTTTGTTATTAAAATAATAAACACCCGAATTTTCACCCAGTGGGTGGGAATAAATGGGTGTTTATCGGGTAAAAACCCAGCGGTAGGTTTAAACCCGGTGGTTTGCCCATCTCTAAACTGAACAGTTGGTATACGAGTATTTAAATTGAAAATTATTTTTGCATTCTGAAACATCTCTGAAACAACTTACAATCCTGAACTGAAACACATGTTGAAAATTTGCGAGTTTATTGATATCATATCTATTTTGATTCAATTATTATAACGAACTGATAGGAAAGCTCTTAACCAAATCCCTAATTTATTTTGCGTGCAAATATTACGTAAAAATGATAGTGGTGATGATAAGTGTGTTAGTATTCTTACTAAACCTAGTTTACTCTATTTTTTATGGTGTTGGTTGTATTGTGAGAACAACAGCCGGCCCGTTACCGCAGCAACATCTGTTTTTCACGAATTTCTCCGAAAGTATAAGGTGCACGAATTTTGCTTTTGGCGCACAATTACTTCTCATAGATAACTATTTGCCTATTATACTCTCATTCTTCTAAAGCGCAACATTTTGATGGGGTTACACACACCTTACAAACCCTATGTCAGTTACGGGGCCACCCTTGTTTCTACAAATAGCTATTAAGTCAGTTAAAAAAGCCTCTTGGGCCCGGTTTCTACCAAAGCGGAGAGGAGAGGTGTTTGAATAACCAATCAGATTTCGTTATTGAAACTAAGCGATGTGGAAATAATAAGAGATGTGGAAATAACGAAATCTGATTTGTTATTCAAACACATCTCCTCTCCTCTCCGCTTTGGTGGAAACCGGGCCTTAGGCTACCTGTCCATTGACGCGGAGCGAGGCAGCGGTGGTGGAGCGGAGAATCGAGGAGATGTTAACCAATAGGATTGCAGGAGCGGAGATTTTATGCAAGGCAGCCTTATCTTTTTTTATTTTTTCTTCTTCCTAACTAATGGCGACACATCTTATGTAGACGTATTTCGCCAGTGTCGAGTGATATTTGTAGGTTTAAGATATATATTATATCCTTGGATGATTGTTCGGGGCTCAGTAATGTGATAGTACAATAGGGGATCGGACTACTTTTTTTTATTTTATAAATCAAAACTTCTTAGTTTCTGCTATCGAACACTAAAATAATGTTTGCTCTATCTTTAAAATTGACCGAGTTATACAGGTTTGAAATTCAAGATTAGACAGAGAGGCACATACCCACTTGTCACGTCATTTGTTAGTAATGCCATATAATCTCCATACAAAAAATCGTTTTTGAAATTACACAGAAATATTGAAACTTTAAAAAATCACTGTAAATTCGTTTTTCAACCGATTCTGTTTTTTTCTTCGCGAATCGTCTGTTACTAATCTAAATTTTAAAAATTATTCATAAAATATGGTGAACAGTCCGATCTCACATGGCCACTTGGCATCATCTAAAAATGTCAGCAAAGTGTAAGCGATTCAATTGTTCTATTAAAGTTTATAGTCCCGAAACACGAAGGCTGTTATGCAATGTAAAGTGTGTTAGCAACATCGAAACATTCAGTTTAATATCCTTTCTAATATTATGCTTAGCAAAATATATTCACACTAAATTAATACTGAAATATTGCGAAGCGTTTACAAAACACGTAATCCCTCTTAAAGTCAGCAAAACAGTGAATCAAGTGATAATCCAGAACTGTTATGACAATAAGCCTTATTTACGATGCGATTAGGCCAAAAAATCAAATAAAGCTATAAATTTTATAGTAAAAAATGCAGATCTGCAATAAAGTTAGGTTTGCCTAGTTAATAAACATAGATATGATCTGATTTGAAATGTAATCAATGCAAACCAAAAATAATGTAGCATCCACATAAAAATAATAAGTATTGCAGCATTACTGCAGGTTTTTTAATAACCTTTTTTGGTATGATTCTTTTTTCTTTTGGCCGGTTTTTATGTCACATTTTTAAATTTCAAATTTTCTTGGTTTGACCTTTTTCTAAATTGTTTATTGTTTTCCCAGTTGTCGTCTATCATCAGATAGAAACGATTTTTTCCTTGAACTTGGTTGAATATTAGTAAATAAATATAGGTAAATGTTATAAATAACTTGGAATACAATAAATATTAGGACAGGCTCCTACTTTGGACTAGCCGGGTAAGTCTTGTGTTGTCTTCCTCCTGGTTTTTATCGACGCACTTTTCTCTTTCCTTGTCTTGGTTGGATGGCGATTATTTCTTTGTCAATCTTTACAGTGTATTTCCGGCCTCTGCGACACACACACGAGGGTCCCTCCGTGCCTTTCACGATCTCTCGCTGTGGTTCCGGACACCTGAGGCCACCAGGCATTGGACGTGCCTGGATCCCTGCGTTGTGTGCGTCCGCGCCCGTACCAGCTGAGTGCCGCAGACCCGCGCACCGGCGTCCCCCCTGGGATACTGCCCATCTCGCGGATTTTTTTAGCCTGTTTTTTGTATCAGTTTTGTTATTTTGTATGCGGATCTTGCCAAATTCTTTCTAAATTCTAAAAAGGCCCTTTAGGTTTTTCTGGCCCTCCTTTTTTTAGTTCCCGTTTGGCAATTACTCTCCGGGGTACTCCGCGGTCTTTACACCTTCCTGCATCGATACACTCTCTCAACACAACACTAGTTCAGCGACACTATATCGACGGAGTCCCCTCAGGACCCGGCTCTCGGCTCACTTTTTGATACTTTGGCAATTTCTAGGCCCTTTTAAATTTTTATTATACCGTTCGGACAAATTTAACTAACTCTTTCTCTGTTCTCCTAAATTTCACGTTTCGCCTGTGGTCGTCGACCACAGGTTAGCTAGCTTCTTTTTTTAACGCTACAGTATGTAGTCTTGTAACTAAACAGATATACGAGTACTTTACTATACCATGCTCCAGATAGTATTTAAAAAAATCGACTCAAATAAAAAAAAATAAAGAATCAAATAATGATCAATAAAAAAATGACAGTGTGATTGTAAGTCAAATGGAAGGTGAGGCAAAGTTCTCCCAAAACATGATGATTAAATCTAAAAAACAAAATCGATTGTTTATGATCCTTTTTCGAATAGCTAACCAGATACAAGGTTTTAGCTGTACGGTACTTAGTTTAACTTTGTTTTTTGCCATGATCCGTGGAAATGAAAGAAAGACTAAACGAAAATGATATTAATTTTTCCCAGTAGGTATATAATATATATTTTTTTCAATACTTTTTAATTGTTTGTTTTTAAAATATTAATTATTGATACTGACCAGATAAAGAAAGCTTGAAAAACGTACTAAGATAATAGAGTTTTAGTTCCAGCAGTAAGTTTCTCTACAGAAGTCAATAAAGTATAACTTTGTATTGTATGGTGGTGGTGTAGTTGTTTGGTGGTAGTTGTTGGTGGCTACAACTTTTGTCTAAAACTCCTGGCACTTGAAAATATGTAGCTACCTAATGACAACAGACGTCGAGTTGCGGATTCCTCGTCCTTTTATACGAGACAACTGACTATCAAACCATGATACACACACGATTTTTGACGTCATTAAAAATTAAACTAAACTAAACAGAATCAGTAAAATCGCAAGCCTTCAAATTCCGTTATCACACATTCATTCATAAAACCAAGTCCGGATTCCACCACGTGCTCCGAGCATTCACCCCAAATAATAAAAAAAGACTAATATTATAATTCTATCACTAGCGTTATCTCAGTCACATTAACTATATATCTCCAAATTCGGCATATCTAATTTGACTTTCACCGAAAACTAATTACGGGGCCTACTGGCGTTCGTAAACTATGGTTTTTATGGGCTCAGCCAGTTAGACTGTGACTGGTGTTAAGGTTCCGTCGGATGGGATCATCGGTAGACATCATAGGAAAAACAATAATGTAGACGCGACGCATATTTGCTGCGACACTGAAAAGTAAATTCGCTCAATAGCCATTTCCACAGATCAGAAAAACTTCGAATCGACTTTAGCATAAAACGGAGACCAAAGAACGATTTTACTTTTTCACTGTCGTCCTACTAATATTATAAACGCGAAAGTTTGGCTGTTTGTTACCGAATCACGCTTGAAGCACTGGATGGATCGGGATGAAACTTGGCACTTGGCACACATACCTATAAGTATAGGTTAGGTCCTGGAATAGGACATAGGCTACTTTTTACCGCGGGAAAACACTTCATTCCTGCGAGAAAACTCATTAAACGCGGGTGAGACCGCGGGCGGAAAGCTAATATTTTTTTAAAACCTATGAAATTGATTCGATAGAATCAAATTATCAACAGCATCTTCTCGCACTTGGCCGTTCTTTTATTTCAATTCCACATGTTTGGTGTAAAAGGCTGCTTGAGTACAATTTATGAGTTTGTAATGGTTTTTTATTTAATAAAACATCGAAATGATAAAGATCAGTTAATGAGAAAGAAAGTGAAGGTTTTTTTATATATATCCTTTACAAACTTTCGTGCGTCGAAGTTTTTAATAAGAAAGATACAAATTAAGAAAGATACAAGTTATTCTATGCTGTTACATAAAAGAAAAGGAAATATTGTGAGTTAAAGTAGCTATCTACTTATCGAGCGAAAATCTGAGCATACCAACGTACATATTCAATAAGATAAGAGATAAGATAAGATAAATTTTATTTCAATGACTTTTCCGGACTGGACCATAGTCAATATCTCTGACCTATGTACGAGTACGTAACGTACCCCTCGGTAGAGACATTGCAAAAATATGAGCTAATGAAGAACATACAATAAACATGGAATGAATTAATAGTAATGAATATTACAAACACAGATATGATAATAATAATAATACAGTATTAAAAAAATATACTTAATAATTTCATCCATGCAACCTTTGAGATTTAATAATCAGATCATTTACTAGCAGGCGATGCTTGTTTACATAAATACCTATAAGCAATTGCTGCAATTTACATTAATATTTCAGACCCCTATATTATTTAAGGTGATCTAAATGGCATACTTAATTTACATGGTTCTCAACTAGGCATAGAGTAAATGCAAGATAAAATATAAGCCAGGTGTCAAGATAATTTGTGGTGCTATGCTAGATCAAACTGTCTAAAATTTTGCCGTAAAGTAAACTAATCTCTCTCTACATTATTTACATTTGGAAATTTTGAAGTGCAGTCTGGTTTAGATACAGCCAAAAGTTCAAGTAATTTTTTGAAATTCCGTAGCAATAATGTTTTTGATGTGATTAGCTGTAAAGATGTCAAAAACAATAATAATTTTAGGGTAAGATTTGTAAGAATAATATATGATCATGAAAACAAAAATGTTTCAGATATTAATGTTAAATCTGTAAGACATAAAATAGTTGTGAGTGTGAAATATGACACATTTTTTTTTCAATTATCATAATTTTCGTTTAGTTAAAACCTTTATAATTCAATTTTAGATCCATAGAATGTTGGAATCGTAAACTAAATTCAATACACCAAAATACGTGCACTCCAGATAGTAATATCAATAATGAAATGTATAAAGTAGGGTGTCAAGCAAGTCAACTCTCGGCTGCGTAGTATTTACATTTACAAACGATTGTAGCTGCGCTTGCGATTCAAGATCAGGAATAAAATAAAACCAATATACCTAACTCTATGTCGTCAAAATTTAGCAATTTTACCTTTCCAGCAACGAAATGTTTTTCATAATAAAGCATTTTGAATTATAGCATTTTGTAAAATATAACCAGTCTATTATAAAATGTAGATTTTCATATAAAATGTGTTAGAAAATTATATAAATAGGTAGACTAAACTGACAAACTTGAATGTTACGATAAGCTAGATGCGGGCAGCGCAGTTTGCACCGATTATTGAGGACGGCACTGAACAGGCTGCGTACCTAGGTTGCCCGATGCAAAGACAATTTGATCAGGTAGGGCTACACTGACTACAGCAGTAATCGGTGTATCTGTGATCACCGCAAAACATGGCCCATTTTGGGCGTGCCAGTGAATCCTACAATGTGCACAATGTCTGCCGTCCGCGTCGCTGTGCATTGGTCAAATACGGTTTAGATTGGTGTTATGATGTGTTAACGATTCGATTAGAAGAAGATTCAGGAATTATCACCTTCTTTAAGCTTATACATGATTTAAGAAGTAAGTAAGTATTGCTTAAATTTTAGAGTTGCCAGTAATTTTATAAAATAAAACATGACTATAATGACGGTATTATGAAATACAGCAAGTCTCGGTATGCAATTGTGCCGATTGTTTCGCCATAGTTTCCGCGACTAGGAATGTCTCCATTCGGTTGTATAATCGATTCGACTCGATTCCTTGTTAGTATTCGCTAGCCATAACTTACTGGAGCGACATGTGTTCCTTTCTAAAATAGTTCGGTTATTATTTCTGCGGTTTACTTAAGGTTTATTTTAAGGACGACCTAGTGTTGGCTGGCCTAAATAATGCTAGAATGATGTTTACATTTAGTACTTTGGCATCATTTTTTTATTTTTAGGGTTCCGTAGCCAAATGGCAAAAAACGGAACCCTTATGGATTCGTCATGTCTGTCTGTCTGTCCGTCCGTATGTCACAGCCACATTTTTCGGAAACTATAAGAACTATACTGTTGAAACTTGGCAAGTAGATGTATTCTGTGAACCGCATTAAGATTTTCATACAAAAACAGAAAAAAAAACAATAAATTTCGGGGGTTCCCCATACATAGAACTGAAACTCAAAATTTTTTTTTTCATCAATCCCATACGTGTGGGGTGTCTATGGATAGGTCTTCAAAAATGATATTGAGGTTTCTAATACCATTTTTTTCTAAACGGAATAGTTTGCGCGAGACACTTCCAAAGTGGTAAAAATGTGTGTCCCCCCCCCTGTAACTTCTAAAATAAGAGAATGATAAAACTAAATAAATATATGATGTACATTACCATGGAAACTTCCAACGAAAATTGGTTTGAACGAGATCCAGTAAGTAAGTAGTTTTTTTTTAATACGTCATAAATCGTAAATCGTAAACCGCGGCTGCTGCTACGGAACCCTTCATGGGCGAGTCCGACTCGCACTTGGCCGCTTTTTTTTGTAGGGGTATTCGCTATTTCTACCAGAGTGGTAATATAGCGGGCGCGGACTTGACGCGGCATCATTATTAGCAGCTTAAGCTATGTTTACACCGAAGGGAATAGATTGAGCCTAGTATCCTAGCTAGCGATGAATGAGTCTCAAGAATATTCTTCTGGCTTATGGCTCACAAAGATAGAAAACATTCTTCATATACCTCTCATACGTATCCAGGACCTCACACATCTTTTAAAATGTATTTGCAGTCGTGTGCAGATTTTCTCGGGATGTTTTTCTCCGACGATAAGGGAGTCGAATAAACGTAAGGCACGACCCAAGCTTTCATAATTTGAAGACATGTTGGTACATTTAACCAATTTATCTTCTTTATATGCATAATAATAGTCTTACGGTGATCTTTGGCCGTCCTTAGGAGAAGGGTCTTATTATTTTCCCACTTTGTAATTATCACTGATACAACATTGTATTTTGGTAATTAGCAATCACGGAAATTTATTCTAGATTGCTACTTAACCCCTTTACAGATTATTGTAATATCATCTTACAATATAAACATAGCTTGATGTTAAAATTAAGATCTTTATTAGTCTGAAATTATAGGCGGATTGAAGATCTGGGTTGCTACGCTACTGAATCCGAATGGCCATGTTATATTGCTATATACATAAACAACATCCAGACACAAGGCAAGCACAAGTGCTCATCACACGAATGTTTGCCCTGGGCGGGATTCGAACCCGCGACCCTGTGATTTGTAGGCAGGCGTACTACCAACTAGGCTTGACAAGATCAGAAAAAGCTTTATGTGCATCTAAAGAGTAAAAAAAACATTGTTCCAACCAATCTTCCGATCGGATCTTCTCAAAGTGAAGCGAACGATGTCTTTTACGTTCCTATTGCACGGACATGTAGCTTTTTATGAAACCGATTCCGAAGAGTATGGTGACTCCCTGATTCAATTGGCAAAACTTTTTCTACGAGTACGGAAATAATTAATTTTCCAAATTCCTTGTTACATCATAATTATGCAATTGGCTCGGACAGGTTCATAAGCGAATCACATCACCATTGTAAATACTTCGAGAAGGGTCGGTCTCATGTTGTTTCACGTTATCTAAATTCGCAGTACATAAACAAACAAAAAATTGAAATTTATGATACACCGAGTTTTTCCTTCAGCTGCAAAAGTGCATACTTAATGCCATAGCAAACGATTGATGTTTTCTTCAAAATAAGTAGTACATTACATACTCTTTTTGAATATTTATTAAAGAATAGAGGACCTGTTAAACAGTTCTACATAGCTTGAAAATATATAAAGTATATCAAAAAAGTTATACACTTTCAAGAAAATTCAATCGTTTGCCGCGGCAATAGATTAGCAGAGTGAGTGATTGGCAGAGTGAGAGTAATCTATGATCTAAATTAAAACCTATCTATTACGAAACTAAACTAAAAATTATTTCAAACTACGCTCGTGGTTATAAAGTTCACCAAACTCTATTCAACAAAACCAATTTCTTCACAAATCATATTTTAGTACCCTCGAACACAAACAAATCGTTTTCATGCCTCCTATAAAGTTTCATTTCAACTCTTACGAAACGGAAATATTTTGTTATTCGTTAAAAATAATATGGTCTGCAAACAGCTACTGGCGACGTAAATTGTGTTCCTGGCACACTATTAAATTATAAGCTAGCCTAATGATCGTCTACAGCGTAGAGTTGGGAAAGAAGTTGAGTAACAAGTTTTATGTAGGAATAGGTATTTTGTTAGTAAGTATTAAAATTTACTGCTAGAATAATTTGTATAATAAACTCTTTAATTAATAGGTTGTTTACATTGTTCAATTCAAATCAACGGCCCGTTACAGTCCACTGCCGGACTACGAGCCTCCTCCACTTAGGTGGAGGGTTTTGCCATAATCTCCACGCTTGGCAGGCAGGTTGGAGATCGCGGATTAAATGGTTACTGTGTCAGAGAGCGCTGCTGCCCGTTCCCTGTTCAATGTGTAGTCCCTAAGTCGCCTCTTACGACACCCACGGGAAGAGTAGGGGTTGGTGACTAATGCCACTACACGGCGGATCGCGGCGGCGTGGCGATTCTTATTATTACGTTGTCTGAATACCTTTTTGTTACCATGTTTTAGCAAATAAATTTATTCTAATCTATTCTATTCTAAAAATTACTTTATCTCGAGAAATATTCTTATTTACTTCAAGGTGTCGGGCTCAAGTAAGGAAGTGTCGTTTATTGGATCATCAAGTGAGAAAACATGTTTGGTAGAGAGGATATTATACTGTTTTTTCTCTGACAGTATGGAATGAGCTTTTTGCAAAGTTGGGTTTGTGATTTCAGAGAAAACACAATAATATGATACATAGTATATATTATATAATATAATAATTTAATATAAATTATTAATTTAATAATAATAATTATTGTTTTTCTATAGTACACACACACAGTGTGTTGTGTTTTTTAAATACTAAAATTACTTTTATTTTTGAAAATCTTACACATAGCATGTTGCGAGGCTTCCCAGTAAGTAGTCAAGGACGCTTGTAATGGGAATGCCTCGCTCTTCCATGTTTTGTGTACAGTGAATAAATGTCTTATTATTATTATTATGTTTGACATATTATCATCTCGGGACAAATGTGTTCCGGACCTTTGGAAGGCGTGCATGGGGCCAAAGCCAACACGTAGAGAACCGTTTGTCAATTTCCATAAAGGTTTTGTGATGTGACGAAACATTGTTATTAGTATTATATTCAAATGATCCCAAAAATACAAATTAATAATGAACTTCGCTGTAACTAGCACTTCACCATCGCTTACTCCACTTCATTGTAATAATAACATAGAGATCAAACTACCTGATGATAATAATCTTGCAGTATTAGCTACATTTGGGTACCAAGTATCACCAGCCAGCTCTAGACTAGTCGTCTTACCGGTCACACGGTCTGGCCTCAGGACTGACGAGTCAGCCTACAGCCAATCGAAACATTGTCATCGAGGCTCTGTAGACGCCATTTACACATGACGATAAACGATTGGCCGGTGGTAACCTTGTTTAACTAAACCACTGCCCACAGGTCACATTAAACTGTTCTTTGCCTTCATAGGTTGACAGCCGAGAATCAATTTGCATTCGATTGACTGAGATTTTAATTTGAAACGCGGAGAAAGTTTGTGGGTGTGTGTTGCGTTTTTATTTGCTAAAAGATGACTTGGGAGTCCAAAATTGCCCATTTTTTCTCAGTTCAAGTCTATTTTTCATCCTATTTGACACCCTTCATAATTATTTCATTTCTTTATGGTATTATTGCACGATAGAAATAAAATCGTTGCAACAATACTAGCAGTCCTAAATTAAAACTGCAGAACTAGCTAATGACAACATATTAAATATTCTAGAAATAGGTATAAAATAAAATGGAATCTATAACACCTACCTTACCTCTCTTTCTTTTTCTAGAATATTTAAAATGTTGGCGTGGTTTTGCAGTTTTATTTTAGGATTGCTAGAATTGTTGTAATGATTTTGATAGATTTAAAAGACTCTCTACTTGTACTGTATTTACTAGTAGATTTTCCTAAGGTACAAAAGATCTACTATCTTGATGATCGTAGTCTTCTCGAATTTAAATCTAGAGAACTAACAAAGCGACACGACACGGGTAAAATATAAAACTAGTTTAAACTAATTCCACTTTTAAAGGAAGGTCTAACCAAAAGAATAATAATTAATCCGGTGCTAACATGACGATACTTCACTCACAGTAACTGAAAATCAAAGAAACAGAGAAATAACTTACGTCGTGTGTACATACAGACACCTAACTTATACCTTCATTTAACAAAGTGCATCTGAATAACAACAAGAACCAAAATAGCATAAAAGTGAACTCTAATTATAATTCGCCGAAGCAAATCGATGCAATCAAACGCTTCATCGAAGCTGCTTGTTTAGAGAACCCGCTGACATATCGATTCAACGGCCAGTGGGAAAAATAATCGATTCGCCGGTAGTGTTCGATTACAATGAGGTGTTTATCGATTGTGATCGCTGCTGTCTGCAAAAGAAGATGTTTGGGTTATACTGTCTTGTAGGCGTATGAATTTTATGTGAATATAATGAGACGTTACGACTTTTTTATTCAGTTGCTTTGGTGTGGGAAGCCGTATATTTGGAATGAAAACGTTAGCTGTCGATTGTGTTTTCGCATTTGAATTTGTGTTTATTGGGTGTTGTATTTTAGATGATGTTGTAAATTTTGGTAAGAGTGCTACCGTGTGTGGGGTCTGATTTCCATCGTCAGTTTTAATTTAATAAAGATGTGGATGTGCTGCATATTTTGTTTTGATTACGGATGATGTTTTATTATATTCGTATTGAAATGATTGCTTTTTTTTAACATTAAAGTTGTCTTTTCACTCTCAATATACCTAAGCTATTTTTAATTTATCGTTTCTTGTTTAGATATAGGTAGGTAGGTAACCTACTAACTATTTACTTATTTATACTATTTCTCAAAATGGTTCAGCAACAACAATCTTTAATTAAATTGTAAGAAAACAAATATTATGCTTTTCAAAACCACCGTTTCCAAGAATGAGAGACTTTCGATTATGTTGGAGGGTCCCCTAGATATATTGATTCTCACCCAAACTGGAAAGCAGAACTCCTTTCAGTAGAGAGTGTTATTAGTTCTGCATGTCATGCCATAAGAAGTCTGCGCGATGTACTAAATATTACACAATTAAAAGCTGTATATTTTGCACTAGCGGAATCTAAATTGAGATACAGTATCAAGTTCTGGGAAATAGCTTCAAATACAATGCAAAAAAGCTTTCACTATACAAAAAAGGGCAATACGGATAATGATGAGAATCCCACAAATCGAATCCTGCAGGGAGCACTTTATAAAACTTGAAATCTTAACTGTACCCAGCCTATATATTTTGGTTTTACTATGTGACCTGAAAAAGCATATGTATGATTTTGAAACGGAAGAAGAATGTGTTGCTCGCGAGAATTCGAGACGAAAAGATCTAGTTCAGAAGATTGCTCCACGATTGAACATAGTAAAACATAGTTACCGATACCAGGCAGTTAAACTATATAACTATTTGCCACAGTCTCTTAAGTTGAAATCTTCATACACAGATTTTAGAGGAAATTTAAAACTGTTATTGCTCAAAAGATGTTATTATAGTATTGACGATTTTATTAATGATGATTTTAAAGACATTGTATGATAATAAAAATGAACAGTTAGAAATTTGTTTCTAGATTAATATTTAAATTAAATAAATAAATGATAATTATGATTTATTGTTAATTATGACATAATATAAGATTGCATGTTAGATGTAAGACTAGTAGATTATTTATTATTATAATTATTATTATTTCAAACACAATGTATATTGTTTTATGAATAAAAATACTATTGACTATTGACTAAACAGTGACCTAACGGTGTATATGAGATATTAACAGATGACAATCGCTACTATTAAACAAAACATTAAATTATAAAAATTCCCTGTTGAAGTTATTATTATAAGTCTCTCAGTACGGGATCGTACTGTTAAACCTTTCATCTTAAATCAATTTTCTCTTTTTCTAGAAATAAAAAGCTAAATGGTCGTTCGGGTCGGTCGGCTTGAAACAATGCGCATTTATTGGCATTGGAACAAAGACTTGGGCATAAAACACCTCACTGGCTTTGACTGGACCAATTAGTTCGTTTGTTTCCGACACAGGCTCCTGGCACCACTGACCGATTCAAGGTAGAGCAAGAAAGACTTTTAGTTTACTATCATTCACTATGATATTGAATAACATGATCCGACGCTGGAAATAAATATTTGTAGGAACGGTCGAATCTAGTCTATTCTTTCTGTAGGAATGAGATGTTCTCCTACAGGGTAAAAAAAGCTTCCATTACCATCCAAGGTTACATTACATTCACTTTCAGTGGACGTATATTAAAAAAAGAGAGTAAGGGACTTACATACTTTGCAATTTTTATTCACAGAATAGTATAGTCGAGGAAATTCGAGGGTCAAAAAAAAAAGTCAAAAGTCGAAAATTATTTATTTCCATAAGATGTTATTACATCACTTAGATCCGTCATTACATTTTTTTGGGTGAGTTCACAATGGCGGAATCTGTGGAGAAGAGCTCAAGAGAGAGAATGATAGTCACTATCAACGTGTTAACTTTTCAACGTATCTAAGTTGATAGTTAGACTATATAACTACACATAATAAATCTTTGGATACCTACAAAGTCATTGGATATCATCTAAAAAGTAATTGAAACAAACATTATAAAACAAGACTGATTTTATATCCAATGTAGACAAAATAGAATTGTATGTCAGCAGGAAGATAACGACATGACGCGAGGGCGAGCAGACGAGACGAGACGTAATAACAACGTCGTAAAGTGTCGCGTTTCGTGTCAGACCACCGATGACGTGTCTGTTCCGACAGCGTGGGTACAACTCTCGAATACAGTCGAAACAGATTTTTACTAAATCTTCAGTTTGATAGCGTAGAGTGTCCCGAGGAGTGTCATGCTGTCATTAAAATTTCTTCCGTTACAACAAGAATATTAAGTTGAATGACCGTAATGCAAAAAAAAAAACAGAAATGTCTAGCCTGGTCTTAATTTATAAAGACAAATTGAGCATTTTACACTGTAAAATCTCACACTCTGTATCATCATCATCATCAACGGCCCGTTACAGTCCACTTATACTGGACACTACAGACAAAAAATAATATCGATCAAAGTGAGTAAATACTGAAAAGGGAAAAACTAATTATAGACTAACTACCGTCCTTGGTAGTAAGCTGGCTTTGGCAAAAAAACCATTTTGTTAAATCTTCCTTCCCAATAGTTTTTTTTTAACACACCTCAAAGAGACAAATGAAAGAGGTCAATAAAAAGTTTTATATGTTTACCGAAGCGTTAATCGGCTTATGTGCGTTAAATGCCACCTCCGGTGGCGACAAGATATTTCTGGCTTACTATTACGATATGATTCACTCTGTCGCAAAATATACTGTTAAAAATAAAATTGAAGAAAACAAAACAATTCAGAACTTAAGGAATAAAAATGAGACTAATTAGTCTCGGAGCTTTAAATAACCTATTTTTGTTGTAGCTAGTGCTTTTTAATTTTAATATGGTCAAGCATAGAAAATATGATTTTGATTTGCGATATCGATGTTGTAGTGTCTTAATTTTTTCGTGTTTAATTTAACGATGCAGTGCTTCAAACTTTTTGTTAAAGATCTTATAAAAACAGTCTGTGTAACTGGTCTACAAAGTTCATATTTCCTAAATATATTTTTAAAAAGGCTTCGTCTTTTTTTTATTTTCCACAGACAAAGACAAATCTAATTTCATAATATCACACCACCCTACTGTTTTATCATTAAGTCGTCTAAGCTTCAGCACCATTTTAGATTGTGTTGATGTGACATTGTGGATTATTCTCGACAGTAATGCCTTCTGCAAACGTGATTTCAATCCGTTTATTCGTTTGTAAAAATACTTTTAAATTCTAAGGTAAATATTTCTTAGGTACATTTAATAATAATAGCCTAGTGGTAGTTACAATATTCGCATCGTCATTGAGACAGAAAATAAAAGAGACTAGAAAGCTCAGAAAATAGTAGACAACTCACATTTTATTTGAGCACATACATTTACTAAACACCTTCTGAGTGCTTTGTAGTAAGCGTTTAGTTGAAAATAACATTCAAGTTAATTATACTTTCACAGTCTAAAGAGATAAATAAAATTAAATCGGTCTTTGTTTCTTGTTGCCAGAGACATTTTATCTACCTGTTTCATTTAAATGAAGTAAGCTATTAAAGAATGTTGAAAGTTTTTCTATAGTAACTAATAATGCTGAGAGTGAACTAAATCGTTAACAAATGTTATTATCTATAAAAATTATATAAATAATTACTGTAACAAACATAGAAGTGAGTTCAATAATACACTTGTTTTTAAATATACTATCATACGTCTGGTAACTAATAACACTACTAATCCCTGTATCGACTATTTTAGAGCCACAAACAAACTTCCTGACGATTGTCACAAAAATATTACTTTGCAAATGTTGTAGCAGCTTCCGAGATTTTCCAGAGCTGTTGCCAATTCTCCCAGACAATGATAGCTAATGGGACATTATGTATAAAACACATAAACTGAAGTAATTTATCATCGAAAAGTCCTCCAGACGATCAGAGGAAAGAAAAAAGAAAAATCTGTGGAAAAGTTCAGACTTGCGAAAAGTGAAAATTATAAATCCATTTGAATGCAAATAATTTGATGACAGTTTTATGGTAGTGCGCTGAACCAACTTTGACTTACTGGCTTTGACGTTGTTATGTCTGGCATCGGACCACACAAGAGAATAAAGTCGAGGAGTTACTAATGTTTCTTTTGTTTTTGTATTTTCTAATATAGATAGATTGACAAAGAGATACGATAAAAATACTTATGTTTTCATCACCATGAAAAAAAACTTTAATTACATTTTTGCGACCAAGGTTGTAATATCCAGAAATACTCTTATATAGATACCAGGAAAACAGGGAGTGTTTTTTCTTTTAGACAAAAGGGCGTTTGAAATTGTGAAATAAAAATGGTAATTTGTTATAAGAATATTATGAGTGTAAATTTGAAATATTGTCGTCAACAAATGGCTGTAACAATTTTCGCTCGAGCTTCTTAAATATCAAATTATCATGCGATCAAAGAGCGCCCAAATTATATATTGCGCAAATAAAATCACACCCAATTGCAATGATTGTTTATATTTTAATCTTCGGATATATTTCAAGCCGCAGACGGCGCCTCAGACATAAATACTAATAAATCGTCTACCCCCAAGACATAAGAGACGGTTTTAAAGCATAATTGAAATAAATTGCATTCGAAAAATGATTTCGACGCGACAACAGAAATGCAAGCGAGGAGTGAAGGGGACGTGTAATTCAACGAGACTGTTCTTAACTGAAAATATTTCAAAATTTAATTCATTTGTGATGAAAAATGCAATTTATATATAAAATCAATTATGCGCATGAACAAGACGATAGCATAAACAAAGATGGAATCTTTAGGTAAAACTTGTTTACCAGAGAAGCAGGAGATTTCAATCGGGAAACATAATTTTGAAGACTTTCTGTATAGTAGGGTAAGGAATATCTCCGGAACTTTACTAAAGAATTAATCAACTTAAACATGTTTTAACAACAAACACTGAATTCGAAATGCCTACAGTCGTGTTTTGATACAAGCGACCGCCAGTCGGACGTTTTGACGCATTGTCCGCGTAATTATGATATACGACGTTTAAAGTGGAAATAAAAGTGTCATTATATCGGCGCTTCTGAACTGGTCTTTTTATATGTTTTCGTTTCTCTGCCATTTTCTATTACATCTTTCTTATTTTTCTCTTCAATTAAGATAATCTTGGTATTTATCTCTTTAGTTTTATTACTTTCTTTGTTTTTATTTTTCAACCTAATTTTAAATTGGTGTTGTATCATCTCGTTTAACTCATGCAGCCTGCGTTACAAAATATTATTTGGGTATTTTAAAATAAGCTTTGTTTATTCTTTTTACTACATTACAAATCTGCGTTTAAAGATTAAAACGTTTATTTATGCAAACCGTACCGTATTCTTATAATAATATCAATGTAATATAATTCTAGTTTTATCCACTTCCTTTGGTATCTCTGTACGAGATGGTATCTATATCAAATATGCATATGTCGTTCTGTTTCTCAACTTTATTTGCAAATCCCCACGTGTATGCTTACGTAAAGTCATTACTAACAGATAATATTGCAACTAAATATTTCCATAATTAATAGAACATGAATATATTTGCAAAAATCCATAGCAATTATATAGCAGTGGACATGGGCAGAATAAAGATATTTGTACCGTGTCGCTTTTACTATTTAGAAAATTTCGCAATAGTAATAATGATATTATGAATGTATTGAAGAGTAAGGAACAATTTATTGTGACAAAGAAATTGACCGTGTTATTGATATGAGTATCGAAAGAAATTTTCAAGGAAGCAGCAAATGAAGCGTGATGAATCAAATTAGACTTCATAAAAAATAAAGTGACCGCTCCCATAACAATTTTAATTTTGTATGTCAGTATTGGTAGAAATTTGCAAGCGTGCTGAATCACCTGATTGTTCGAAAAGCATGATGATTTCATGCTTCGGAGGCTGAGTTCTGCGGTTATTATCTACGAAGACTGTATACGTATATTAGTAGAGACCTCGGGTGACTCTATAACTCTGTCTAAGTACTCTGTCAAAGATAGGAGATTCCTGGTTTGATTCCTGGCATATGTATGGGTATTTTTGGCTAGGCAGTTTTAATGACGATTTTGAATATCTGGGTATGGGTTTGGGTTTTATGCATGTCGTCTTTTTTCCTACCGTTACTATGCAGAGTGAGTATTGCAGCAGGAGATCTATCAGATCCTTATGGCAAGTGTATTGGTTGACCGTGAAGACTTGTAATAGCAAAATTCTGTAAAATAAAAATGCAAGTTTTAAAACACTTCCACATTTTGCGATCTCACCTTCAAAGAATTAAGCTACTTAAAAACAATCTTTAAAGTACTATTTAAAACTCAATTCAACGTCATAATCTCCTCCTATGTTTTAATCAAACATTATATTATACTTATATACTTGAACAGCGTCTATAAATATAACGTACCTCCAGATTTTATACCTTTTAAAAAGCAGCGACTTTGACTACATAATTTTTTTACCGACGCGTTGCGATTGGTCCAACGGACATAAATTGGAGTCGTAATGTTTAACTACACACTAACCAATAGATCTAATGTTGAAATTAACTCGGCTTATTAAAAAAATAAACGTCTTGGTGAAAAATTATTCAAAGTATTAAGTATGCTTACCATGTTTTGAAATCTATTTTAATTTTATTACTTTGCTACGTACTCATTGTGATTTAGATTTTAAAATTGTTATTCTAAGTCTTCCAAGTACCTAAACAGGTATCTGATATTTTACTGTTGGAACTGGATGTAAATATGATGATGATGATGATGATGATGAACAGTGTTGAATACATTTATAGAAAACTAGCTGTCCGCCCGCTTATACGCTTGCGTTATGTAAGATTTTCCCGTGGGAATAAGACTTTTTCCCGCAAAAAGTATCCTGTGTTAATCCAGGGTACAAACTATCTCCATTCCAAATTTCATCTAAGTAATAGCAATTCGTTCAGTAGTTAAGGTGTGAAAGCGGAACTGGCATCCAAACATCTAAACATCCGAACATCGAAGTATATTTTTACATTTATAATATTAGTGTGATGTGATGTGATATGATGTGAAGTGTGATGTGATTACAATTATTTTTATAGCACTAGAGCGCAGCCGCCGGTAGACGTAGAACTACATAGCAGTCTATATGTCATCAAGAACGTTTAGCTTGGAGGACCTTAAATTATGATCTGAAACGCCTGTAACGGCTACGGACGTTGCCTTCATTTTCGGTGACTGCTATTTAAAAATGTTTAATTATGATTAAAAACTGAAAAGGACAGCACTATCTTTATTTCTATATTCAAAACCGTTAAACAGCCTACACCCACCCTTAAACGGTGTAAAGTCCGAACACGTAAGGCATTCAGCACACGCGCGGCTAATAAACGTCAAGGCGCGCGTCTAGACGGCGGCGCGTCGCGGCGGGCGCGTCGATTGCCATGTCAATAGCGGACCACCGGGCGTTCTGGTTTAGATAATTTCAATTTAATTTATAAAGTGGGATTGAGTAAGACAATCTTTCATTATGCACCCTGATAAATAGGCAAAACTGACCCCAAAGTTGCCAGACAATGATCGAAGGGGTATGTCTGTCTAGTGGAGGACGCCTGCGCAGACGGGTGACCTGCTCTGTTTAAAGAACTATTTCACCCTTGATGATCGAAGGGGTAGGCCCCGAAGATGTGGCAGGGTAACTCAAGAACGTGGATGCTGAAGAAATAGAGGGGAGGCCTTAAGCCAGTAACGAGACATTCACAACAAAAAGGAATTGGTTATAGTTATAATTTATTTGACACATAATTATGTGGTACAGAAGCTGTAAACGCTGCTTTCTGTTGGAAGTCGTTGATCTAAATCCACCATGGGATAGCATGAGGGAAGGAAATGGGACATGTGTGTGACATCGATAAATTTGCACTGATAGTCCAGTGAGATCTTATTTACTTAATTTAGGGTAGACTCGTGTCTTCTTAAATATCTATCGAAACGTAGTCGCTAATAAACCGAGCAATAAACGTATAAGCTATAAGTTAAATATTAGTAAGGTTTGAATTTATAGTTACTGTGTCTGCTTACAAAATCATATCACATTCCTAGTCTAGTACTAAATTGATGCAATTCTAATATGTCACTTTTAGCAATCAGTTCAAGGCGGAACACGCGCGTATTGATCCATAGTCACTCCTCTTCCATGTCCAATAAAAATGTAAATACGGATACGTGCAGTAAAATACAGTAAGGAACTGCCAGGCCTAACCTCTATTATATCGTATTCATCTACCCTGTACAGTTCCTAAGTAGTTCCACAAATATCGTCTTTATAGCCAAGGAATTAAAATTCTTAGGGAGGAGTGTGGTCTTGTCGACACTTTTGTCGCAAGGGATATTTTCACTATGTGATTTCAAGTTCTAAGAATGTACGTTGGAGTCACGCAAAGTTTTACTCTCTGGCGCCACCACCTTTTCACTAAATTTGCTTTGCTGATACATAACTTTTTTGCTGCATAGACGATCTTATCGTCGGTGACGAGAGCTTCGTTTCGTATGAAGTGTTTAGTGCTGAAGGGAGAATAAATTTGTTTGCGATGCGCGAGTGGACTCAGTTTACAAGCTGTCAGAAAGTATTGGCTCATTTCAAAGCAAGACCACTCATACAAATGGCACATTAAATGGCCATTTAAACGATGCCTTTCCTTTTTCCATTCGTCATTCCGTCTCGTCAGCTTTACAACGGGATGCTACGAATTAAGCGCGCTTTGCAAATTGGTTTTGGACGTGCAATGTATAATGTGCATCGATTTACAATCGTCTCCTCGTCGTAGGTCGAAGGATTTGTACGTTTTTGATGGTAATTTAGTTTATTCTGGCAGAGATTTGTTAAGGATTTTCTTTGTTTCCAACGAATTGTTTGTTATTGCATTCTTTGTGTTTACTTAAGTTATTGACATAGGTGTTTAGCAGTCTGAAATACAAAAGATGTCAGTCATACTAAGTACCTGAAGACCATTTACATATTAAAGTTGTCTGCCGATGTACCTAGCTCACATAAAATAACTGGCCAAGCACGTGTCGGACCACGCAAAGTGTAGGGTTCCATAGTTGCCTAATATGCAAAAGTTAGCACACGAAGCTAATAAGTAATGATAAAAAAAAATCCTTATTTATATTATAAACCCGAAATTTTGTAAGTAAGGATGTATGGATGGTTGTTTTTTACTTTTTCGTGGATGAAATTTAGAATAGAGATAGTTTGTACCCTGATATAACACATAGGATACTTTTTACGGGAAAAAGTCTTATTCCCACGGGAAAATCTTACACAACGCGAGCAGGCGGACCGCTGGTATTTATGTATATAATAAAAACGGGCCCACCTACACAGGGCTATGAAAACTAAATACTATAACTAAGTTAAAGTTATAGTAAACTTAGTTGTTCCCATACATCTCATCCACCCATTATTTTTTTAAACCCTATCCAACGATACCTCACACCATAAGGTAATCGTGAATTTAAAAATAACCCCTACTTCACGTGTACCAGAGGAACCCTAAAAATTTTTTTTTTAAAGATTTTATTCTTTAGCTTTGACGGCATAATTAATATGTACGTCCATGCCAAATTACAGCCTTCTGGTACTAAGAGTCTCTGAGCTAAGCCGCGGACAGACAGACAGATGGACAGACCGAAACTATAAGGGTTCCTTTTTTACTATGTTACCCTAACAACTACAGGCATATTTGAAAACTACCATTTGTTATCTTTTATCATGTTATTTAATTTAGTAATTTCTTATGTTGTTAGATACTCAGAACAGAGATACTTTCAAGGCTTGTTGACAAGCAAAGTAATCAAAATTATATCGAATAAATTTATGAGTCTCTCAAAATTTAAATGTTTCTCGTTTGTTAACACCAAATTCGCTACATTGAAATGTTATTGCCAGACACTAAGTTGAACATAAATGGTCTAGTTTCCGCCCACGCTGTTACATAACATAAACTTATCAAATTATCACATCGCTTTATTTTGCAGGGATTAAGTCTACTATAGCGTATATTATGTCTCATTTATTCAAAACAGACAAATTGTAGACAATATTTTTTGGATTTAGCCTATATATATGAAGATATAAGATATTGCAGTAACCTACGCAAACGTATTGAATATGAATTTATCATTTATCGTGCTAAATTATCATTTCATAAATTTCTAATATCGGGGTGAGCGGCTCGTGTGTTAGTCGGATTGTCTTATGTTACTAGCATTATATAGCTGACTTTTCTACTTGCATACGTATTCCTTGGAAGATGTCGTGTTTGGAGCAACCGGACACTATCAGTTAGAAGTCTTTTGACATAAGCAATATAATAGCTTCCGCACAAATCTTGACGACAGTTGCACAATTACTTACTACTTACATCTTAGTAGTATCTCATAACAACCAGGGATGCAGAATGCTCCATTTCCTCAAGAGCCTGACAAAGAGCCTGTTTTTGAAAGAGGCGTGAGAGCTTTGAAAAAATTTACTCTGCAAGACAAGAAGAATTGCTGACACTACAACTGCTATTATTGAGGTATACTCGAAATCTTTCTTAAATTCAATAGACTTTGAAATAACTCTAAATCTAACCTAAAGAACTTTTAAAAATCAATTATTCAATATTCTTAGACAGCATCAAAAAAAGTTTTCCTTAGTATACTATACTCGTAAAATATTTAACAGGATTTCAATAGAATGTATCTGTTTGTTTTGAAGCCGGAATTTTATATGCAATTGAACTTATCAATAGATATTATGAATTTCTTATTTCCGTGACCATAAATTTTAGTAATACTCATTATATAGTTACGGCTATTAGGTAAAATGGAACCTCAGAATTTATTAAACTGATTAAAATAATCATGTTTTATGACTAGTTTCACAAACAGATCAAAATGCGATACTATATGAATGAGACATAGAGGATGACATTTAAGTAATTTTCTGTAAATGGACACAGAAAGCGATCCATGTTCAGGAAGGATGTGAGTGTTGAAATGACGGCTGATAGGAATGAATGGAGGAAGAAAACATACTGCGGCGGCCCCAAATGATGGGATAAGGGCAAGCGAATGATGATGGACACAGAAAGTGATCAGTGGCCATTTTAGTGGCCTTTGGCAGGTCTATAACTTCGATACTAAGGTTTGTGAGGACAAATGCCAAATTACGAAGAAGAAGATCGAAAGTAGAATAGTTAGTTCGCGTGATTCCATCAGTTATGTCGAAAGCATTTCAATATCGAAATATCCATTAATTCACTCTATATTTTTCCCAAAATCCGGTATTACACGTTCAACACCGTTATTGAGATTCCATATACTTTTAACCATAGATACATTATGGCTTATAGATCTCTTAGACATTAATTCCCATAATAGCGTCATTTACATTAAACTAATCTTCACACGAAAAGAATTCAGGTTGGTAAAGTTATGATGGCTATAGAATTATTAAAGTTTAAAAACTTTAATGGACCATTGAAATAATCTAGCATCTTAATTGCTACCTAACTGATCAAAAATAAATAAAAAATGACATCCTCACTTTTCGTGTTTCCGTCAAGTTTCCGTAGCCAAACATGCACTTGGTTTTATATCACAAAATTTCCGTAAAAAAGATCTTAAACCAGGAGGTTTATTTGTAAACATGACTAAAAACATGTAAAAAAAATGCAGTGAGCGATCCTTGTCGATAAGCTTCTTACAATTTATTTCACTATTGGGGTGGTAGGGTTTGTGAGGTCGGTCGATGACTTTGTAGCCCACACGATTATGATGATGAGCCAAAATAAAATAAAAAAATAATTATAAATATTTATATAACGAAACAAATATTATTATGTGATATCGAATTACTCTACTTAGCACTGCACTATGTGATTATGATCTAAATGAAAATGAAATCCAAACTACAGGTTCTTACTTATCTACTTATTTATTTTAACAGAAAATAGGGAAAACAAAATATCAAGTATCTTGTACATCGTTTTGTTCTTATGTACGTTATTAGTGAGTAAACATTTTGTTGTTTGCTATTTACCTACTTGAACACAACAATTTCTTCAAAGAACATACTTACCTACTTCCCGTATTTTTAACATTGGCATATTCAAAGATAAAGATGTCGCCTCCACCGTTGCCTTTCTCGCTTAGCTGTAACATAAGCTTATCTCAACAAACAGTATCTTCACCATCTGTCTGCCTTTCCCTTTCAGCTTCCGCTACACCATTATTGCCTATAAAACCCTCTAACTAATTGTAACCAACATTACTACGTGCTTTTTCTTCATCCAAACATTGTGCAATTTGTTTGTTGACTTCTTTATTAACCTTGCAACTTGTAGCTTCTTGGTGCTTTCCGACCTTACCTTTGGGTTCAAATTTGTGTTATTATTTTTTGAAATATTGTTTGTACATATTGACTTACGAGTCTTAATCAATTTGAACTCAGTCCAGTCATGTCTCACTGCGTTTTGTTTGGGTTATTGATGATTTTTTGTTTATCTATGGAAGTGGTGTTTCGTAAGATGCGGTGGCTAATGTTAGCTATAGTATCGCATTAGCACATTTTAATGTTTTTGGTGTGTCAGGTATTAAAATTTGGTCATGTTGTGAGTGAGTCATGCAAGTAATTTTATTATTGTTTATTTGAATGGTTATTTGCGTCGCACTTAACGATTTGATGACGGTTAGTTCCTGTTCGCAATTTTGGGATAAATGTTCCGTCCGTTATATCGTTTATAGTTAGAAATGAACTGTTAATAAAAGTTTAAAACGCTATGCTAACCCAAGTAAAGCATATTTAGGTTGGCTGAAATAGATCACTACATAGTTGTTCAACGAATTACTGTATTGTATCATAGTGTTGAATCTTAGATTATTCTTAACTAGTTTATCCTTCTATACATAATTAAATTAGGTAAGTTTACAAATTAATATCAAGGAAGAAACACAATTTAGCAAACTTACTTCATGTTATCGTTTCCATCAACTGAAAGTATGTCATATTAAATAAACATTGCCTACCAACTTGATATGGGTGAATTGCCCAAGCTTAAAAAAACCACGGCGGAGCTGAGAACGGTAGTGCAATGTCTTTCTATATGGTTGATTATATTTTTTCTGGACAGAATACATAGCCCTCCACTTGTGCAATAAATTTTATTAAGGTACGTACCCAATTACATATATAAAAAAAAAATTGAAGTGCCATTTTATCATGTCGGTGACTTGTCCTGGACCTATCTCTGCTCATATAATGCCTTGTATCGGAAATGTTACTTATTAAATCAATTCAGATGTACTTAAAATATATTAATAGATAACTAAGCCATCAATGGAAATCATTTCTAATTGTTTAATTACGTAAGAATAAATTTGACAGGCAATCAACTTTTGTCCGGAGAAAAGTATTCATTCCAGTGGGGAGTTATATTTGGTAAGATACCTCCGTTAGCATTGAATCTGTGTGTCCCCCTTACCCTGCGCCACCTTCGACCAGTCCCGCTCGAGAGCTCGGCGTGAACACACCGGTCACATAGTGTCGTGGTTTCCCGCCAAAAAGGTAAGTTCATCATTTCAGTGGTATAGGAGACAAAAATATTTTAATTTCGGTAGCCGTTATAACTCGTGTTATATTCATTCGATTTCTTCCTTAATTCGTATTTTGCTTTCTCTTTAAGTATTCTTTTATTTAACCAGTATTATATAAAATACAGATTTTATTTCGGAGTTTATATGCAATTAACTTAAAATTTTATCATCTCAGTGTTATCATTTCAGAGGATTCGGTGGACTTAAATACCGGTAACAGTCCATGGAAATTAAATATGTCACCGAAATGAAAACAACCATAAGTCTTAGAGTTCCTTGTGTGAAATATTGAGTCAAAGGGTTATAATTTTATTTTTGTTTACGTTTCTATTTATGTTACGGCTAATGGCCAAATAATTAAGAATGTGGAAAGAATCTTTATCCTACTTATTAGATGGCATCTTAGAAATTATTTTAGAATTTTATACAATCAAAATTTATTTCATAACTTATTTAAGTTTTTATTTTTATTTTATTCCGCTTTAGTCAACTACAGAATAAGCAAACGTTATATATTTAAGAAAGAAAGACGTTTGATATGGATAAAAAGACAGTCCTAACACAGACTGAACCCTGATTACGCTATACAACTTTCCTTGGCCGTATCATTTAAGTGGGCTAAATTAATTACGGTGTACAGTTATATCATCTCGGTGGACTTATTATCACAACGGTGCACACTTTTATCATTTCGGTTGACACTTTTCATTTCAGTAGCCTAAAAAAAATTCAACCTTAAATATCTCAGTAAGTTTTTATAATATTCGATGCCCATTCACACACACGAAATAAAATAGAATAAAGTTTTATTTGTCATCGAAACTGCGTAGAAAAACATTAAAATAAAAAATCTCACCGAAATGATAAAAAAATATCGCTTGTTGAAATTCACTCATATAGGTAATAACAATTTTGGACCGAATATCTTTTGATCCCTCAAGTTTTTGTTGACAGCATGGTACACATATCAAACGCAGCACTGTAGATTTATTACATGCATCATGAGAGCCCTTTTACACTAGGCCAGAGAAGTAAATATAGTAAAAACTGTGTCGAGAGTGTTGACGCTGGCTCTTTGGAAAGTTTTGAAATCGCGCTATGATCCGCTCGCATGTTCATAAATTATCTTGTCCTATTCAGTTGGTGCGTCGAAGATTAACAAAACGATGGACTTTCAATTACAATTTTCTTTGCAACGTATTTTATTGCATCATCGCTTAGGTCAACTACATCGTTTTAAATTTACATCAATTTGTTTTAGATAGCAGCAACATTATCATAAGATTTTATTTCGATTTGGTATAAAAATAACGATTATACAAGTATATTCTTGAACTCAATAGCATAGTCATCTGAGATTCTTTTTATAAATTTTCAGATTAGATTTTGTAGTATTTTACAAATTTAATCATAATCATATCGATTAATAGCAGCCTAGTCCTTATCATTGTTCTGTTTGACAGATTTTATTCTTTTATCTATTTACTATATTGTAGCTTTTATTATACAAGTGTTTACTTTCCTATATTTCAGGCGTAATTCTAACTTCACTGGGACACCCAAGTGGTCCAATCCGATCATATAAACGCAATGATTTGTATTTCTACAGGTCAAACTTGGATATAACTGTCGGAAGAAATTCTGCAGATTTACATCTTATCATAAACATTTATTCATGAAATAGTATATGGGATGAATATCTCATTGCAAATCTTTACAGGTCAATAATAATAATAATATATTTATTGGAACATTAGTTTTATATTAAGGTGCCCGATAATAACTACGTTAGTCAAATACTGTGTTGTAGCAATTAACGCCCACCTTCGTGATCATACAGTAGTAGATATCAGCGTTCCGCTTTATAATAATGGAAAATAATAATACTATAATAATAATACTTCCTTCTGTTTTTAATTTGTCAAGTAATTAGTCCAAGCCTATTCCTTGCTTCAGCTGTCAGAGCACCTGGGAACTGTCCCTGGGAGTCTGGGGATACTGTTAAATAATATTATTTTGTGAGATCGTTGCTCTTGGGTAGGACATTACAGACTGAATCACCTGATTTTTCCACAAATTAACAGGATTCCAAACTTCGGAAAGCACGTTAAACCGTTGGTACCAGCTATTATCTATGAAAATAGTCGTTACAAGAGTCTTTGTCTGTCAATCAGTCAATCAGCCTATTGCAGTCCACTGCTGGACTGATGCTTCTCCAAGAGCACGCCAAAGCGCACGATCACCCGCTTTCCTCATCCAGCCACCACCAGCGACATTCCTCTGGTCATGAGTCCACCTAGCAAGGGGACTCATGACTACATTTCCCGAGACGTGCAAGAGTCTTTGGTGACTTGATAATTCTAATAACTGGCGGGTTTGTGAGGTTGGTCACTGATTGATTTATGTTTTAACGCTGTGTTTACTAATATTGAATTGGTGAGTATTATATTTTAGTATTGTCTCTAGCTTCTTTCACTAACTTTGGGAACTACTGTTAATTTCTTTGGTTAGTATGCTATTACCTTCAATATATCGGAATGCAAATATTATAAATATAAAACACGTTCCTATATACACAAAAATATTAGGTTATATACTAATTACAAAAATCGGCGGTTACACCCATTTGCTCCCGCAAAATTCGATTTATTCCCACGATTTTGATATGAATTAACACGAATTTGATATTGTAAGGTTAATTGTTTTGTTTATAAGCTACGTACACATCTTCGCATTCTAGGATCTAGGATCAAGAAACAACATTCAACCGACCTCACATATTGATTCTCCAAACCAAACAGCTTCAAGTTTCAACCGAAACATCACACCATATTCCGTGAATGCAGAGTTCTAGCTAAAATCGAATTCGACGTGAGCTTTCACAACAAACCCTACAAAAACACGAAGCTTTCGAACTACCGAGTTACTAGTTTACGCATATCAACACAAACATGCCCAAATAGGAGCACCGATTTACCTCATCGAAAATAGACTTGGAATACAGCGTAAGTAAATAAATGTCGGCGATCGGCCTGATTGAAATATGGATGGATTGGTAACGTTACTGACTTTTTAAAAGAGATTATGTAGCGTAGATGCGACGACGTCAGCAAAATCTGAAGGCCGCTGCTGAAGAATAAGAGCATGTAAGAGCTTTATCTGGGCCGCCATTTAAACGTTCGAAATTACTCTGTTTGTGGTCGAGTATTTGCTAGTTTTGAGAGCGACTTCCTTTTCGTCGAGTTCCAGCAGCGTCGATCCTGCGTCAACTTTATACAAACATTGCTATCACATCCAAGTATGTATTCTTTGGAAAACATACGAACTCAGGCGAAACACGACACAATTTCATAACTTTTTTGTTTTGTTTTAAGATCCCGTTAATAAAGATGTATATTTTGTTACAGATTGCTTAAGCTGAGATGAAGAAAAGAATATTGGGTATGTCTTAGTCTTAAACAATTATCGTAGTCATCAGCACAATGAAAAAATGTTGTTTTTGAACCAAAGTTATTACTTCTATCGAAAAGAAAAAAGTTCAGGAACAAGCAAAATAGCTAGCGGCAACAATGCAATCAAAAACACGTTCTTATTTCAAAAAGAACGTGTCATATTAAAAAATACAAGATTCTCGCGCGCCGCGCAGCAAACCACAGAATAGTAGTCAAGATAATAAATTACTTTTAAAATAATGCTTTTAACACCGTTCATTGGTTCGTAAATCTTGTGAGACGTGGTACTAGTGTGATCAAAGACAGTTCATCCGTCTAGCAGGTGCCGGTGTATTTAAAAATAGAACGCTTTAGTTTTTGTGGGAAGACAAATGAATTGCCATGTTCAAATTTGATAAGACATGGGGAATTAAATGTAATGATTAGAGAAACAGCCAATTATTAGATTAATGTAAATGTGTACCTTTGTAATCTTACCATAATCTTTACCCTATCCTCTAGCGAGGACGAGAATAAAAAATAATTGATTTGAAATCTATAATAGTTATATTTTGCTTCTGTTATTGCTACCAGACCAAGTTTTATCAGTACTTTGAAAAACACAGTTCTTAGTTCGGTTCATTTAAACTAAAATACTGTGAAATCTATAGTGAATCGTTTAATCTTGTGTATTTAAAGAAAACTATAAATACTTCAAGCTCATTTCTCAAGTCGTATTTATCACGTCCAAGCCACTAATCCTGTGGTAATAACCTCAATCCTCGAGTTTAGTAGACCGTAGGCTCTTTCGCGGTCTGTCACCTCTGATTTATTGTTACATTACTCTATGTTAAGATAGATTTGTATCACAAAAGACAGTATTTGAAGAAAACTGCGGCTGACGACGTGAGGAATGTCATGAAAAAGTGCCGAAAAAGGAAGATATTTATAATGATTTATACGTTTTCATTTAACGGAAGATTGCAGGGCATAACTTTGTTAAGTCTTGGAGTGCTAAATGCATGAAATACGAAGATAATGCTCAATCTTCTATGGTTAGAAGTTGTACAATTTATTAATAAATATTCATATTGCTTTGTTTTGTGAAATATTTGACTAAAAGCTTTCAAAGATAGGAGTTTAAACATATGACAGCTAAAAAGTTTTGGTTAAAAAATCCAGAGTTTATGACTGTCTAAGGGCGTCGCTGACATATCTTGTCAGACGATGGACATTTAATTGGTTGATGAAATTTATAAAAAGATACACATTATAATAACCACTCAAGTTTAACCACTCAAGAATATAGTCAACTTCATAAGTTACAAGTTTAATAAGTGTAATAAATTTTGAACATTTATCACAAATTCAATCGACCGAAAACCAAAGTATTTATATTGCCGATGTTAATAACAATTATTGAATTCTAATTTAAGTATATAAGCTATGATATTTTTATTTTGTCCCCGCCATTACACTGCATTTTAATTTGTTTTTTTTTCTTTCATTTTTGTCTTTTATTTTGCCTTGTGTGCAGTCCAAAAGCTTCAGTCTAAGTTTCTTTTCCTTTGTGGGATTTTCTTAATCTTATTCATACTATGTGTGGAATGGTGTCATAGGATTACCAATGTTTGTCTTCATCTAATTCCGTCTTTGAGTAGTATATTTCAACTCTTTGATTGCCCTTAAAGACCATTGACATACCCATTGATGTTCATTGATGGCTTTCAAAGTGTTCCAAATAGCTATATTTTTGGATCTTTCTACATTTATTACTTAACAGAAGCTTGATTCGGATTCTTCAGCGGGGTTGGTAAATGGTCTGAGTATCAGTAGGAATATCTTTTGTATTTTACGTGTAATCTAGATGCTCCATTTCAAAAGTTTACGCCTTTGTGAAAACAATATCAATGTAACTTCTAAATATAGTAGTATTTTATCAAAATCTCCGCTTCGACGTTTTCTCTTTCTATCATTATATCTGTCATTAACATTTGAATTAGATCACTATTTAGTCTAACAATTAACTCTAAAACGAGTATTTTAACCTCAAGCACATAACAAATCCAGTTTTGTGTAAAAATAATAAAAAATTCCAATGAATCGGTGTCTCGTGTCATCAAGTCCATTCACGACGTCGTCAGGCGGCGCCAACATGATTTTTTACAAGATTGTGGTTTCATTGATGACGATGAAACTGCTACTTTAACATAAAAGGCAATAAAAGACAATAATAAATTTAAATATGGTGATACACGAGATGTTTAAGGTGCAGATACCATTCATGAAAGCCAAATATGATAATATTACACAAAGTCTAAAACAAACCAAATAGCACAGGAAATAAAAAAAAAATTAAATATTACAAAACAAAATTAATAATACACATAAAAGACAAAGCACGCTACATACCAAAAAGCAACAAATAGATTTAAATATTGAATCTACTGACTTTGTCCGACGCTGTCACCATGACCACAGCTTCTAACCATATCACTGATTATACGAAGTTAATTAATTGAATAACTGGACTAGATTATGAACAGAACTGGTTCCTTAATTTGCGGCAAGATAGCATCAGGTCGGCGCAAATACATAAAAATGGATGATTATGATGTTAGCAGACAAATCTGACTTATTAATTGCAAACGTTTGATATTTAAACTCAGTTCTGGGAAATAAGCTTCCTAATTTTTTAAGTGTTAAATATCTTATCCGTTTAAATCATTACTTATTTAAATTTAAGCTAAAAAATTGAATTTATCTGCCTAGTAAAATTTTATATTTTCTGTTGGAGTATCGTTCCTCTTTCCGCTTGAGACCCCCTCATGATTTAGGGTAAAATTAGTGTCTTACAGCACATATGTACAAATATTTGCAATTTCATTATAGTGTGAGACTATTGAGTCCATGTTGAGAAAATACCCATATTATTTTCCACGCTATATTTCAACCACCGTTACAGATTTTACAATCAGCCAGACAGGTGGTCGTAATCAAATTACATAAATGATGATCACCCATTCATAATTCAAACTCGACTCCGCTTAGAGATAGCTAATTATGACCAAACCGCATCGTACAATGTTCTATTTGCCCTTGTTTTGGCTAATCTACTTGACATTTCAGCCTCGTCACCTATAAGTAAGATTTTGGTGACATCTTTACGATTTTCTGTTAGTATTTAAATCTATAATTATTTTTTAAAATTAATAAGTCACGCTATCATTATTGCTTTTTTAAATTCTGTTCAGTCTATATTTGTAATTAAGTGTTTGTCGTCAAGAGCTTATTTAATTAAAATCGTATTAGTGATGGAAGTGATCTCATTCGAATTTGTGGATTTTGTTGTAACAATAAAAGTTTTTACATGTGTATTTATACCTATACCTTATAGTATCTCTGGTTAATATCTTGTAGCATCAGCAACATTGCCGCTAATATTAGCATTGATATTTTGAGAATCGATAGCAATTTGTACGCCAAAAAGGACAAGAACAACAGCTTTGAAATGTCAACATGGGATTTGTCGTACCAAGATGAAACGATTACATTAATCAGGCTTGAGTAGAGTTGTCGGATGTTTTGATTAGATATTAGGATGTCCTGGTTTTTGTAAATATTGATATCCTTTTAAATCCGTATGACAATGACAAGCATAATTTAGGAGTTTTTCTTCTCCTCTTAACAAAAAAATAATTAAAAATCAAAGGTAGTTTTCATCTCCTTGAAACTCATTTTTTTTAGTCCAATAATAATCTGTGCTTTTAAACTAGTAATTGATTTTGTAAATATAGTCCAAGGTTCAGTTTTTATTTTTTATATTGTGATGTTATATTGCACATCACTAGCTTGACCGATATTATTAATAAGGAGCCTGACGTGGCTTGTGATTTTATTTATAGCTGTCACAATAATTAAATTACGTGAGAAGAGCTTAATACTGATATTAATCTCAATTAGATATGCTTCTTACATTTTAGTCATGGTGTTGTAAAGGCTATCTGGGTGTTTAGTAACTGTTTCATAGACTATGTTTTACTTTTCTTTTTCATCATGTGGGTCGTAAGGTCGACCAACGACCTCAAAAACCTTAGTATCAGTGTATATAGCCGCCAAAGCTACTGACATGACATGACTTGTGTAACGACTAGAAAAAAGTAACCGGGACTGCCAAAGCACGGTATTATTTTCCTTTTCGGAAAATCAAGGGACCCAGCCTGTAATATCCGAACCAATCTGGAGAAAGTCTCACAAAGAGACTTTTTCTTGACAGTGTCCCCACCGGGAATCTCCATAATGACTCGGCCTTGCTGTTTTACTTCACTTAGATAATCTTTAAGAACTTATTTATTTATTTATTTACTATATTTATTTATTGTTTTAGGATTACCGACGAATGATGCACCTTTACAAATAATATTTCAAAGTACAAAAGTGTTAGATGCTCATTCAGTTAAAGGTAACCACAACACACACAGATATCTATATAATTCTAAGTGGTTCTTAACAACAATAGTTCTATGTCGCAAATTAAGAGAAAATTACAAATAAAAAAGCATTTTTACATCTTATCCTATAAATAAGCAAACATATTGTGCTTCAGTACTAAACTACTATAGATATAATTATCATAGCATTAGTTTTATTTAGTATTGCCTTTATCTATGATGGCCGTTACTAGCTTTTCGTTAACACAATATTTCCCTATTCTTGAAAATGCAAATTTCATGGCTCATCAACAGCTCATATACGTCCTCACCGAGGGACTCGAGCCTACCTTGAATTAGGGCGATATAAGGCCTCAGTCAACCACACTGACCCAGTGCGGGTTGGTCGACTTCACACACAACCTTTGAATTTCTTCGCACGAGTTTGCAGGTTTCATTACGATGTTTTCTTTCACCGTAAGAGCGTCGAATAAATGTACATATGAATGCCAAATACGTAAACACATTGGTACGTGTGTGGAGATCGAACTCGCGTCTTCTAGACAGGAGGCAGCGGCCTTAGCCACTAGACCACCGACATTTCATGGCTCAGTTGGTAATAAATATCCATCATTCTTTACCCCTGACTGCTGAGCTGCTTACCTAGTATTTTCAAACCTGACCGAGTGTTATTTTATAACTCTACTAGCTTTCCGCCCGCGGTTTCACCCGCGTTTAATGATTTTTCCCGTAGGAATAAAGTATTTTCCCGCGGTAAAAAGTAACCTGTGACCTATTCCAGGACCTAACCTATATGTGTGCCAAGTTTCATCCCGATCCGTCCTGTGGTTCAAGAGTGATTCGGCAACAAACATCCAAACATCCAAACTTTCGCATTTATAATATTAGTAGGATTCTTAAATTGAGGGTAACCATTTCAATGGTTTTTCACCTCCTTTTGTTTACTAGTTTTCAATTTCACTTGTCAAATAGTCATTTAAGAACACAAAAGACATGGCTTCTTTATAATATTTAAATAATATAATAAAATAGATAGGTAAGAGTTTCGCGGGAATAATTTTGAGATTATATTACTGCAATAAAATTTGGTATACCTGCTAAACACTACATAAAATCAACTTAGCACCCACGAGCATCCTTGTTCGGTTTCAGAAGACCACGGGGCGGTTTCACGAAGCTACAAGTTACAAATTATAAGTACAATTCGATGTACATTGCGTAGACAGTGAGATTAAAACGATAGGGCCTTACAGTTTAGGTGAATTAACTACGCAATGAATATCAAATCGTAACTTTTTACTTGCTTTGTGAAATGGGCCCACATGACACAAACGTGGGTGATTTGCTCGTAAGTGCTTGACGGGGCGCAGCGGAACAATTTAAAATTTGAGGTGTTAGCCTGTGATCGAAGGTGTTAGCACACAGAGATGATGACACAGAACTGACATCAAATTTATGTAAAATGTATCGTAAAATTTGTTGGTAGGTTGGAACAAGCTAAATGATGTTCAATAAAATGTAATTTATCGATTTTATGGGTATCAAATATTCAAGATGCTAGACATACACTTACTTATCTCTACAAACACAATTTCCAACAGTTGAATCCTTATTATTTATTTAAAACGGAAACACTCACGTCACAATGAAAAAAAAAGAAATAAAAAATGAAAAAAAAAATGGAATAATGGAATGGAATAATGGAATGGAATAATAAAATAGTTGAATCCTTGTTATTTTCAGTTTTATCCTCACATTGGCTCTAACGTTTTTTTTATTGTTTTAAACTCCATTGCTACATCTATATTGTTTCATCTGTTGTTGTAATTGCTATATCCTTGTGTGCAATAAAGTATATTCTATTCTATTCTATTCTAAAATATTGTAAAACTTTTGATAATTACTTACTTTAATGAGTAATCTTAGCATGTAAGACATAATCTTGAAGTGCATTTTCTGTATTATTGTATCATTTATTTCATTTTATAATAGGTAAGGCTCTATTTCAAATTCTCTTCGTGACTCAATATTATTATTTTTGTGTTTGGTATCAGTCTTGAGTGCAACAAAATGATCAACCTACAACCTGTTGCATCACTTCTGCATATCCTTAGGGCGTGTGAATGAACTTCAATTCTCAAATATTCTCACGTCCAGTTCTCCGTACTCTTATTCATTCACTTTCTTTTGAAGTGTGTTGTGTTAGTGAGGGCTTATTAACTTATTATTTAAGATTTATGTTTTCCTGACATAACTTACGTAATTATGGCTGGTCTGGACGAGATTCGGGAAGCGCTTGTTTACGCTTGTAAAAATTTGATCTGTTATTGGGAGTCGTCGGAAACTGCTGTTTAAAATTTCTGATGAATGTATTCTCAATCGTTGCAACAGAGAAAGAAAAGTACAAAAGATACGAGTCCTGTGGAGTTTCTTCTTTTTTTATATATATTATTTAAGCAGGCAAACGAACGGACGACCCACAGTGATGGTAAGTGGACATCGTCGCCCATGGACATTCGCAACACCAAGGGGCCTGCCAACGCGCTGCCAGTCTTTGAGAGCCCTATATACTCGCCCCTTGAAGGACCCCATGTCAAAGCACAAAGGAAACACCTCAGGGGGGAGCTTATTCCACATCCTGCAGGTACGCGAGAGGAAAGATCGCGACGCCCGTACATTTTTGGAATGCCAAGCATCCAAGACGTGAGGATGAGCCCCTGCCCTGTGGCGGGAGGTGCGGTGATAAAAGCGTGACGGTGGCACTAAGTCAAACAGCTCATCAGAACACTCCCCATTGTACAGACGGTAGAACACACACAGAGAGCCAACGTCTCTCCGGAGACTGAGGGTGTCCAAGCCGTCTGTGAGTTTTGGATCGTCGACAATACGAACTGCCCGGCGTTGGATGGAGTCGAGTGGGAGGAGTTGGTATTGGGGCGCTCCAGCCCAGATATGAGAGCAGTACTCCATATGGGGTCGAACTTGAGCTTTGTAAAGCATTCTGGCCGTTCTTCTCCACAGAAGGCGTACACTTGTAGTAAACGGGCCTTGCTATGACGTCGAAAAATGATTTTGTTAAATCTTACTTCGAATAAAGACACTTTTATCTTATCTTATCAGATTTCTTTTTTTGCCTAGCAGACCTATTCGCTATTTCTTCCAAAGTTTTATAGGTACCTTCCTTAATATAACTTCCTTAATGGGATGGGGCGTGGACTTGCGACTTCAGTAATTTTTAAGGTGATATGTAATTTTATTGGTAATAATAATAAAAATAATAATAGGTGAACTGAAGAAGTTTCCCCATAAATAAGCAAAAAAAGCAAAAAAAAAATTTTATAGAGTCTCCGGCCGAATGGTTGAGCGATTGTCTCTCATTTCGGAGGTTTGAAAAAGAAAGATGATTCTGTACTTTGGAAGGCACGTTAAGCCATGTTGCCCAGTTGATGTCTATAAGCAGTTGTTCGTAACGAGCCAAATCAGTGACCTATGGTGGCGGCTTTATAACACTGACACCAGGGTGTATTGAAGAAGATATTTTGCAAACAGAAGTTTCATTTACCAAGCAAAAAAACATACACAGATCTAAACATAGATAGTTAATATTATGTACAGTCAGTTGACTGAAGTAGCTACATTTAATTTTAATACTAAGATAATCTATGAGATTACAAAATTATAGAGTTACGCTTTAAGCACGAGCCAACAGTATTAATTTTTATGACCATTTAACGATTCAGATAGAGTACAAATCTGTGGATAGTCCTCGAGTGTCGATGAACCGGCATAATTTTTAATTAATTACATGATGGTTAACGAGGAAGTGTTTTAGAGGTAAAAGCTATATACCATTTCGTCTGTGAAAAATCCGTCCCACGGATAAAGTTTTTTTTTCCGTATCTGTGTCATGACAGTCCCACTGTCAACGCCAGTAGCCGATCTCGCGCGCTTATAGCAACGGTTTTGTTGTATTTATCCCTTTCTAACTTACACAAACATGATCAAGATCATGAAGAACAAAGCTAGCCATTGAATAGCATATTCCCGCGCGTTTGATGTAAAAAAATGAAAATCGCGTCAGTCGAAAAACAAGCAGTGACGGTGGTGTTGTTGAACGCATTTCTGTGGGTTTTTGGTGTTTTTTCTTTTTGATGTGATGATTTCTCGATGTTGCGGAAGCGGAGGCAACGAGAGGATCGTCAGCTAGCCGTATCCATCTGTCACAGGTCTCCTTGGAGGACGTGCAAAAAGCTCTAACACGTATCAAGCCAAAGGCATCGGTAGGTCCTGACGGAATCCCCCCTTACTTGGTTAAAGACTGTGCAGCTATCCTGGCAAAACCACTCCAACATCTTTTTAACTTAATATTGACTACGGCAAGTTACCCGGAGAAGTGGAAAGTGTCGCGAGTCGTACCAGTGCCAAAGAGTGGGACGAGTACTTAACTGATGTTTCAGAACATAGGCCTGTTGCTATTCCCTGTGCACTGGCGAAAGTTTTTGAAACTATTGTGTACACGTCTATATCATCGCATGTACGGCCTAGTCTTTCTAACTCGCAACATGGTTTCCGACCAGGTTGGGGAACGCACACTAATTTGATGTGCTTTATGCAACATGCCCAGAGGCACTGGATGATTGCGTAGGGGGCCAGCTGGATGTGGCATACTTTGATTTCAAGAAGGCTTTTGATTTGGTTGACCATGGCGTTTTGCTATCTAAACTGTCATTAATTGGGTGTACGCCGGCCCTACTTAAATTTTTTGCTAATTACTTATGTGACAGAAAACAGTACGTAGATTGTGCAGGATTTAAATCAGATTTATATGTAACGCACTCCGGAGTAAGCCAAGGGAGTAATCTTGGGCCTTTAGAGTTTATATTAATGGTAAACGACCTGCCCGAAGTAGTAATAAACGTTAAATGTTTGCTATTCGCAGATGATTTGAAACTCTGTATGCCAATCAAAGATAAAGATGACAGTTTAAGTTTACAAGCGGACATTGATAGAGTACTTGTAGTACAGTGGGGTAAGGAGAACAAGATCTATTTTAACACGTCGAAATGTAACGTTATTTCATATACAAGGGCGCAGACACGAATAGAGTACGATTATAAAATAGATGCCAAAATCATTGCGAGAGTTAGAACAGTGAAAAACTTAGGTGTTCAAATAAAAGACGACTTAACATTTCGGGATCACATAGTTAATGTTTACAAAAAGGCTTTTCAAAATCTTGGTTTTGTGATAAGACAGTCCAAAAAGTTCAGCAACATGAGCACCATATCAGCACTATACAACGCGTTGGTTCGCAGTCGCTTGGAATGTAGTAGTATGGTATGGAACCCTCATGAAGCTAAATACTGCTCCATGATTGAGAAAATCCAACAAATTTCTCAGATATATGTACTTCAGGCAGTACGGTGTGTACCCATTCTACCCGCTGATGTATCCCTCATTATTTGTGATGGGAATGGTAGGGTACAACAGGCTAGAGATCAGAAGAAAGTTGGCTCTCGCAATGTACGTGTTTAAAGTATTCAAAGGTATACTTAATAACCCCCAGATATTGGAAACCATAGGGATGCGGGTACTCAATATGCGGCTGCGGCAAGGCAACGTGCGACAGGAGGTGTTTGCAATACCAAGGGTTAGAACGAATATACTGAAGCACTCTCCACTAATCAAACATGTGAAGCAAATGATCCATTTAAGAAAAAATACATGATTTGTATTGTATTCGATCAGCATCGCCCGCTGTTGCATTAAATTACAATTTCGAAATATCTGGGGCCTATTTCATAAAACAAACAATTACAATTTACAATTCAAAGTACACTGCGCAGCCGATATACCAAGAAGATAAATGTTTATAATTTTGGTTGATTGGCTACGCAATGTACTTCGGATTTTATTTGTACGAGTAAATTGTTATTGTTAGTTTTATTACATAGGCCCCTGGTTGAATTGAATAATGGTCGGTGGAAGGTGGCTATGAAGTGATTAAAAAATTGTGACAAGAAAGCCACAAGCTATATACAACTTATAATCAGTTACAAGTTGCAACGGATAGAACTATGTATATTGCAATCATAAGAATAATATTAGACAGTAGTGGAAATTGTTCCCACATATTTTAATATATAGGTTTATAGAAGGCTATAATTTAATTGACCGAGCGATCATGAAGCGCGAGCGAAGCGTCTCCATTTCAGCTTAGAAAAAATGCTTTCTTATGTTCTCCTCTACAGGTCGAATTTCTCAAATTCTCAACCGATTAACATGAAATTTTTTGAACAAGTTTGATAGACATACGTAGAATTTTTTGTCAATTCAGTTTTTCGAAATTTTCCAAATGGGAGTTTCAAACTTAAAAACATCATAAATCAGCCATTTTGAAAAAAAAAACAAACGCTCGAGGTCTACAGCTCGCACTAGTTAAAAATTGTTCAGTTTTTCATGTGTACAGACCAATGTCCGAACTTTCCTTTGACTTGACTTTCCACTCTCACCTTCCATACCCACAGTATTATAGCTAGAAATCAACTTCGTTTTCTATTTCAAAACTTATCGACACTTCAAAAATTTATTACTTACTATCGTTGCTAACATAAAACAAATAAAATGCGGAATTTATTTCGTCACAATTTCTCGAGGCTTCAAATTAAGTATAGTCGGCTAATTATTCAGAGAATGGTAGAAATTCTCATAAAACGGGCTAGCCCACGTTCCCACAGTAAACGTCCGAGGTGTCACCAAACAGCCGTAAACATGCTTTTACTCGACTTTTAATAGTTCACGTGGACCTAATAAAACATCGAGGAAAGAGGAGGAAGAAATGTTTATATAAATTGTTATAGAAAATAATCAGAAGTGTACAGTTTGATTTGCCGGTAAGTCTAGTAATTTTTGAACTAGTAAAGTTGGAACAGTATCTTCAGAGTTACTAGATGTATGGTGATCTGTGCGTCTCGTAATGCTTCCTGTCTTTCTTTCTAGAAGTTATAGTGTTAAAATTATTCATCCACCAAAAATACATTGCCCTTACTGTATAAGTACATAGCAATTTCATTTTGTTTTCTTGTTGACAATAGGAAAATATAACGGTATAACGTGCTTGAAGGTTTTTTTTTACCGTTCCTTTTATTTACTATCAATACATTATGCAAAGATTTTTGATTTATTTAAAGCAATGCAATCTTTAGTTGACCAAGAGAAGTTGACCAACATTCCTTTCAGAAAGTTAGTAAAATGTTAGACTAGACTTCATTCAACAAACTAAAACTCTTCAAGTAGCAACGACAATTTTGTTGTTCGGTCTTCTTTTCTGTGTTAATAGTTAATCCTCTTCACTTTCCAAACATCCAAAGTCCGATGCTTCAAGACCCGGATGGCTTCACCTTCAATAGTATCAGCGAGGATGTAAATCAATTCACGGAACCTATAAAATGTAAAGCTTCTAATTCCTGCAATAACACCTTTAACTTCAATCAAGATCGTCCTGTTTTTTCAATTTTATTGACAAAATAATGCGAAAAAGATAAACTAAAACAGGTGGGGTTCCTGCAGTTGGTGCTTCTCCACCTATTCCGCAAATTGTGTGGTGAACTCATTCAAGAAAATATAATGACGAAACTACGAGATGTAATGTCCCTTGTTCGCATATGGGCAACTTCTTAATCCTTTATGTCCTATGTTGCTAATTAAATTACAAGTGCTAAAACTTCATCGCTCTGTAGGCGCGTGGCCCTTTTGGTGTGCGATTATGAGCAGATAACAAAGGAATAAAAAACTTACATTGAATATCAATTTCAAAGATTTGTAGCTAGAATCGTGGCCAATTTGTGAAACAAACAAGCATTAGACAAAGTGTTTGATTTTATGACTTGAAAAGAATTTCTGCTAGTGAGTTTAAACTTTTATATGTTGATCTTTAAATTGATTTAGGACTGGTGTAAAGATCACAATCTAATTTGTAGGATTATGTCAATGATAAGATTGAATGAGAATTTTACGACTATGCGTTGATTTTAATCACCAGTCTCACTCACTACTTATTCATGATGTATAAATATAAAATGTAACTCCAAATCACGGGCGCAGCCAGGGGAACGGTTCCCCTCCCCCGAAAAGTTCAGATATTAACACTCATAGAATCATAAACATTCACTATGGGATAGAAATTGATGCGAAAGAAAAATAGAAGATTAATTTTGTATTTCTGTGGCACATAACAGAACGGTTTTTTTAAATTTAATAGTTTATACTGTCCCATTGCTCGAAAGGACAAACAAACTCCGGGGAGATTTTTTCTGTATGTATTTTTCACATCTTTAATATTTTTCTTTATGTTCTTTTAGTCGTTTTATTTCCTTGAACCCCCTCCGATACCAAAACCTGGCTGCGCCCGTGCTCCAAATGATAAAATTTTATAATCTGTCTAACAAGAACAATTAAATAACTGAAATTGGCCGAATTATTTAGCATGCAATTTCGTACAAAGATTCCACAGATTTTATGATTTATGAATAGATTAAGTCTTACTGTGACTGTTCTAGTTAACCCAATATGTTATAAAGACAGATTTAGTCCATCAAATGAAAATTTTACAGCCAACGTTCCTAACCTAACCTAAAATAGTCAGTAGTTACCTTCATTTTGTTAACTTGCTTCAAGACATCACCATTCAAACGGAGTCTCGTAAACTTGCAAAGGTTCCTATAAAAGTACCGTATGTGACAGTTGCAGCTTAGTGCCTTCCTATTGAAAACCTAGCACTAGTTTTTGTTGGTGGTATTAAAACAACAATGGCTGAAATTGCTAACTTTATCTTGATTTATGTAACTATTCTAACTTGTACAAAACATGTAAAAAATTGAAGTCTCGAGCTTCAATACTGCCAAAATTTACTTATGCCAAATATTGATGACAAAGAAAGAACTAATTGTAATCTAGAAAATGGTTCCATTACAAACACGAATATCAGTGAAGTTAATTAATCATAAAAACTACATAACTATTAGGTAATTAAAATACGAGCGATGTAATTGAAGAAAATGGATAGAGCCAACTCCAGGTGTTATTGTGGTTCTAAGGCACCAGGAAAGCATGAACGTAATGAAGCTTTTTAATAGTCTAGCAGTAAAGTTCAATGAATACGACGGGAGTACGTAAAATGAACCAGTTAATGAGACTGTAAACTTCACCGCTCCTGACAATGAGAAAGGTTCCCGTCGAAAGCAGTTAGAGGCTCAGTTTGAAATTATCGATTTAATTGCAGCTGTTTTCTTTTAAATTAGTTAACGTGAGGACCGAAGTTGATGAGAAGAAGAATAGTAAAAATGAGATTTTAAATCAAAACCAACCTGCTATTCCTTTTACTTATATATTTTTTTAAATTTTGTGTTATCTTTCCCTTCTTCTTAATCCTGATCTTTTCCCACGTTATGTATGTGATCGTTTTCTATAATGATAACTTCCAAAAAATCGTTCGTACCATCACAATTTAGCACTGCTTTCATCTTATATTATATACTTCAGGTATATTTTTTACATAAAACAAAAGCTATATTCGCTTCGCTTGAAGTGTGAATCTACTCCACACCACTTACACTCAACTCATTTACTTACACTTAATCAATTTATACTTTTAAATTCAAAGTGCATGGTTTTATTGAGCAATCAGTCCACATGTTTACATCAGACACGTCGTAAAGTCCTCTTTATGTTGTGTTCTACACGCGTTTATCAATTCTTATCAACCCAGTTTTTATTATACATTACGTGTTTTATAGCGAGGGCGTGTGTTGCTTTCCGGTCATTTTGGAGCTATAAAATATATATAAATGATACTGGATTTAAATTTGCGTTTAGGTGTGGCCTCACAATTTCGCCAATCGCATAAGGAAGGCATAAAATAAAATATAGAAATTATGTAGTTATAAATGTCTTATTTCTAATCAGCCTACGATATAAAATAAATAGGATACTAATTTTATTAATACTGCAAGGGTTGTAGAAAGAGTATTGATATACCTTAATAATTTAGTCGAAAATATTTAATTTATTACTTACTTAACCAAAAATACAGAATTATACAGTACCTAAAAGTTCGAGTAGGTAATTGTTTTATTGTATTTTTTTTATATATTTTCAGATTCATCACCATCTCATCATCAACAGCTGCAGATTATGTAGGATTAAATTTAGTCAAAATATAAGCATTTGATGATGTAGACACAGAGACTCATAAATCTAAAACTAGAATTTAATGACCTGTTTAATGTCGAACAAAATCATAAAAGGTAAAGACGACAAATAAATAAAATGCGAAATAGGAAACGATACATTGATGTCTACCATAAAACGAGAACTAAATCGTAAAACAGTAATTTGGTACAAAAGAAGAATATAATAATCGAAATTGAGAATCATCTGTTATTCAAAACTATGTTTATGGAGGTTTAATTCAATTCTGATACAAATTGAAAAGAGGTGATAATTTACGACTACCTACCTCTGGTAATAAAATTCGAAACGAATATTCAAAATAATAAAATTCACATATTAAAATATTTAATGTATTTAGAGGAATAATTAAAAGAAAGAGATGATTATGTGAAAATAATTTATATAAAATTCAATACTTGTAACCTAATGCACCTCATACATAACTAAAGACTCCATTACTGAAAGACATTTCTCTATCAGCTGAGCCTTTTAGAGTGAGTGCAAAAGTTAGCCGTAAATTAGATACTTTTTACTCATAACTTCTCCTAGTTTTTGTTACTTACAATGTTTATCTGTCTAAAGAAACTAGTTTATTATAATAATGCTAAAGATTATTGTATTGAGTTATTTTCCACTCGAGTTAACGTCCTAATTGAAACAAATAAGGAAAACCTAAATGAAACTTCAAATAGGAATCAAACTTATTGTGAAGAAGTTATTGAAGAGATAATAGAGGATCGAACTACTTTTTTTTTATTTTATAAATCCAAATTTCTTAGTTTCTGCTATCGAACACTAAAAGAATTTTTGCTCTATCTTTAAAATTGAGCGAGTTATAAAGGTTTGAAATTCAAGATTAGACAGAGAGGCACATACCCACTTGTGACGTCATTTGTTGGTAAGGCCATATAATCGCCATACAAAAAAACCATTTTGAAAGAGACAGACATATTGAAACTTTAAAAAATCACTGTGAATTCGTTTTTCAACCGATACAGTTTTTTTTTCGCGAATCGTCTGCTACTAATCTATATTTTAAAAATAATTAATAAAATATGGTAAATTCATAACATATGGTGAACAGTCCGATCCCCTATTTAGGAGTGAAGTATATTAGAATGTCCCCAACTGCGTATCACAACAATGAATATACGACACCTTCTTCTTGTTACATAATAAAACATTACCAAAACAATTTATGCAGTAATCATTATAGTGGAACTACATTAACATGAAATCAAACAATGTAACATGATAGTCAGACAGTAAATCCAAATGTTTGAGACGGTCATAATGCCCAGACAATGCCTAGGGCAAGAGTAGGCGGTGGCGTTTACGACAGTAAACTTACTATTGATATTACAGCTTAGCTTGAAGTTCGTAACTTTGAACTTTATATTACGATGGCTGCATTAATGTCAACGAATATTATTTTCATGTAAATCAATGGCTCTATAATATAGTACCGAAACCGAATTAGTGCACAACGCTATTAGACAGATTAGTCTAGACTTTCCGGTATCAGTGTATACTTATTATACAATATCTCTGCCCTCCAGGCCACCAACATTTACTTTTTAGCTGCTTATACATCCCACTGCTGGGCTAGTGTTTAATAAGTGTCCAATTGTCCCGCCGACAGCGTTTAGGTGCTTTTCTTGCCGTCGACGACTGTATTCTGGTTCAAGTATAAACACCATAGTTATTTTGACCTTCTAAAAAAGTCTAGTTTTTCGCTATGATATTATCTCAGAGGATATAAATTATAAAAGAATGACAAGACAACACATAGTTTTACAAAGCAGAAAACACTTTTTTAGTCTCATCTGAATATGCACTACCTACTTACTACCTACGTATTTTGCAAGGCACTTCTAGATTTAGAGCCACAACGATCAATACTACGAAGGTTTTTTTAAAATATGGCCATTTGTGCTTCTTATTTGATCATTATTGAGCTTCAGCACAATAGGAGTAAAAACGTTCATCGATTGCGCAGCAAAAAAACACCATGTAGAAAGTCTACGCTTTAAATGATTGGAGTCGGTCGTGAAAACCTGTATTTACTCTACATATCGCCATTGAACCTGCGACCCCAGAGCTAATGACTTCCGCGCGTACTGTTCCTATACCTAAAGATAGACTATAGAGCACTTCCATTCGTTACGGATACAGTGCAACTAATATTTACAGTCTTTAATCTTATCGTGTGGGCTGTAAAGTCGACAACCGACCTCAGAAACCCTTGTGTCCTAGACGTCCTAGTCAGGCAAAGGCCCTTGACCATCCCTGACATAGCCCATGTAACGACTAATTTAAGAAGATAATAGCCGGGACCTAAAGCTTATCGTGCCTTCCGAAACACTAAATCTTCTTACTCTTCTGACAATCAAATGATTCAGCCTGTCATGTCCTAACCAAACTGGTGACAGTATAACAAAGAGATTTATATTATTTAACCACCGGAACTCGAACTGGGAACCTCCTAGAGAACCGAACGCTTTACTGCTCGGCTATGTTGCTATTAATACTTTTTAATAAGTACTGATTTTTGTTTTTAATAATTCCTATCGTAAGTTTTTCTAGAAAATAATGAGCTGTATTACCGAATTCATAATAATTTTTATTGTTTTTTTTTATGAATAGTGTAGTTTAATTATTCTTTCCAGATATTGTTACTTTGGTACCTTTTTAGTAAATTATATATTACACTTTATTTAAAAAGTGTTATCATATCTTAAGTTATTTACCGCAATTATCTTAATTATACGAGTGAGTCACAAAAGGGCCGCTACCCGCCGTACCGCAAGGCTCAATGTTAAGCCCACGCTTTTTAACCGTGTACACGAGTGACACCAACCAATAGATCATTTGCGCGGGAGGACATCTGCTGCGTGTGGTCCACAGATAATTATTAAATTAACTTGTAAATCCGTCCAAGTATTTACATAAGGGTCTGATTAATACATCAGACAAAATTTGTCTTACAATCTTTGAACAAGATGGTAATCAACGAAATTTTGATTAATTATGTGATCGTCGTGATATTTTTTTTAATGGACAAACAGGTAATTTGGTATTATATTTATTTTTATTATGGCTACTTCCGGTTATTTACCTATTCAAATTAGCTACTTATTAAAAATTTAAGACATCTGTATTTTTAATGGTTGTATCTCATGATATGTTGTACATAATTTGTATGAATTATCTTTTAATGTGAATAATCTGTACCTAGAAATCTTTATTGCGAGAGCTGTTAAATATTCAGAAGCGTAAAATTATATTTACATAGAAATAAAGAAATATAGATTACTACTGACACGTCAATTTTAGCAGACGATGTCTCTGATATAAACTAATTCATAAGAACAGGTGAACGAACCATGAAATAATACTTCATAGAGGAACGTACCTTCACATACCTTGGCTGGTGGTGGTCAAGCATTGTTTAACGTAGAGTACGTTGTCGTCCGGTGGTTGTCCGTAATTTTAAATTGTAATTTAAACCTATTTGTGGGTTTTGTGTCTTTTCATGGCTGGTAAATACATAAAAAAGTAAATAAATAATTAATTAGCATTATTCATATTTTAATCTTTTCAACTTTTATTAAAATCTGTCTCCAAAATACGTTTATTCATCTCTATCGCGAATGGAGAACATTTTTTAATGTTTTGCAGGTATTATTTATAGTACTAAAAAACAAGAGTTTTTATTAGATTTAGAGAAATTCAACATTAAATAAAATACAGTCCCTATTAGTGTATTGCTTACCAAGAGGTCACAACAGATAAGAAATTTTTAAGTCAAAAGGTCTTACTGACAAGAGTTCAAAAATTCTTATTTAAAATCCATTAAACAAAACTCTGAAATCGCTGGGCTCTTAAAATATATTAATATTTTTTAAGCTGAGACGAAAGCCATATACAAATATAAATCCTTAAATATATTCGATATCCAGTTTTAAAATATGTAACTTATTTTTATATTATATTTCTAACGGGGATGTTTATTTCCTCTCTTCTAAGGTCATAAGTTTTAACGAGAAATGCTAACTTTCAAAACACAAAGAAGTATTTCAGTAAAAAGTCATAAATTTATAATTCTTTGCCTAAAGACATTGTTTTCAAGCTGCCCAAATTACTTTTGACTCGGTTCAACGACTATTAGTATTTTGCTTACAATCAAGCTACGGTATAATCAGCGAGTTACTAAAGAATAAAATTTCAAACATGTGTTTTGCGTGTAATAAAATAGGTAAAGGTCACGAAAGAGCAGTAAACATATTCTTAATTATTCTAAGCATTATTTTGTTTTATTTTAATACCATCCAACATTACTTTCTATGTCAACTTAGCCTTAGCCTTCGTCGTGGAACGTTCTACACTCATTGCGGAGTGTCAAACAAAAATCTCTTTGTAAGACTTTCCCCGGTTTGGTTAGGACATTGCAATCTGAATCACCTGATTGTCTGAAAAGTAAAGATGATATCGTATTGTGGATGGCACGTTAAACCGTCTCGGCTACCTTTACAGAAGTACCTAGGTCCTAGTCATTACAAGAATTATGTCAATCAATGGCCTTTAGCAGTTCTATAACGCTGACACCAGGGATTGTGAATTTGGTTGTCGATCTACAAACCCACACGATGATGAAGAAGAATGTTATACCAATATTTCAAAGCAGATGTAACTTGGGTATAGATTAGAATAGCTTATGGATGGACAAATGTACATTGTAGATTGTACATTGTTTGTTAGATGATAACAATATAGCAAATTCTTAAACAACAAAGAACAAATGAGTCATCCCAAACAAAACCCAATCCGTATCTCATTCTAGTACTCTTGAATTATCTGCACAGACACAGACAAACAGTCTTATTAGCAAACTAGATGAAGGGACGACGATGAAAGTAAGTTACGGCCGCCTACACATGCTATCACAATAGTGTCTGACTGTCTGATTGTGTCATTGTGTGTCTAGATCTATGTTTACATGGCGGATTAGAAAGCTATCACTGAAATTGTATCTTATCTTCATTCGGACGTATCAACAGGTAGATAAGTATTTACTTGTTGCAGAATAGGAAATTATTCTGGTCATAAAGTTTCTAAATTATTAAACAGTACGTTGTAAACCAGTTATATTGAAAGTTTATTTCTATCTTCTTTGTCTTCTTCGTTGTGTGGGTTGTAAGGTCTATTTCTATATCTGTCCCGATTATTACATTATTTTGTAATTGGTTTTTGTTTGGATCTTGTGAATTGTTAGTGATACACCCGCAATATAGCAGGTCATAATATTTTTTACAGTCCCATAAAAAGTATGGGAAAAATTATGTAGAATAAATAACATTGTCTCAAGTATAATTTCTACAGTATCAGCAAAATATTAACATCATGTATGAGCTAATATTTTTGGAAAGTATTTAGCGCAGTACCCAAAACGCTGTAAGCTTGAATTCTAAACCAACACTTTGACGATATTCAAAACACTACAAGGTTTTAATCCAGCTTCATTGTATCACCTTTGTATATCATGAATTACCTCTCGTAATTAATTAATTAAATGGCTTCGTTTTCCGCCCAATTATAGCTCTATTCCGGCTCTTATATACCATTAGGAATATCTTTGTCGATAATCCCACGTGTGCCAATACATTTTTTTATTTTATGATCGCGTTGGTTACAAAGATGACTTTGGAATAATCTTTAATTCCAGCTCAATATAGCAGTGGAAATGTTGATATGAAAACAAGAATTTCGTACATAACCTGTAAAGATAAAGATAAAGATAAAAGATTATTATATTATTGTTTATTAATATGTATGTTATTGTAGGTATATATTTCATGTAGGTTATTTAGTATAGATTATTTAGTATACAACTACATTTTGTAGTTTTTACTGTATACTTGCACTATTCCGCGTTACTTTATAGTCTCCTGTATCCAAAGGTTGCCTGGAAGAAATTGCTACGAAGCAATAAGGCCGCCTAACTGTACATGACTACCTGTTCTTACTTCCACTCTGTCATTTATTATTTCTGTGTGTGCAATAAAGTATATTCATTCATTCATTCATTCAAAGATAAAGATAACTTTATTTGTCATAACATGGGTAATGTGTATACACAGATGACAGGGTTTTTATAAACAGATCTCCATGCTTTGCCTTTCGGCGTACAAAAATATATGTGTAAAATTAAATGTTTATAAATGTTTTTAACCTTTAAATAAAGATAATCAAAATTCAATAAAGATTAAAATATCAAAATTCAATAATTAAAATATTACAATTCTAAATTAAAATACCTATCACAATTTTATATCATTATCAGTCATTATATAAATTCGTAACTAAAATAATACCTTTGCATATATTCAACAAGTCAATCAAAAGTTAAAATGATCAAAATTTAAAATTAATATTAAACAAAATTATTTTCTGTCAGCAATAAATTCGTCAATAGAATAATAACATTTTCTTAATAATAACTTTTTAATTTTTTGAACATTTTGTATCTCCCTCATTTCCTTTGGTAAAGCATTGTAAAGTGAGATGTAATATGAGATTTTCAGAAGCCATTAATGGGCCAGTAATTCTGACACCACGGTTTGTAGGGTCGGTTACAACCCACAAATCTAAATACGACTTTATTTTATTTTATTCATCCATTACTATTTTGGGTTGTATGGATATCGACTTAATAACAATGGATAAAAACTAATACATTGTTTATGCTTCTTCTTTCTTTCATCGTGTGACGGCCAGCACCTAATAATTTTTTTAATGCTTACTTAATCATAGAATTTAAAAGTATTTCTTCAATCATGGTACTCGTATTTAAAATTTAAAATCTACTTATTTTTAACTAGTACTGAAATTGACAACAAAATTCAACGCTCAATTTCTTACATAAATCTAAGAGTCTAATAATGTGATCAGTTTTATTATAAGGCACAAATCAGTTCTTGTTAGCATCAGTTTACTCTTCGTTTATCGTATCACATATAAGACAATCATTGGTGTGGTCCTTTTGCACGTCTAGGCTATTTTAGTACCTTCTTTTACTGCTAAAGATCCGATTCTGTTCACGTGTTGGCGTCGGAATATTATTTTTCTTACATTGTTGCCAGTTACATGTCTCTATCATTTTGTTATGCCCTTGTTTAAGCTTCTCGTTTTGAACAAATGTATTCAGGATCGTAAAAGAAATATCCCTTCCTTTTATAGTATCGTTTAACATACCATACGTATCTGTTTGTCTGCATAGGAGTTTATATTATTTTATACTATTTCACGCGTGCTCATTGAGAATTGGTCGAACTCATTCCTGTGCTTATACACAAACACAAAGAGTTTTCCTTTTCATGATTTCCTTCACCGTAAAACAGACTATAACTAGTCTATGGAGTGAATAATCGCAAGGGGTTCGAGCCTAACCTGAATTAGGATTCAGGTTAGGCTCGAACCCCTTGGTGGGGACGTATATGAGCTGTTGATGATGATGTTGTGAATAATAATATGTTACATGAAGTTCAAGCCCTTCGGTGGGGACGTATATGAGCTGTTGATGATAATAATAATATTTATTGGAACAATAGTTTTACATTTAGTAAGGTGCCCGATAATAACTACGTGATGAACATGAAGTTAATAGGTTAAGACAAACACGACCATAAATAATGTCTTACACCTATTAATTTAATAATTATACAACCAAAATTACGATGTGTTAAAACTAGGTAGGTATTTATATAAAAACAATCGGGAAGCCAAACTGTGAACCATAATGCTATATTAGCATTGGTATCACAGCAAACCGGATAATTTTATATCTGAATGCGCTATTAGAATCAGAGTCGCTCGTAGCACGGTCAATTTCAATAATCTGTTCCTTATGTACTCGTTTTGGTTTTCCTTTGTGGCGTCTGAGTCTCTAAAACAATATGACGTGCTAATTATTTTATTTCTACTTACACATTGATAAATACTATAGATAGGTACTGGATATTTTATTCTTAACTTTTGATCTGAATTGATAATTCAAATTTGTCCTAAAAATTAAGGGTATGTTGGGGATTTTGGCTAATAGGGGATCGGCCAAATTTTTAGAAAGTGTTTTAAATTAATCCTTATGGATACTTATTCCCATAAAAAATAAAATTTTATTTATTTATAGCCTTTTATTAGGTACTCAAAATATTGTTTGTTTAAAAATTCCGCCAAAACGCCACGTTATGTCATCTGAGAGCGCGTGACTGTGGTCATACCCGTCATAGCCCGTAGTACCCGTGCAGTCAGTGATTGCCCACATATATTATGACGTCACGCACTGTGATTGGTGTTTCAGTACAGATTACAAATACTGTAAATAATTATAATATTTGTTCAATGAAAAATATTTAAATGAATTATATTAAATTATTATTAGATAAATAGTCGTAAAACAGCATATTTATTTTATCTAAGTACATTTTAGATTTTAATCTGATAACTGTCCGATCCCTTATTCAAAACTTAGTTCTTTGGTTGTTTTAGGAAATTGAATTATATCTAGTCATCTTAAAAACTAACGCTTGTAACAAATCGTTTTTACTAAATCACGAACATCTTACCCTTCTAAATCATTATATAAACAAAGTTAAAGTTCAATATCATCGGTCTGGATAATAAAGGATTCTTAGAAGCTCTTAGATCGCTTGCGCAGGAGTGCTGACAACAGTGTTGAGAGGCCCTAGTTCTGCAAGCAATGAAATCAGATTCAGGGAAAGCCTGTGTTATTGTTGGCGATAAGGATGAATTTATAGTTGAGAGAACAGTTTGAAACGGGGTGTCAGTTGCAGGAAGAACAGTGAAGTTCGGGATAGACAATGTAGTAGACAGATGTTGTCTTGAGACCGTTACGTAGACGACTTTCTTGTACAGCAACTTTGTAGACGCAGGTAGCAGTGGTAGTACAATACGATAAATAACATACATACATACATACATAAAGTCACGCCTTTTTCCCGGAGGGGTAGGCAGAGACCACTTCCTTCCACTTGCTACGATCCAGACATACTTCTTTCGCTTCATTCACATTCATCAACCTCTTCATGCACGCTCGTCGGTTTAGGGTACTCCTGACCTGGCCTTTTTTAAGTACATCCCCGATCTGGTCGTGAAACGTACGCCTTGGCCTTCCCCTTCCAACATCTCCATTCACACTTGCCTCATAAATTTGTTTGGTTACTCTCTTCTCATCCATTCTTTCCAAGTGACCAAACCATCTTAACATACCTCTCTCTATTCTAGTCACTACATCATCTTTCACTCCACATTGTTCCCTTATCACACTATTCTTAATCCTGTCATTCAATTTTACACCAATCATACTTCTCAAAGCTCTCATTTCCACAGCACATACTTTACTTTCATGTTTCTTCTGCCATACCCAACTTTCGCTCCCAAACATTAGTGTCGGAACCAGCACCCCTCTATGAACCGCCAGACGGGCCTTTTTAGACACTTTCTGACTGTTCATAAAAGCGCACAATGCTCCGTTTACACTATTGCCGGCGTTCACTCTTCTTTCAATATCACTTTCACACCTCCCATCCCTAGTAAACATAGAACCCAAATATACAAACTCATTCACTTGCTCTAAACGTTCACTCCCAATCCTAATATCACACTCAGTCACACGTTTCTCTCTTTCAAACACCATAACTTTCGTTTTACTTATATTTACTTTCATTCCCTTTCTCTCCAAAGCGTCATTCAAAATAGTTACCATCTCCTGTAACTCCTGAGCCGAGGATGCAAGTAATACTTGATCATCAGCATACAGAAGGCATTTGACGAGTAACTCTTTCATTCTCAAACCACAATCAGTCTCTTTCAGATCCGTCAAGCATTTGTCCATGAAGAGGTTAAACAGCCACGGAGACGCCACACATCCCTGTCTAACACCCTTCTGGATATTAAACCAGTCCGTGTACGCCCCATTGATTCTGACACAAGCACTGGAATTCTCATATAGAGATTTCAATGCTCGTATCAGACTACCACCAACACCCTGCCATGACAAAGCTGACCACAATTCATTCCTCATCACTCTATCGTAGGCCTTTTCCAAATCCACGAATGCGCAATAAGCTTTTTGGCATTTAGCCAGACATTTCTCAGCTATACATCGTAAGGAAAAGACCTGATCCGTACATCCCATTCCCTTTCTGAATCCCGCTTGCACATCCCATATTTTTTCGTCCGTTTCTTTCATAACTCTTTCAATCAACACTTTCGCATACAGTTTCCCGACGACGCTAAGTAGGCTAATTCCACGGAAGTTCTTACAGTCCTGCTGTGACCCTTTTCCCTTGTACAGTGGTACTATTACAGCCTTGCACCAGTCATCTGGTACTCGGCCATTCCTCCAACACAAATTGAAAAGGCGGTACAACTGACTTGCAATCACTCCCTGCCCTGCTTTCAGCATTTCAACGGAAACCCTATCATACCCTGCAGCCTTACCTAATTTCATACTTTTCATTACTTTCATAATCTCATCCATACTTATTTCGCTTTCATCATCGCTAACATTCATTTCCTGAGGAGGTTCCGGCATCTGCTCTGAACTCTCTTCCTTTTCAAACAAGCTTTCAAAATGCTCCTTCCATCTCTTCAACACACACTCTTCTCCTTTTACAATACTTCCATCCTGGCTTCTGATTTGGTGTAGCTCCGAGGTAGTAGTTTTACCTCGAGCTGTCCTTATGGATTTCCAAAACACTTTTATGTTAGACCGGAAATTTTCAGAAAGCCTCTTATCAAACTCATCCTTCCATTCTTCTTTTTTCTTACGAACAGCTTCTTTCACTAAACCTTTCAGACGTCTATAACTCTTTCTTGCCTCATCCACTTCCTCCTTCGACGACATTCCTACTCTTTGGTTAGCTTTTATTGCTAACCAATCTAACCAAGCTTTCTTCTTTTCATTCACAACCATTTGTACATCTTTATCCATCCAAGCACTCTTCTGCATTCTTCCTTTTCTCCTTTTACTAACTCCACACACTTCTATAGCGACATTTACAACACCTTCCTTGAACGACTTCCATAACTCTTCTATCTCACATACTTCATCCAAATCAACAAATCTGTCATTCAATTTATTCAAATATTCCCCTCTTAGTTTTTCATCTTGCAAACATTCCACTTTCACACGTTCTAAGACATTTACGGGCTCACGCGCCTTGTGCCGCCATTTTTTAAATAGACCACTTATCCGGGATATTACCAGGAAGTGGTCTGTGTCGATGCCAACACCACGATACGCCCGAGTGTCCATCACTTGCTTTCTCAGTCTTTCATCTACAACCACAAAATCAATCATACTCCTTACACCTCCTTCCTCCCTTGTATACATGTGTATCTTTTTGTGAGCAAACATAGTGTTTGTCACAACAAGATTCCATTCCAAACATACCTCAAGCATACTTACTCCATTCTCATTTACTTTTTCATCACCAAACGCTCCAAGGACTCTTTCAAAACCATCACGCTTCACACCTACCCATCCGTTAAAATCACCTAGCATAATAATTCTTTCATTATCCTTGCATTTTTTCAATGTATCTCTCATACTGTCCCAAAACTCCTCACGTTCTATTTTGGCTTTTGTGGACCCACTCGAACCCACGTCCGTGGGTGCATAGACACCCAGAACAAATATTCGGGTAAGTCCGACCTTCAGCCTAATCCAGAGGAGTCTTGGACTTACACATTCATACTCTATAACACATTCAGCCATTCGTTCAGATAATATGACACCAACCCCTTGACTACCTCTGTTAGAGCTGGGGACCCCCGACCAATATGAAACATATGGTAGTTTTGTGGTGTCACATCCCTTTCGCTTCGTTTCATTCACACACAAAATATCTAGTTTTCTTTCGCTCATCATCTGATATACCTCATCTATCTTATCACACATTCCACCCCTTACATTCAACGTAGCAAAGCGGCTCTCAGTGGACCGCTTTTCGCTCCCGCCGGAAACGAGACGTGGCATGTTGCGACCCACACCGCCGCCATTTTGATTTTTAAATTGTTTATTGTAATAAATCATTGCGTTCCCACGAGCAGCAAGGGATATAAAATGTCGATCTTGACAGAGCCCCGCATGCCAAGACAAGGTAAGCCTTGATCTGGGGTCACCAGTCCCAGGGCAATTCGGCACGCTAAAAACTAGGCTTGCCCCTAGCCACGCATCCATCAGCACGGCAGACCTTGGATTGGCGGAGAGAAAGGAATTAGGAAGGGAAAGGAGGGAGACTTGAAAGGAAAATGATGTATTTGGATAGGAGTAACTAGGGTCTAGGGATACTACTGTCTCGGAAGATAAGGATTGAGTCAGCAGTAGCTCAGGAGGCCGGGGTTGCATACCCGTATACCATACCTCTACCTGCCGGACAAGCATGTAGGGATGAGTATCCTTGACACACATAAATAACCGAAGATCGAATAAGGGTGATGACTTCAACTTTAGATTAATTTACACTTCGGTAAGTGGTAAGTTACTATTTACTCCAGTCAAGTAGTAAGTAGAAACAAAACACAAAATAGAAAGCCAGTCTAATTTTGATAGCTACATACTTGTCCGGTTTAGTTGACGGATTTACCACTGGTATTTGTGCAAGTATAAAATCATACACCAGCTACGGAGGCTGTTATGTTTAATTATCAAGATAAATATACCTATACTTAGATGAACTTTATAGAAGCACGAGAGTGTGTTCTTTCTAAATAACATAAAGAAAATCGCACCAATTTCGGTCTTAGATGGGCGGATAGTCCATTACTATTTGCTTTTATTTACAAAATATCATCTCTTAACTTAACTTTACTAAACTCGTAATGAGTAATATTTCAAGCTTGCCTATTAATTCATATAATTTACTCTACTCTACACAATCGGTGGCAGTTTCACAGACAATATCCTAAGGGCATTGTCTAAGTAAAATACTAGTAGCCATAACAAACTTACATTGACAGGTGTCGGATATAAACCATTTGCAATTTATCAATAAACAATCATTTACACGCTTGGTACTACTTTGCTTAAAGGCCGATTTATACTTGTATAATAAAAGCGACGAGTTAATTTAATTCTTCAACTAAACTCGCTGATATCGATAAAAATATAGGTCGTATGTCGTTCAGGAGTGAGTAGCTGCCAAAATATATCAGACTATATTATAAATATCATACTATAAATATATTTAACTGAGTTAAATGGCAACTCAATGCTTAAGGCTTCTAATGATAGTGTTCAACAGGCGAAATTGGGCGAATTGAACACACGAAACACTAGAATACTTTCGGCTTTTTTTTGGACGGACTAATCTCTATTTCTACCAGAGTGGTAATAAATAATCTCTATTTCTACCGGGCGCGGATTTGTGGGGGAGCGGAAGGCTCGTACCCCTTAGAAATCTATGACAACGTATCTGGGGGCGCCCACGGACGAGCACGGACCTCGGCGCAGAACGTTGCCAGGGCGAAAACGCGTCGGAGATGAATGACCCCTACCGGGCCTACTGATTTAATCGTACGATTTCTATCTGAAGGGCTCTTGCCGTGCTTTCGGAATCAGAGACTGCAAAATCCCTCGAGATGTTTTTGATGATATTTGCTGATTGATGATTTCCGCTGGCTTTCCCCAAGGATCTTCTCAATGACTGGAACTGTGCTGCCTACATCTAGAGGTAAACCGATTACATACACCAGACCATCGTTCCATCTTGCTTGCAACACTGCGTTTTTCGATACGTGGTCGCCACACGAAAATTTGTTTACCGAATCCAAAAATTTTTACAATTGTCTCATTAGATCTTATACGAAATCTCGCGTCTTCAACCCGATAAATGAATTCCACCTAGTACTTTCTAAACAATCAAATCCAATGGAAACCTACCTTAATAACAGTAATATACACAAGTAAATCTTATCAACTCGATTAGATAGTCTTAAACGGGAGAGCCAAAGGCTATTAATTCAATTGGAGACAACATTCAGTAATAGTAAACTGTTTGTTCTTACCACTGGCAGGTAAGATATGGTACCTACAATTTTTGCCTTTATTCGGTGCATCGAAAAACGTAAAGATCGATGTTCCTTCGTTTAGGTACAAAATTGGAATCTTAACCCAAAGTGTTGCCAATCGTGATTTTAGTGTGTGCTCCTTGAGAGCCAACTTAAGCTTTGCTCACCCCTTTGGCGATACACGCTCCTATCGCCAAAAGAGTGGTTGGGTATGATATTATTACATTATAGGTAAAAAATAATGACATGAATTGTAGATTACTATAGGATATCTGATTACTTAGAGGACAGATGTCCATGGGAATAGATTGTTTGAGTAGCAGGTTTTTTCGATATAATATAATAATTTTGTAATTTACAATATTTTATTTAAAAAAGGAAACAAAAGATGCGATGTCTGTGAGAGTTTCTTCGGTGAGCTCTTCTCCACAGATTCCGCCATTTGTGTTAGTGAACTCACCCCAAAAAATGTAATGACGGATCTAAGTGATGTAATAACATCCTATGGAAATAAATAATTTATGATTTTGATTTTGGATTCTAATGATTTTTTTTTAATTTGGCAACTGTTCATAAAATTTAACTGATGATTGTTGTTTGAGTTTTTTTAGCTTTGTAAGGTTATTATATTCTTCTTGTTCGCCATCTTGTAGGTAAAACCTGATATCAATGCTAAGAGCCACCATCAAAGGCCACTGACATGGCTCCGATGGTAGTAGCCAGGACCAAGGGCTTAACGTGCATTCTGAATCTAAAACATCTTCTTTACCGAAAATCAAGTGATTCAGTCTACAATTTAGTTAGGAAACTAAACCAGGTGTAGTCTCTCCAAGTATTTTTTTTCTTAACAATCCCCATTTGTTGGATTTCGAACCCGGAACAGACGAAACGTTGAATTCTCGACCACTCGGCTACGGAGACTGTTCATCATCATCACATCATCTTGTGGGTTGTAAGATCAACAACCGACTTCACTAACCCTGGTGTCAGTGTAATAGAGCCGCCAAAGACCACTGACTGGGCTCATGTAACGACTAGATAGTAGCCAGGACCAACGGCTTAACGTGCCTTCCGAAGCACGGAATCATCTTTCTTTTCGGACAATCAGGTGATTCAGCCTGCAATATCCTAATTAAACTGGGGAAAGTCTCACAAAGAGATTTTTGCTTGACAGTGTCCCCACCGGGAATCGAACCACGAACCTACGTAACGGGCGTCAAAATCTCGACCACTCAGCCACGGAGGCTGTTGATAGGCAATAAATAAATAAATAAATAAATAAAACTAATACGACCCAGTTTTATAAGGAACCAACGACTCTATTGCGATCTTGAAGTACTTACCAAATGCTGGTGTATGCAATTACATTGGCAACTGTTAAATCGCAATTAGGTTCGGGGTCTTATCGATGCCATAAATAGACAACTTCTGCACCCAAGCTATTCAGATAGCTATCTGGTTTGAAACGATCGGACAAGGACGAACGAGATACGACGATAGTTGTTGGCATTCTTCATAGATTGTTCTCAGTTGCTAATTCAAGCGTCTATTTACTTCTCGAAATATCGGATGCTTCTGGTCATCTCTTTTCGTAGTAGTAGATGCAAAAAAGCAGCGTAGGTCTTTTAAAAGGAGATGTATAGATATATTTGAATTGACGTTGTTTTTCAGCTGATAAAATTCATTTTCAAAGCGCTTGTATTTTGCCATAAGCTTTTTTTGCTATTGGGAAAGTTAAAAAACCGCAACAAAATTTCTGATTTATGACCGTTATATATAAACCACTAAAGGATTTTTTAAATATAGGTATGATTTATCATTTGGGTTGTAAGAACCGAACAAACTCAGTGGTCAGGGTTATTGTTAGGACTCTGACATAGCTATATGTATTTCCTTCCGTAGAGATGATAGCCGGGACCGTCGTCGTAGCAAAGCATTATCTTATTTTTGCTCCATACCGAGATTCAAACCATGACCATCCGTAGCGAGAGCCGAGCTTTTTACTACTAGGCCATAGAGGTTTGATGACTCTGAAAACAGGTCTAGTTGAGTTGGTAACTAACTCGATGCCTACACGATGGCTATCCATCTAGCCATCTAATCCTACAGCTATAAAATTTGAGCCGATGATATTGAGTTCAACAAGTACCTTATTAAAACATTGCTTATGCAATGGATGATCTGAACAACACACAAATAATGCATGATAAATAACATTGACTTGTGGAACATTTGCCCCTGGACGCGATCCCAAAATCTAGATGCTGAAATCTTTAACAGCGCTAACATTCTAGCGCTGACATAAACCCGAAAACGGTAATCCTACAAATGGTTTGAAACATAAATTAATAATAGTCTGAGAAAATAACAATAATGCTCAAGATCTTCAAGGTCTAGACTAATAACTCTAGAAGTAATAGCAAAACAACGAGTACTAATCCCTTTAATATTAGACTATTTTATTAAGTACAATATTTATTTTGAAGTAGTCTAAAACTAGCAAACGGTATTAGTTTTAGATTTTATGTTCTCTTTCTGCACTGATCTTGACGAGATAAATCTTCCTTAACAGCCATGTTTAGGAAGATTTATTACCTCGCGGGTCTTTAACATTATACTAGTAGCCTAGACGAGTGTTAGTAGTAACTTACTATGAAATGGATCCATGAATACTTCGTTCTAAAATGTTATTAGATGCAAATTGGTTTATAAAATAATAGATAGCAATACGTATAATTTTTTTTTTTCTTGACTAATATTTTTGGGTCCAACGAGAATTCGTCAAGATATAAGTTTTCACCAAGGGGATCGAGCCTACCCCGAATCGAGGTAAACAGGCCTTAGTCGACCCAATAAGGCCCGGTTTCCACCAAAGTGGAGAGGAGAGGAGATGAATAACCAATCAGATTTCGTTATTTCCACATCTCCTCTCCGCTTAGCTTCAGTGGAAATAGTTCAAGCGGAGCGGAGAGGAGATGTCTAGTTTTTCTATAGCAAGTGGGGCGCGGCCGAGCTAAGATGTGTGCAGCCGGGCGGCGAGCGGCGAAATGCGCGCGGCGAACGGCGCGCGGGACGCCGCGACGGCGCCCGTGCTCCCACTCCCCGCCCCGCTGCCTTCTACCCGCGCTTCGCCGCTACGCACAGCACAGCTCACATCTCCTCTCCGCTTTGGTGGAAATAGCCTGCCAGCTTCGCAGCACATCTCAACACATCTCCTCTCCTCTCCGCTTTGGTGGAAACCGGGCCTAATGGTCCAATGCGGGTCGCTCAACTTCACATAAGGTACATACACCCTTTGAATCTCTTCACAAGAGGGTGCAGGTTACTCACCATGCTTTTACTTCATCAAATCAGTACGTGGTGAGTTTCGAACCCAAGTCTCCCGGAAAGCATTCCATCCATTGGAAATTTAGGTTTTTTAATTGTCTATTAGTTAACTTTGAGCCAATTTACTACAATCTGATTTAACCTATACTAGGTCGTCGACCTCGGCCTAAATTGCAAGGAATTCATGCAATGACATTAAAAGAGTGAAAGCGTATTTTTCGTAATAACCATAATTAGGATTATTAGTAGTCGGCACAGTAATTTATAGCATTTCATTCTCTCACGCGATCCGCCGACTGGCCGACACACCGCACTATTGCGCCTCTCATCCTGATATATTGGGTTTTCGTGATAATATCACTTCTTCAAGTCTGGTCCGCAGACCATGACGAGTTGTCCATTTTACGTTTTTCAAAATGCACGCGGCTTGGAAATTTTTACATGTAAGCTGAAAATGAGCTGATGAGTTGACGTGAGCTGTGGCCTTGGATCAAAGAGTTGAAAATTCTAACATGCAAGTTAATTATACAAAGGTTTGGATGAAATAAATAAGGATAGTAAAATTCGAGATCGGGACTTTGTTCATGTGCCATGCCAGGTTCGTCCGATTAAATTGGTCTGATCGGTAACACAATGTTATTTGTCCATCGAACTTGTGATTTACCTATGGCCTTTTCTCTTTGCTTTTTTGGCTTTCATGCTTCCCTTTCCCACCATCCATTTTCATGTCAGCACTGTATGGGATATATTGTGTAATCTGTTCTACTTTGGAAAGTAATCTGTGGTAAATAGGTTAACAAAAACTGAATCATTCAGCCACATGAATCAGTTTTACTACAGCTGAGATGATCAACGAGCTTGAAACACAGATTTATACTGAAATCAGTAAAGATTTAAAATTTACTTACTTGACACACTTTCTTGTGTTCAGTGACCTCTTTATGTCATATAACTAAAGTTTAGTGGATATTTAGGTTATCCGTTTAGTTCCTATCATATCTTGCACAACACTTTAGCACAATTTATGTGACGTTTGGCTTTTACAGTAAATTCGATAACACGTCATTATACATTGTGATGTCATTTGGATTATCAATGAGTCACCTTACGATTGTTCGTTGATGTTTTGAGAATATACGGTTCGTAAAGTGCCATAGGTGGCTAGACTTAGGTCAGGTAGATTGTTATCACGTCATATACGGTCTCATCAAGGGACTCGAGCATATTATTGGAACGTCGCGGCGTAGCATCAGTGGAGTGGAGATAGCAACTCGATTGGCAGCAGCAACCGGGTCCACGAACGGCTTCATCACAATATTGATTACTAACAATAATAACATCCAGAGCTTCTTTACTTATATTTTAATACTTTTAGAAGACCTACTCTACAACCACTACTGTCCAAATTCCACTCTCATTTATTTTATACTTTTTCTATATTAAAGGGAAACTTTAAACTGTCAGTGACATCTAAGCAACCATAAAAAGAGCGCAGAGTTTGCAACACGAGCATGCATACTCCACAGTAGAAATAATAAAAAGAATTATTCCTCATCGTAATCCTTTATGAACTAAAATTGTATGTTTACCTTGTAAAGTTCCTTCTCCTACCGTAAATTAGGGCAATCAGGCCTTTTGACCACGCTGTCCCAGTACGGATTGGTCCACTTCACATACATTCCCATTTGAATTTCTCCCATGTGTGCGCAGATACGAGAGCAAAAATTTAAATTCTGAAATACGTGGTGAGGATAGAACCAGCACCTCCCGGAAAGGAAGCGGCGCTATCATATTATCTAAGAAGGTAAGCTGGTAGAAAATACTCTACAGTATTAATTTCGCCATTGTTATTATCTTTTTTTGGTGCAATACAGTATGTATCATAAATCAGTCAATCAATATCCATATTGTAAGCCTTTTGTTCTAGCCTAGATTCGACTCTAATCGCACACATACCAGTTACCCCACCGAGGGGCTCGAGCCTACTCTGAATTCGGGCGATTAGGCCCTAGTCGACCACGCTGGCCCAGTGCGGGTTGGTCGCCTTCACACAACCTTTGAATTTCTTCGCAGGAGTGTGCAGGTTTCATCACGATGTTTTCCTTCACCGTAAGAGCGTCGAATAAACGTACATATGAATTAGAAATTCGAAAACACATTGGTACGTGGTGGTGGGGATCGAACCCGCGTCTCCCGGACATAGACCCGGACTAGACCACCAACACTCTCCACGACGCTATAAATATCTATATATACACACTTATTAAAATCTTCATAGATTCCGTGTGAAAAAAGTTTTACAGCTTACATAAAACTATCCCGAACTTTTACACACACGCTTTTAATCAGACCTTGTCAATAAACTTGTAAAGAACACCCATACAATAGTATTATGTTGATCTTTACCATTACGCACAAATAGCGCCAGCTAACAACCAATAAGCCATGTCTAGGGAAGGGATGAAGTAACTGGTTGGTATGTACTAAGCTAGATGGGAGTATGTGCAAGTAACTGGTTGATACTATGCTTTGAATATTAAAGATGGGAGTTTCTTTGTGAGTAACACATAGGATAATGAATTATCTACAGGATAATTTGTTGGTAACACAACAACAATAATTATAGAGAGAGAGGTTGAGTCTTTCGGTGGGGACATACAGTAAGTCGTCATCGTGCATCGGTATCATTGTTTTCGTAATTATGAATTGAATATCTTTGAGTTGAAAATAACAACTACATTTAATAATTTTACCATTACTTTTAATATACATTCATTTTCAGTTTTTCACTACCCACTCACTGCGGGGCATAAGCCTCCTCTTTTTCATGCCAACCTTTGCGATCCCGTGCACACCTCAGCCAAGTCTTTCCAGCAACCCGTTCTATAATATCATCGACCCACCTAGTTGCAGGTCGGCCGGGTCGTCTTTTCCCCTGCCTTCAATATATTAATTGAAAATTATACAAAAAAATATATCTTTCACCATATAAGTTAAGTACGTAACTGGTATTAAACTTATTTTATTATAAGATAATAATAGATATCTTCTGATACAAAGTAGGTACACTAAAAGTCGCTCCATCCCTACCCCAAATCCCTTAATCGCCCAGTAGTCACGTACGGTCTATTTTTACGATTATTACATTTCGAATCCTTTTGATATCGCCAGGAACGGTCCGTTTGATCTCAGCCGGTGGCCGGCGGTAAATACCAGCGGTGACAAATACCGACGGCGTGATTTGTGATTTTGTCGCAGCACTAGAGATGCTTTGATAGATATGCAAATAATTCGGTATCCGCTTTTGACTAATTTATGACAAATTGAAATAAAATGTTAATTATGTTATGTTTATTGTTGTTCTACTCATATCTAAAATATTAATTCTTAAAATAATGAAAAGATGTCACACGAAACGAGACTAGCTGTCACGCCGCCTGTCCTCATATGACATCTTCGCTTCGGTGTGTCGTCAGCAGTCCGTCAGCCAGGATCGATGGAATAGGGGATCGGACTACTTTTTTATTTTATAAATCCAAACTTCTTAGTTTCTGCTATCGAACACTAAAATAATTTTTGCTCTATCTTTAAAATTGACCGAGTTATAAAGGTTTGAAATTCAAGATTAGACAGAGAGGCACACTTGTGACGTCATTTGTTAGTAACACCATATAATCTCCATACAAAAAATCGTTTTTGAAAGAGACAGACATATGGAAACTTTGATCAACCGATTCTGTATTTTTCTTCGCGAATCGTCTGCTACTAATCTATATTTTAAAAATAATTCATAAATTATGGTAAATTCATAAAATATGGTGAACAGTCCGATCCCCTATTATAGTCACTTACATTTGCCAGCCTCAAATAAAATCTGATATCGTTATGGCACATAATTAAGCATACTTTTGACACCTAAAATTATTCAGCTGACAGCTTCATAGGAATAAATTATGCGTATGAATCCGAATGCCTTATAATTAAAACGAAAATTTTACAAATTACTAATTTTAATCAGAAAATAAACTAAAAAAGCATCAAAATATTATGTTTCATGTTAAAATGTAAAATGTTTCGTCTACAGCTAGCATAATTAACACAATATCAAATTACATTGAGGTTAAAGTTAAAATATGCGTTATGAAAATATGGTTCAGTGACTTCCCGACTCGCATTCAAATAACTAAATAAGTTCGGTCAGGGATATGCAACATTTTATTCGGTAAAATAAAATATCTGTGAAGAGAATAATATTTTGAACTCTGAATTTTGAAACGTCGATCTGCGACCATAGCTGCATACTGAATAAAAAAGTAAACAAATTATATAACTTGTAGATGTGCTAAAATAAATTAAAAATTTACCCACCCACCCCAAAAAAGACATCCAAAATGTAAGGAATGAAAAAATATTACTGTTCATGATCTAAATAAACATTTTTAAATATCATGACAGTTTTAAGTAACTATTCAAATATGGGTATATCAGCAGAATTTGTACGAGTTATTTGGTAACCGGTTAAAATGAAATTTCATGTGAAAAGGTTTTAAAGTTAAATTATTTCACGCTGTAGAACAAAGCGGCGATGAATTATTATGTTATTTAAATGTAGAAAGAAACTCAATACACAAAAAAAATACAAAACATTCAGGCGCGAAACCGACAGCAATTACCATGCAAATGTTACAACTAAAACTAAACACTATAAATATTTAAGCACCGATTGTTTAGAACCACTGGCCCGAGCGCCGGCGCGACCCACCGTCGCTTTTCAACCGCGTGTTGCACAAATAAATGCAAATATTCTCAAAATGTTTACCCTCTAGATCCTTTAAAGCAATAATATTAGTGTATTTGAGTGTTTGTGAACTGAACTTGCATAGAATGCACAAGCGCGTTCGGATCGTTCAGGATTTGCAATAAATAAACAGTTCGAGTTGAATGTGCTGAAATTTTCTTAGTATCTAGGAGTGGACTATGAAATAGGTGTCGATAGAAATATTATGTTGGTTAACACATAATATATAATAATAATAATAAAAGAACTTTATTTACCAAACATCAAGCACAATGATGTACAAAGCTAAGGTAGGTTACAAGTCATAGATTAATTAATAAATACAATGTACAAAATGCTGGTAAAAAGGACGGATCCCCAGCATGAATGCTGTTTTTCAGTATCCTCCTATAGTTCGCTACGTTGGCAAACCCTCCGAGCGGTTGTGGTGCACCATTGATAATTTTACAATATTAAAATTATGTAAATACTAAAACTACAAAACAACAAACATATAAATAAATATAATAGTTGATATCACTAAAAAAATATTCCAGTTGGACAGATTAGTTTGACTATCTACTTAGATTCTATGTCTGCTGTAAGACATTTCTTTAAAAGCAGTACCTGTTGTCGTGTCGTTTTAGTTTGCAATTGTATTTTTTATATGTTTTTAGTTTGAGCAATAAATAATAAAATAAAAATAGATTATTATTCAAACTAGACTGAGACTAGGTACCCAATCATAAGATATTTCGTCAGACAAAATCTGTAACATCTATAGGTAAGGAACCCGAAATAATCTGATAGTGTTTCAAAATCATGGGTTGAATTCTCCTCACCCTAACATTTTGTGATTTTCTACAACCTATCGTGCTACTAGTTACTTGGCCGAACGAAAAAGTGCTGCTTTAAAGTAATCATGTGGATTCTCCAACCCTGACACTGACAGAATTGTCACATCAATGACAGAAGCCAATTTTATAGATATTGAATTGAATTAAACGTAATTTAAATTCGCGGTATCTCTTGAATCTTTATCTTCAATCACCAAAGATTGCCATTGTAGACCATCAATATTTTCTAAGGGAACGTTACGCCTACAATGTCTTTAACATACTACCCACATTAAAAATAGGTCACTTTATAATCAATGTGATATTTGCGACTTCATCATCATCATCATCATGTGGGTTGTTGTTAGGTCAACAACCGACCTCACAAACCCTGGTGTCAGTGTTATAGAGCCGCCAAAGGCCACTGACTTGGCTCGTGTAACGACTAGATAGTAGCCGAGACCAACGGCTTAACGTGCCAGAAGCACGGAATCATCTTTCTTTTCAGACAATCAGGTGATTCAGCCTGCAATGTCCTAACCAAACTGGGGAAAGCCTCCAGAAAGTCGGTTGTCGACTTGTTCGACGGTAACATTGGTCAATGATTGTCAGAATAATGGATCGCGGAGTAAAATATATCGTACGACTGTGGTCTTGTCGTCATATTGCTCCGATTGTGTCAAATTCATCGGAGAACTAACAAATCTGAGATAGATTTGGTGTAAACCTTAAGCGAAAAGCAATTTCAAATTGTCAAATTTTAGCCGGTTTATAACCAATGCGTTTTAATTTGTTTGACAAGAGCAATTATAACGATATATTAATTGCAATTTAAAAAAATGTAATTTTTAAGTAAATTCCAGATTATTTTTACACTACGCTGTGGAGCTTGATTTTCAGTTCTTTTGAAATAGTCTCAATGTAATTCTATGCTAAAATCCCTAACCCCTCTTTAAAATTAACAAAAAAATAGTAGGTAGTCATGTTTTTCTACAATCTTCGGCAATATTAGCCCAGGAGTTATGAGAGAGTAACACACACTAGTGGTTGTTATGTAGTATAATATACGACTGAAGTAGAGAACCGAGAGCTATACTAACTTATGTAATTGCTTAAATACTAACTTATTGCAAACGCAAGCAATACGCGTCATGACGTAGTCAGGGTGTCGCGCGCGAGCACCACTACATTTCTTTCTTTTGGTATTTTGGCGCATAGATTTATGTCGCGCGTCGCCTAGCGAAGCGATCATCTTTTGTTCCTCTGAATTTTGGCGCTCAATTTAAAAACATTATTGAATTTTTGACCATTGACACTTGAAACGCTCTATTTTATTTTGTCACATTATATTAAGCGGTCCATTTTATATTTATAACCTCTGCTTTTTTAGATCTTTTATGTCATCAACTCATTATCTACTTCCAACGTTTATTTTAGTTTTTAATAATAATTTATGTGAATACACCTGTAAAGGTTCCTACCTTGGGGTCTCCAGATCCTTCTGGAGACCCCAACATATTATTAAGCAAATTCATCTGCAAAATTGTTACCTAGATTTGGGTTCGATGACATTTGTCAAATTCGCTGTCAGTCATGTCACCGCAATAAAGATTTCAACGTACATCGCCTCTCATTGTCGTCTCGTGATATAGACTGACATTGAATAAAACAAAACTTCTCGCGTCAGTTTATGACTTGTCACTTTTATTGAAACCGTTAAGTCAATATATGGACGGAAACTAAGATTTTATGCTGACAACTTCACACAGATTCGCTAGGGAAACTTACATGAATAATCGTGGCTTTGAGATTTTATACAGTGTACCGGTGAATACGATTTCATCCTAACAACTATAGTCAATTTTATTCAAGGAATCTATTCAGTCATTATCGATTTTTTTTAAACATCAATCCTACTTTTACTTTGGTCCTATGTTTGGATGTTTGTTCCGCTTTCACGCCCTAACTACTAAACGGATTTGGATGAATTTTGGAATGAATATTGTACTTTGAATTAACATATACGATACTTTTCACGGGAAAAAGTCTGATTACCATGGGAAAATCTTACACGACGTGAGCGTAGCCGCGGGCGGACCGCTAGTGATGTAATAAAGCTTTAAGCTCTGCTCAAACCAACGCAAATTTTCACTCGCATCGTATCGCAAGCGCAGGAATTGGACACTGTAGAAGATTTGGGATGAACAAGATGAGAAAGATTGACTTGATTCTGAGATAAATAATAATTGCACGGTAAGCCCGTAAAATGTCTCATAAATGTTAAAATAATAATTGTTCCAGGGGGCCGTTTCACGAAGCTATAAGTTACAAATTACAAGTACAATTCGACGTACATTGCGTAGACGATTAGATAAAACGATAAGGGCTTACATTTTAGGCGAATTGGCTACGCAATGTATATCAAATAGTAGCTTGTTACTAGTAACTTGTTGCTTCGTGAAACGGAGCCCAGTTGTACCATCAACAACGGTAGTACCTACTGGACAATAGGACAACTGGTCCGGCAGCGATTTCCGTACGTCGTCAGGAACTCTTTTATTGCAAAACCTATTGCCTCATAAATCAATAAGTTTTTTTATACTTTGATTTTCACATTGATGTAGTATCTTTAAGTGTATCAATAGATCTTCTAATAGTTTAAATAAGTTATGGGCACACCTTGACGTGTTTATAAAAATAAATTTATACGGTCAATTAAGTTTCTATAAATAATTATTAAAGTTTATAATTAATACTCATGTGCTAATCAATTATATTGGTTTTGCTTGTATGTAATAAATAATGTTACGGTAACTTAATATACTATTAAAATGTTAATATTGAGATGTGCTGTCTGCCCTTTCACTTTCGTGGTGTTTGGATATTGTCATTGTAATCACACACATCAACAGCTCATTTAAGTACATCCCCACCGAGGGGCTCGAGCCTACCCTGAATAAGGGCGATTAGGCTTTAGTCGCCCACGCTGGCCCAGTGTGGGTTGGTCGACTTCACACGCCGCTTTTCCCATCCAGCCACCGCCAGCGACCTTCCTTAGGTCATCAGTCTACCTGGCAGGGGGGCTCCTGCGAAGAAATTCAAAGGTTGTGTGTGAAGTTGACCAACCCGCACTGGGCCAGCGTGGTCAACTAAGGCCTTATCGCCCTAATTCAGAGTAGGCTCGAGCCCCTCGGCGGGGACGTATAATGAGCAGTTGATGATAATGATGTAGTACTAATCTTCCTTCTACAACTTAGCTATGTATTGTGGAGGCGGTATTATAAAACAAAGAAATTAGATGCAAGGGATTCTATTTATTTTTTATCATGAGAACAGTTTTTACAAAAGGGCAGACAACCATAGAATAATTTCTTGTCCATCAAGGAATATTTTCTTCTTCTAAATTCAAATAAATCCAAAGATTCTAAAAGTACTTACGGCCAGCAATAGCCAACGAGGCTAAGACGTAATAGGTATGCACACATACCTAACACAATGTATCACCCTGGTAAAGTCTTGTTTTTAAAACGAGCTTAAAATCCTTTTTAAAAAGTAAAGTAAAAAAGTGGCCAAGTTACAACAATGAGTACAATAAGTACCATTACGCGGGCCGAGCAGGTACTCCGGGGGACGACTTGAACAATACTTACCTATAACTTAGTTCTAACTTGAGGTAACGAGAATGGTGTTTGAAAACAACTTAAGAGTTTTGTTAAGATTCTGAGTTAAAATAATTGGGTATCTTATCTTCGTGTTGGAATATGTAATTTTATTATTGTTTTAAAGTTTGTATAAATTATGTCAAAAATGAATTTGGTGACGCAAAATTATCAATTGAGAATGTTTATTTCGTAATCAAATTGCGCTATCCTACTAATATTATAAATGCGAAAGTTTGGATGTTTGGATGTTTGTTGCCGAATCACGCTTGAACCACTGGACGGATCGGGATGAAACTTGGCACACATGCAGGTTAGGTACTGGAATAGGACATAGGCTACTTTTTACCGCGGGAAAACTCATTTAACGCGGGTGAAACCGCGGACGGAAAGCTAGTATATCATAAATAACATAAATTATGTGTTTTTGACAGTGAGTTGTAAACGCTAGAAATAATAGTTCAATGGATTTTGAACAAAAGCGTAAAAAAAGCACCAAAAGAATGTCTAGGAAGCATTAAAAGCTTAAAAGTATCTCTTCAGTAATTTTCTCGTATCCAAGTTATCTCCAGAAATTCTGTGCTGAAACAGGAAACAGCTTAAACTTCAAAACATTGTTAGTCTAGAAGTACAGGATATTGGTAAGCTTACAAACGAGGTGTCTACAATAACTCAAACCGCGAAACCGACAACGGAAGCTTTTCAGCGAACTTGCCAAGTTCAACGCCGCCGTCAGTTCGGCACTCACGCGCAGCGGGCCTACACGCGCGACTATCGATCACAAAACATCGATTTGTTTACATTCGATACAAAACATCGGTACTCGCCGAAAATATTTTTTTAATTGTGAATGATACTGGCTGGTGAGAAGGATTTATGATAAAATGGATTCTGAATTATTTATAAATTAAAATATTCTTCTTATTTAAGTTTTTTTTTATGTGAAGAACTAGACGTGTTAACTTAAATTGGTACTTATTGAAGTTTACTTTAAGTACTTGAACCAAGTGACATAAATACGTATATATTTTTGCAATTTTATTGAAGTGTTAAGTGCAGTGTTACAGAAGAACGCTACTGCTATAATTTGTGAATAAGTTTAGTGCTTGGTGATTAGTGTTTCATTTTAAATTGACAGGTAAGTTCTTAAGCTTGTATAGTGGTTTTATGTACTTACTTAAATTAAATTAGGTACACATTGTCTGAAACGACAGAAAAAGAAGTAAATTGCAATTGAATATTCCTATTTATGAATTAAAATATTTCAAAATTTTGCTCATACTTAGGTGAAAGTATTTTTTTTTAATCAATTATTCTAATGCAATATGGTGAATGCTAATATGGAGATGCAAAAAAATTACAAAATGACGAAATGAGATGTGGGTAACAAACCCGAAAATTGAAACAACATGCAAGTAGGTAGGTTTAAATTTTCCATTATTATTTCTGCTACAACTCACTCTACTGAACATAAGCTTAACTAATAATTAATTTCCTTTCACATTAAGCTGGCTGAAACAGGTTAATAATTTTGAATTTCGAAGTTATGTCATGTAGCTCAGAATTTATAGTTGATATTGGAATTTAATACTGCAAATTTTGTCTTTAAATTAATCAGGCTCTTAAGCTATAATTACACTTCAAGCTAAATTAACATTTGGTTAATTATTTGTTTACTTGTGTACTTGTTGATTATTTGGGTGTTATAATATCTATAGAAAAGTAATTATAAAATTTATGACATTTCACACTATAACCTGTAATGTCAGACTTTTAATGGTGGCTTTGCGGGTATTCCCGCGGGAATGAGATTTTTTACTATGGTATAAAGTAGCCTATGTCTGACATGTCCGTTCTTGAACATCAAATTGCTTTGTACGAAATTTCATTGAAATGGCTTCAGTAGAAGGCAAACAGACCGAGTGAGAATCAAAGTCGAAAAATTTATTAAGTTTTATATTTTCTAAGTTGTTACGTTCACTAACAAGTGTGATTTTTCTGGCAAGGATCCTGCTGAAGACACTTCACAGGTTTCGCATGTTTTTTTTTAAACAGTTGGTACTTTTTTGCAAATAGTTGGACAGACATTCGTGTATTTACCTATTTATGGATTTTTTTAGAATAGCCAGTCTTGCCTAGTCAGTTCCAAGCCGTTAAATGGTTCTCGGCTTACCTATTTAAAGTAGCATACTAGCAATAGTCCAAGCTCGGTGCGCACACGCATCGGGAACATAAATCACGGAGAACGCAGCCGCCCCGCGCTGAAACGTTGATGACGGGTGCCTTGGGGGATAAGTCATGAGAAACAGTTATTAAGTACTGTTATTAAAAACTGAGAAAAAAAACACATTAAATTTAATTAAAAAATAACCAGCTACAAAAAAAAGTATGACTAACCTGCAACCCCGTCTCTACTCACCCCTGAACCTGAAGTACACATCTATTCTTGAATTCTTATCGTGTGGATAACTACCTCCGTGGCAGAGTGGTCGAGATTTCGATGCCTATTACGGAAGTTCCAGGTTTGATTCCCGGTGGGGACACTGTCAAGCAAAGATCTCATCCCAGGCTGAATCACTTGATTGTCCGAAAAGAAAGACGATTCCGTGCTTCGGAAGGTTCGTTAAGCCCCCCCCCAGCTACAATCTAATCGTTACATGAGCCAAGTCAGTGGCCTTTGGCGGCTCTATAACACTGAGGTGTCAGAATTATGGAGCCACCAAAGGCCTCTGACAAGACAAGGCTTTTCAGGCTCTCGTAGTGACCATTTCCTGAAGAGAATAACGGGCCTTCCGAAGCACGGAATCGTCCTACATTTCAGACAATCAGGTAATTCTACGACATTCTAACTAAACTCACAAAGTAGTTTGTGTTTGGGTACAGTGTCTCGACTAAAATTCAAATACAGAATTTCCGTTACGAGAGCTGTTGAACTACTGCTACTAAAATTTTCATAACCGATTTTCATAGCCGAGAAGCCATCCCCATTCATTCATTCATTCATTCGATTCCCATTACGGAGGTTTTTGGGTTCAAATCCCAGTGGGCACACTGGTCAATCAAAAATTACTTTGTGGGATTTTTCTCAATTTGCACTTTGCAGGCTGTCTGAAAAATGACTTCGTGCGTTTGAAGCACGTTAAGCCTTTGTACGTCCTGGTTATTATCTACAGAAAAGAAGTCGTTGTACATGAGCCATGTCAGCAGCAGCGCCTCAATAATTCTGACTCCAGTGTTTGTAGTGTCGGTGGTCTAGTGGCCAGGGCCGCTGCCTCCCGTCCGGGAGACGCGGGTTCGATCCCCACCACGTACCAATGTGTTTTCGAATTTCAATTTCATATGTACGTTTATTCGACGTTCTTACGCTCGTACGGTGAAGGAAAACATCGTGATGAAACCTGCACACTTCTGCGAAGAAATTCAAAATTTGTGTGTGAAGTCGACCAACCCGCACTGGGCCAGCGTGGTTAACTAAGGCCTAATCACCCTAATTCAGGGTAGGCTCGAACCCCGTGGGGACGTATATGAGCTGTTGATGATTGATGATGTTTGTAATGTTGGCCATCGACCTTTTACAATCCACAAGATATTATGATGAAGTGATTATTGCTGTCAAATTATTTATTGTTTGTTTTTTTTGTTGGTAGAAGCTTCTCCCTTGCACCACATGACAAACTAAGTTCTAACTTAGTCGGGAGTACTGACAACGTAATGTTCTGTTTGACAAATTATAACCGTTTAATGAGTACTTGCCGCCTTATTAATAGCTTGAAACTTAATACTTTTAAGCCACCATCTGCGTTTTAGCTTTATAAAAAGTTATAATAATAAAAAAAAACTTGAAATTACGAGAGCTATTAACCGTTGAGGAGTTCCCTCGTGAGCCGACAATCCTGGTTGCAGGATTATTGCTATCAGAATTGAGCAAGTTTTATGAAATTGCAAAGTTGTTAGCTCTCTAAGGAAATACTTGTTGCTTACAAGATTTCACCCAAACACGCACACACGTCTAGTATAGTAAAAAAGCTTGTAAAAAGTGTGATTGAGCTGTAACTTCAAGAAAAGGTTTTAATAACAACTTGGACTATAGAATAGTTTAAAACACTAACGTGAAAAGAAACTATATGAATTTATTACACACATATACACACCCCCATTCACCATCACACAATTTACACACACTTCACTATCATGGTGCACAAATTTATCACCTCTCTAATGTGTAATTTAATTGTCTACGTTTTTACATGTATTATTCGTACTGTAATCTCACGGCCGGTCACTGTTCTCCTTGGGTACAGTTTTTACTTGTTTAGGAGTGCAGAGGCTCTTAGTTGTGTCAAACATGATATTAGTAGTACAATTTGCTAGATACTTGTTTTTGTTATTATATTGTGTTTGTTTTGGATAATAAAGATTATTATATGGGGAAACTTCTTCAGTTCACCTTTAAGATTATTATTATTATTTTCTGAAATTTTGATTTGTATGAGATTTTTTTAAAAGGAGTCGATTTTTTTTTGTCGGTCAAAATAATTAACTTTCAACGAGTACGCCTACAGTGGACTGTAACGGGCCGTAGATGATGATGAGTACGCCTACATTATTAAACTGTTCCTATCTTTATTTATCTTAGTTATTCTTGTCCTTACAAATTACCTACTCCATATGTTATTCTCGAGGCTCCAGATAGTTGGTTTATTTATAGATCGACGATGGTTTTATAGCAGTCGTCCAAAATCGATTCCAAATTCGTTCCAATGTACTTTCCCATGAACATAACCTGCCTTAACTAACACTGTTTTGACTGGCTTGATGATCTTAACATTCATTTGTTGGGGTTTCTATACGGCTAATGAGAAAAAGGCTTGCAGCGTGAAGATTACTATAGCCACAGCAGCTAGAATGGTGGAATTCAAATAATTTATTCTCATGTTAGGATATTCTAAAGTCACTTTGTTCTAAAGTCACTTTGCTCTAAAGTCACTTTGTTCTAAAGTCACTTTGTGATGACGCACGATTTTTATCTACGAAGTACATTGTTCTTTTTCATTTCAATTTTGCACGCATTTTGTAAATAACCACAGAATAATATTTATTTATCTATGTTAATAACTATACGTACCTATTTATAAATGCATATTTTGCAACACCTAGACTTTTTTGAGAACTTCTTACGTTGCGTTAAGCAATTTGTCAAAAAAAAATTATTACTGAAAGTGACGTAAAACATGCATAATGTGTTGGTTCTATTTAATAGTTTTGATAATATTATAAGGCATTTCAGTCTCTAATAACCTTTTTATTAATCTACCTGAAAGTAATAACACTAATAAAATTACCTGCGAACACCCATTCATAGTCGTCATTCAGATCGTTAAATGGTACACCTAAAACGTAAAATTATTGACAGTGTCTGTTTTTATAATCAAAATAATTTTAATGATGAAATAAAACGATGATGATCATTTTGTGTCAATATTACATTTACCAAAGAAAGTGATTTTATCATCAAGCAAGCGATCAGACAGAAATAGTAAACACAAATACAACCTACCTAATATTTTATCCAATCAGACAACTTTTCAACCAGCATTATGGAAACTAGATTGACGCGCCCATTTGACGGAATCAAATACCTAGATAAAATATGTAATCTGCGTAATCTTGACCGTAAAACTGGTAACTATATAAATTCACAAGAAAATCTAATCATGCGCAGAGGAAATCGCAGCATGTGGCCTCACTATGACGACTGCAAGGGCGTCGTCGTAGTGATGCTACGTTACAGATATTTTTAAACAAATAAGTTCGTACATAATTACAATCTATTATATTAGAAAAAAACAGGTTCCTGTCATGATAATGAAGTATCAGAGATAACACACAGTTAGTAACGAGTGCTTATGAGGAACAAAAATTTATTTATTTATTTATTATTAGTGACACTTCACAGCACATAAACACATCTTAAATAAGTGACATTAAAATTATACATAGCCAATAACGAAGATCACATATTACATTTTATCAAGGGTAGGGAGAAAGATTTTTTTATTATTCGATACAAAGAAAGAAAAGAAAGAAAAAGAGGGACCTTTATAAAAGTGATTCTACATAAAATTCATAGTAATATATACATAGTAATATGTTTCGGGGTGTGGGGGGTAAGTATAAAGGTGTGTGTGCTGTGTATGTGGAGGGTGATTGTGTAGTGAGTGTAAGGATGGAAGAGAGGGAGGCGGATAGAAGAGAGGGAGGAGAATAAAATAGTTAAAATCATTGTCATCATTGTTCTAATATCCGCCATAGAATCCAAATAAGAACATAAATAATAGGAACCATCTATGTTAGACCAATTAAAAATTCAAACTTAACGAAAAAATATAATTACAGAAATTCTAAATTGGACTGTAAATATTACAAAGTAGAAACCTTCTAACAGCTCCTAAGTTAAGGAAGGTTCAAGTACTTCGGTGGGGACGTGTATAAGCTATAATATGTAAACAGTAGATCATTAAAGATCATGTGATGTTTTATGACTGCAACTGAAACAATGGCGTTTTGTTTGTTAGACTGATTAGGCAAACCAGTATGAGTTGTTAGCAACAGTACAACAGTAAGTATGCGTACTATTTTAAAGATAATATAAATAAAGTAACAGGAGTTGCTCAACACTAAATTGGAATTGAAATAGCTGTCGTTTCACACCGTTTTGATATGATAATTGGAATAATAGCGGAAGCCCTTTAATTAATTCGAATGCTTGCTAGTGACACGACTTCGTAAGATTAAACAAGACCAGAAATAATTCGAATATTGCTCAACTTTTACTTGTCGTTCGTTCGTTTGTCGTTGTCGCCTGCTGGTGTGAATTTTTAAAAGAGGTCAATAAAATATAAATAGTATAAACGTTGATATCGGTGATAACATCCATTCTTTACAACATTTATACGCTGATCAGGAATCACCAGAAGAAAAGATTTATCAACAAATTTTAGAACTAGGTATGAAATAATTATAAAGCAGAAAATTAAATTTTTTATAGATTTTGGACAGGACTCGAACCTGCGCTATCCGGGCCAGAAACAGGCGCATTACCAATTATGCGACCAAGCTCTATGAAAGGTCAAAAGCTCTACGACGGTCATTTCATTTTTTTTAGAGTCGGTCGGCTTTCTTATATTATAAAATTTTAGAACACGTAAATCTTGGTGTTATTCCATTCCGACCAACTAAACGGATCAAACATTATAATGTTTTGATTTTTGTAGCCTGCCTGACTAACCTGTAGATAAATTAGCTTTGTTAGTATGTTCAGAACAAATTAAATATAGTTGGACATTTCCTAATATAGGTACAACACTAACCTATTTAGTTCGAAACAGATCGTGAAAAGAACCTTCAAACTCATCACCAATGTCAGCTCTTGGTAATCCACTAGTTATTTTACGGCTATAGCCTTCAGTTGCTGGAACATCGTTGAATATTTTGTAACAAGCGGCCATAACGTATGCATGCACAAATGTAGTCTACAGAGGTTTCGTTGAATTCGCTTCAATAATCCTTCGATATTGACATTCATCACGTGCTGTTAAAATGTATTGATGTTTTCTGTTTATCATACCTTTACACGACAATACAAAATACTTTCTATGAATTTTCTAATCTTAATGTAGGTATTAGGATATTAGGATCGCGACTTTGAGACATTTTAAAGTATTTTTTATTCATTCTAATAGACTTGTTGGCATGGTTTTCTTCAGCCGTAAATTTCTCATTTATAATGTGTGTAGATATTTTTTTATTATTATCTTTTTGACGTAAAAAATAAATGGGAACCCTTTTAAAATGTATGGGTTTGATGCTGAAGTGGGTTACGAGTAGCTCGTGGAGAAATAACTCTCCAATTAAAACTGTCTGAGCTTTCAGTATAATCAAATTAAGTTATTTATGTCATTTACCCTAAAGTAGGCAGTAATTTTGACTGAGCCTTCTGGTTTGATCTTATAGTTTCACTTTTATAGAGTCGTTGTTAATAAACGGTTATGCTTTATATATGCTTATTATTATCAACTTAGATTGTCTTAAAACATGTGTACCTACAGCTCGACTAGACTTTTTTATTTAGTTTGCAAACCAATTTGCTCTTCGATTATTTCCAATCTAATTAAATTATTCATTGTTTTGCACATTGTTTCAGATAGGTCCTAAGCTTTTATTAAATATTTTTTAATAATCTTGCATAATTAAATCGGCTTAAAGGCTACAGCTAATACAAAAATTTTGTTTTCAACCTTGGCCCGGAACAATAAATAACTTTTTTGTTTTCACTCCATTTGGTATTGTTTACTTAGTAACAGAGCGAGCGTGCCTCAAGGGTCCCGCGTGGGGTCCGCTTTCTTACTAATTTACAGACTTGGCCTGAGCCTTATTATAAATTTAAAAGTTTTTCCCATGAGTAAAACGCAAGTAATGCATGGAAAGTTAAAGAATCGTATAATGTTAAAAGTAAAATTAAAAAATATTTTATATTTTAATTTTTATCGATTTTTTTATTTGAAGCAATACCATGAAATCATGCTAAGAAAAATGCATTTTTTTAATTTTCAAAATCTTATTCCATCCGTATCTTCTAGTTAAGAGCTGATATTTGTGTGGACTACTCCCTACATGTTCGATGGATTCGACAAATTGCTGTATCTTTGTTTTTTGGTAGACGGACGATATGGATTTGCCAAATTGGAGATTATGATCAATTTTGGTAGCGAAATTCAAAGCTTTGATTTCATAACAATAGGGCCTTTGTCTTAGGTTTTGATTTATAGACAGATTGAATATTTGATTAGTGCAATTTAAGCATGGAGCAGAAACAGTTTAAGTTTTCGTTTATTTCTATTTTCTTTGGCCACACACCGCGATTCACAACAAACTATACTCACTATTAAAAAATCGCTTACTTTTAAAAGAGAATCTTATTCACCTTGACTAAAATCGAAATTATTAAAAGATTTATCATCAGTGTCCTTAATTTACTTTCTGACGTTATCATCACACGCATTGTTATGTTAGTTCCGTTCTTTGAAATCCCATAGGACACTTTCTTTCATCTTGGAGAAACTTTGACAACCAGCTTATTGTACCTACTCTTTTCATCCACATGTTGGTAATACCCATTATAGATTATGAGTTAAACTAAACTATTTACGTATGACTCTACTAGTCACAATGAGCGATAGAAGGGCGTTATCTTAATGAGACGTGACGTGAGGTTTCTTTTAGGGTTCCGTCTTTGATAATTTTTTTGCTAACCATTTATTAGTAGGTATTATAGAGCAAGTATTATTAGTAGCCGTGTGGTGACGGCAGAGTAGAATACATTTGTCACCAACCCCTACTCATCCCGTGGGTGTCGTAAGAGGCGACTTAGGGACTACACATTGAACAGGGAACGGGCAGCAGCGCTCTCTGATACAGTAACCTTTTAATCTGCGATCTCCAACCCACCTGCCAAGCGTGGAGATTATGGCAAAACCCTCCACTTAAGTGGAGGAGGCTCATAGTCCAGCAGTGGACTGTAACGGGCCGGTGATTATAGAGCAGGCCTTGGGTGGTAAAGAGTGAACATGGTAAATAGTGTATAAAACTATGAACTTATTTAAATTTTTAACCCCCGACGCAAAAAAGAGGGGTGTTATTAATTTCTACGAAAGCTGTGAGAGGTATAAAATTTTCGTAGTATCACAATTTTTATAAAAATAAGAAGCGTATATGTTATCTGAATCTTATCCACAGATATTACTCGTAGGCATATCATATTAAACTGATTTATTAAATATTGACTTAACATATTCTTGTGGAGGATCATTATTATTAGTTTATCTTAAATATATTCAGAACCTAATAAAAATCTGTATACACACACTTTCTTTACTTTTTTCCAAGAACACTTGAATCGGTAACTGTTTATGGCTTACACATGCGCGTATGTCATCGTATGGGAACTTACCACCTAAGCCTATTGTTACTTACATTATATTTTAAATTGCGTTTATAAAATAGAATAAATTCACCTTATTACATTAATCATCATTTGTGACTTCTACATCAGCTATCAGCCTTACAACTCAAAAATATCACGGCTGATCATTATGTCCTAAGATACAGGATTTCTTATCTCAGTATAGGAAACAGGGCCGTACTCTTTTATTCTGTACGTAGTCTAATTAGTTGTAATAATATTATCACTCGTATGTACTTACTATTTTGCGAAATAAAGAATTTTATTAAAATTATTAACTACAGTCTACAACTCATCAAAGCAATTTCACAGAACTATAAGCAGAGCTTGAAACCACAGATTTCTAAACTTCTTTGGTCTGTTCTTGACCGTACCGCCAAGCAGTAAAGCGTTAAGTTCTTATTACGAAGTTTCGGGTTCTATTCCCGGTGGTCAAACATAAACCACGTTGTGGGGCTGTCTCCAGTTATACCAGAGTATCCAAAAAGAAAGATAATTCCGTGTTTTTGAAGGTACATTAAACTGTGGGTTATACTATGTCAATGGCCTTTATTTAGCCCTCCATAACTCTGACACCAGGGTTTATGAGGTTGGTTGTCGACCTTACAATCAATACGATTAAAAAGAAGTGCAATTCAAACACTTGCAATTTCTCCACAATGCATTTGGTGATCCCGTAACAATGTTGGAGGTAACCGACCAATCAGCGAGTTTTTCCGGGAACGGGTCTCGGGTTCGACTCCGATTCCAGGAACGGACCAACAATAGGACCTGCCTTTTGTATGGAAACCGCAAATATTGTGAGCGCGCTGGTGCAATATGGAAGGGCAAAATCATAACAGTTAAATGTTTTACGCTTTTGTGTTTGTATGTATACTTACATATGCCGGAACACGTATCTGTCCAAACGTTTTCGTGAAAGAAATGTGAAAATTTACATATGTAGTTCAAAATTCATCAAATATTTCATTGATCATCAATTCACTATTAATCATTAGTTTTTATCCTGGAAGTTGAATTTTATCTTTACTTTGAAAGATTGATTACTACATGGTATTTTTTTGTTCTATTGTGAAAGTATTTGTTATAAAGTAGTTTTGTCTGAAAACATTATAGGTCAAAGTCAAAACCATTTAAGCCTGATTTTCGTAGCCTTGACTGGTTTTGACTGTAACATCTGTACTGTTCTGTACTTCACAAAAGAAGCCGCAGCGTACAAGTACAACTAATACAAATAAATAATTTGAACTAGACATTAAACACGCAATGTAACATAAATAGGGCAGACACTTTCCTAATAGACCTATTAGGTAAATACTAGAGACCACAGCAATAATTGTTGACAATATCCATCTAGATAGCGTTATGTCTTAGAAAGTGAGCCCCCCTGTGGTTGAACGAATTAGATAAGGCAAGAAAAGGATAAATATGGTTACTACAAAGAAGCTAAACGCCGGTTCCTTTTAAGTTGAAGTGTTATTATGTGTAGCTGGGTCTACTTTCTGTTGTGATGTCATAAGCTCCGCTTAAGGTGGTCGTGTCAGTTTATATAACGCTGGAGATAATACCTTTGGTAGTTTGAAAACGAACCATTATAGGCATCAACAACTTAGCAATATTGTACATCGTAAGTTAGTGGTTTTATGAGTAGTACTTTACATGGTTTCTAAAGCTATTCAGACTCATATCATAAATTGTCATTTCAATTCATAATTGGAACACAAAAAACGTGGGGTAAAAGCTATCATTTTCAACATGTAGCATTTATAAACGTTTAATTAAATAGACCCTAGAATAGAACCCTGTTACACTGGAATGCATGATTATAATCATTTACGTAACAGAAAACAGAACGATCCGTCAAAAGAATTAAAATTGCAAATCATTGCATTGAAATCAAAACTAGTTTTAATTATACTGGCGGCATATTCCCGTGGACTAACTGCCTCATCTTCAAAGCCTAGGGTTATGCTAATGCTAACTTTATCCCTTCATGATAAAGGTCTAAGGGATTTAGATAGAAGAAGGGCTATATAAGATGTCTCGCCTCACCCTAGGCAGAATAATTGAAAATTTATTTGATTTATATGCGCAGTTGGCGGCCGCACGCGTTGTTCGCAGTGGGTAGGCCTTTATGACTGTTTTAAGGATTTATTTAGTTATGTTACCTATTCGAGAAGGTTTCCGCACTTGATTGGACTATTGTGAATTTAGAACCATATTTAGTTTTACTAGGAAAGTAGAAATGTTCGGTAAGTATAAAATACCAATGTATTCTTGGAGATCAACACTTTTGGTGGAAATGTTTAGTTATTTCATTACTTACCAACACAAATTGACAATTTATTTTCATAATTATGTCCAACTGGATGAGATGAGTAACAGGAAAAGGAGTAAAGTACTATAATAATAATAATTTATTTATAATATTAATTAATTTATTGATTTTATTCAAGCAAGCAAACAGAATGATTATACTCAAAGAATGAATGAACCAAAACAATTTATTTTTTGTAGTTTACTTACAAACTTTTGCATTCTATTCATACTTTTTTCTTTCTGGACTTACAGACAACTGATAAGATTGTTGATAGCGCAACAGAAAACGAAACAATTGCATCAGATACTTACAACTTACCGACTTAAAAGCCGAAAAATATCTATTTGTCTCTTTCACTAACATTTTGGCACTCAAAAGATCGTTTCTCAAAATGAAACAAAAAGAATTAGACAAGTTGAACAGAGCCGAGTGTCATGCTCATTTGAAGAATTTGAAGTATCCTTCAACAGCTCTGGCGCCACCATTCATGGTAGACAAAAACTATATCTTTTACAAATTTTATACTGTCAACATCCGTAACAGACACCGTCTCATCGTGTCAAAAGGTAGAAAAAAGTTCAACAAAAAAACATAAGTTGCGAACAGGGTATACCCCAGAGATACTTGGAAGCTTTCAAGTTGCGTAGTAACTTGATACTAATGAGTTTAAGTATCAAAAATGTAATACATCTTGTGTTTCACTGGAATACGCTAGTACTAATACATTTTGTGTTGATACTTATTATAAGCTTGCAATATTTAGACTTAATTAATAAAAAGGCGAAGAAGAAAATGACACGTAAGTAAGTAAAAGCACACTGCGTATCGTCAACACCATTTCTATTTAGAACCATGTCAAGTGTGATCAGATGCGAAATTACTTTGAATATAAAGCCATGTAGAGAAAAAACACATTGGACTCTCTGATGGATATACTCAACTCACTTTAAAGAACAAAGTACTTTTCACACTCGTTGATCAATCAATCAATCGTTGGCTAACTATAAAGATAAAACGGCGTTCAACAAACCACTCTACATTTGCTGCTGTTAAATATAATGTCCACTTTTAAAAATAATGTCCACTTTGAAATGACTAAAGAAGCTGTCACCATTGACGGCAAAGTTAATTTAGTGGAAGAAAAAGAATGTAAATGTATGAAAGATTGAGGACGCGTCACTCTTCAAGTGGCAAATATTGTAACTCTTTGTATGTAACAGAAAAACACTTTAAATGTCGTCGAAGATAAAACATAAATAAAACATTGTCCATGTGCCGACTGTAAGTGAACTGGAAACTGAGAGACATCTAATAAGATTGACCTTTATCTGGAGGAAAAAGAAATATTTCTGTAAACTTTTGTGCCACTTTGAACAATTTTAAAGTGAACATGTTATACGAGGTGAGACAAAAGGCGTAAGATAAAGAAAGAAGTTTTGCAAACATGTCATAATGCTTTGAGAGTAAAATAAACACAATTTAAATAATATAAGTGACGACTATCCCACGGTGACTGAAATAAAACTACTCTAGTTCAAACAGTCACTAAGCATACTTGCTCTTACGCTTGCTCAAGTAGCCTGTAGTACAACTTACTTCGCAGTCCAAGGTAAATAAAATTTGCAATTACAAACTGAATAAAACAATACCCAATAATGTTTTTGCTTGCCCGAACGAATTTGAGAATAAGAAAAACTATGAAAAAAAAAAATCTTACCTATAGAGTAAGTAAAAAACATTTTCCTCTTATATTTAAATTACTTATACTCAACTTAGTTATTTAATATTCTACTTGGAATGGCGTAGAACTTTCAAGATTTGCTACATATGACAATACAGGTTGTTATAATCCTGAACATAAAGCTGTGTTACGCGGTAGTGACAAGAAGAGTTTTAAAAATAAATTACTTTATTATTTTACAAGGATTTAGTTACAATGTAGTGGTTGCTTAAAATTCGGAGTACAGAATGAATTAAATATTACAAGGAGTGGACCTTTTAACATAAGACAAGTGATTAGTCAAATAATGTTTACAAAACGTTAAGAAGAATGATTATTAAATTACAAATACAAACAATATCAAAGTCTATGAGAATAGTAAACTAATTTGGTAAAAGAGACACTTAGGAAAATGAAAGTTAAATGATTTAGTTCTTATCTAAACTTAATTATATAATTAGTAAACAAACAAATAAAGAATGAATAATATAATAATAATATAGGTATGTACCCTAGCTAATATCTAACATCTCCCCCCTTAGAACAAAGATTGGGCGTTAGCAGCGGACGATCTTTGAGTTGGAGTCGTGTCGTCATCTTCTTCGTCTTCGGTCATGCATGATGTTGATTTTGACATTGGTTGACGACATATGGGACCCATTGGGATACCCAGCTCCAAATGTGTGGAATTGCGTCTTCTGGAAGTCTCGAAACAGTTGTTGAATATTTGAATGAGCCCACCTTCTTGTCGTTGACGTTGTCGTCCGGAAATAAATCCGTTAGGGCAGCGGTTGCAGCATTTAATCATTAAATAAAAGGTCATAATTATACCAATTGTGAAGTATATCCAAGAGAAGCTATTTTTGTGGCGTTGTATAAATGTTTGTTCTTTTATGGTCTTAAGTTCTTCGGAATAATCATTTAAATGATTTTTTATTTGTCTGAGTGAATCCAAAGGCATTTCATTAATAGAGATTGGAATCAATTTTGGTGCAGAAATATGTTTGTATTCATTGAAGCAATCATCGTTTCTTATATCTGGAACTATTATGGGATAGGTGATGTTTTCCTCAGATGTATGGAAAGCCGATAATGTGCTGTATCCAGTATGCAATTTGCAGTTTTCTGGTATGGATATGATACCGGATCCTTGTAACTTGTGACGAGATGCCTCTTGGTTGCATTGAAGTACGCTTTGGATTTCTTTGCTCAATATGAAAAGCCACTTATTGTTACCTATTGGCTGGAATATATTAATTTCGGCTGCAAAAGTTGTTGTCGTGCAGGAACTTGGCATGGACGTGGAAGTGCTGAACAGGAGTTGGACTTCGCATATAGGTCTCACTGAAGATTCGTAGACAACTAGGTCGTTGCAGACTCGCTTTTTCGGTGCGTAGACGTTGCAGTTTTCTAGAGAGCTCGTGGAGATGTACTGCTGTCCGTTCGGGTTTGTGGCTAGATATATGTGTTCCGGAAGGATGGTGGTATGGAAAGAGGAATTAAGGTGTTGGATTGGAATGGAGTATAGGTGATAAAGTATCAGTGGTTCATTACGAACTAAAGGGAATTCTAAAATATATACTAATCGATTGGAATAAACATAGGCTGATAATGTCGAAGAGTCAAGAATAGCATGAATATTGTTATTAGTTACGGTTTCTACTAAACGTTTATTAGTTCTAATATGATTTGATAGTAGTAGTTCATCATAAAGTTTTTTCATACTTATGATGGAAGGATGAATGACGTTAGATTTTGCAAATAAAATACTGGTCAGACAATCATTAATTTCTCCTTCGAGCTGGGTTACTAACTCGAGGATTTCAATAGATATAGTTGAGATGTCTTCCGAAATTTTTAGGTCAAATAATATTTTATCCGTTTTATTTAGAAAATTATTAAGGCGATCAATATTTTCATTTATGACTTGTTCATCAAAGGAAATTTTAAAAATGGTTTCGTTAAAGTTATTTATTGTGGACGAGGTGATTTGCAGTTGCTTTTCCATCAACTGAGTCAAGTCAAGTTCTTTTTTCTCTAATTGATCTATACATTCGTCGTACCTTTTAGCGTCCCTTGCATCTGGTGTTCCTATGAGCCACTTTAAGATGGGACTTAGTCCATCTAATAGTTCTCGCTTAACCCTCGAATTTTTGCCAAGATACATATTTAGTTCTGCAAGTCGGTTGTCTATTTTCTCTAAGTTGATCTTGAGAAAAGATTTTATTGATTGGACGTTGGGAAAATTAATATGGCTTGAGGTCATTGTTTGGAATTTGTTCGAAAGACGTAATAATGAATCTCGGGATATATATAAAGGTTTTAAATCTCTGTATATTACTAACTTCCATGATTCTTCGGAGGGGAATAAGGTTCCCTCTTCTTTAAAGAACAACCCTGCTTGAGAGGGCAATGGTTCCATTACGAGTGTTACACCTGCAGCGGTTGCTGCAGTTGCCCTGAAAGAGACGAAGGTGCCTCATTAAAATTCCTACTTTTAAATTTAACTATTACACGGTTTTTGATGTAAACATAGATTTTGTATAGAATTACGTAGACCAACACTTTGATGATAGAGCAAATGATAAAACTTAGGTAAGGATTGTTCATTGCTTCGTTAAAGGATATATAGGTTGTGGTGGAGTTAAGTGTTTGAGCCGTTGTAGGGTTGCAGACCCTGTAATAAAGTAATGGGATAAAATAGCTTAAATTATGCTTAATTAATGTATAATTAATTTTTTTTTCTTTTTTTTTTTTAATGATTTATTAGAAGGTAAAATGATAATATATGACTTAACTAAGATATTTATCCTAAGTATTATTCATCGAGCTGTATGATGAAGAGACCATTAATCGCCTTTTACGATACGCTGGCTTGGTATGGCGGTAGCGCTATTCTAATCCGGACACTACACGGATATATGAATTACTCAAGTCACAGAACTTGATGGAATGTATGGTCGAAGCCTATTCGAATGTACTAATTGGTTTTTCCCTGATTTCCTAATAAGATAGTTTTCATTGAAACCGGCTCTTATGACTTCATAGGGTCCATCCCATTTTGCATCAAGATTATTAGGGTTTGGTACCCGTAACATTACTTTACTGCCTATTTTGAATTCGACGTAATTTTTTATACGGCTATCATAGCGTTCTTTGGCTTTTTCTTTCATATTTTCTAAATTACGCAGTGCCGAATCACGAGAGCTTTTTAGACGCTCGTTCAGATCTTTAAGGTAATCGCAAGCCGTGTATTCGGGAATAGGCTTTAATGAATAAAATGGTCTTGGTTTAAAACCGAATAGAAGTTCGTGAGGTGTGTAGCCTGTGGATTGGTTAATTGAGGTGTTGTGGCACATTATTGCGAAGGGGATTATCTGATCCCAGTTTCTGAGGTTCCGATTGTGGTACATTCTTATGTGATCGCGCAAGGTGGCATGAAATCTTTCTAGAGCACCATTTGTTTGTGGGTGATACGCAGTGTTAAAGGTATGATTAGAACCGAAAAACTTCATTAGTTGTTTTATTACATTGTTCATGAACTCGCTTCCTTGGTCAGAGTGGAATCGCTTAGGGACTCCATAGTGTTGACAAAAATGAAGAAGTTTTGTAGCCACGGTTGCAGCCTCCTTATCAGGTATAGGGTAAGCTTGGACATATCTCGTCAGGTCGTCTTGAAGCGTTAACACGTACTTATTGTTGTTTTCGCTAATGTCAGAATAAGAAACTAAATCCATAGAAACTCTTTCAAAAGGTTCACTTGACTGAGAAGTGATTACCATAGGGGCCTGAAAGTTCTTACGCTGAATTTTATTACGTTGGCATGTAAGGCATGAATCTATATAATTTTTTATATCGTTGCTCATGTTTTTCCAGAAATATGCGTTCCGGATTTTCCTGGTAGTCTCTAATATTCCACGATGACCAGACAGAGGTTCGTCATGACACATTTTAAGAATGTTAGGAATCTCATCTAATGTAGGGTATTGGACTCGATTTTCACATATTACGATATCGCATTCATATGCGTCAGCTAGGTATGCAGTGATCTGAAGTTGTTCGTTCCCTTGGAGTTTGCATGTATTGTCATATCGGAGATCAGGTACATAGAGTGTTTTTATCTCATTGTGTTGTAAGCAACACAACAGGGATTTAAAATAGCTTTCTGAGTCCCAAGGATCAAAGTGTGTGGGTCTTGTACAACAGAAATAGATGTTCTGCCCTTCGTTGGAGTTTAAGAGTTCTACATCATAAAGAGTCTTAGGTTTGTTTTCGAATGGTTGAGTCTGGGAACACAAGTGTAAAGCTTCGTTACAGATATTATTTGAATCGGAAAGTTGACAGGAGATAGGGATAAATACATCTTTATGACGTGAATCTAAGAGCCTATCTGGTGATAGTTTGATTCTTGGAGAGTCGATGTAGCGATCTTGTGTTAAGTAGTGTTCATAGTTTATTTGTAGGGGATCGTCCATGTTTGAGGTTTGGTTGGGTGAGTCGGAAGTTAAATCTATAACATTGGAGTTCATAATTGGTGGACGGGATAATGCGTCTGCGTTAGTGTTGTTCTTCCCTGCTTTGTAAACTATTTCGTATTCGTATTCTTCTATCTTTAGCCTCCATCTTAAAAGCCTACTTCCAGGATCTTTAATAGAAAATAACCAAGTGAGAGGTTTGTGGTCAGTTACTATCTTAAACTTGCGTCCGAACAAGTAAGGACGGAAATGTTTTACAGCCCATACTATTGCTAGTAACTCGCGTTCTATTGTGGAATAGTTACTCTCGGCTTTGTTAAGAGTACGGGAGGCATATGCAATGGGCAGGTCTTTTCCTATCTCGCCTTGGGAAAGTATAGCACCTATCGCATGAATTGAGGCGTCAGTTGTAAGTACAAATTCCTTACTAAAGTCGGGATATTGTAATATTGGGAATGAAGTGAGGAGGTCTTTGCATCTGTCTAGTGCTTGTTGTTGTTCTAGGCCCCATACAAAAGGCACGTCCTTTTTTAGTAAGCTAGTTAAAGGTTTTGTAATTTTACTAAAGTTAGGGATGAATCGGCGGTAGTAGCCTGCAAGGCCAAGGAAAGACTTAATGTCCTTACAAGATTTGGGAATTGGAAATTCTTTGACAGCTTGAACCTTTTCAGGATTGGGCTTCACGCCTTCGCTGGAAATTATGTGACCGAGATAACCGACCTCTTTCCTTAAAAACTCACATTTGTCGGGCTGTACTTTAAGTCCATACTTCCTTAATCGATCAAAGACTTCGATAAGTTTTTGTTCATGTTCTTGTAGACTTGAAGCAAATACTACAATGTCATCTAGATAGACGAAACAGCGTTCACCCTGCAATCCACAAAGAACACTGTCCATAGCCCGCTGAAAGGTGGCTGGGGCATTTTTGAGACCAAACGGCATCCGAAGAAACTCGTAATGCCCATAAGGCGTGTTAAAAGCTGTTTTAGGAATATCTTTTGAATCTAGTTCAATTTGGTGGAAGCCCGAGGCCAGATCTAGGGTAGTAAAATAGACGGAATGTCCTAATTTGTCTAGTATGTCTGTAATATTTGGTAATGGGTAACTGTCTCCTATAGTTACATCGTTGAGTTTTCTGTAATCGATAACAACTCGCCACTTTTGTTTCCCTGAAGCGTCTAGCTTTTTAGGTACAACCCAAATAGGACTGCTCCAAGGTGATGTGCTAGGGCGGATAATCTTCTGGTCTATCATTTTGTCTATTTGAGTTTTGACTTCTTGTTGGTGGACGTAAGGGAATCTATACGTTTTTGTGTTGATTGGTGTATCTGATGTGGTTGGTATGGAATGTTTGGTTTGGTTAGTGAAAGTAAGTTGACTTCCTTCGGTATAAAATATATCTGAAAATTCTGTTATTATTTTGTCTAATGACTCGGATTCCTCGTTGTTTAAATGTTCCTTACGTACGAGTTTATTGACTAAGTCGTATTGATTAGCAGAGTGGTGATTACTTAATGAGTTTATTTGAAAAAGCGATTCCTGTTCTAGGAACTCCGATGTTTGGATTGTGGGCATAGATATAGTTTTGTCATCGTTTGTTGAATTAACGCAGGTGATAAGGAATCTATTATTTTCGACCATTACTAGGGCATGGGGAATGGTAAGACCATTTGGCAGTTCTTGTTTTTCAACAATGGCTGGACCGTTAGTAAGGTTGGCGGACATACAAGCAATTACCGTTTCGGCACGTTTACTTATAAACTGATTATCTTCTTGGAATTCGTTTGTATTCTCATTAAGATAGAATAGTTTATATGAGACATTTCTCACCCGCATAGTTTTAGATTGTACATAAATATGAACATTGAATTTTGTCATGAAGTCATTACCTAATATACCATCAGCGGAGATATTTAGATCAGCGACATGAAAGTTATGTTTTGGAAACTGGTCAAGAGAAATGAGAGATGTGCCGTCTGTTTTGATTGTAGAATTGTTTCCAGAAACGCCTATTATGGATACTACATTGGATCGATTGATTGGGTTATTTCCTACTTTCTGTTTGTTGATGACTGAGATAGCAGCGCCTGTGTCGACTAACAATGTGACTGGCTGGCCGTCTATATGAAATTTACAATGTAACAAGTTTTCAGGAGGAATGTTTAAGGACGAGATATTATAAGAGTTTGTGATTTCTTTTTTAGCTGATTTGGTTTGTCTTAATGATTTCTTTGATTTACGTGACTTCTTAGATTTTGTAAGTTTTTTAAGAGATTTTGAGTTCTTTTGATTAGAAAATTGGGTTTGGGGCTGATTACCCTGTCCGTGACTGATTTCTAGATAATCTGTATATGATTTCGTAGGATTTAGAGAATTGGGTGTTTGGGGCTGGTTACCCTGTCCGTGATTGGTACATGATTTTGAGAGATTCTGTGAGGTAGAGTTTTTGGGTGTCTGAGTCCATGCGTCGCGTTTTGAGGTGGTTATATTTGACTTACCGGCTGGTCTGCCTTTGTTAGGGCTAAGGTAATTAGAGTGGTTCACCATCCGAGTTGCAGGTCGTCCGTATTTGTGTCCTGTGTCGTCTCCGATATCGGTATCTCCGAGTTCGAGTAATGGGCTGAAGCGGTTGTTGCCATGCGAGAGCCCACCTCCATGACCGGTGGTGAGTTTAAATGGTTCACCTTAGCGTTGGGTTGTTGCTGGGTGTAAGTTGCAGTGGATGTTGGATTTTGTTGTCTTACAGAGTTATTGTAAGCACGTTTTCGACAATCAGCGATAAGGTGACCGGGTTTTTTGCAATAGTTACATACCTTTGTAGGCGGTACATTGAATCTTTGCTGACTTTGAACTTGCATCGGTCTCGAACCAGAGGCTTCGTGTGTGTTTGGGTGATTCCTATTAAAGTTAGGTGTTCTGTGTAGTAATGTGTGTTGTGACCTAGGTGCTGGAATAGGATGGCGGTACAGGGAGTTTCGAGCTAGGTTCATTTTACGAATTTTGTCTTCTTGGATAGCGAACCGTCCCGCGTCATCTAGTTTGCTAAATTCTTTAGTACGTAACATGGTACCAATATCTGACGCGAGCCCGTTTATGAAGACATTGAGAGCTGTTTCTTCAGTTGTGATCTTGCGCCCTTCTAAGGTAGTGCCCGAGATCTCAGTTGTCAGTTTTTCAATTATTTTGTTCCGGCATAGATCAACCCGGAGAAAATATTCGGTTACAGATTCACTTGGCTTTTGGAATAATGATTGTAATTCCAGATTAAGGTGCGCGAGAGTTTTTGTCTGGCTAAATTTTTGTATTAGAAAAGCCTTCAGTGATTCCCAAGAAAGATACTGTCTGGCATGTACGTCAGAGGAACCAGGTCCGGTGATTCTGTTTAGTGCGTAAACCAGGAGAAGTTGTTGTTGTGTTATAGACGCAAGAAGAAATGCGGAATCACACGATCGTATAAATCTATAAACTTGACTTGATTCAGCAGTATTGAAATCAGGAATTAGTTTTAGTAGGGTATTGAGATCTAATTCGTTCGTTGGTTTGGTATCTGGCATTTTGAGAGGGAAAGAGACAAATAACTTTGAAGAGAATAAACGTTAAACAAATAGCAGATTCCGTATAAACAGGTTACAAAATAAGAATAGTATCAACCGATTAGGAGATCTAGGATTTAGGGGTGAGGTCTAGATTTAGGACTTGTAGGTACCAGAACAATAAATCTTTGCCACTTACCACAGTAATAGTATTGTGACGATCTGCATGGTCCGGCGAAGCGATCAAAAGCCTGCAGCTACCGTACTTCTTCGACTTCTGGACGATGTTTGTATCTCGCTGCGAAGTGTACGTTTGCTTCGACTGTTCGCGTATTATACACAGCGGATCACGCGAGATCCTACCGACTGCGCCAAACTGTTACGCGGTAGTGACAAGAAGAGTTTTAAAAATAAATTACTTTATTATTTTACAAGGATTTAGTTACAATGTAGTGGTTGCTTAAAATTCGGAGTACAGAATGAATTAAATATTACAAGGAGTGGACCTTTTAACATAAGACAAGTGATTAGTCAAATAATGTTTACAAAACGTTAAGAAGAATGATTATTAAATTACAAATACAAACAATATCAAAGTCTATGAGAATAGTAAACTAATTTGGTAAAAGAGACACTTAGGAAAATGAAAGTTAAATGATTTAGTTCTTATCTAAACTTAATTATATAATTAGTAAACAAACAAATAAAGAATGAATAATATAATAATAATATAGGTATGTACCCTAGCTAATATCTAACAGCTGCCCATGGATGTACCTTAATTCAAGATAATTTTATGGCACATAAACATAACAGTGCAAAGCAAAAGTAAATATTTGAGATCGAGTAGGAAGTAGATCCGTTTAGTAGTTTGAAACTGAAGGAGGTTTTATAGCTAGTAAAGAGTGCTGTTTATAGATCGTTATGGTCTGAGTTCAAGCTCACACACTGAGCTACAGCAAGGATCATGAGTTTGCCTTTCTAGAAGAGATAAAGGAAGAGCATTTGATGAAATAAGAAGATGAAATACTTGCTCCAAATAATAATTTAGGAAAAGATGTAAATGAATCCATAGGTTGACTGATCGTTGGTAATATCCAGTATTCCAGTCTATTAAATCAGACAAATTTAAAAATTATTGATCTAGAAAGAAAATGCTTTATTATTTTGATTTATATCTAGATGTATCTTTATTATCTATGTTCTTGAAAGGATTTCGTTATTAAACTGCAACTCAAAAGTGACCACTAATGCTGGTTTTGAGTGAATTGAGTTTGGTTTACGATCTTAAACCCTTAATCTTGATGATCTTTACTAAGTTGCCTTTGATGTTGTTGATAGCAAATGGATTTTGTAATGTGTTGCAAGTGTTGCAACTTACAAGTTTCCATACATTGTCCATCCATGCCCGCTGTATTGCTACGAATAGTAGCATGGCGCCAGTTTTATAACTGGTGTTTAGCAGCACAATTCAAAAGAAAGCCTTTACAACCTGCGCAGTGTCAACAATAATAGTACCGTTGGAGAGTTAAGTCTACGCAGGCACAGAATCGCACAGTTGACTACATTTTACATTTTAGTGTTAGGTCACACCTTAGAACGTACCATAAACCTGCATGAAAAAACTGAAAAATATGCGACATATTTTTAGAATCTTAAGATGATCCACGCAAAATTAAAGGGCTACTAAATTTATTATTATTTATATACGACGGCAGTCATTGATTAGATTAGAATTTATTTAATAATAACAAAACCAATAAACAAATAACAAAAATACTACTTCACTGTGCGTTGGCATAAATCAAAAGGACAGAATACTAATCAAAATATAATTCACTTACTGCTACAACTGTACCGGTAGAAAGCATGTGTAAACACAATGATAATTTTCCCATAAGGGACGTTCGAGATTTATATTGGGCAACCATTTATCATGTGTACGACGACGTATCCAACGCGTGTGTACAAACACTTAATGAGGCGGAAAGTCAAAGAAAACAAGCCATGGATGCCGCCCACGCAAAAATTCCTTAGACGAATTCACCAGGCCTATTCGAGCTCCCCATCATTTGATGTTAGAAAGAGATCATAGATCAACCTGTGGTGGTTTTATCAACTATAGTCTTGCCTTTTCAAATTGATCTCTTTGTATTTAAATGCAGTATCGAACAGGAGGTCAAGTAGTATTGGTAGTGTTAAGCTGCATGAAGAAATTGAATACGAATACTTTTGATGCATTTTGGAAGAAATGTGATATTTTGTGTGCCGTTTTTGGAAGATTACATCTCTATAGTGAGTGCCTAATGGATGCAAGACTTGTTGTTACTGGTTTAATAAACAAGAGTGTTTACAAGGTTATAATTTTTATGTTAGTATCGATTTACTAGTCACTTTCTACATTTTCTTGTGTTTACTTTTGTTTTTCGTTATTTCTTCATCAACCATCACTTTTAATAAAATATTTTGTATTTCCTTTATAAAGAAAAATAATAATACAAGGTTTCTATTTTTTCAGTAAAAATTTTTTCACATTGGTTTTCATATCGATATTTTGTACTAACATGCGTAATAGGTATATTAGTTAATTAAATTTATAAATTGTGTCTTTACAACAGCTAAGTTTATTTAGTATTCCAAATTCTAAATCTAGTTTTATTTGGCCTTAAATTCGGGTCAACCGTGTTCCACGTTGTCTCCATCGTACAAAACAACATTATCCATACTTTATAATGTTGCAATTCTCTCGATATTTCGCCAGGTACAGATCACAATATCGAGAAAGATATAGATGTCGTAATTCTGTATCGACATTCGATAACCTTTTGGCTGCTTTCATACTATCAGTAACTTATATTCCTAGTTTAAATTCTTACTTATATTCATACATAATACATTAAGCTTCAAAGACTAGGACTAGGATTTCCTAACGATATTTTACTTCAGTAGTGTATTAGCAATGACCGCTGCTTCCCGTCCAGGAGGTGCAAGTTCGTACTCGTACGTATTTTTAAATTTCGAATCCATATTTCCGTTTATTCAACGCTCTTCTTCAGTCTTACGGGGACGGAAAACATCGTGATGAAACCTGCGCACACGCCTACTAACAGATTCAACGGTTATAAAGTGGACTAACCAGCGTGATCGACTTAGATGTGATTGATCATGGGTAGGCTCGGGCCCCTCGGTGGGGATCCATGTGAGCTGAAAACAATATTTAAAGCCGTAAAAGTGTTTAAGACACGCTGTACGAAATTAAATACGAAAAAAACATAGCCAGAACAAAATGTAAGTAGAAAAACTATCATAAGACATAGCTCGTACATCTTTTTTTAATTTTAATTCTAAGTGACCATTTCCAAAGATATTTCACGATAACAAAAAAAATTCATCAAATAATGATTACGAAACTTACCATGCAAGAGCAAGTTCACCAGTCCACAACAAAGGAATGTGAATATGAGAAGTTGTGCAATTCTTAGAAGCTCGTATGATTTTAGCAACAAACGGTCGGCGGCACGATAATCACTCCTGTTGATGTGTTGTTTAGTCTATGACCTTGCCCTTATGTTACTAGTGCATGTTTTTGACAGATTACTGTAGGTTAATTTGTCTGATTCCTTTCTAGTCTATGTGACAACCTTAATTTTATGACAAAGGCTGTCGAGCAAATTTTAATGGAGTATTTTACATAACATAGAGTTCTTTATATGTATTGTTACAGGAATGCTATATAACTTCCGTTGGGCAAAAGAGGCAAGTGTACAAGCCAGACACATTAAAAATTAAATAAATTTTGACATATTCATTATTATGTAACTGTTGATGTTAACGTAAAAAGATTTTTATTGGTCTTTATAATATTAAAGTATGTTGTTTCAGTTTTAAACAGATTTTATAAATTAAAAACATGAAAGTTACATGAAATTTTCTAAAATCCATCCACGGATGTCATTACATAAATAATTTTGAAATATGCATCAAGCAACGCTGCGTCGGCTCACACTACAGGCTACTTCACAAAAACAAGGGCTACTTCACACGTGTCCGCTAATACAATGGCATGCGATCCATAGGCCAAATTCCCAGAACAAAGTTTTTATTCTATTTTTTTTCTTTGTTCAAATTGTCCAGTTCCATAAATTCTGTTACTACACACGTTAACATGGAATTTAAGGTTTATGATATCAACTATGCATGTTAATTAAATGATTCATTTCAAATATGCGTATAAATTTCATCCGTTAGAGAATATTTACCGCAAGTAGTTCATTGAGTTTTTATGTTATTCAAAGTCATAAGGAAACACTTTCTGAAGCTTTACTGTATATTTGCAGCCTTTGCAACTTCTGAGGGCTATATTTATCTACCATTATTCATTCCGTACTATCTGAAATCTGAAATCAATATTTGCTTGTGGTATCAAGTAAATCAACCACAGTACCATCTATTTTGCAGTAACTAAGCCTAGTTCTCAACCAAACTCCTTAGTATTGATATCCTTCATGGCACGTTCCCACGTCAATCAAGACAATGCTTATTAGTTGACACTAACCAACCAATCATCAAAGACCTTACGCCTTACACATTTTAAAGAGTGTAAGTACATTTCAAGGGTCTGTTTATTTTGGTTATACAACAGCAATGCTTTACACTAAATGTTAGACCACAAGTTCGTGTCGCGTTAACTACTGCATGTAAGTAATTCTAGGTAGAGAATATGCACTAACTTTTGTTCTTGATTTGATTTATAATTGATTTATTTGGGATTTAAATGATAAATAGTTCAGCTAATATAAAACCAGATTTTTTAATTTTCGTTGTTGTGTTGTTGATTTTTATTTTTACGATGCCCATTCATTAAACTGTTTCAGAAATATAAAATCATCAACATCACTAAGTTAAACACCTCCTAGATAATTTCCATCATCATCAGCGACACTATTATCATAATTTACAACACCACCACCATCTACCACCACACACCACCACTACCATCACCACCTTACCACCATCATCATCCACCATTCATCAATAATCTCTGTTACCACTTTGTTCTGGTTTCATATATCCATATTATGTTTTGAATGCTGCTTTTACTTGTTTTTTAAAACCAGTTGCATTATTGATTTATCTAGGTACAGTTTTACTATGCCCATCCCTACTTTAGCAAACAAGATAACCTATCCCACACTTTGTCACGTCGTAGTCAGTCAATACTGCAGCTAGCTAGAGTTTGGCTGACAATGATGAATGTACTATTGTGGTTCTAACATGGTTCCACTGACTGGTAATATCAAGCAGTACCAAACAACGCTGATGTAGGATAAGTTTAAACACGAAGGAATCAGTGAGTCATTTCGATAGGACCATTTAGGGGAAGTAATGCTGATTCAATTTGCATTAACTATAACTAGTATGCCATAAATAGGATAATTTTAAGAATTTTCATGTGTTAGTTCTCGCAGAATGAATGAAGTTGTTGATTTGGTTTTCGTTTAGATTTTTTCAGTTCTTGTAGAACTAACTAAGAGATAGGTTATGTATGATCATCGTATAGAATGCGTTGACCGGTATAGACTGGTTTGCTGTGTATTTTGCTTTCAGCGCAAAGGTCCCGATTTTGATTCCCGGACGGACAGATATTTCATTGATGACGACGATTTATTTTTTGTTCGTGTCTGTTCTTTGTGTGTTGTATGTCTTTGTAGTGTTGGGAACTTGGGAGTCTGTGAATGAGACGGGTTTGCAGTTATCTTGTTACTGTATGTTGCTAAATGTGTAGTAATACTTATTTATTATTTTTAAATATGATATCTTCTGATATTTGCAATATTAACAAGTCTGATATCATAGTATCAGCTGTGGCTTTCTCTGTCTTTAAACAATAAAATAAAGTTAAGTATAATATAAATGTGGGTAGGCTGTAAAACTAACGATCGAATATAGAGTTTTTAACAACTCGGCGTTCCTATAGTAGGCACGTTTACTATGGCCGCGTTGATTACCTACTTCCTTTTACTACCAGGGCTCTGTTTCAGAGAGCCACGATCCAACTGCAAAACAATTCGATGTACATTGCGTAGCCATATTTCAAACAAGTTTAGAGCATACGTGGTCCGGTGGTTAACGAGTTCTACTCGCGATCTGAAAGTTCTGGATTCGAATCCCGTTGGCAATTGCAAATCAACCAACAACCAACCAACCAACCAACCAACCCACTAACCAGCAACCAACAAACCAACCAACCAATCATCTCAACCAACAACCAACCAACCAACTAACCCACCAACCAACCCAACCAACCAATCAACTCAACTTTGTGTGAGTTCCCAGTTTGGTTTGGATATTGCAGGCAGGGATTGAATCTCATTTGTCTGAAAAATAAGATGATTTCGATATTCAGAAGACACATCACGAGTGTCTTTAACTCTTCTGATATTTGCAATATTAACAAGTCTGATATCATAGTATCAGCTGTGGCTTTCTTTGTCTTTAAACAATAAAATAAAATTAACTATAAAGTATAATATAAATGTGGGTAGGCTGTAAAACTAACGATCGAATATAGAGTTTTTAACAACTCGGCGTTCCTATAGTAGGCACGTTTACTATGGCCGCGTTGATTACCTACTTCCTTTTACTACCAGGGCTCTGTTTCAGAGAGCCACGATCCAACTGCAAAACAATTCGATGTACACTGCGTAGCCATATTTCAAACAAGTTTAGAGCATACGTGGTCCGGTCGTTAACGAGTTCCGCTCGCGATCTGAAAGTTCTGGATTCGAATCCCGTTGGCAATTGTAAATCAACCAACAACCAACCAACCAACCAACCAACCAACCAACCCACTAACCAGCAACCAACCAACCAATCATCTCAACCAACTCAACCAACCAACTAACCCACCAACCAACCCAACCAACCAATCAACTCAACTTTGTGTGAGTTCCCAGTTTGATTTGGATATTGCAGGCAGGGATTGAATCTCATTTGTCTGAAAAATAAGATGATTTCGATATTCAGAACGTTTAACGATCATTTTCAATGCAGGTTGTTCTCAGCCTAATTTAAATACAAAATAATACATAAATAGATTATCAAAGGTAGTTGATATCGTCCAGAAGCAAGCTGAAGTGGCAGTGGGCTGGCCACGTCTGTCGCAGAACCGATAAGCGCGGCGTTGGAGCAGCCCCCTGCCGGGTGGACTGATAACCTGAGGAACGTCACTGGTGGTGGCTGGATGAGGAAAGCGGGTGATCGTGCGCTTTGGCGTGCCCTTCGGGAGGCCTACGTTCAGCAGTGGACTGCAATAGGCTGATTGATTGAGATTATCAAAAATTTAATTACTAAAAATGACTTTTAACCATTAATATGGCTATCATTAACCATTAACATGAACTATACTAGAATCTCTTGTCAGCTTACCCTGACAAGTTTGTGAGGTCGGTCTTTGACCTTATAGAGAAGTACGTAGGGCACAGTCTCGTTCTCTACACTCACACCGAAAAATGGCAACTCCTTTAGTAAAAAAGTGAGCTTAAGCAAATTATTTGTTTCCTTCCTCCTTTCAATAGGGGATCGGACTACTTTTTTTTATTTCATAAATCTAAACTTCTTAGTTTCTGCTATCGAACACTAAATGAATTTTTGCTCTATCTTTAAAATTGACCGAGTTAGAAAGGTTTGAAATTCAAGATTAGACAGAGAGGCACATACCCACTTGTGACGTCATTTGTTAGTAACGCCATATAACCTCCATACAAAAAATCGTTTTTGAAAGAGACAGACATATTGAAACTTGTAAATTCGTTTTTCAACCGATTATGTTTTTTCTTCGCGAATCGTCTGCTACTATCTATATTTTAAAAATCATTCAAAAAATATGGTAAATTTAGGAACAGTCCGATCCCCTATTATTTCTGAAGTCCAAAACTAAAACCTTTTTTTTGTGTATTTTTTACGTTATTTTACCGACGATCAGGCTCATTTTTACGCAATGTACATCAAAATGCGGCTGGGAAAATCGTAGTTCAATGAAACTTGCCTGAAGCTTGTATTACTATTCCATATAAACCCTAGCAGGATTCCCTTACAATGCCGTAATATTTCACAGCACTTGACGTTTAGCGCAGCGTTACTTTTTGAAAATGACTTTCTTATAATAAAACACTGATTACTTTGTTGTTACTTGAGTCACTTCGAGGTTAGGAGTTTGCATTGATTAAACTTGAGATTGAGAAAAAAATTAAGAAAAATTGATTTTATGCCATCTACCATCATAAAACCAATTTTCTTTAGTTGTTTCTCGGGATCAGGAACCTCCGTAAAGAGAGAAGAGAGTCAAACGTTCCTTCTCGGCTACAAAGACTGTATCGTAGTAAAAAAGGTAAATTAACAGTTCTTTCAGGTAATACAAAGGGTGGGATCAATGTTCTTAATTTTATCGAACGTTATTGCAAGAAGACATTATTAACATCACGAGTGTCTTTAACATTCAAAAGCAGTACAGTTAGCTTCTTTCCTCATTGTAGTTAGTCCTTTCACCTCTTCCCATAGTGATGTTAATACTAAAACATCTGTCCGTTTTCAAATTTACATAATAAATGGTCTGCTACATGCGAGTATTCTACAAATTGTCTATTTTAACTATTGCATTTTATTTTTCTGACGCAAATGGCTTGTCTTTCTACACCGTACAGTATAGCTTCAGTTAGGATAGCTTCTAGTACTGTCAACTGAACAAATAAGCTGTTCAATGTCCTATCTTAAAGATAAGCAAGGAAGTATCCTACAAAATTTTATACTAGCTAACCCGACAGACATTGTTCTGAAGAAAATTTTTGTAAACTACATTTAGTTATTTCCAAAATGTAAATTTTTCCGGGTAACTTTTAAAAATTTCAATTTTCCATAAAGACCTTATTCGGATTATTATTTGATGATGATCATCATCATCATCATCATCGTGTGAACCAAGAAGTGGTGGAAGTAGTCAAGGAAATATTTTGATTAACAAGTGGGTTGTAATCAGAGGGAGACTGTTTGATGATGATGAAGATGCGCAAGCGTCCGCGCGTCATGCTCTTATTAACTACGCTCTTGGTGATAGAGAAACCGCTATTATTCCTCTCAGTGTGTTAACTGCCAACTGTGCCAACGATTTGACATCTTGAAACGACACCTTCCTTGTTCAAAAATGTTAGTCTCAGTTCCTCACTTTTTTCCATCTTTCTAACAGATTCGGTGATTGTCTGAATTGGAACCAATTATATTTACTAAACATTATAATTTAAGTAATTTATTAAAGAATGTACTGTCATGTGACATACGGTATTTTCTGTTTCACAAACCGCAGAAAAATGCATTGTTGTTGTATGCGTGCGCGCACTCATTCATCTTTTTGTGACACTAATGAATGAATCATTGATAAAGATAACAAAGGTATTTAAGTAAATATAAGTAATCTTACCGTCACAACAAGCATTCTTTGGTTTTAACGTCATAGCCATGTATGATAAAAGTAAAAATGTTGCATATTTTATTAAATTTCGTATACACAATCATTCATCCACATGCTTGTGGTGGACACTTCCTTGAGTTTTTAAACGCTACGTAACTTTTACTTACTTCATCAACAGTTCATATACGTCCTCATCGAGGGGCTCGAGCCTGCCCTGAATTGACAAGCCTTAGTTGACACGCTGACCCAGTGCGGGTTAGTCCACTTCACACATCGCTCATCTAGTACTACAAAGACGGAATTGTCACAAAATGCAAAAATGAGTTAATGATGTCAGAATGTTCCAAAATGTTCAATACGTATGGTGTTACAAAGTCGTTTTTATTGTTCAACAAATGAGCGTAAGATAGCGCCACTGTCTTTGTTGCACCGGTACAAAAATTTACTCGCCCCGAGTGTAACGACGCCACATTGGTCAGTTGCGCGGGACGCTCCGTGACGGTCAACCGTGTCAGAGTGCTACATCGTCGTTCAGGTAATTATGACATCAATTTTTTTTATTTCTAAGTGCCAAACGACGTAAATGTATTTTCTGTCTTTGTAGCACCAAAACAAAATTCTTTTTTGAGCGCTACAATGACGTAAATGTATTTAGTGTCTTTGTAGCACCTAAACAAAATCCTTTATTGAGAGCTACAGTGCCGTAAATGTATTTTTTGTCTTTGTAGCACCAGAAAAAATAAATTTTGAGACCTTCAATGCCGCAAATGTGTATTATAGTCTTTGTAGCAACAGAAAATAATAATATTTTGTGAGCTACAATACCGTATATGTATTTTGTGTCAGTGTTTAACTTAAAATTGAATGAAATAATGACGTGATAGTATTTACAGTCATTGTAGCACTACAGCACATGATTTGATTGTACTTTGTGTCAGCATAATATAAAAGAAATAAAAACAGGTGTAATGTATTAATAACACACATAATATCTACCGGGTTATTACTACGATTTTGGTTTAATAAATAATTTAAGGTTTTTTATGAGCTTACCGATATTTCGACTATGTTGCAATAGTCATGATCACGGCAGAACTGAAGTATTTGCGGGTGGTTAGCCGGACGGAACATTGTTATGGGCAGACATATCTGTCTACCCTCTTTCTCAGTTAAGGATCTACTAGACAATTACGATTTGCACATACAAATTATACTTTACGTTCGAAGTCGGGGCATAAATTGTAGATGACGAAACTACGAGTATTAATTTATCGAATGAAACCTACCCAGACTTTTTTGGTAGCCGCTCCTGTCGTTTTCCCTGCGTTTAGTCGGGTGCGGCATTGCATCCCGCGCAGCACAACAAAATATTATATCATAGACTATCAAAGAATTTTATTGATAGTCATATAGAAATATGTACTGACTTAACGACGACGACGACTTAAAACAGTTGCCCACGACTAATCGACGATTTTTTGGCTGGCACCGACTCCAAAAGGAAGTACAAAGTTCTAAATATTTACTTAATACACTACCTATCTACTTAATTGAGGATATTGGCAATATTTTTTTTCATGTTCCATCTGGAATGTTATTTTATTTGTTACTTTTTAGTGGAGATAACCATATAAGGTAATTTGAAGGAGGTTTCTATTTTTTTGTTAAAATTATTTATATTTTATGATTTTCAGTGTTTCATTCAATATGTTTTATGTAAGTAATTAATCCTAACCTCGACACATATCCTATTATTTTTCTTCATTATCCAAAGCTAGGTTTTGTTATTTAACAGTTTCAGTACAAAGATATTATACTCTCGTATTTTTGGTATTTGCTTAGTTTAGACTGCGTCTTTCGTGCTATGCAAGCGCGTTTAGTTGTTTATTATATTATTAATGATTGTTTCGAAAATAACATAAGTTAAACTGGGTAAGAGGCTACGAAGTATAGAAGGCATTTAGTAGTCCAGCTGGCCACTAAACTGACAATGCTAAGAGGAAAGAATAGCTTCGCGATCCTAACGAAATAGATATTTAGGAAAACATTTGCTATCGCTCGTGCGCTCATGTCCCCGGGAGAGAGAGCGAGAGCGTTGCAGCTCGCGACTGACAATAGGTACTTTTCTTGATGAAATTCCCATTTCGGGAGAAAACGGTTTCCAATAACTAAATTTCAACAAAATCACTTTTATTTTGATGTCGATCGTTTCAGCACAATATATTCTAGGTTCATGGGTTCGGTTTAAAAAAAAAAACATTGTTTTTATTCAACAAACGGCTCAATTCGACACAGTTTTAATCATAAAAATTACGTTACTTGAGGTGCCTATATAAGTTTGAATCTATAGCGAATTTTGTAAAAAGATAAATCTATAAACCTAGTCATTCATTGTGTCAATAACATACTAAAAAATCATGGAGATTGGAAAATATTTAGAAGTGGAAGAACGTTTTCTCTTTTTTTATGGACGAGCACGTACTATTCTTCCCTCTTAATAAGCTTATAGTTTACCCCTATACTTGGGCTATTCGTAAGGAGTTTCAGGTTTGAGATGGTATCTTGAAAGTCTGTCGTTAGCTGATTACATACAGATAGTGAACGTAGGCTGGCTTCTTCTTTTTTTTCATATTGTGGATTGTAAGGTCGACAACCAACCTCACATACCCTCACACAGTTAATATAGTACCGGGCCCTTGTCAAAACCCACTGACTTAGCACGAGTAACGACGCCTTCTGTAGATATTAGAGCCGAGACACATGGCTTAACGTGCCTTCCGAATCACGGAATCATCTTTCTTTTCAGACAATTAGGTGATTCGGGCAGCAATGTCCCAACTAAACTGAAAAAAGTCTCACAAGGACATTTTCGTTTAAGAGTGTCTTTACCGGGATTCAAACCCGAAACCTCCGTAAAGAGAGTAAAACACTCGACCACTCGGCCATAGAAGCTAAATTATTTGTGATATCCAATACAATATCCGAGCAGGTTCTTGTCCTGTCACGGTCGCCAAAAAATGTGATAAAATCGAATAATATAATTTTATATGGAACAACGGAAACGTAGATTTTCAGTAAACTGACAAAACAAATTTATTTCGTTGCCTAGCAACATTCCACCACAAACGGTATCGCGCGCGATGCATGTTGCTATCACTGGTTGAGGAGTTTCCGCTTTTATCTCTTATTTCATCATCAGATTTTGACAAAATTTATATGGATCTATCCCTAAAGCACGTTCTATCGAATGAAAAAAGAATCATCAAAATCGGTTGAAAACTGACTGAAATATGACTAAAAGAATAGACGAATAACGACGCGAATGCTACATTACGTTGAGGAGTTTCCAAGTTTTACCTCATGTTTCACCATCAGATCTTAACGAAATTAATATGAAACTACCTCAAGAGTAAATCCTATCGAATGAAAAAAGAATTATTAAAATCGGTTAACAATTGGCGGAGATATCTAATAACATACATAAAAAAAAAATACAGACGAATTGAGAACCTCCTCCTTTTAATATTATTAATTGTCTCCTCTTTTTCATTAGTCATAAAAAATAAAACAATAGCAGCTGTACTCAAAGACATTAAAACAGGCAATCGAAGCGCCTATAAGGTTTAATTTTGGATGTTTGATCTTCTTTATTTTAAAAAAGCAAAAAGGACAGCCGAACATAAGTTAAGGATCTACTAGACAATTACGATTTGCACATACAAATTATACTTTACGTTCGAAGTCGGGGCGAAAATTGTAGATGACGAAACTACAAGTATTAATTTATCGAATGAAACCTACCCAGACTTTTTTGGTAGCCGCTCCTGTCGTTTTCGTTTTGTCATTGTTTTTTTTTTGGAGAATAAGATTTATTTTGAAACGTGGTTTTATTTTTCTTAAAAAAGCGTTATTTTCGTTATGTTTTATTTCTCATTTGTTTTGATTCTACGATTTTAGTTCCTACTATTTGTAAGCAATGAAAAAGCTGTGATTAGCGATAGCCTTGGGATATTTCAATAAGTACTTTGATATAAGGATAACAAATGAATCTGTGATTTATGTACCAATACGTAATTATTCAAAAGACTATAATTAATTATTCAATAAGTGGTTTGTTTAAGATAACAAATACAAATTCACCTGTGATTTTACGTGCCATTAAGTAATGTTAATTATTCAGTATTCAATTAAGCTGTAATAAATGATTATCTGAAATTAAGTGTTTTAAAAATAATTAATTAGTACCTATTTCAGTATCACAACTTCCAAAATAAAACATTTTCAATGCAACAATGACACAATTGTATGTGTCAAATCATTTCAAGTGTTTTTTTTTATACTTACACTTAATTTTTTTAAATATTTTTGCTATTGTACTCTACCTATATATTTAAATATCCAAAATATCCTGGTTCCAGTTGTATATAATATAAAGTGAAATAATAAAACAAAACAGAACAGTAAAAAAAACTTTAAAACGCCCTCCTGTAAAATTTGTAAAATGACAGTTCCGTCTTTGTAGTACTAGATGAGCGACATAACCTTTGAATTCCTTCGCAGGTTTTATCACGGTGTTTTATCACCGTAAGAGCTCGAATAAACGTATATGAAATCAAATACACATTAGTACGCGGTGGAAAACAATTAAGTATAAAAAAGTAGTGTCTCTCTCTTGTATTGCGTGTCTGACAAGGTCCATAGAGATACAATAATCATTAACTTGTTATAACAACACCCATGTAAAAACCTATGGAATGCAATAAAAACTTTGAGTATTGAGTATTGAAATCGAACCCGTACCTCTTGAACGGAAGACAGCGGCCCTAGCCGCTATACCGCCGACGCTTTACTTACTTACAAAAATTAAATCTTAGAGTTGTCAAAATATAGGTACATTTCGATGAAATAAATTGTTGATTTGTTTGCAACAATCATTTCAAACGATCTTGAAATACATAAACATGGATCATATAAATTCCAACAGTAGCCAAATGTTGACACTAGATGCTATCTGCCTCCAATTCAGTAGACTATTGACTACATATTTAGCTTTTAGAAGGATTGTTTTCAAGCGCTACAAAGGATATTGTTCTCTAAATAATAAATGTATTCGTGGAGTGACTTATTGTACGTTAGCTAAGACTTCCACATAATGTGATAGCCACTTCAAAAAGTCCCACAACCAAAAAAGACAAAATAAGGAAAGTAAATTAGACACCGTGACGGAAAAATAACGCAAAAGGTCAGCCCATGGAATAGAAAAACTTTTGTGCCACAACTTTATAAAGTTCGCAAAAAAAAGTTGAGTTTCATAAAAATTGACTCGATCATGAAATAAGTAAACATTTTTTGTCCCACGGGCTATGAAACGACTACGACACTGAAGCATTAAACTAAAGCAGTGACAATACAACTTTGCCAAAATACAGAATCAGTCAAACAAAAAAATAAACCATTGAAAACAAAAGATTAAATTTTTACAATTGAATATCTTTAATCAACATATGTTTTAAGGTTTTCATGGTTGTTCACTACACTAAAATTGACACAATTTTCGGGTTTTTTACCATGGTTATACTTAATATTATTACCTCGATATTTGTGAACGGTTGTCCTTTAATTAAATCCTTTTTGGTATGGGGAAAAAATAAAAAGAAGTGTGCATCAAAAACTAGGATAAATTTTTGAGGCACTTGAGAACACACCATTTAAACTCAGCCCATAATTTAATATAGCGATGCAAGATACAAGCAATGATTGCTATAACGAAGGGACTGCTGTATTTATTATACCTAATCAGAGGCGGTACAACAGTCGTTTTGATTTTGTAATAGTAATTGTAAGTTATAGGTTTCGTAGTATTTCAAGCGTAGCGATCAAGAATAGGTAATTAAATCATGGCTTAGTTCAGGAAGACAAACATAAAATTATAATTGAGATTTGTATTGTAATGTTATGTTTTGTTACTGTGTTTTTTTGACGGCTCCGTAGCCTAGTTGGTAATACGCATGCCTTCGAAGCACAGGGTCGCAGGTTCAAATCCCGCCCAGGGCAAACATTCGTGGGATGAGCACTTGTGTTTGCCTTGTGCCTGGATGTTGGGTATAGGTATGTATTTAATATCAATTTTATGTATGTATATCAGCTGTCTGGTACCCATAGTACAAGCTCTGCTTAGTTTGGGATCATCTGGCCGTGTGTGGGATGCCCCCACATATTTACTATCATTATTTACCTACTATATTTCAATTTGTGGTCTAGGTCTCTCCTCACCCGCAAAACCCACCTCACCTAAGCGTGAATAATATTGATGTGTATGTTTAACTATTTTTTGGAATTATTTTTACTACACACACTAAAGACAAAAAAACATCTCAAAGGTGTAAAATACAATAGGTAGATTTGAGCTTTTTTAATCCCACACGCCCATAGATAAAAATAAATATGTATTTATCTTTGCTATCGACTATACCACGTTAATAACCCAAAATGTCCATTCAAATGTCTCTAAAAAAACGAAAAGTTCTGCAACAAAAGTTGTTAAATTGAGTTACCACAAATGAGGGATTTTCCGGTATTTAACACGTTATATCCTTGCATGCATCACGTATTAACCACGTTCTAACGTAGTGTCACGGAACGTGGTTCGAATTGAAACGTGCCGCGAACCTGTATGGACTGCAATTTTCAGGCCGCTTCTATCTTGTTCTGTCTAGTATCACCCTTGGTAATGACTCAGTCAGTGTCTAGGTCTCAACCTTGAGTGTGTGCAGCCATCAAAGGCCACTGACACGGCTCGTGTAACTCCTTCCGTAGATAGTCCAGGACCCACGGCTTAAAGCTAATTTACATTTTGACGGCTCCGTAGCCCAGGTGGTAGCGTATCTGCCTCCGACGCACAGGGTCGCAGGTTAAAATCCCGCCCAGGGCAAACATTCGTGTGATGAGCACTTGTGTTTGCCTTGTGTCTGGTTGTTGTTTATCTATATATAAGTATTTATTTATGTATTTATGTATATCAGCTGTCTGGTACCCATAGTACAAGCTCTGCTTAGTTTGGGATCAGGTGGCCGTGTGTGAAGATGTGTCCACATATTTATTATTTATTTATTTATTTTGACACCAACTTACTACTGCCCGAGTTTAGTTGACGGATAAGAAGCCTTGTCTATTTGGCTGGACGCACACGCTCGGTTTCCTGATTTGGTTTCCTGATCAGGAATTCAGATTCGGAAACCTGAATGCTCCGCTTACAAAATGCGCACACGTTCTTAATACTCGTATTTCCAAACGAAAAAAACCTGACGTTCGTTCCGGAATTTGCTCCATGCGTTCGGAATACAAAAAAAACGGATGTTTGCGCTAGTCACGCGGAATTCCGAATTCAGGAAACCTAATCAGGAAACCGAGCGTGTGCGGCCAGCCTTAGACAAATACTTATTGCTTGCCAAGAACCTATAGTATATTTTGACAACTACTTACTACTTGCCGAGTTTAGTTGATGGATTAAGTTAACTCACCACTGTCTGTACACTTGCACTAATATAAATGGGCTTTTAACTTGCCTTCCTAAGTATGAAATTGATAGTTTTTTATGAAAATTAGGTATTCAGCTTGCAATATCATCCATAACTAACCTGGGGAAAGCCCAAAAATATTTGAGTGCATCTACAGGGATTCGAACCCGAAACCTCCGTTATGAGAGGTAAACGCACGCCACGCTACGGTTCACGACAACAAAGTGAAGTTTAACAATTCATCAACAGCTCATATACGTCCCCACCGAGGGGCTCGAGCCTACCCTGAATTAGGGCGATTAGGCCTTAGTCAAGTGCGGGCTAGGCCCAGTGCAGGTTGGTCGACTTCACACACAAGTTCACACAACCTTTGAATTTATTTCACAGGAGTTTGCAGGTTTCATCACATTTGTACATAAGAAATCAAAATTCGAAAACACATTGGTACGTGGTGGGGATCGAACCCGCGTCTCCCGGATGGAAGACAGCGGCTCTAGCCACTAAACCACTGACGCTAAATTATTTATCTAAATTATTACTGTTGGAGCAAAATTTACTCTTGAGAACTCATTGGGCCATACATTTTAAAGTACTAGTAATAAGTTACAAGTGATTTGCTACTGCTTCAAATTAGTTACAAAGTCGCCTTGTGTTCGTGCAAAATTGTAACGCAACCAAATACAACAAGTAGAAATTCAGCTTTGGAAGTTAAAGTTAGGGATGTCGGTGCAATTCGAAACGTAAAAAAAATAATTTATTGCTTTTTTATTTCATAAAGACATTGGATTAGTTAAATTTTATTAATATAAAGAAAAGTATATTATATTTAAATACATTTAAATATTTTATTGAATATATAGGTAGATATTTATTATATTATTTATTAAGTAAGCTTATTGTTGTTTCCCACCACAGCACACATTGAACCACTTTTAAAGTTTTCACAAAAGTAATAATCACCTCGGATCAGTTCTGATATTTCTTTGTGTTTTGGTTTCCCAAGATACATACTGTGCCTAGTTTGGGGACCCCTGCTCCTACTAATACAAATTTCTTAGACGATAAGTTACATATATGGTAATTAAGTAAACTCCGTGTATTATGAGTCTAATGTTCAGTTCCAATATAATAATAAAATGTTTTTTCATGTTTTCATACAGAAAGATCGACCGAGTGGAAAGATTTATACTTAATAATCAATATAAATCGATAAAGCTAAAGCTCGCGTTGATGTCTTTTATATGAACATACACGTTTTCTTATCTAAGCAATCGATTTTAACCAACTTAATTTCCGGTGACCTACTTTTTTGGAACAACATTGGTTCATGGAGCTAGTCTGATGATGGATCTTGAAGGAACTCTTCGACAAAATTTTGAATTTATCTTAAAAAGTACTATAGACTTATGGTGCTGGCGTCTGATGTGTCTTCACAAAGGAAACAACTCCTCAAAAAATACAAATAAAATAGATGAAATTAAAATATTGGACAAACCGTGTGGTGACGGCAGAGTAGAATACATTTGTCACCAACCCCTACTCTTCCCGTGGGTGCCGTAAGAGGCGACTTAGGGACTACACATTGAACAGGGAACGGGCAGCAGCGCTCTCTGATACAGTAACCTTTTAATCTGCGATCTCCAACCCGCCTGCCAAGCGTGGAGATTATGGCAAAACCAAACACTTAAGATAGTCCAGCAGTAGACTGTAACGGGCCGTTGATGCTGAAAATATTGAAGACATTTTTCAAATCTTGTATCTTGTTTTCAACTCTATAACTTAGACGACGAAGAAAAATTTTATCCTTTGTACATAATTTGTAATTTGTCATTAATCAGTAGGCAGTAAAATTTAATTATTTAATCATTGGAATTGGTACGAGTTAAGTATGGCAATCAAAGGATTTTACGACGCTTACAAAGCGTAGTAGATGTTGCCAGATACTATTTGAAGTTTTAAACAGTTCTTGTAAAATATTAAACAAATTAAAGTATTTTTATTTCAGGTTCAATAATTATACTATATAATATATAAGTATATTTTCAAATAAGGTAAGTATTTAGCTAATTTGTTTTTGTTTGATACCTACTTTATTAAAAAGAGCATAATTATACATACAAAACAGCCACTCGTTTCTTGCTTCAAAAGCAATAACCAAATATATTTAAAAATAAAAGCTGGCAATACTGACTTAGCAAGAGGGGTGAGAATTGAGATAGTGTAATAATTATAACTGAATCACAGTAAACTAACGGTGCTTGCCTCGCCGCACACTTGCCCCGAATAATTAAGGATTTTTATAGTGTGGGTCTTGGTTGTCATAAAAAACCACTTCATTCTAAACAAATTATTATTATGGATACTGTTTCTTTGGACAACTTGTTTAGTAGCAACTTATATGTTCAAGCCCAAAGTCCTTACAAAAAGACTTTTTTACATTAGTAACAAATAACGATAATTAGTTCTTGCTTGTTTTCTATGAAATTATGACGTCATCATACTATAGGTATAGGCAACCACTTGGCACGTTATAGTGTGCTTAGCTTTTAATGAAATGCAAATGTTGAGTTTGAGAAGGAAATTAGAATCATAGAAGTACGAGTAGCATTAATTAGTCTCAAATAACTTTATTATAACTTTAGACATTTTAGACGGAAAATTAAGTTATGGTTTGACCTACATTCCGAAATAATTGCTATTTTGTTCGTCGAACAATAAATCTTACCTGTTTAAATGTTTGTATAATAATATCTACCTACTAATTTAATTCTTCCCTGAGTATCAGGTACATTCTACTTTAGGTAAACCATGAGGTTTTCATTATTGTATAAAAAAACTTGATAAACAAAAAGTTAATTTTGATTTGTATTTGTCAGATACACAAATATATTTCAATTACAATTTAGTCATCAAACATTATAACATGATATTCTTACACATTTTACTATCAAATATAAACTTATACTGCTTATCCTACACTACATCAATTAGTCATTTTATTAGGAACATAATCTCTCACACATTGTTTAATCGTCTCCACCCTTTAGGTTAGAATTAGGGCTCGTAAACCCGCCGTTATAAATAGTGTGATTAGTAGTGCCGCTTGTTCTGGTGGTATAAACTGTGGTTTAAATGGTGTATGGAATAATAATAATATACTCACTATTCTATGTTACTAATCATCCGTCGAGGGCTATGAGTATTTTAGGCTATAAGGGCTAAACTGTAGGCATTTGTGTTTGCAAAAAATGTCCTTCTTATATCACAAAAAGTTTTTTTTTTTTTAATGTTACTATTTAGTGAGAGGTTCATTTTACTACGATATCAATATGCTATAAAGTAATACCTAACTAATCAGTGTAAAAATATTTTTAATTTGGTTTTGTATATTTTTATGTTATGTTATTTATTTACAATAAACTATAATTATTATTTTTTATTACAAATTAATGTTTTTTTTATTCATACTTTATTTTTATTTTTTTTACCATTCATTGCACACAAAACAATAACAAATAAAAATAATATAATATAATAATATGTTTATAACTTTTTGGTTAAAAAGTAGTTCATTCAAATGAGTCCTATTGAACTATTGCATCAACGCTCGTCCTTACTTTTAACAATGACGACGTGTTCACACTATCTTTTTAGTTCCTTCACAAAATCTATTAGCACTTTTTCCTACAGACCACAACGACTCATTCAACTCAATTTCGTGACAGCTACAAACTTCCACATCAGTTTTAGTACTACTTTGTCAAGCGACTGATTTAGAACGTGCAGCAATGGATGCAAGATTATGGTCATGTCCGTTTGTTAAGTCTTTCTTCCTGTTTTTGGTCGAAAAATCCTATGAGAACTCTTGTAATTATTCCTTCAAAGCCGAGTGTGAAACGCGATAATAAGCTGGTGGTTTATTGGTCCCCATTATAGGTCCCGATTTCATTATAACCGAGTCGACAGTTACTGTTTCGTTTGCCTCTAATTGTAAGTAAGACAGTTACGACAGAGTGAAATTTTATTTCAACAGCAGCTCATATACGTCCCCACCGAGGGCCTCGAGCCTACCCTGAATTAGGGCGATTAGGCCTTAGTCGACCACACTGAGCAAGTGCGGGTCGGTGGACTTCACACACAACCTTTGAATTTCTTCGCAGGAGTGTGCAGGTTGCATCACGATGTTTTCCTTCACTGGAGCGTCGTATTAACGTACATATGAATTCGAAATTCGAAAACACATGGTACGTGGTGGGAATCGAACCCGCGTCTCCTAGACGGAAGGCAGCGGTCCTAACCACTAGACCACCGACGACGTTCTGTAATCTAATTTTATTTAGTTCGTTATTTTTGTACACTTACAAGCACATAAAGATGTTTTCTTCAAACGCGAACAAGGGTATAAAAATCAGTACATCTGATTTTATATCACTGGACCGTGTCGTCGTGTTGTCGTGTCGTTGTGTGTGTTGAATTATAATTATGTAAGAAAATAAAAAGGATGATTTGCAGAGTGGCATAAGTTTATGAACACTATTTACTGAAATGTGTAGCAAAATCCTGGCTTAAATTATTATTATACTGAGTTCATCAACATTCATCAACGGCCCGTTACATACAGTCCACTGCTGGACTATGAGCCTCCTCCATTTAAGTGTTTGGTTTTGCCATAATCTCCACTCTTGGCAGGCGGGTTGGAGATCGCGGATTAAAAGGTTACTGTATCAGAGAGCGCTGCTGCCCGTTCCCTGTTCAATGTGTAGTCCCTAAGTCGCCTCTTACGACACCCACGGGAAGAGTAGGGGTTGGTGACAATTGTATTCTACTCTGCCGTCACCACAGGGCATATTATATTGAGTTACTAAATCTTATTCAGGGAAGGCTCAAACCCCTCGGTAGGGACGTAACGAATGAAATATACTACACGAAACGACGACGACGACGGACGACGAACGACGGCGAGGTCGTCATGACGTATTGAGAAAACAAAAAATATTGTCATAGATTTTTATTTATCGTAGTCGACCAAGTTAATTCAGACCGGCTTGTGGCTTCTTCATTCAAACATAAAAAAGAAAATGAAAACTTATATTTTAATTATTTATTTTATTAAGGCCAGTTTATACTTTGACAAGTACAAGTGCGAGTTGCAAGTGCGAGTTACAAGTGCGAGTTATATTTGCAAGTTGCAAGTGCAAGTTGCAAGTGCAAGTTACAAGTGCGAGTTGCAAGTGCAAGTTACAAGTGCGAGTTGTATTTGCAAGTTGCAAGTGCAAGTTACAAGTGCGAGTTGCAAGTGCAAGTTGTCAAAACAAAAATTTCATATCTTCCTGTTGTCAAAAAGCATATTATTTCTTGTTGCCAAGCAAACACTTGCACTTGCAAAAAATTGACCGGACTTCTATTTTTTGCAAGTGCGATTGTTTCCTTGGCAACAGGAAACACTTGCAACTTGCTACTTGTCGAAGTGTAAATTGGCCTTTACACCCAATCTAACAAATCTATTACTATTCTAAAATATCAACTTGATTATTTGAAAAATGTCTTTCGATTAGCAGAAGGCAAATGATAAACTTGCGCGTGAAACCTGATACTCCTTGTCGCATCAATAAGTTTTCTATATGAATCTTTTACCTAAGCAGTTGACCTATCAAATACGAAATGTAATCAGGTAAACAGACAGATGGACACATTCATATTCCCGTTACTTTAGACCTTCGCATTCTCATCTCATAAACAAGTCATGGTTGCCTTATTAATCTAATTAATTTTGTGACAGACGTCTAGAATGTGGCCCATGAAAATGTATGAGGTTGAGTGATAAACTTTGTATGGCGCGGCGTAACACCGTCCCGCTTTCCCGGCCCCGGACCGCGGCGTTCCCGCTCTGTGTGACTTAGGCTTTAATCATCATCAACAGTTCATATACGTCCCCTCCTAGGGGCTCGAGCCTACCCTGAATTAAGGTGGTTAGGTCTAAGTTGACCACGCTGGCCCAGTGCGGGTTGGTCGACTTCATACATAACCTTTGAAATCCTTCACCGTAAGAGCTCGAATAAACGTATATGAATTCAAATACACATAAGTACGCGGTGGAAATCAAACCGCCGACGCTTTATTTACTTTCAAAAATTAAATCTTAGAGTTGTCAAAATACATTTCAATGAAATAAATTATTGATTTGTTTAAGCAACAATCATTTCAAACGATCTTATAAATTCCAACAGTAGCCAAATGTTGACACTAGATGCTATCTGCCTCCAATTTAGTAGACTATTGACTATTTAGCTGTTATAAGGATTGTTTTCAAGCGCTACAAAGGATAAAATTGTCACAACGTTTCGGGTTTGTTAAAACATATACGCTGGCCCAGTGCGGGTTGGTCGAATTCACACACAACCTTTTTATATCTTCGCAGGAGTGTGCAGGTTTCATAACGATGTTTTCCTTCACCGTAAGAGCGTCGAATAAACGTAAATATGAATTCGAAATTCGGAAACACATTGGTACGTGGTGGGGATCGAACTGCCGCTGCCTCCCGGACGGGAGGTAGCGGCCCTAGCCACTACGCTCTTACGGCGAAGGAAAACATCGTGATGAAACGGTTGTGTGTGAAGTGGGCCAGCGTGGTCGACTAAAGCTTAATCGCCCTAATTCAAGGTAGGCTCGAGCCCCTCGGTGAGGGCGTACATGAGCTGTTGATGATGATTCGTGTAACAATAATAAATATTACAGGAAAATCTTTAACAAGATTCAAGGCAAAGCGAAAATAAGTCCTATATTTTGAAACTCTTGCATCTACTCTGGCATTGTGACAATTGCTATCATACCACTCATAAATCAGAGAGTCGTAACCGAGTTCCTTTTTACTGCACAAAAAAAAAAGAAAAGGCCGAACTGGCAGCCACCCATGACGAACCCCATGGCTGCCATAAAATGAACCACAAGCCGGCAACAATGCATTATTTACCATTATATCGGCAAGCGACAGGAGGACTAATTACAAACTTAAATATGACAAGACGTAGGTGTAAAAGGCACAGCACCACTGTTTGATGTGGCCCCGAAAAACTAGACAGAGTTGTAGATTAGTGATGGGAATTTCTATGGAATAATACCTCTTTTACGAATACCTATCAGATAATAGACTTGTGTCAACTAACAATGAAATCAATGGATGAATGTTTCTAGACGTAAATTGTAATATTTAAACAGGGAAAACCGAAATAATTCCACATAAAAATTTATGATTATTGTTATTTTTACAAGTTAAAATCAAATAAATACCCCCCCAGCGGAGGGGCCGCTGTGAACGTCAATCAGAACGTATTACGTCACATAGTGGTATGCCGCCATTGTCGTTTTGACGCTTGGTTAACTTTTTCATACAACAGCACAAGTGAACACAATCGTTTGCCATTATGTGACGTCATTCACGAAGCCATGACACTTTCTTGTGTTTTTACGCCAGATTAGAAATATTTTCTTAAAACTTAAAATATGTGTTTTAAATATAATTTTTATCATGAAATATTATTTTTTTGGGGTAATACAGGTACTAAACTAACGAAATAAGCCATTTTTGAAATTTACGACACAGGACTATTTATAAAGTAAAATAATATTTTTGGTCGGAGAGACTCCAAGGTTTGGGAAATTTGGATTCAGATTTCGTATTTCTATAATGTAAGACCATTACATTTTTTGTGCTGTTTTTTCTACTATATTGATACTCATACACAATTAAATTTTACGTTAAAATATTAATGCTGGGACACGTATGTGTAGATACAGTCTTTTATTATATACTCACCGGCACATCTAATCGCCCACCCTTGTATTTCGAGTTAATTTTTAACTACGCTTATTGTTATACATTACAATTGATTTGTTGATAATTTTACGATAAATTAAACACACTTAAATAAACGTTAAATTAACAACTTTTTAACTGACATCAGCTGTAACTAATAGAATTATAAAGAATCACGAGTATTCCCTGAAATGAAGAGCGGGCGGTTAGATGTGCCGGTGAGTATATAAATAAGATACTATAAAATAAGTAACCATATTAATTTATATGCAATAAAATAAATAGCTAAACTTAAGTGTCATGTTCGCTCGTGACATCAACATTAAACTGATTAATTAATTCTGTCTGGACAATTTACAATAACATTGTCTTTCCTACGCATTTAAATTGAAGTGTTTAGTATTATTGTACCACGCATCACGTAAAAAGAGCTCTCAGGACAAAGTATAAGAAAATCTTTGCAAATTAATTAGTTTCGATTATACATACGAAATGACCTATACAAAACCATATATTGTTATCACAATTTTGCTCCAAAAGTTTTTGAGATTCGGATATTAGTACGAATAAAATCCGTTGGTAGCACATCACTATTGTTGACCATTGCGTAAGGCGAGGTTCCCACGGGGTCCTGCCGAGGGTTTGACTAGACAGGGAAAAAAGCTACAGGTTGTAACACTATAAGGTCACGGTAAGAAGGTGAAGTGTAGTAACTTCTGGAGATATTTTTGGGGAATATTTATGTTTTGTTTTTTATTTTTTGGGGATAATATTGTTCACTCGATAATTTCTTGTTAGTGTTTCATTTAACTCATACAATTTATTCAACAGCTCATATAGTAATACGTCCCCACCGGGGGGCTCGAGCCTACCCTGAATTAGGGCGACTAAGCCTTAGTCGACCACGCTGGCCCAGTAATTTTGTTAATTTATTTTAATTTTAAAATTATATTATTTTCCTTCAGCATCATTCTCATAATATTTAAGTAAGCATGCCACTCCACATATCTTCTACATATTCCAAAGCTAAGTTAAGTATTTTAAATTTAATATAATATAGCTCTTCATATCTACCGTAGATGCTTCATCAACAGCTCATATTGGTTTGATTATGTTACCCTGAAATAAAATAATAGGGAATATGAATTTATTAAAAATATTACATTTTTTCATAGTTCATCTGAAAGTATACAAAAATAGAATACTGACAGTCAAAACAGAATCGAAATTGATCGAAAAACAAACTAGATACAATATTATTAAACAAATATATCTGTCCCTCTTACGAAAACTAAATTTTCTATGGCCTCTCTGTCTAACCATCAACTTTGAAGCCTTATACCATTGTTTCTGAGCAAGATATCTGAAAAAATATTTCTAATGTGTTTATCTGGAAGTTGAAATATTTCGATTGATGAATTTAAAAAAATATGCATATTCCTTATTAGATCCGTGGTGAGATTCAAACCCACGTCTTTCAAACGGGAAGCAGTGCTCCTAGCCAGTACACCACTCAAATCCATGGGCGCCTATTCTAGCATAATGCGCTGCATCAACAAATTGAGGTCCAAATATTAGCTCTTATCATTGAGGTCCGGGCCACAAAAGCGGCTTTTACGCCACAAAGGAGGCGCTAACTGCATTACATTTTTGTGTGATCGCTGTACTGTGGACTGCACGTCAAGTGTAAAATAACATTTACATTACGAATACTTCAATTCACTTCAATTTTTAAATACATGGCGTTCCCAAATGACTTCGCCAGTATCAAGTGTTATTGTGATTATTTAGTTCAACAAACGGGTTTCATGAGATTAGGAAAAAAATATTTACAGATGAATATAAAATGTTGAATGTTGTTGACATAGATAAATGAAAAGGCTCGCGCTTTACCTAGAACAAAAAAAAACAAACGATATTTAATTTATTTAATTCAATAACGGTTTCCCGTGTGCGAATATCTTTAATGTAATTAATAAGATAATTTACAATAGGAGTATTTACACAAGAGAGCAGAGTTTTATTCTTCATCAACAGGCCCCACCAAGAGGCTCGAATACTTACTTACTGAAAGAAAATAAAGGAGATGCGGATGTGTAAATGATGAGTGTGCCGTGTGGTGACGGCAGAGTAGAATACATTTGTCACCAACCCGTACTCTTCCCGTGGGTGTCGTAAGAGGCGACTTAGGGACTACACATTAAACAGGGAACGGTCAGCAGCGCTCTCTGATACAGTAACCTTTTAATCTGCGATCTCCAACCCGCCTGCCAAGCGTGGAGATTATGGCAAAACCCTCCACTTAAGTGAAGGAGGCTCATAGTCCAGCAGTGGACTGTAACGGGCCGGTGATTGATGTTGATGTGACTAGGGAGTCTTAGGCTGCCCAGCCTGTCCATTGACGTGGAGCGAGGCCGCGGCGGCGGCGGAGCGGAGAAACCAAGAGATGTTAAGGCCGGGTTATGGCAAAAATTAGCAACTCAACGCGCTTTAGTTGAAAGTTCAACCGACGCACTACTGAAATAAAGTTGGTTCATATTAGCGTGCGATGCTTCACGGTAGTTACGTCTGACACTGCGCAGGAATCGTGCGAAAAACTCGTTTTTCTTGAACTCTTTTGCTTATTAACAGAAAACGGCAGAGTTTATGAAAAATGTAATCGATTTAAAATCTAAGTCAATAATAGGCAAATTATATTAACGAAAAAAAAACTATGGTTATCGCTTGAAGTTACGAGATCAAGGACGTCAAAATTTATTTTTGCTACTTTTTTTTTTAAATCTTGTGCTTTTTATTTCTAAATTATTATAATGTATTTTAAAATTCTACTCGATTTAAAATTTTATAAAAGATACATTTTGTTAGCACATTTTTTTTTACATTTATAGCATCAGTAGAAGTGCTAGTATTTGATCGTCAAAATAGCGACTATGGGCGGTATTTCCACATAACCCCGCCTAGATTGCAGATGTTTATTACTTTTCTTATTAGGTCAACCAATCCTTTGCATATACCATCAGTTGCACAGTCCTCCCACGTTAATTCAAGCACGACTTCTAGACTAGGCTTAGATCACTCAGATGGTTGATCACTTGAGTGCCCGGGACAGCGTTTCTCAAAGTAGCACGACCGCGATTTATCTGAAAGATGGATAGAAGTAAACTACTTCTCCAAGAAAATTAAAATAAATATTTATTTAATTAAATTTATTAAATAAAATAAATAAATAAATAAAATAAATAAATAAAATAAATATGGAAATAATTTGTCATTTTCATATTACAGTTAAATCAAATACATGTATAAAGCCAAAACTCCTACTGGTGTCAGGCCCAGCCTTTTCTCTCATAACATCAACATCAACGGTCCATTACAGTCCACTGCTGGACTATGAGCCTCCTCCACTTAAGTGGAGGGTTTTGCCATAATCTCCACAATGAAGAATAACAGCCTGTTTTTTTTTAAGGTTATCATGTAGTCTATAAAATTAGATTATCGTCAGTGAAAGAATCACTTTGATACGATGAATAGTTTTCGAGTTATTTAATTTTTTAGACAGGCTTGGAACGCGCGGCCGCGCTCACCTGTGTGACGTCATACTACGCTAAGCCGCGCCGCCGCCGCCGCCGCCGCCGCCGCCCGCGGCCCTCCGCAGTGCCGCTATATCTCTGTGGCAGTACGCACACGCTCCCGAATTTTTTGCTAGAAATTCGTTCTAACTATCGAAATGACAAAACCAAAGACTTACAAATGGTGTATAGTTCCCAAATGCGTGTCCACTACTTCCAAAACGCAAGAAAAGTTGTTTTTTTTAGTGCCATTTGAGCTTAAAACCCGAAAAAAATGGATGCGTATTATTAAGCGAGATTAGAGATGTGCCGTGGGGAATGTTCCCATTCCCAGTATTTTCCCTATGGGAATATTCCCGGTAAGTTACCAAAAGTTTCCAATGTTCCCGGGAATATTCCCCTACACATGAAACATTTAATATATTGAATTCTTTCTTTACCTAGTGTTTTAATTTAGTTTGGTTGGTTGGTTGGCTGGTTTGGTTAGTATGATTTAATTTGCAAAATTGATTATTTTTGATATAGACAATTTTATTTTATTTAAGTGAGAGATTTCACTCACGGTCATCTGATCCAAAACTAGGCAAGGCCTGTACTACGAGTATGGGTGTCAAAGATAGACAAATATTCAATACCCAGACACAGAAATGACTCTTGATGTCTGCCTTTTTTTCTTTTCGCGCCTTAGCTTGGTACTATAGAAAACTGAAATTTTATTACAGATAGGTACTATAGGTATTAGTCGTTTTGTTAGTTACATACAGCCAAGTAGATGTTTGCCTGTTTATTGTTGACCGTAAGATGTGGATCAACTGTCTCGCTTCCTCTTTAAAAAACACTTAATTTGCAAATCTCTTTATTTGAGTGGCAACAAGGTCATCAAACAATGAAAGCGTCCTTTTTAGGGTTCCGTAGCCAAATGGCAAAAAACGGAACCCTTATGGATTCGTCATGTCTGTCTGTCTGTCCGTCCGTATGTCACAGTCACTTTTTTCGGAAACTATAAGAACTATACTGTTGAAACTTTGCAAGTAGATGTATTCTGAGAACCGCATTAAGATTTTCATACAAAAATAGAAAAAAAAGCAATAAATTTTGGGGGTTCCCCATACATAGCACTGAAACTCAAAAATTTTTTTTTCATCAAACCCATACGTGTGGGGTGTCTATGGATAGGTCTTCAAAAATTATATTGAGGTTTTTAGTACCATTTTTTTCTAAACTGAATGGTTTGCGTGAGAGACACTTCCAAATTGGTAAAATGTGTCCCCCCCCTGTAACTTCTAAAATAAGGGAATGATAAAACTAAAAAAAATATATGATGTACATTACCATGGAAACTTCCAACGAAAATTGGTTTGAACGAGATCCAGTAAGTAGTTTTTTTTTAATACGTCATAAATCGTAAATCGTAAACCGCGGCTACTATCTAGTCGTTACACGAGCCAAGTCAGTGGCCTTTGGCGGTTAGTTAGATCTTTACCTAAAATGGGATAAATCCCACTACATTTAGGTACCTAATTATAATGTTTACTTATCATGAACTCAATTAAAAAAATACACTATTATTAAAACATCGATCAAAGTTACAACGAACTACAAGAACTTTTATGTTACTTGCTGCTACGGAACCCTTCATGGGCGAGTCCGACTCGCACTTGGCCGCTTTTTTATTTAGTTACCTGTTATTTAATTTGAAACTTGGTGCACGTATTTAAACATACAAACCTCGTTGTTAAAAATTAATCTGAATCTTTGTGGTCGGATTTTAAAATTTGCTTTGCTTTATGAAATGAAATGAAATCTTTATTGTGAATATAAATCTTGGTAACAATTTTGCAGATGAATTTGCTTAATAATATGTTAGGGTCTCCAGTTCCTACCTTTACAGGTGTATTCACATAAATTATTATTAAAAACTAAAAAAAAAAAAAACTATAAAGAAAGAAACTTAACATAGATGTGGAAACTTAAAAATACCAAAGAACGCTACTATACAACCTATATTTTTACTATACTTACCTATTTCTTTGATAATATACATATTTATTCTAATAAAATTTTTACAGAAAATAACAATAACAAAATGCTCATATAAGTATTTTTTACAATTTAAATTAGGTATATTCTATGAATTCTTTTAAGCTATAGAAGCATTGATCTAAAAGCCAAGTTTTAGTCAGTCTTTTAAAAGTAGTCAAAGTAATGTTATCATCCTTAAAAGAGTCAGGTAGCTTGTTGAAAATAACAATGCACATCGTGAATGAATTTTTATAGACTAAAGACAAATTTACAGGTGGCTTATGTAATTTTTTTAAATATTTAGAGCGTAAATTTCTGTTTGTAACATCTTGCTGCAATTGAAAAAGGTACTTATGTTTGAATACAAATAAACAAATCTCGAATATGTACAAGCATGGTATAGGAAGGATATTGTATTTTTTAAAATATGGACGACATGAATCAACTTGACAGAGTCCAAACATGGCTCTCATACAGCGTTTTTGAATTATAAAAATGTTATTTATGTCAACACAATTTCCCCACAGCACAATACCATAACGTAGTGTGGAATCCACATAACCATTATAAGCTATTATGGCTGCTTGTAGTGAGACAATTTTACTAATTTTCCTGATTGCATAAATAAATCTGTTAATCCTGGAACATATACTATTTACATGCTCTTTCCAACTACAGAAACTGTCTAAAGTTAAGCCTAAAAATTTTGTTTCAGTAACTTCTTCAATTTTTTCATCATCATACATAATATTTAATGATTGTTTATGACCTCTAGTGGTATGAAATTGCATGTACTTTGTCTTATTTATATTTACTTTTAAGTTATTTTCTTTTAGCCACGTTACGGCGTGTGCTAAAGTTTTATTGATTTCTGTGTTATATGTGAGGGGGTTTTTACTTTCTATGACAAGAGTAGTATCATCGGCGAATAATATACTATCATGAGACAGGGTATTTGGTAAATCGTTTATATATAGCAAAAAAAGTAGTGGTCCTAGTATGCTACCCTGTGGGACTCCATAATTATTTTTAATGTATGATGACTTATAGTTTTGAACAGATTTACTAAATGGACAATATTTTGTTGTTTCAACACATTGAGTTCTATTTTTCAGATAAGATTTGATCCACTCATAGGCAGGACCTCGAATACCATACTTAAATAATTTTGTTATTAAACGAGAATGACTTACGAAATCAAAAGCTTTGGTCATATCCATAAACAGCACAGTGACTGGTATCTTCTGATCTACGCAAGTCATTATATGTTTAATTAATTTGAAAGTAGCAAGTGAAGTGCTTCTTTTCTTTCTAAATCCGTTTTGTTCCTCAGATATTATATTGTTTTTGTTAAGAAATTTTTCTAACCTATTATACATAACCATTTCGTAAATTTTAGAAAAAATTGGTATTAGTGTGATCGGTCTGTAGTTATCAACTTTATCTTTATCGCCTGTTTTAAATAGGGGTTTTACTATAGATATTTTTAATTCAGTAGGAAAAGTGCCTTGCACTAAGGATAAGTTAATAACGTGTAACAGGGGTGTTGCTATGAGATGTATACTGTTTTTGACTATATCTGTACGAACTTCATCATATCCCACAGAGTTCGTGTTCTTTAACTTTTTTACTATAGCAAGCAATTCATCTAATCCTAACGGGTTTAAAAATATACTTTTTTCTAAGTTATTAATTTTAATGTCATTAGAAATATTAGAAGAACAATTATTTTCTACAACATTAATAAAATAATTGTTAAATGAATTACAAATGAGATCAGGATCGGTAATCACAGAATTGTTAATTGTTAACTTATCTATATTATTACTGTTATTGTTATCTGCGGAAGAATATTTTTTTATAACACTCCAAACAGCCTTACATTTATTCTTACTATTAGTTATACATCTAATGTTTCGTGATTTATGATAATGGACTATGCATTTCTTTAGAGTTCGGGAATAATTTTTATACGTATCTTTAAAGTTTGGTATATGCCTACTTTTAAGGTATAATTGTCTTTTTATGAAACAGGACTTGCGTATACCTTTTGTTAACCTACTTGAATTTACATTTCTATTAGATATCTTTATTTTAATAATGGGAAAACACAAATTATAAAAGAGAGTGTATAAGTTATAAAAAATATTAAAAGACTTAGATGCATCATTCTCATCAAAAACTTCCTGAAAAGAGAGGGAAGATAAGCATTCTAAAAATTTGTTTTGATTCTCTTGACAGTAGTCTCTCCTATATTCATACCACCACTTCAGCGGCGGAGAAAGTCGTTTTTTGATCGGAACATGGTATGTCTGAGCAGTGTGATCTGATAATCCTAAGTTGTGAATGTTCGCTTCACCATCTTCAATATTGGTGAATATATGGTCTATACATGTTTTTGAGGTAGCGGTAATTCTTGTAGGTAATTCGATAACAGTCTTTAAGTTAAATATCTCAAAATATCCTTCTAAGCTCTGTTGAAATATTTATTAATATTTCAACAGAGATATATATTATACCTATAACTTATGAAAAACATGTTGATCGTTCTGTGATTTGTTAATTATTTTAGTATAATTTAAATTGTTAATACTGAAATTTCACTCCTCGCATTTCAGCTGCAACGAAATCGGCATGTTTTGATAAATAATGGGCTACCATCAAACTGTCCACTTTAGGCAAATTACTTGATTGCCCTTTTTCAAAACCTCCCTCCATGTCAATAATTTAACTGTCCCTATTCTCAAAACAATAATCGGGAGCCAGACGCGCGAGTGGTAGGTATAAGTATCTATGAAAGACTGATCGCGCGTGGCGGACAGACCGCCCGCGCCCGCGCGGTAGGTAAGCGAGAGGTGCGAGTGGGCACCCGTAATACGACGTCACACGCGCAGCGCGCGCCGCACGGAAATCTGAATTTTATTTCAACTTTGAATGTCCATTTGAATGAAACAAAAACAGTTTTATTGTGAGACACTTTGGGTCCATTCTTACGAAGTTTTAAGCGATTTTGCGTACCTACTGATATTCTTCATTGGCAGGCGGGTTAGAGATCGCAGATAAAAGTGTTACTGTATCAGAGAGCGCTGCTGCCCGTTCCCTGTTCAATGTGTAGTCCCTAAGTTGCCTCTTATGACACCCACGGAAAGAGTAGGGGTTGGTGACAAATGTCACCACACGGCCAGTCATAATCCTCTTGAATATTTTGAAAAATAATATCCTACTCGAATTATTATTAATTTACAATATTTTTTCTTGCATTATAGACCTGTTCTACCCTTTTTCCTAGACCTTCCCGTGCGTGGCTATAATCCATACTTTGGGAACCACTGACCTAGGCTATTACAAACAAACTCCTTTATCTTCATTTAAGTACCTGCTTAGTGCCGTTAATGTGGGTGGTAATATGTATGCTTGTTTAAACACGTGTTTAACTATATCAAGATTATCTTATTTATGTTAACGTCAGCAATAAACTATACATAGATACTATATTTTGATCTAAGCTTAGATAAATGAAACGCTCGCGCGGCGGGCGCCGTGTTGTGACGGCAGAGTAGAATACATTAGTCACCAGCCCCTACTCTTCCCGTGGGTGTCGTAAGTGGCGACTTAGGGACTACACATTGAACAGGGAACGGGCAGCAGCGCTCTCTGATACAGTAACCTTTTAATCTGCGATCTCCAACCCGCCTGCCAAGCGTGGAGATTATGGCAAAACCCTCTTGTTAAGTGGAGGAGGCTCATAGTCCAGCAGTGGACTGTAACGGGCCGTTGATTTTTTGACTATACTTATTTTCTAGTTAGTTAATTAGTCATTGCCTGTGCGCGCGCGCAGCTCGAGCAAATCATCTCCGTTTTAGCTTGGGCATAATGCTTTCGTATTTCCGGTTATCCAACGTAGATTTCCGGCTTACATTTTAAACCGATTTTCCTGAAATTATGTGAACAGGTTTGATAATTTTATTTATATACTTAGGTAGTTTTTTTAGTCGATTCAGATTATCTTAATGTTTCATATTAGTTGAGGTATCCATGTGCCATCCATGATAACTTTGACGTCGAAAAATGATTTGTAAAAAACTTAATTCGAATAAAAAATTTTGACTTTGAAAAATTTTGACTTTGACTTTGACTTTATCGGGGTTGAAAAAGCAAAAAATAACTATATTTAGCGTGTTTTAGTGAAGTCTACCGTCTACCGGTCACAGAGCCACTAGTATTATAGTTTAATAAGATAAATATTAATTTAACATGGATTATTTTTGTTACATATTACGTCTTTTTTTTAATGTTTTCGCTTTATTAATAAGTTTAATGTTGGAGTGCACCAGCGCCCGACTGACTAGGAGTAGAAGTGGTCACCATGGCCGAAATCGGTCGGATAGATCATCATCATCATCAATGTTGGAGTAGATTTTCTTTTGACCGATTTGTCCACTTAAGAATAACCTGAACATTTCTTTTTTTTTCAGATACACCAAAGGAGCCATTTGACCTCTTAAGGAGTCCAAAATTCAGAAGGTATAAAAGAATCTTTATACTAAATTATTTTTTATTTTACTGAATTAATCTCGACTTTACAACTCACACGATGATGATGGTGATGATTAGTCATCTCACTCTTAGGAGTAAGCAGATTGGTACCAAAAATGGTGGAGACGAGTCCGAGAAAATCCGATAAGTTACGCTGTGTGTGTAGGTACCTACGTTGTTGCGACACAGGTCAAAGAGTACCATCTAACAACGCAATAAGTTAATTTTATGGCAGATTTTATAGACGGAATCATCACTTGACATTATAAATGTAATTCATTTTACTGTTGTGTTTTTATTGATTTGTAGTATGAAAGGCTAAACCGATCAACTTGTCCTGCAAATCGGTATACACCGTGAAATTTACATCGTTTTGTTCCGACTAGACTCTACTAAAGACTAAAGTGAGACTCCCGACCGACCCATTTTGTATGGAGAGACCAAAAATTTTTTGTCGCAGGAAATTTTATTTACGTGAAAAGTTGTTCAGTTTGACGGGTACTATCACTACACGGCGGGAACAAAACGATGTAAATTTCATGCTGTATCAATCAATCAGCCTTTTGCAGTCCACTGCTGGACGTAGGCCTCCCCTTGGGCACGCCAAAGCGCACGATCACCCGCTCTCCTCATCCAGCCACCACCAGCGACCTTCCTCAGGTCATCAGTCCACATGTTATTCATTAGTCCATTTTTGTTTGTTGCAAATCAGTATAAAGGTTTAGGTTCCAGTAGTAGTATTATTTAATCACCTTACATATTTTCTTTCGCAATCCCTTTTTGGCATAGCGAAATACAATGCGCAAAATAGAGAAAGAGTAATAAACGTTACAGCGCATTTTTTAAACATATTATGGCACTTATAACAAAACAAGGAAGTCTTTGAAATCATAAGGGATAAATACAGAGCGAGTAAGGAAACGAATATCATTGATAATTGGCCGTGTCACAAAAACATTCTTCATTAGCTGTTCTTCATCTCAAACCATTTCACAACACGTGCCAAAAATTAAAACGTCAACTCTACATGTTGGACTTCAAAAAAACGTTGCTCCACTTTCCTTTGACAAAATAAAATGACAATGAAATGACTAGCAATAAGTGCAGTACTAATTTGTCACGTTGTCAGTTTGTAATGTTGTCATCATGTTCTTACTTGTCCGTCGAAAGCTGCCATTCTAATTATAAATGACAGCGGACGTCTTATGATCATGACGTTGGAAATTTTAGTGCTTCATTAAGTTTGATATAAGGGTTCTGTTTTTAATAAACACAGTTTTGACCATCATTCATAAGATATACTAGCTGCGTTTTCCAACTTTGCAAGGAATAAAAGCCGTATCAGCCGTTCAGTTTAAGAACTTTTATTACCTAAGTATTTGTAATTGGCAATATACAATGTAATTAGCTTAATAACGCAAAAAACTCCCAGGTGGTGGCTTAGCCCATGAACTTTTGTCCCCGAAGTTCCACAAAATCTCAAAAAAAAAATACCTTTCATAGAAATTGATCTGATCGAGTAAATATTTATGAAAGTTAATTATTTTTTGTGAATTTCAAAAAGTTGTGAAACAAATGTTGTTTATTTTCCATCTGAGAGGCTTTGCATTATTTAGCCAACACGTTTTATTATTTGAATTTGAATAATACTAATATTATAAATGTGAAAATATATTTGGATGTTTGAATGTTTATCTGTTTGGATGTTAGTTTCGCTTTCACGCCTAAACTACTGGACGGATTTGGACGAAATTTGTAATAAAGATAGTTTGTAACCTAGAATAACACATATGATACTTATTACGGGAAAACGCTTTATTCCTAAGGGAAAATCTTACATAACACGAGCGAGTTTGAATATATATTTTCCTTGTTACAACTTGTAACACAACAAGGGAATTGTTCTTATTACTTATAACTTACAAGTAATAAGAATATTAAACATTATAAACTGTCAATAACGCTGATTTCTATCCGAAATGACAAGTTTTTCTTTACTTTACCTGATGCTTTATATTAAAACTAAATACACTTTAGATAATATTTCTACTCCAGACTACGGAACCCGATAAAGTAATACGTGTTGTAGTCGGCCTTTCCTTTTTGTAGTGAGACGTGATTATGTTGTTTGACAGCCGTGACTACCGTCTTTTGTTTTGATGGGAGTGACAAGTTCATTCATCTTGTTGTGATCTTTATTGTAACGCACTGATTTCTATAAAGCAGGAGTACAGACATAAATAAGGAAGATATTGATGATGATGATAACATTTTAAGGCGGGGTTATGTGGAAATACCGCCCATAGTCTACTTTGACGATCAAATACTAGCACTTCTACTGATGCTATAAATGTAAATGTGCTAACAAAATATATCCTTAATTAAATTTTAAATCGAGTAGAATTTTAAAATACATTATAATAATTTAGAAATAAGAAGCACAAGATTAAAAAAAGCAGCAAAAATAAATTTTGACGTCCTTGATCTCGTAACTTCAAGCGATAACCATAGTTTTTTTTTCGTTAATATAATTTGCCTATTATTGACTTAGATTTTAAATCAATTACATTTTTCATAAACTCTGCCGTTTTCTGTTAATAAGCAAAAGAGTTCAAGAAAAACGAGGTTTTCGCACGATTCCTGCGCAGTGTCGGACGTAACTACCGTGAAGCATCGCACGCTAATATGAACTTTATTTCAGTAGTGCGTCGGTTGAACTTTTAACTAAAGTGCGTTGAGTTGCTAATTTTTGCCATAGCCCGGCCTTAATCTCCAGCTTCTTGTTCTTTTTTTTTTAATACCGACTGTCGAGGATCTACGTAGTGAACGATAAAAATACTCTTGCTAAAAAAACTAAATTAAAAAATATGGTGGACTAAAAAGGTAAATTGAAGGGTCAATAAATATCATTCAATCAAGACACGTATTACTTTCTAGGGGTAAGAGCCTTCTGCCCCCCGAAAGGTCCAGTTACGCTTCTTTTTTTTTTAATTATGGCTGGTACGTCGATTTTGCGACATAAAGCATTAGGTCCATGTAAAAAATAAACGTATTACTTTGAAATCTTAACAAACATTTTAATTTTATTACATATTCTCCTGGCATTTGAACGGAGGCTCTAATCACGATCAGTATCAAAAAATCTGCTCATTTGTTTATTTGACGAGAGGACAGTGAATCTTTATTTGAAAGTATGAAAAGTGGTGATGATGACAAAGAGTGCGGTACTAAAAACATGGAACCATCACTGTCGCATTTATTATTTCAAGCAACAAATATCACAATTCTTTGTTAGTTATATGAACAAACACCCAGTTTCAAAATAATAACATGAAGAGTCGACAGCCGATCAAAACCGACGCTAATCGATCAAAGATCGATAAAAATCGTTAATGTAAATAAATCATTTTTAGATTCAGGTCTTGCTCCAATAAAGTCGGCATATTTCAACCATTTATTGTACAGTCTAGACAGACGACCTCTTTTTAATTTAAATCTCTTAACTTACTATATTGGCCCTGATTTGCAAAGTCATGCTCTAATCCAAATTTTAATGCCCAGCTAAAAACTTACAATTATAATAGCTTTAATAAAAGTGACTGGCTTCACGTTGTAATAACAGACCAGTCAAGTGGAAAAATTGATAAATGGACCAAAATCAATGACTTTGCGGCTACTCAATTAACTCCGACCAAGTTGACCATTTCATTGACATATTCGGGTCAATATCCCGAAGTGTTGTGGTCCTTCATTCGACATCCCTTGTAAGGTGAGCAGAACTTAAGGTACTAACTCTTAATGGATGTATCGCAATATAGAGACAACTGTTAATATTTTTAAATTAAGTATTAGAACTAAAACGTTTCCCGTGCTTCGGAATACACGTGAAACTAGGGAACGCTCATTTTTATCATTTCACAAAGTGTAGGTAGGAAAACCGCTATATTGACAACAACTTATTCAAGTATGTATTAGTTAAATTGTAGGTAGTTAAGTAATTATGTTAACCTACAGTAACCTATTAATAAATCTAACCTATAAAGTAATACTAACTTAACCTAACCTCTTTAGTTTGTGTGAAATATTATCTCAGTAAGTGATTGGACTCGCTCGTTTACAAACTAGATGTGTTTATGGTTACTTAGACAGCATGGTAGTAACTACTAATTTACGATCAAACACTTAAAATTGTATTTTGGTACGGTAAAGAACGTGCTTCCAGCTGTACAAATGAGATAACAACGATCCTAACAACGTCAGTGGTATTGACTAGGGCCGCTGCCTCCTGTTCGAGAGACGCAGGAACGTCACATATGTTTAGGTATGAATTATCTGTGCCCCCCCCCGCCAAGCCCCCCAATTGAAACCGTCAAAGTTTTCTCGGGTGCTTTGTCCTGAAATTTCATGATAATAAACCATTTTTCGAATTTAGAATGCATAAGTAAGCGACGCTAAAAAACACCGTGAAGAAACCTGCTTCCTCCTGCGAAGAAATTTATAGATTGTGTATGAAATCAACCAACAGCCTCACAAACCTTGGTGTCATTGTTATAGAGCCGCCAAAGGCCATTGACATGGCTCGTGTATGTAACGAATCTAGATAGAAGCCGGGATCAACGGTTTAACATGCCCTTCAAAGCAAGGAATCGTCTGTCTTTTCGGACAATAAAGCCCAAGTCACACAGAGCCATGCCGGCCCCGGACCGCACCGCTCCCGCTCTGTGTGACTTGGCCTGCAATATCTTAACCAAACCGATTTGTGCTCGACAGTAATTTGAAACCAGAACCCCTGTAATAAGCATCGAAATCTTGCCCACTCGGCCATAGAGGCTGGTACTTAGTGCAAACCCATTAATAAATATTATCAACAGCTCATATACGGCCCCACCGAAGGGCTCGAGCTTACCCTGAATTAGAGCAATTAGGCCTTAGTCGGCCACGCTGGCCCAGTGCGGTTGGTCGACTTCACACACAACCTTTGTATTACTTAGCACGAGTGTGCAGGTTTCATGACGATGTTTTCCTTCACCGTAAGAGCGTCGAATAAACGTACATGAATTCGAAATAAGAAAACACATTGGTACGTGGTGGGTATCGAACCCGCGTCTCCAGGACGGGAGGCAGCCGCCCTAACCACTAGACCACCAACGTTTAATAAATAAATACCTAAACAATTCTGAACAAGGTTTTTTATGTGCTACACTAGAATCGTTAATATAAACGTGACATGACATCACTTAGTGCAACGACTAGTTGACAACCTACTGCACATTTTATCTGCTTTGATTATCATTTAGTTAATTCGCTATTGGTAGTTGCATTAAGTAGGAGTATTAATGTGTCGCTGAATGTGGCGATTCACTTAATAATGGACGTTGTGAGATAAGATATACCTATAAAACTGTATAAAAACTAATTATTTTACGCTAAGGAAATTATCGTGGATTAGTTGTTAGGGCCACTGCCTCCTATCCGGGAGACGTGAGTTCAATCTCGCCAGGTAGCAATGTGTTTTTGAATTTCGAATTCATGTGTGAATTTATTCAACGCTCTTACAAAAGGAAAACAAAACATAACAAAAACACTAAAAAACATCGTGACAAAACTCTCACGCGATGAAATTCAGAGATCGTGTGTGAAAGTATAAAGTCGACCAATTCACACTGGGCTAGAATGCCTGATAGCCCAGGCTCTAGCCCCTTGTTGGGGACGTATATGAGCTGTTGATAATGAAGAAAATAATTATGGATCAAAGTCAAAATTATTTATTTCCATAGGATGTTATTACATCACTTAGATCCGTCATTACATTTTTTTTTGGGTGACACAATGACGGAATCTTTGGAGAAGAGTTCACCGAAAAAACTCCACTACACAGTCGTCGCATCTTTTGCGTTTCCTTTTTTAAATAAAAAATTAAAATATTACAAAATTAATGCTAATTAAATATCGAAAAGGCCTGCCACTCAAGCAATCTATTCCCATGGACATCTGTCCTCTAAGTAATCAGATATCCTATAGTAACCTTTTTTTATACATCTCATAACATTATTTACTGTACCCGGGCTAAGTGTGTGAGACTCCCCACAATATTTATTTATTTATATCCTCTAATCTCATTGTTTGTGAATTACCATCGCTATATTCCATAGTAACTTGTATTGGTCTTACATTGCTTTTATTTATTATACTTCAAGAGATTGTAGTCGTGAAGTACCTACTCGTACTATGAATCAGCAGCGCTCCACTTAACCGAACGACCACCGCCCGCGTAGTTTAGGATTCCGTAGCTGTAACTCCTCGGTAACTTCACATTTTAAGATAAATTTATTTTATTACTCTAATGAAAATATTGAATACAAATAACTATATTGACACCATACACCATACACAATTTACAAGTATTCATTTATTATAGACTAGCGGACCGCCCGCGGCTACGTCGCGTTGTGTAAGTTTTTCCCGTGGGAATAAGACATTTTCACGTGGGAATAAGACTTTTTCCCGTAAAAAGTATCCTATGTATTAATCCAGGGTATACATACTATCCATTTTAAATTTCATCCCAATCCGTTCAGTAGTTTTTGCGTGAAAGAGTAAAAAATATCCATCCACATCCATATTTACAAACTTTCGCATTTATAAATTAGTAAGGATTTCTTGTAAGCGACTCATCATGGAAAATTGAAATAATCCTCGAACCGGACTGACTTGTCAAACGAGCTTCATTTTATGAAATCTCGAAACAGTTTCTGGAAAATTAAAACATATCTACATAAGCTTTAAAATGTGTTGGTTTGAAACTTTCTGTAAACTTTTGTTTGCTATGAATAGACGTCTATAAATCTTGAATTGTGTCAAATTTGATGCAAAAATAATTTTACTGATAATTTGGTACGGAGGCAGTGTAAAATAATGTATTAACTGGTTGTTTTTCGTTAAATGGAGTGTTCAGTCCATTAAACTGAACAACTTTCCCCAAGGAACATGGGCGACAAAAAGAAATGGCTTGTTCATATAAAACCGCGCGGCCAGCTGATCGATTTACTATGGGGGAAGCAATATTTTTTTTCAAATGGCAGCCCATGTTCCTTAGGGAAAATTGTTTAGATAAATGAACTGAACACTCCATTAAAACAACCAGTTAAATTTCACGGTGTATTGACGTGAGAAGTTTCTCAACTTCACACAACAAATTCTAAATTAATCTCGCGTCTTTTATTTTTGTAGTCGATTAAATCTAATTTTTGGTTCAAATACTTAAAATACGGTTCAATTTCTAGGCGAGTTGAACACGCTCTTGACCGTATTTTACGGGCGCCAATCACACACGCCACTCCTGCGCACAAAAATCGCTCGCTGAATTGCCAAATGCTTTCTGCACCAATGAGGAAACGCTATTTTGAATTTAGAATATCGATTGATGCGTAGCATTTTCCACGGTGATTTATTAACATTCTGTATCTTATTCTTATCTTATGCAGGGAATTAATAATTAAGGTGTCAATGTCATGATTGATGTTTATTTGTTGTTAAGAATTTAATTATACATGGATACAGAAAAAAAAACTGATAGTCTATCGAACATTTAGAGCAAAGAATTTGAGACCAATTAATTATAATTAAATTAGTTTTGAGCAGTATTTGACGTTATTTAACCCGTGGTAAGGGTAGTAGTGGCACAACATTTGAAAAAGCCTTTTCTTTGCTCACACTATAACTGGTTGTCTGCCTGGAAGATTGCCTGGAAGAAATGGCTACCTTAGCAATAAGGCCGCCTATCTGTACACTATTATTTTGAACTGCTTTTTTCTGTATATCTCTTGTGTGCAATAAAGTATATTCTATTCTAAAACAGATCGCGAGCGCGAGTTCGGTATGGACTGTACTCCATTTCATATAACATTGGAAAAAAGAAGCGGTGGCAGTAAGCATTTTAGCACAAGTTCAAAATATTAAGAGTAGATAGGCTCAGGTAGGTCTTATTAATGAATTATTAGATTAACTTGTTTTCTGAAATGGTTGCCTTTTGATTAATAAATCAAACCGGCATTATAACAACTTTAAGAAGAAATAACACGAGTAGCTCATAGCAGAACAGACTTCAGCAACGCAAAAGAAACACCACAAAATCCAGAGGGAAGTGACGAAATTTATCAATCACTGACAGTGACAGTTCAATTCATGACATGACGTTAAGGGTGCGTTCGAAATCTGTTAAAAATTGTGCGCATATCAGTACTGACCGCTGTCTTCTTATGTCTTTTTAGGGCACACTTTGCGTGAATATTAAAAATACGTACTACGCGAAGTGTGAATATAAAGTAACCTTTTTACTAGATTTTTACTTCTTTCCAATCCTATCTGGACAGAGTATAGGTATGACATGGGTGTGAGAGCTAGGCTTTCCGCCTTCTACCGAGCTAGGTTCAAGCCCCTCGGTGGGGACTTCGATGGATAGAGATCTCTAAAGCACGAAATCAGTTTATTTTTTTCAGTTTGTAATGTCCTAACCGGGTATACAGTCTTATGAAGTAGTTTTGTTTTCACTGTGTTCCCCATTGAACTATTATTACTAGCGGTTTTCCCGCCGGGATTCAAACCTAGGACCTCCGGCTCTACCACTCGGCCACGATGGCTGTCATAATGCAATAACCGTATTTGTTGCATTTAATAAGGCCAGTTTATAATTTGACAAGTAAAATGCAAATCAGCAGAAGCCACAATAAAAAAAGGGGCTAGTTGCAAGTTTCATTGTCAAAACAAAAGTCTTATATCTTCCTGTTGTCAAAAAGCATTATTATCTCCTGTTGCCAAGGAAACACTCGCACTTGCAAAAAATAGACCGGACTTCTATTTATTTTTAGTTGCAAGTTGACCGATTAAGTTGACTTGCAACTCGCACTTGCTACTTTTTTTTTCTTATTCCTAACTAATGGCGACACATCTTATGTTGACGTATTTCGCCAGTGTCGAGTGATATTTGTAAATTTAAGATACATATCCTTGGATGATTGTTCGGTGAATTGGGCTCAGTAATGTGATAGAACAATTACTGAAGCCACCACAAGGCCTCTTGGCATTATCTAAAAATGTCAGCAAAGTGTAAGCGATTGTTGCGAAAGAATTGTTCTATTAAAGTTTATAGTCCCGAAACATTCACTGGATAATACACTATCTAAATTATACACTAAACACTTCAATAGACTAAAATTAAAAAATTAAAACGAAGACACGTCCGCCTTTGTCAGATGCTGACAAAAGACCCCACTTGCTACTTGTCGAAGTGCAAATCGGCCTTTCTAAACCACGTTTTTATTATATACAAGAAATTCAGTTTTAACTGGCAGTCAATTAAACGATTAAAAAACTATAAACTTTAATGCAATTTAAATCGGCACTGGCAGCGGCGCAGGCGCGCGCCGGCATGAATTGTATGAATTCTTTTTTTTTTGCCGGTTTGGCTGCAAGCAAATTGGCCAATAAAGTCTTAATTGAGACATAGCGACCAATGAGCCAGATACTAATCTTGGTTCTGACTGTTGTACAGTTGTAAAGACAAGTTCAGAGAACGCACTATATTTTTTTGTATGTCAAACACGTAATGACGTTTACATATAGGTGTAAACCTTCAGTCACAAAACTTACGCATTGATTTTTCGAATTTTTTTATGTTCTATTTATTTTTTGTTTTGTTTTTTTTTTTAATCAAGTGTAGCTAGCTAGCTATATTTTCTAGCTCCTGAGAGAAATGCGTTTTGTTTCATTTAGATTTAAAGACTATGATGAGTTTTGTTACAGATTTTGTCGGTCATTGTACCTTTTGGTCGCTCTGATTTTCAGTCTTTTATAATTTCGGTTCAATAGCTATTTGGCCGTGTGGTGACGGCAGAGTAGAATACATTTGTCACCAACTCTTCCCGTGGGTGTCGTAAGAGGCGACTTAGGGACTACACATTGCACAGGGAACGGGCAGCAGCGCTCTCTGATACAGTAACCTTTTAATCTGCGATCTCCAACCCGCCTGCCAAGCGTGGAGATTATGGCAAAACCCTCCACTTAAGTGAAGGAGGCTCATAGTCCAGCAGTGGACTGTAAAGGGCCGTTGATGTTGATGAACTATTTAGAATTTTTTCACTATAATCCCGATGTCCCAGCGTTGTCGGTGGTCTAGTGGCTAGGGCCGCTGCCTCCCGTCCGGAAGACGCGGGTTCGGTCCCCGCCACGTACCATTGTGTTTTAGAATTCATGTACGTTTATTCGACGCTCTTAAGGTGAAGGAAAACATCGTGATAAAACCTGCACACTCCTGCGAAGAAATTCAAAGGTTATGTGTGAAGTCGACCAACCCGCACTGGGCCAGCGTGGTAGACTAAGGCCTAATCGCCCTAATTCAGGGTAGGCTCGAGCTCGTATATGAGCTGTTGATGAATCCCGATGTCCTACTAACTAGCGAACTCGATGACTTGAGTTTCCTACGACATACAAAGATGCGCAGGTGATAGATAGGCTGGAAACGTTTCACTAGGTGCACTACAAAACACAAAGATCAGTGTACCTTGTTTAGTAGCGAGGGAACATGGAGAAATGTCCGATGCACCGCGAGTCCGAAGGGTCAAAGTCAAAGTCAAAGTCAAAGTCAAAATTTTTTATTCGAATTAAGATTTTTACAAATCATTTTTCGACACATTTTTCGGGTGACAACCGAACTGGGAATTAGGGGTGAAATAGTTCTTCAAACAGAGCAGGTCACCCGTCTGCGCTCTGTCGCAGGCGTCCCCCATTAGACATACATACATACATACCTTGACAAGGCACGTAAGTACCCTTTCAACAGAGAAAGTTTACCCAACTTAAATCCATGCTTCTTGCGAGTGGGCCAAGACTTCTTCTTTCCTCTAAATATCTGCTTCATCAATCAACCTACTCGTATTGCAGTCCACTGCTGGACGTGTGCCTCCCCAAGAGCACGCCAAAGCACACGATCACCCGCTTTCCTCATCCAGCCACCACCAGCCACCTTCCTCAGGTCATCAGTCCACCTGGCAGGGGGGCGTCCCACACTACGTGTCCCGAGCCGAGACGTGGTTTCCATTCGAGAACCCGTCTGCTCCAAATCTTTGCTTACCCCTGGAAAAACAGCATGGCGATGTAAATGTTTTTTTTTCTACTCGCTAGTACCCAATCCACACACATCAAAAGCCACTCCCCGATGCCTATCTGCGAGTGGATTGCAGCCCAGCTCGTTTCACTCTCGACTGATTTATAGTAATTGTACAACTTAGGTATCCTTTGCAGGCCAGCGTCGATGGTGTTAAAGGTAAAGGGCTGTCTTTTGAATGGAAGGTGCCGGGTTTGAAGCCAGTGTTCTTAAAACTTATGTTCGTGGCAACAACATCGTCAGGAAACTTGCAAACGGAAACGAATAATTTTGTCATAGTTTCTAAATTTTTGTTCACCCCTAATAAATAAACCTATGGTTTTTCGTATTCAATATTTAGGATAATAATAGTGAACGTGCCGTCAATCATGAACAAGCTTTCCTTGTCCTTCGTATTAACTAGCTTTGACGTAGAAAAACGATTTTGTAAAATCACAATAGGGGATCGGACTACTTTTCTTTTATTTTATAAATCCAAACTTGTTGGTTTCTCCTATCAAACACTAAAAGAATTTTTGCTATCTTTAAAATTTACCGAGTTATAAAGGTTTGAAATTCAAGATTAGACAGAGAGGCACATACCCACTTGTGACGTCATTTGTTAGTAACGCCATTTATAATCTCCATACAATAAATCGTTTTTTAAAGAGACAGACATATTGAAACTTTAAAAAATCACTGTAAATTCGTTTTTCAACCGATTCTGTTTTTTTCTTCGCGAATCGTCTGCAACTAATCTATATTTGAAAAATAATTCATGAAATATGGTAAATTCATAAAATATGGTGAACAGTCCGATCCCCTCGAAATGAAATAAAATATTTTTGGTGGTTAGCTTTTGCATGAGCCGTGGAAGAGGATGAATTGAAGTTGAAGACGTTTTCGCTAGATACTCAGGTCGAAATATGAATCCAGTTCTTTGACTTCCCATACAAATTATTCAATCAGGCGACACTTAGTATGGAGACTTTAAAATTTTTTTAATGTTTAAATGTGTTTGGAAACAGTTGTTCAGTTTCATATACGTATACAAAAACTTCCTCACACACACTCAGCCCCATTCACTCACACACACATACTCAACTCACACACACCACACAAACAAATGCTTAGACCCATTAATAAAAACAACAAAAATAATCATCAAGCACAATCTTTGGCGTATATTTTCAAATTTGCATGTAATATTTATAATACTATACTTTTTATATCTACACTAAATTTAGTATTTCTAGTGCACTAAGTTTACTGTGCTGTGAGGGAAGGCCTGATGACCTATAATACAGGTTTATATATAAACCTAGCTTAGGCATCAGCCCTCCACAAGAACACGACATTGTTTCTGGTGTATGTTAACATTATTTTTCTTGTGGTGTGGAAATAAATAAAGTTATTATTATTATATACTCTTTCTTCTCTCTTTTTATTATCAACAGCTCATATACGTCCCCAACGAGGGGTCGAGCCTACCCTGAATTAAGGTGATTAGGCCTTAGTCAACCACGCTGGCCCAATGCGGGTTGATCGACTTCACACACAACCTTTGAATTTCTTCGCAGGAGTGAGGTTTCACAACGATGTTTTCCTTCACCGTAAGAGCGTCGAATAAACGTACATATGAATAAAAAATTCGAAAACACATCGGTACATGGTGGGGATCGAACCCGCGTCTCCCGGACGGGAGGCAGCAACCCTAGCCACTAGACCACCGACGCTCTTTTTATTACTATATAGAAATACTTGGTTCACTAAGGTTATGTTTAAGCTTTCTGTATAAGCTTAGGTAGATCGATTGACAATTCTCATTAATTTTCATTAAATTATCTGTTGCATTACTTACAATAATGGAAACTTGACGGATGAAATTAATAACTAAAGATCACGAATTCATTTACAAATGTTAATAAGGAGACAGTTAAATTAATATGGTTATCAAGTACCAGTCAGTTTGTCTGAATGTTGATGTTTAATTAAACGATATTGTGCAGTAACATCGGTAACATTTCTCTTGTTGACTTTTGGCCCTCGCGTCTTGAAGACAAAATCAAAAACAATTTTGATTCCTTTTTTTGCTTGTCACATGTTATAAAGTTGGTCAGGGTATAAAAGAAGGTACAATATGGCACCTTGTAATGGCAATATGAGAGAGACATCAGAAAATATAAATACATAGCAAGACGATGAAGTATAGCACAAATTTTATTAAAATGATGGACTACTTTATCCAGTTCAGTAAGGCCCAGTGGCTGCGCCACACACACAATTTTTGCTATATTACTCAAAACGAAACGCATCTTTATTTTATTTATAAAATGAAACGCTTTCCTACCCCTCTCTCCTCTCCTGTACCAGTAAAAAAAAAAATGGTGTCCTAATCGCTTCGACTCGCGCGCCGCTTAAACAAAATTATTGAAAATATCAGTGTTCTCTCAATAAATAACTTGAAAAAACAATAGTGCCGGTGTTGTGTAATCAAAACATAAAAAATAAACCCTAAGCGCAACTCTTAACTTGGAGAAGCCCTAGGACCGACTCCAGCGCCTCAACGTCCATATATCGAAGGTACCCCTTGTTCCCTTACCGCCCTCTCCACCTAGTCTGCGTCATTCTTCTCCAACGCAAATTTCGCCCTGTCAAAGTTCTGAGGAAAGGTTTGGAGGCAGCGGCCCTCCCTAGCCACTAGACCTCTGACGCTCTCAATACAAAAATGTACCTACGGGAAAATACAAAAAAGTATTTGTTACGCCACCTCATCTAGACCTAAATTACAACGTCTGGACTAGACAGACACTAATGACATTCCAACAGAACGATGGCCTGTTATCAACCTGGACTTTAACACGTATCATTAGAAGCGGTTGTTTTTATAAGCACCTTGGGTGGCTAAACAGTTGTATTGCAGTCGTATATAATTAGTTGTAGGAAATAGCTTGTATTTATTTATGTTGCAAATCACAACTGAAAAAGGGTGTTTTTATAAACTTAAAAGCTTTTATTTAACTTGCAATGTTGTATTTGACGGCCTCGTATACTAGTTGGTAGTACGCCTGCTTGCGAAGCACAGGGTCGCGGGTTCGAATCCCGCCCAGGGCAAACATTCGTGTGATGAGCACTTGTGTTTGCCTTGTGTCTGGATGTTGTTTATCTATTATATGTATGTATTTATCTATTTAAGTAATGTGTATCAGCTGCCTGATACCATAGTACTTACTTACAAGCTTTGCTAAGTTTGGTATCAGATGGCCGTGTGTGAGTTGTGCCCACATATTATGTATGTATGTTAGTTCGGGTAAAATCGTGCTACTGAATTTTGTACCACTTCCTCTCAACTTACGACGGCTATTCGTACGCTAGTAGCTTGTGTTTAAAAATAATTTTGAATTAAAACGCATCAGGATGTGACTTCATCGATGCGTTGTTTACTATGCAGTAACGAGACAAATAAGAGAAAATAAATTATTGTTTATATTACGTTTAAAAAGTCGTACTATTTACTTTTTTAATGCATTTTCGCTGTCTCAATTTCGTGAACTGCATAATATAATATTCTGTGGATTTTTGGTTTTCAACTTTAATCCTTCTTAAAGATAGGACTTATATATATTTCTTTAATAAGCTATAATTCCGTTTATTAATCAAAATTACTCGTAGAACCCAAAAAACACTTAAATAGAAATCTGGACCCATCAATGTTTAATGTTGTAACACAGATATATAAATAAACAATATTGAATATGGCAGAACGTTTCCATACGTTGGACGAATGTGAACGTTGTGACATAACACTTTAAACATATAGCACTTAATGTGGCACAACGCAAATAAGCGTCTGACGTTTCTTAACGTCGTACTCCTAAATAACATATGAAACAAATATAATATAACAGAACGTTTCCATACGTTCGACGGATGTGAACGTTTTGACATAACACTTTAAAAATATAGCACTGAATGTGGCACAACGTAAACAAGCGTCTGACGTTTCATAACGTCGTACTCCTAAATAACATATGAAACAAATATAATATGACTGAACGTTTCCGTACGTTGGACGTTTGTAGACGTTATGTGCACATTAACTTTTATAGTATCCTACATTATGACACGATGTCTGCAGACGTTCGACGGCAATAAACGTTGTAGACCAATGAGATTTACCTCCTGTATAGGCAGTGACAGAGCGTCTATATACGTTAACGTTAAGTAACGACAGTGCCGCCAATGGCTAACTTTATCTAAGAAATATGACTCTACGTTAATAAACGTCTTACTATTTTGTATGAAGAATTTATGTGTTTTTCTACGTATACTACATAACAGGGTACCGCCCGCGAAAGGGGCCATATATATCATAACATCTTTTTTATTACCAACGGCAGAAAAAAAAGAAAAACCAGTAAAATTATAATTGCTACCATCATCTGTGGTGAGGTGACCGTGGTCTGTCGCGCATGTTAGGGTCTACACAGACGAGCTGCATTGTGAAGTCACCCTAACTGCACTTCGACTTTCTATCTGCACATGATAAATTCCTGATTCAGACGTCCGTCTATATAAAAAAATAGTTTTTTCCTACTTTTATGTCTGGGATGTTTACGATTATTGGTTTGTATTTTAATCACCTTGGACGACAAAAGTGTGGTTACTGAATACGAGTATATTGTTTCCCTTTTCTTGATTTTTTACAGCTTCATTATCTCGTGATTCGTAGCTATTGCCATTTAAGAGCATCGGTGATTAAGCGGCTAGAACCGCTAAAAGAAAAGGGCGTTCGAACTCTATCAAGTCAGCTTATATTTTTGAATTTTAATTCATACTAGCGGTCCTCCGCGGGTACGCTAGCGCTATGTAAGATTTTCCCGTGGGAATAAGACTTTTCCCAGTAAAAAGTATCCTATGTGTTAATTCAGGTTACAAACAATCTTCATTCCAAATTTCGTCTAAATCCGTCCAGTAATTTAAGCGTGAAAGCGGAACAAACACCCAAACATCTAAACATCCAAATATATTTTCACATTTATGATATTAGTGTTATTAGTGTAATAAGTCTATTCGAAGCTTTACGGTAAAGGAAAGTTGTGTGTGAAGTTGATCAACCCGCATTAAATCCGCGGGGTCGTTTAAGGCCTTAACGCCCTAATGTACCCTACATTGGCTTGCGAGCTCTTTATTTTGACATTTATTAAAAACTAGCTGACCCGGCAGATGTTGTCCTGCCATTTTTCCCAACACCTACCATACACCTACCCTGAGCACTTTTCTTATTTTTTTTTATGTACGAACCTTCTACGAAGTATTGAAAACATTTTAAAAAAAGATGAATGAAATCGGTAAAGCCGTTCTCAAGTTATAGCGTGACCAGGAGAAATAGGGGCTCATTTTTAGGGTTCCGTAGCCAAATGGCAAAAAACGGAACCCTTATGGATTCGTCATGTCTGTCTGTCTGTCTGTCCGTCCGTATGTCACAGCCACTTTTTTCGGAAACTATAAGAACTATACTGTCTATGAATAGGTCTTCAAAAATGATATTGAGGTTTCTAATACCATTTTTATATATAGGGTATATACCCTAGATAAGCTGATCTACCAATCTCCCCAGTAGGCGTTATGTTTACCGTATAGAGTTTCAGTTTTCGAAACCAACTGCGCGCGCGGCTGTTATCGTGCCCTGATTCTTGACGCCCCGTCTACTGGTTTAGACGAAATGTTTTTTCCTACATGAAGTTCATGACCTCGTTTGGTGAAAGATCTATGTGCATTTTGTGCACGTGTTTCCGTTGCAACATTTAGTTTGTGTGCGCGCGCGCTTGGTGCTGTAAATAGTTGTGTTTTTGTGGATAAAGTCGGGTTTGTAAAATTATTTTAAGATTCTGCAGCAAATTTACAAGATGTAGGTCGAATAGATTTGAATGATGGGGGGTTGAAAGTTGAAATGGTTCATGTAACGCCTTGTTAAGCTTGGCTGACACACTGCCTTGTTTGTCTGCACTAAACAAAAATAATCGAGTGTAATAGCAAAAAAAAACTGAAATAAGTAAACTTTTAAAAGTTGCAGTTTTCTTTTATTTAGAGCTATCAATCAATCAACATCAACAGCTCATATATACGTCCCCACCGAGGGGCTCGAGCCTACTCTGCATTAAGGCGATTAGGCCTTTTAAAGCCCAGTGCAGGTTGGTTGACTTAACACACAACCTTTGAATTTCTTCGCAGGAGTGTGCAGATTTCATCACGATGTTTTCCTTCATCGTAAAAGCGTCGAATAAACGTAATATGAATTCGAAATTCGAAAACACATTGGTGTGGTGGGGATCGAACCCGCGTCTCCCGGACGGGAGGCAGCGGCCCTAGCCACTAGACACTAGACGCTCTTAGAGACGCTATTTAGAGCTATATTTTTTGCTAATCTTTGTTACATTACATCCCGCTGTTTATTACAGTACTAGACCAAGGAATAATAATTTTAAAACATTTTAAACACTTTAAACTTTACAGAGTGTCACAGACAGTTATTTCTGAACAAAATGGTGATAAGAAATAAATAAACCAAAGTAAGAACTACTATAGAATAGAATAGAATATGCTTAGTACATCATTGCTAGTATTTAGGTCATAAACTATTTAATTTACAAGCTTTTCTTTTAGCTCGATAAATTCACACCTCGTTAAGCAGTAAACACCCACTTGAACGAACGAAGCCTTGATTACAACCGGCGATAATTGGTACACGCGTGCTTAAATTGGTACGGTGTGCAGAAAGGCGATTTATACAAGATCACCGTAAAAAACCGAAAAACAACCCAATGGACTCTGGAGTCTGGTGTCAGAATAATTGAGCAATAATTTCTGACATGACTCATGTAACGACTGCCTGCGCCTACAGCCAGGTCCAAAACGGTTTAATGTGCTTTCCGAAGCACAAAACCATCTTTTTTTGATAAATGGTCACTATAAGCTTGCAACCAACCAAACTGGGAAAAGTTTCAAAATGAGACTTGTATTTGACAGATCCCTACCTTGAAAATATCATCATAACGAGATTACTGAAGCCAAATAAATTGAACGAGCGTGTCGCCTCGCAGCGAACCCTATTTTTTTGTTTCTCGGAAACTAAAGCCAAGTAGCCGTTTGACATCACCTGAAATGACAGCAAAAATGTAAGAATATAAATGCTTTTTAATAAATTTTATTTAAAATTAATTTATTGAACCATATTTGCCATACTACTAATAACTACAACATTCCCACTACAAGTATCTTATGATTCCTTATTGGGAAGACTCAACACCACAATTGTAAGAATCAATTTGGAAATAGGTAAATAACTTTTTTTTTTACATAGAGCGTCGGTGGTCTAGTGGCTAAGGCCGCTGCCTCCCGTCCGGGAGACGCGGGTTCGATCCCCACCACGTACCAATGTGTTTTCGATTTTTTATGTACGTTTATTTGACGCTCGTGAAGGAAAACATCGTGAACACTCCTGCGAAGAAATTCAAAGGTGGTGTGTGAAGTCAACCAACCCGTACTGGGCCAGCATGGTTGACTAAGGCCTATCGCCCTGATTCAGGGTAGGCTCGAGCCCCTCGGTGGGGACGTATATGAGCTGTTAAAAAATTATGAACACCATCTTGGGACGCTAAGAAATGACCCCCAAACACTTTAAACATTCTCACTTGCTCATTTAGCAAATGATTACTGACAGCAACGTCATAGAAACAATACAACGTTGCATGTCAACTTACAAATATGCAGGTTATGTACAACATACGTTGTCATCCGCTGTAGTAAGTTTATTCGCGTATAAACTGACAGCAATTTGCGTGCGTCGCAGTGCCCGTTAAAGTTAATTTTCAATATCCAAAAACGAACGATACGCTTAACAAGTAGTGGTGGGTACATAAGTGATACCTTCGATCGTAAACTAAGTTCATGAAAAAAATTACTAAAGGAAAAAGGTTTGGAGTAAGTTCGGCTTGGCTAGACGTTCAGCCATATCATCAACAGCTCATATACGTCCCCACCGAGGAGGGGCTCGAGCCTACCCTGAATCAGGGCGATAGGCCTTAGTCGACCATGCTTGCCCAGTACGGGTTGGTTGACTTCACACACAACCTTAGAATTAGGGCATAAAAAAAAACCCCCCCCCTCGTCCCTCGCCCCTCTTTTATCTTTTCCCTTTTTATGCCATAAAATATAATCTTTCTTGATTAGTAATAACATAAATAAATAAATAAATAACACCTATCTCTGCTTAGAAAAAAAATATACTAAAATAAAATATAATTTTATATACTAGACTATTATTTAAAAAACTGAATAAACAATGACGATTTATTTTTTGGTCAACGCAATGCAGCCCAACAGTCACTGCGACTTATAGATAAGATAAGATAAAGATAAAGATATTTTATTTGCGATAGATATGGTAGATACAAAGATGTTAGTATGATTAAAAATAAAGCACATATCTAGCCTAAGTTTAAAGCATGCAAATGTCCATTTACTTACAAACTAGTACAATTCTGGCATAATTCAATTTTATGGTCAGTAAATTCTTTTATGGAGTAAAAAGTGTGCTGCATTAGCCAAGATCTTACAATATATATATATATATATATAGTCTCGAATTAGGTATTTTTTTATTTATTATGGTAAAAATATATACCATGCTATTGAAAAAAAATATCCATGCTCTCGAAGAAAGTTTCTATTATTTCCATTTCCTGTATTATATCACAATTTAGAAATTTTGCACTCGTCTTTCCAAAACGGTACACAAAATAAGGCGGAGTGCATAAACGCTGGAAGCTTTCTCGCCGGCTGTCATATCGGCGTAAACTTGATTTAGTCTCGGTATAACGTTCACGCTGAATACATCATGTAAATCTTGTGCAAATTATCGAGATTGTGACGAGTCGGCGTCGTATAAGGACGTAACTCGAAAACTGTCTCTTTTTAAAAAGAGAAGAGTTGTATCGGTTTGCCTTTTTTCCTGTCTCTCTGTCTGTCTGCCTGTCACACAGTTCCCTGAAAGTTATTTTAATCAGGAACAATATTGAAAATCTGTCCGATTATTTTTGTATCGTTTTTAGGATCATCAACAGCTCAAATACGTGTCCACGTTTTTAGTATGCTTGGATCAAATCTCGCAACTTATTAAACCAGTTCTTCCCAACTGCTTGAACTGAAGTAACATCTGCCAATCATGTTCTGGTGGCTGCTTCAGCAACCAGGATCGTATGAGAAAACTCCTCAACGGTTTACGTTCCGGGTTACGTATGGTCTTGGAATTCTAAATACACGATTGAAAGCAACATAGTTAGTATCACACATATCTAGAAGGGTTATTACCACAATTTTGGTTTAAAATTAGCTTTTTGATGAGCTTACCGATATTTCGACTATATTTTGTGGTAATAACCCGGTAGATATGTGTGTTATTAATATTAACAACTGCGAAAACCTAGAAGTGTTTATAGCTCTTTTATTTCTTACCCAGACTTTGGTTTCGCGTCTTCAAGGTTTCGCGTTGCGGGCAAAGTATTTTATGCTTCTAGAATAAAATATTCATCTTCTAACTGTTCCTATTATAAGGACAGATAATTCATCTGTCATTCTCACAATTCGCGGGTTTGTTACCACGGTAATATTTAATATTGTTATCTCGATATTTCGGAACGGTTACACGCTCCATGGTCACGTCACGAGTAGACTGTGAGAATGTTAGTGTAGTGACCAACCACGAAAATCTTAAAACATATAATTTATCTGTCTTCGAATAATCTTTAAAACTAACATAACTTTAGGTATAGGCTTGTAAATAAAGAAATTAATAAAAATCATACAAAATATGTAGAAACGTAACCAAACAATTTACGAACGTTATAAATTAAACGGATTATTTTTCAATATAACGCGTTGTTAACCATATTTAGCATAATACGAAATAAAATCATAAAACCTATTAACTTATTATTTAAATCTGACAGTATGTTTTTATAATCTCTTCACGCTATGGATAATCAGTTACTAATTCTGCTTTCACTAATATAAATCGTTTGAAATAATAAAATATGAATAAGTTATTGAAGAAAGAAGATAATATGTTTGATACTCACTCATCAACGGCCCGTTACAGTCCACTGCTGGACTATGAGTTTTGCCATAATCTCCACGCTTGGCAGGCGAGTTGGAGATCGCAGAATAAAAGGTTACTGTATCAGAGAGCGCTGCTGCCCGTTCCTGCTTCAATGTGTAGTCCCTAAGTCGCCTCTTACGATACCCACGGTAAGAGTAGGGGTTAGTGACAAATGTATTCTACTCTGCCGTCACCACACGGCAAACTCACTTTGTATTTTTTCGAATTTCAAAGTGTTTTTTTTTTTTATTTTACCTACCATCTTCCTTTTTGTGAAAAATTCACGGTAGTAGTACGTGGTAAAGTTAAAAGGAAAATTATCAACATCAAGTAGGCTTTACAGGTTAACGAGTAAGCGACCAACTTATAAAATGTACCTACATGTATAAAAAAAAATAATTAAAACTGTTTACAAATAAGTGACCAAATAAGTCCTAATGGTACCCAAGTACATTACATTTACATTGTAAAGTATACAATTGGTCCCTAGGACGGTACTTCCTCTTGTCGATGATTACAGCTGCGTTTGCGCCGACGCGGTGGTGGAAACCTGCTAGATCCAGAACGGGCCAGTGCTAATAATCGCAACAATGTTAAGGTGACGGCTGAATGTAGAGCTAGGAAGCGAACAGAAACGATAATAAAACCATAGAGTTTACTTCTGGTCGAATTTTCAGCAGTTTATACCAAACGGTTTGGTGCGTCGTTTTTGACGCACCGCCCAGGAGGAAAACGCTCTTTCGGAGTCTGTGTTTTCAGAATTGTATAACTGTTGCCCAAAATATAAAATAATATATTTTTTAATCCTTAATTAATATGAAGCTTCAGGGTCAAAGGTGAACCCATATAAATATTATTAAAAATAATAAAGGTGGTGATCTCCAACCCGCCTACCAAGCGTGGAGATTATGGCAAAACCCTCTATTTAAGTGGAGGAGGCTCATAGTCCAGCAGTGGAGTGTAACGGGCCGTTGATGAATAAAGGTTAATTATTTCCTAAGTGCCACTGGGCTGCAGCTTACTGAATTAGCTTGGTCATCACAGGCGTAATTCACACACAAACATTAAATTTCTTCGTACAACCCGAGTTTTCACTTCACACAAAATTTTGTCAGAAAAAATAATACAATTACAGCTTAAAAAACGAACGAGACTCGCATCAGAACAAACATGGTATCGGTATTGAGTTCACAAGAAATTTAATTGTGGTACCGGTTGATTTACAAGGGTTGTGTAGGTAAAAAGTTTAAAGCAAAGATCAAGGATCCCAATTACAACCAAATAGGTATAAAGTGTTATCTGCCTTGAGGTCTTGTCTACATCATACCTATAGACCTGTTCACGGATTTATCAATTTCAAATTTGATGCTTCAGAAGAAATTGGATATTAAAGACTTATAAATGTCACCGTAAGATTATGAACGCCGTTAGTTTATAATCTTACTCGCGATAATATAAACTTACGGAAAATTGTGAACTGAAACCAACCATTTACAATTTAACGTATTATCCCTCGTTAGTTTATAATCTTACGATGTCAAACCGTCAAATTGTAAACAAAGGTGCAGTGCAGAGTTCATAATCTGTCGGATTTTATCACCCGTAAAATTGTGAACCGTGGTCCTGATTGGTCGGTTTTGGCAGTAGCTACCTACAGAATGACAACCAAGAACAGCCGCGCTGGACACATCAAACGTTTAACCAATCAGCGTGCAAGGTGCGTCGCGTCACATGCCAATTTTTAATCAGTTCACAATTTGACGGTTTGACATCATAAGATTATAAACTAACGAGAAATAATACGTAAAATTGTAAATGGTTGGTTCAATTCACAATTTTCCGTAAGTTTATAATATCGCGAGTAAGATTATAAACTAACGGCGTTCACAATCATGGCCGTATATGTACGGAACCGGCAAGTAATGGTCATAACGTGGCTTTACACTGTCTTTTGTTTTTCCTTCATCCGTTCCACATCTTCCTAACTCTTCTTACTAAGGTGATACTACGCGGAAGCTGCTAGTTTGCAGCTCTGATAGCCATGTGATCAGACCAACTGAGTCGATCAGCAACTAGTCAGGTTGTGCCGTCAACCTTGACCCTTTTGTGAACCTGTTGTCTAGTCTAGTTTGGTCGTTGAATTGAGCTGCAGTTTAATTTAAATTAATGAGCGTCGGTGGTCTAGTGGCTAGGTCCACTGCCTCCCGTCCGGGAGACGCGAGTTCGATCCCCACCACGTACCAACGTGTTTTTGAATTTCGAATTCATATGTACGTTTATTCGACGCTCTTACGTTGAAGTAAAACATCGTGATGAAACCTCCTGCAAAGAAATTCAAAGGTTGTGTGTGAAGTCGACCCACCCGCACTGGGCCAGCGTGGTCGACCAAGGCCCGAAGTAGGCTCGAGCCCCTCGGTGGGGAAGTATATGAGCTGTTCATCATTATGAAAAGTTTTTAAATAAAAGTTGATCAGTTTCATTGAGAGGTTTTGTGTTATTATGACACGTATAGGTATATTGGATATTGTATATTGGAATTAAAAGTACCTTCGTTAATCTTATGGATACTTACATTATGCAAAAAAATGTAATGACGGATCTAAGTGATGTAATAACATCCTATGGAAATAAATTATTTTTACTTTGACTTTGACTTTTGACTTTGACTTTGCAAAGATAACCAAGCTAAGTTATTTTTTGGACTTTGTTACATCAGCCAAGCTACACCCATACCATAATAAGTAAACCAGTAAAATCAGCCATAACCACTTTACATGACAATGTCATGGCATGAAAGTCATCAATCATCATTAGGGGTAATCTCAATTGTGGAAATTGTGTAGCAGTGTTAGATCATGACTGTCATCATCAGATCCTGTCAAAGTGAACTGCTTGGAGCCAGCTCGGCGTGGCATATACCACACCATCTATATTTCGTACAGAATTAAGGTGGACGCACTTCTGACCGATTTTATTAGGGTCGAGACTGTCGGATCCCGCCACGCCATGACATGCCATTCTAAGTCACCGTTGTGTCCTGCGTTGTCGACATTGATATTTTTGATGTACTAGGTAAAAAGGCGTAGATAAGTCATACGCGCTCAAAAAGCGGCACTCCAATAGTTGACTAATTAGTCAACCTGAACTTAGTCACGCGTCGCTTTGTCTCTTTTTCGCACTTATGCTTAGACTTGCCGTCCTTGTAAGTTTAAAACCGTTTGCCTTGTAAGTGACCTATCTACGCCTTTTTACTTATAATATCATTGGTTGTCGATAAAATAGACACATGTTATGATGCAAAAATTCTATAAAACGTACAATGTATCAGCTATTTGACAGCACAAACTCTACTTAGTTTGGGATCAGACAGTCGTGTATGTATTACATGTTCAACTCATTCATTATAATAATCATCTATTACATGTTGTTTTATAATATTTTTTTACTTTTATTGATTATACTGTTGAGGTTTTTTGCAGTAGTTTTATTGATTCAGAAATTATAAAATTGTACACATTGTTTGATGTTCTCTACAATAACACTAAAAATGTAAAAAAAAAAATATCATTCGCATAAAAATAATCAGGTACAAAGAAATAAAATACGGTTTGGAAAAAATTTACGTACAAGTAAGCGATTACCTTTAGGAAGACCAATAAGAGCGGAAACTGTCAGTCAAGTTCCTGTCAAACACATGATCTTCCTAATTCTGGTGTCATAGCCTCCGCGCACCGGTGCGCAGGAGTGGTGGAATTTGGGTCGGTCGGGACACAGCTGGATTGCTGTGAGTGCGTCCTTCAAATATTGGAAATGATGCATTGCGTAATGGATGATCTTCTATACGTATAATATGCTGATAAAATAATTACTAAAATGGAAATCAAAATTACTAAACTTGACTTTAGTTGTAATTTTTGTTAGATTTATAATTTTTACTACAACAAGATGCTGAGTCAGCTCCATTTCTCGAACAATGCAAATCACGATGTGCTTCTTATTTTAGTTATTTTATAAGTTAAATAATTGTATTAGTATTTTGTATTGTGTGCTGCACATTCCATTCTATTCTACATTGGGGTGGGGCTTAATTCCGAAACTACTGATCATAAAATAATAATAAATTACAAGTATAGATTCTATGATTCAATAGGCCGTGTGGTGACGGCAGAGTAAAATACATTAGTCACCAACCCCTACTCTTCCTGTGGGTGTCGTAAGAGGCGACTTAGGGACTACACATTGAACAGGGAACGGGCAGCAGCGCTCTCTGATACAGTAACCTTTTAATCTGCTATCTCCAACCCGCCTGCCAAGCATGGAGATTATGGCAAAACCCTCCACTTAAGTGGAGGAGGCTCATAGTCCAGCAGTGGACTGTAACGGGCTGTTGATGATAGATTCAATATGTACTTAAACCATAAATACGAATAAATCTTTCTCTTATCATTTGGGGTGTCGTTGACCGACCCCACTGATTATTAATGAGCATTTTTGGCGATTTTCACTCCTCCATAAAAACTGCTGCGGCAGATTGCGACCTCTAAGTCTCAGCTTTATGAGATCATGAGAGCGTGTTCTTTCTAAATATCATGAAGAAAAGCACTAAAAATTTGCGGATAGTCTCTCGGATGGCACAATTTGTTTGTAATCATTAGTATTTCCATTATGTCTTTGATTTATTTATGTATGTATGTATGTATTATGTATGTATATTGTATGTATGAATATGTGTAGCATTTATTGTACTTTTAACTTATATGTTTTATTGTATTATTTAATTTTTACTTTTCTGTTTTTTGCTCATGCACTACCACAGTTTTCTTTCTCAATGTCCTCTTCCCAAAGGTTGTCTGGAAGAGATGCTACAAGCGATAAGGCCACGTTTGCGCAATCAATTTATTAACCGACTTCAAAAAAAGGAGGTTCTCAATTGGGTTGTATTTTTTTTGTTTGTTTTTTTTATGTATGTTATTAGATATCTCCGTCAATTGTACACCGATATTAACTATTCTTTTTTCATTCGATAGGATTTACTTTCAAGTTGGTCCCATATTAATTTCGCCAAGATCTGATGGTGGAACATGAGGTAATAATAAAAATTGGAAATTCCTCAACTGAATGTAACATTCGCTCGTTATTCGTCTATTCTTTTAGTCATATCTCAGTCAGTTTTTTACCGATTTTAATGATTCTTTTTTCATTCGATAAAATGTGTTTTAGGAATAAACCCTTATAAGTTTTGTCAAAATCTGATGATGGAATAAGAGATAAAAGCGGAAACTCCTCAACCAGTGATAGCAACATGCATCGCGCGCGATACCGTTTGCGGTGGAATGTTGCTAGGCAACGAAATAAATTTGTCTTGTCAGTTTGCTGAAAATCTACGTTTCCCTTGTTCCATTTATTCGATTTTATCACATTATTAGCGACCGTGCTAATAATGTGATAAAATGCAATCTTCGGATATTGTATTGGAAATCACAAATAATTTAGCTTCTATGGCCGAGTGGTCGAGTGTTTTAATCTATTTACGGAGGTTTCCGGTTCGAATCCCGGTGAAGACACTCTTAAACGAAAATGTCCTTGTGAGACTTTCTCCAGTTTAGTTGGGACATTGCTGCCTGAATCACCTGTTTGTCTGAAAAGAAAGATTATTCCGTGCTTCGGAAGGCACGTTAAGCCGTGTGTCTCGGCTCTAATATCTACAGAAGGCGTCGTTACTCGAGCTAAGTCAGTGGGTTTTGACAAGGGCCCAGTACTATATTAATTGTGTGACCAGGGTGTGTGAGGTTGGTTGTCGACCTTACAATCCACAATATGAAGAAAAAGAAGAAGCCAGCCTACGTTCACTATCTGTAATCAACTAACGAAAGACTTTCAAGATACCATCTCAAACCTGAAACTCCTTACGAATAGCCCAAGTATCGGGGTAAACTGTAAGCTTATAAGAGGGAAGAATAGTACGTGCTCGTCCATACAAAAAGAGAAAACGTTTTTCAACTTCTATATATATTTTCCAATCTCCATGATTTTTTAGTATGTTATTGACACAATGAATGACTAGGTTTATAGTTTTTTTCTTTTTTCAAAATTCGCAATAAATTCAAACTTATACCAGGTGTTACAAAACTACAAATAAAGCCGAAAGGGTGTGAATCTGCTCGTAAAACTGAACAACTTTCCCCAAAGAAAATAGGTCAAAAAACGGCTTCGGTCAAAAAATCGCATTCCCATACAAAATGTAGATGGTCTCCATACAAAATTTACTGGTCTTTTTGTAACACCGTGTATAGGCACCTCAAGTAACGTAATTTTTTTGATTAAAACTGTGTCAAAGTGATTTGTTGAAACTTAGTAATTGAAAACCGTTTTCTCCCGAAGTGGGAATTTCATCAAGAAAAGTATCTATTGTCGGCGAGCTGCAACGCTCTCGCTCTCTCTCTCCTGGGGGCATGAGCGCACGAGCGATAGCAAATGTTTTCCTAAATACCTATTTCGTTAGGATCGCGAAGCTATTCTTTCCTCTTAGCATTGTCAGTTTAGTGGCCAGCTGGACTACTAAATGACCTCTTACTTCGTAGCTTCTTACCCAGTTTAACTTATGTTATTTTCGAAACTATTAGGTATATAAACAACTAAACGCGGTTGCAAAGCACGAAAGACGCAGTCTAAACTAAGCAAATACCAAAAATATAATATCTTTGTACTGAAACTGTTAAATAACAAAACCTAGCTTTGGATAATGAAGAAAAATGATAGAAAATGTGTCGCGGATAGGATTAATTACTTACATAAAATATATTGAATAAAACACTGAAAATCATAAAATAAAAATAATTTTTACAAAAAAATAGAAACCTCCTTCAAATTGCCTTATATGGTTATCTCCACTAAAATGTAACAAATAAAATAACATTTCAGATGGAACATGAAAAAAAAATATTGCCAATATCCTCAATTAAGTAGATAAGTAGTGCACTGAGAAAAATAATATTGTCGTAATTAAAAGCAACATTTCTAAAAGGCGATGATATAAAATTTTATCAATACCTGTGTTTTTATTAAAAATTACAAAATAATTTAATTTCAAGTACATTTTATTAATTTCGTAATGTAATACCTACAAAAGGGTTTTATTAAATTTCGGGATTATTATTCTGTACTTGGGATTGCAGAATTTTATATGTATTATAAAACTTTCCTTGAATTTGTATGTAGTGTCCTAATATCAAGAGGTAAAGTTTAGTAAAGATTACAAATAAGTTTTACTTAATTGAGGAAATACTATGGACTATAATAAGGCATTTCTTATTTCTTCGTGAACTTGTTATTACAATGAGTTTTGTTTTTCCACACAAGAGTAAATTATTATTTCTCATTACAGTTACGGCTATTAGTGTTTACAATAACTTTTCTATAAATTAGTAACAAGACATGTGCCTACTTTGATGTTGGCGGCTGCCGCTGCTTGCACTCATTTGCGTTTTTGGTCAGTGAGTGAGCGTGACGTGCGACGTGAGTGCGGTGTGATCGAAAAATATAAATTGGTGCAGTGCAAAATAAAAACAATTTTGATGTGATGGATTACTTAATCTGTGATATTTTTGTTGAATCGTGTTATTTGTTAACTATTTTCAGCTATGTATTACTTACGTCTAATGAACAAAAATTATGTTCTTTGTCTAAGAATAATTAACTAGAAATAAAATTAAAGAAAAAAACCTTTTTTAAAAACAAGCTTTTATTATTTGTTAAGAAAATGAACTAAAAAGTTAAAAATAAATTAACTCTAATTAGAAGTATAACACTTTATAAGTTAATTGTAACCTTTAACGATAATTAAGCTTCTTCATCTACGACAAAATAATTCCATATCGTAATCATATATTTTTAACACCAAAACTTTACACCTTAATTATTAAATCTTCCCGTTTTTATTACAGTCCCAATTTTATAAATAAAAAAGCGTGTTACATTGTGATAGCTTAATTATGCCATCCAAATGTAACACGCTTTTATTATTTATAAAATTGAGACTATAATAAAAACTGGAAGATTTAATAATTAAGGTGTAAAGTTTTGGTGTTAAAAATATATGATTACGATATGGAATTATTTTGTCGTAGATGAAGAAGCTTAATTATCGTTAAAGGTTACAATTAACTTATAAAGTGTTATACTTCTAATTAGAGTTAATTTATTTTTAACTTTTTAGTTCATTTTCTTAACAAATAATAAAAGCTTGTTTTTAAAAAAGGTTTTTTTCTTTAATTTTATTTTTAACTTTTTAGTATGTTTAATTCGAGATTTACTACGACGTAGTTAGTAGCGCGTAGCAGCGTTTTTCCGTTATGTAGTCCGTAGTACGTTCACATAATAATGTGCTGCTTTAAGCACTTAAAGTTATGTATTTTATTTATATTTAAATATTTCATTTTTTTTGTTTGTAGTAGGGTAAAATAATGTTTAAATTAGTTATGTAATCACTAGTTAGTTATTTGTAACATTTCTCATTCTATCCATTTCTTTTAATGCATCAACATTACAAGGTTTCTTCGAAGTCAACTTGGAGCAGTCAAGTTCTTCGATTCGAAGTCCTGCTAAAGACTTAACTCTGCTTAAAGCCACATAAGCTTGACCAGCAGCAAATAATTTAGAGCCTAGATAAATAACAGCATGATCTACAGTAGTTCCCTGCATTTTGTGCACAGTTGAAGCCCAAGACAAGACAATCGGAAGCATTCTTCTTTCAGCTGTGCCGTAATTAAATTTAGCAGGAAATTGAATTGATTTAGGCTGTATTATGTGAATGCCATCCTTGCCGAGGTCCATTGTAGAGGGATAAGGGCTTCAGTACAACAGGGTTCGCCCTGGTACCCTGAGGCGCAACGTTAGCGATATGAAATGTTTATACACCCTCATACCATTCAGCCCTCGGCACGTGCTCACCTTGGCATTAAGTCATCCATCTAATCAATCAGACATAATATAATCCACATTCATAACAAACGGAACGAACTTTTTCCCAAATCTGTTGGAGTTGCGTATTCACGCCAACTAAGATGCTCGTCAAAACGAATCAAATGAGCGCAAACTCGATCGGGTTGCGTCGTTTAATTACGGAGTTCCTATGAACACCTTCCAGCTCCATCATCAGACCCTGGTTACCATATAGTATCAAAGTACTCGACAAGACGAATCAAATGGGCCTAAACTCGATGGAGTTGCGTCGTTCCGGAGTTCCTATGGCCACCTTCCAGCTCCATCATCAGACCCTGGTTACCATGTAGTATCAAAGTACTCGTCAAGACGAATCAAATGGGCCCCAACTCGGTGGGGTTGCGTCGTTTAATTACGGAGTTCCTATGGCCACCTTCTAGCTCCATCATCAGACTCTGGTTACCATTTAGTATCAAAGTATTCGTCAAGACCAATCCAACAAGCCCAAACACGACTATGTTATGTTGTGTATTTGTGGAGTTCCTGTGACCACCTTCCGGCTCCATCATGTGACCCTGGACATCACGTATGACTAAAGATCTTGTTAAGACAAAACCAACAAGCCCAAACACGACTAGGTTGTGTTGTGTATTTAAGGAGTTCCTGTGGCCACCTTCCGGCTCCATCATGAGACCCTGGATATCACGTATGGCTAAAGATCTTGTTAAGACAAATCTAACGAGCCCAAACACGACTAGGTTGTGTTCTGTATTAGAGGAGTTCCTATGGCCACCTTCCGTCTCCATCATCAGACCAGCTCCAAGGTACCATAATATTGCATTGTCATCCGATTTATACATGAATGCAAAATTTCAGCTCAATTGGAAACTGGGAAGTGGACCAAATTTAACTTGCAAGATTTGATTACAGACAACGGGACAGGTGAAACTAAATAAAAGCTTGTAAAAATAAAGCTACTTTAGAAAAAAGTATTCCATATTTTATTTATAATAATTTGCACCTATCCATAAATTAAGATTTCGAACAATTTCCTTTGTACATGCCTAATTAATTGTAAAAAAATACAAAATAAATAAAATACAAAATAACCATCATTTTTATAGGCCTTATTAAAATTGTGACTTGAAATTACAAATGAATTAAGCTGTGATATAATTTCTAGTGTTCTGTTTAATAATAATTAGTACATTATTATACCGCTAAATTTTTCATACCCGATATTCTTTTGAAGGAGAATCTACTCATGAATATAAACAAACTCTGAAATTGCGAAAGAGCAATCAGCAATTTCATACAAAAGTTCAATACATACATATAAGACCAAAAATTATGAAACAGCTGATATTTTTTTCGCAATTTCAGAGTTAGTCCCATAGTAAAGGTCGTTCATATTCATGAGTATATTCACCTCTAAAAGTTTATCGGGTATTAACAATTTTGCTGTATAATAAGTAAGTAATGTACTAATTACTATTAAACAGAACACTAGAAATCATATCACAGCTTACTTGCATTTAATTAATAGATATGACGTAATGTCAAGTCACAATTTTAATAGGGCCTATGAAAAATACTGGATATTACAATACGAATTTATTATTTACACACCTAAAACTGTCAATCCTAGTCACACGATTCGTAAAACCAAAAAATAAAACACTAGATACAACAGCAGTTTCATAATTTCATAATTTTAACGACTCGTTTTTGTAATTCCTATTAAAAGTAAGCATGTTACATTATTTGGATTCAAATAAATTTTACTCATTGTTAGTGAACTAAAATTGTTATTCAAATTGAACTTAGTCTTTTGCCGTTAGTAAATGCAATAAGTAAAACTCGTTTATAACCGTTACAGTAATTTAATTGTCCTGGGAATCACTAAAATTTTAATAATTATTAATATTATTTCCTTGTCGCTAATGAAGTTTTTTCTCCGTGATGTATTAAGTAAATACTTATTTAGAATTTTGTACTTCCTTTTGGAGTCGTTGCCAGCCAAAAAATCGTCGATTAGTCGTGGGCAACTGTTTAAAGTCGTCATCGTCGTTAAGTCAGTACATACTTCTATATGACTATCAATAAAATTCTTTGATAGTCTATGATATAAATGTTTTGTTGTGCTGCGCGGGATGCAATGCCGCACCCGACCAAACGCAGGGATAACGACAGGAGCGACTACCAAGAAAGCCCGGGTAGGTTTCATTCGATAAATAATTAATACTCGTAGTTTCGTCATCTTCAATTATTGGCTAGCACCGACTCCAAAAGGAAGTACAAAATTCTAAATATTTACTTAATACACTACTTATCTACTTAATTGAGGATATTGGCAATATTTTTTTTCATGTTCCATTTGAAATGTTATTTTATTTGTTACATTTTAGTGGAGATAACCATAGAAGGCAATTTGAAGGAGGTTTCTATTTTTTTGTTAAAATTATTTTTATATATTTGCTATTTATTGTTTTTATGTTCCTTTTGTGTGCAATAAGTGTTTTACTTACTTTTTACTTACGGGCGGATAGTCTATGAGCCTTGTTGAGCCGCCAAAGGAATATTAATAAAATGTAAAGATGAGTACTCAAAAACAGAAAATAAGATTCGGGTTCATACTATCATCAAATAATTTATCTAAATGTTGTTGCCGTAGTGGGACAACTTTAGATCAGATATCAGATTGACTACGTTATTATCACCTTGTTTACCAATTAATCCTTCTCTAGCTGTCGGTGTAGCACTATATTTTATAGTAATATCATTATCACAGAATTTGGAAAGTAAACTAAACCAAGTTCTCTGTCAAACAAAACTAAAATACAATAAATAAAACTCTGCGACATACAGAATAAAACAGTTGCTGCTAAAATATAGACGTAATATCTGGCACAAAAAATGTTACAGTTAACAACAATATCGGTTTTTACATAAATAATTTAAGAAAGCTGGTCACACTTAAGACAAAATTCTTATCTGTTCTGATTTAGAAATCAGTTGCAAAATATAAACGAATAAAAAATATTGACTGTAGAATTTTTTTAATGAAGTTTATTTATCTCTTCGCATGTTATTTCTGTTTCTTAAACTTAGCTCACACTCCCGTGCACATACGTAGATAGCAGATAGTGATCTGTTTAACGACTGTCCTTCGAAGGCCGCCTGCAAATCAACCTATCGACATAGTTCCAGTTTAGCTGTATAAGAGTTCTTTATAGCTCTGTATAGCCACTACTAGGCTACACCTTTGATTTATACCGCCAGAATGCAAATGCTCCTCAAACAAGTCAGTATTGGTTGATTTAAAATTGGAACAGATCCTGTTATTCGAAATGAAAAAGATAAATTTCAAGTGATTTTTCGTACAGTTGAGAAATCGATTTATCATCCCTATGAGATTTCAATCCAATTTGTAATAATTAAGGATATGTTAATTTATTGAATTGAATAGGGTAATTAATCATGGTAATCTGATAAATAGGTATCTAAGATTAGTATTTTCAACTTCTTTCGATTGGTCAACTTCACGCAATATACATTTTTAAAGTTTCTCATAAGACGAGGTTTTCTTCGCAGTAAGAGCTAAATGAAAAATGGCGCAATAAAGAAGAGGCCTATACTCAGCAGTGGGTGGATGTGGGCTAGATAGATAGATAGAGATAGAAGAACTCAATAACGTACGAGCTTGAAATCGAAATTGAAAAACATTGGAAGTGGTAGTGGAATAGGAGGTTACAGCTTTAACCGCTATACCACCGATGCACTATGCAACATAAAATATTTTAAAATACTTTAAAAATAAAACTACGATTTCAAACGAAATATTCACACATTATTTCAAAATGCAATTATATCTCTACTAATAGCTAAGATTATAATCTAGTGATAAAGCAATTCGCTGGTTAATAAATGCACCAGTCATCGTAAACGCTGGCGCCTATTGGCCGGACGTACTATTCAACCTATTCTAGACAATAGGCTATTACAAGGCAGCTTTAGCATACATTGCCACCTATATACAGCTAACAGCTGCCTTACAACCAGAATTTTGGTAGGCAGAAAATAATCCTTACTAATATTATAAACGCGAAAGTTTATATGTATGGATGTTTGTCACTCTTTCACACAAAAACTACTGAACGGATTGGAATGAAATTTCAAATACAGATAGTTTGTGCCCTGGATTACCACATAGGATACTTTTTACGGGAAAATCTTACACAACGCGAGCGTAGCCGTAGGCCGACCACTAGTTCAATATATTAATTATATAATATAATTAAGTTCTTACAGTAACAAAAAATCTTTACTGTATTAACAACCAACTGTACTACTATATAAAGGAAAACACTTCATGCACTACATAAACTATTCTATAGGTACACAGAAATGCACCGTGATAGAGAGGGCACAGTAGGAAATCACACAGAAACACATTTTTTGAGTAACTTACATAATAAGAGAAAAATATATTTAAGGTTGTCAAAGATACGCGAGGTTTATTGGTGACTATTGGCGAGGCTATCAAAAGCTTTGTTTCATAAGCTTTCTTTGATAGCCAGGCTTGATAAGTTCACTCTGCTTTGACACTTCGAATTTTACTGTCAAAATCTGCCAATATTTCCTGCCATTGATTTTGATCTTGAGGACACTATTAAATCAATTATTTTTAGATTTCTCTCAATGGCGGCCCGTAAACATCTATGTCATTACATCATACATTTAAGGTCTTATTGGCCCGTAAGCATCTATGACATGACATCATACACTTCAGGTCTTGTATCAGTGCAAGCAACGTCGTCATGTCATGTCGTAGTCGTAGGGGGGTGGAAGGGGAGCTATCTATCTAGCCCACATCCACCCACTGCTGAGTATAGGCCTCTTCTTTAATGTGCCATTTTTCACGGTCCTGTGCAGTTCTCATCTAGTACTTCCCTTCCACTGTCACTATATCATCTGACCATCGGGCTGGTGGTCTGCCTACCGAGCGTTGTCCAAGTCTGGGCCGCCACTGTCACTGCTTTGGTCCACCTTCCGTCGTCCCGCCGCGCTATGTGCCCCGCCCACGCCCACTTAAGTTTAGTGATTCGTTTAACTACGTCCTCTACCTTGGTGCGGTTTCGGATTTCAGTGTTCCGTACACGATCTTGAAGTTTTATGCCGAGCATGGCACGCTCCATGGCTCTCTGTGCGACTTTTATTTTGTGCATAGTCTCCTTAGTGAGTGTCCATGTCTCGGCACCTGGAAGGGAAAGAAAATACGCAAAAAAGATGAAGATATTTTTAAGATTATAATCTTGGATTATAAATTAGAGATCATTATTGTTACAGATTACGTCTGTTAACAAAATAATTAAAACAAAGCGAAAAATGGCAAAAAATGTCGATCTTGGACAGGACTCGAACCTGCATCTCCTTGGCTATCCGGGTCAGAAAGAGGCGCAATTTTTTTCATTTTTCGCTTTATTATTATGATAAATTATAGGTTCTAAATATGGGATAAAGATAGGCATTCTGTAAAATTCCTCTACATTTTCAGATAGTTAACTTTGATTTGTAGCCTGCCTTGCCAGTTACCTGCTATCCTAAATCATTAATGTAAAGTGGAGATATTTCTCCCTGAAACTAGTTCGTCCATCGACCATGGTCGTAGTGTTGTGTTTTACTCAGAGGAATGACAGCTCGCTTTGCTTCCGTATTTTAGACCTAAGTTGGCGTGCGGTAATGTACGTCGAAAGCGGCTCGTTTGAAGGTTGCGCCAGCGTCGATCATGTTTAATAGCGCAATCTAATAGTGCGGGTTAACCACGCGTAAACTAACAAGTCTAACGCGCGAACACTAACACAATTTAAGACTCCGGTAACCTAGCGTTTTACCTTTTTTTTTATTCAGCTTTTTAAAGCTGAATTTAGTAAGAGTTTGCAGAGAATTAACTATGAAAACATTAGTTAAGTAAAAGTGAAAAGTGACAGTATCCGCAAATAGAGAAGGCGGAGAACATAAACTGTAAAGGGAATGTCCAGAACGGGCCCTAGAAAAATTGAATCAGAAAAATGGCGCCCTCCGAATAAAGGGGTAAGCGAGTTCAATGGAATGCAATGAGAAAAAACTTCACGTAGCAGTGGACTGATACAAAATTTACAATGATTAAAAATATTTTAGTGATAAAAATAAAGAGAACATTTTGTCCTTTGACTTTAACTGTCACTTATAACAACAACTCCGCACTAACATCATAATATTTTCAATACACCTTGCTCGAAAATTGAACTTACGAAGGCAGTAAACTGTGCGGTAAATGCGTTTTACCGCACTAGTGCGATTTTATTACAATTTTTTTTTAATTCCTACTGTCTTCAGAATTTATTATTCAGCCAGGATAATAATGACAATAAAAATATTTAAATCGATTCATAAAAAGAGAAAAGTATTTTATATTTTTTTATTTCAACAAATTGTATCAAAAATATTATCAGCCAGTAATATTTTAATTATAAAAATAAAATTATCTCGATTTAACTAGTAATATTCTTAGAGGCAGAATGTCCTCCAGAGCCTTTTCTCCGTAATTATGCTTATAAAAAAGAAACATACCATCGTTTTGTAGTTGGCGCCAAGTTTGTAAAATTTTCATTTAATTGTTTTACATTGAATGTTGTTTTATGAGTGTTTTAGTGTTGATATTTAATGATAAATGTGAATAGTAAGGATACTCAAACTGGGCGCGATATAATAAAGGTTAGTTTTTATAACTTCTACATGTTCCAATTTACGTGTAATATCATAGCTTTTGTAGGGTACTATGTATGAATTCAATTCATTTATTTACTATTAGTTTTGTCACAAGTGTTTTGAAAAACGTCGTACAACACACGGATCTTAGTAATATGCCACCTACGATCCTTGTATCGTAATGTACTATAATCTAATCCCGACAAAATTTCAAAAATATATAATGTAGACTGGCGATAAATCCATAATCGCATACAAATCTAGTCATGTAATACAGCGCCGTCTACTCGATAAAATTATGATTAAAACTGCATTTATCGGTGTTTAGTCTTCAAATGAGTGGAATTATGAATAATTAAATATAGTCGAAGCACTTCAAAGTTTAAAGTCCATTCTGTCACCACATCGGCGGCGCCTCCGTTTTGTTAAAATGCACAATTGCGTCATCATACTACGATTTTATGTGTCTCGAATTTGCATGTTCATATTCCTTATGTAGCTTAATTTAGGATGTCTTTATATATATATACATATAGCAAACCCCTCTTTAGGAAATTAAAACTATTAACCTTGCCTTCTTTATACATTTACGAGGCCTGCAATTTTGTCAAATCAAATTCAGTTCTTTTTGAGAGAAATGACGCTGACCCTAGGTATGACAGAAGGCACCCTAGTAAACTTATAATTCCTTCGGCACATACTAAATTGTTCAGCAACAACTGTCATGCCATGTGTGTGAGAATATTCAATAAACTGCCAGAAAAAATGAGAGTGTTACCAATCAGATTGTTTAAAACAAAGTTGCACAATTGGCTTATTGAACAAGCATTCTACTCTGTCAAGGAGTTTATTGACATGAATGACATAATAATTGAATAATATTAATAGATACTCTGACATTGAATTAATTTGATTGTAATTAATTAATTGTGATGCATTATTATTATTATTGTTTAAATTCATGATTCAATTCAATTTTATTGTTCATTAAGTTATGTTTAATATTAAGTGTTTGTGATATGACATATACTGTAGAATTTTATTGTAAGTAGACTTTTATAATCATGCATGTATTATTTAGGTATGTTTAACATTCGTATGCCTCAGTCAGGCGAAATATGTGATATTTATGCTCTTTATGTACAACCTTTCATGTTACCATATTTCAAACGAATAAAGAAATTACTATTACTATTACTACTATTAAACCTTTCGCCCTCTCTACAAAACTCCTCACTCAAGCAATATTTCAGACTACGACTACGAGATATCTTATGTGTCGCTTATGAAATTATAACGGGTGGCCAAATAACAGGTATTATACACTTAAGTTTTGTAATTTTATTCTATGAAATATAAAATATATCAAGTATTCCTTGTTAAATATAATATTTAGGGCCGGCAGTTAAACATGAAAAATAATGTCAGACAAATGTCCACCTCTAGCAGCATCACAGATGTGAACCCTTTTCATCGCGTTTTTCATCACATTTTCACACATTTCCTGCGTTATCTCAGTGACTGTGTCTCGAATATTTTGTTTTAATTGCTGAAGGTTCATTGGCCTGTTAGCATAGACACGTCCCTTTAGACAGCCCCACAGAAAAAAGTCAGGAGCTGTTAAATCAGGTGATCTTGGGGGCCAATCAATGTCACCGTTTCTCGAAATTAATCGACCGGGAAACATTCTTTTTAATGTTTCTATTGTGGCTCGTGCCGTGTGACATGTGGCAAAACACGTTGTTCCGTCGTAAAACGCTCCATAATAAATTTGCCGTATCTACACAAAGTAATATTCATGCAACAACTGTCATATTTATCGCCAAAACAAAATGGCGGCAAAAAGAAGTTGTACAGATAAGTTGGCCACCCTGTATGTTGTTGTGCACGTTTCTATCCGCTTCCGCTGAATTTTCACGTCCAAGCTCTGCTGCATGACATTTTTTTAGAAATAAGCAGTGCCTGTTGTGTCATTTTTCTATATATTTGTCTTCTGTCCAATTTATTGTGTAATATTGTGCAATAAATAATAAAATAAATAAAAAATAAATATATAATTACTTCCATTTGCCAATTCTACAGGAGAGTTATTTTCTGAAATTAAAATCTTAGGTGGCTATTGAAATGACCGGTTAAGTTTCGTCACAGCATTTCATGATACTAAGGCAAACATCACATCGCTCCTCGCCTCCTAGTACAACAGGACAATAGATTCTACATTATAGTAAGCAAATACTACTTATCACTGGGCCAGCGTGGTCGACTAAGTCTTAATCTCCCTAATTCAAGGTAGGCTCGAGCCCCTCGGTGGGGACGTATAAATGAGCTGTTGATTATGACTACTTATGTTTTGTCTGTATACAAAATAAGTATATTTCATTAATTCATTCAAATACATCAGTTTATATAGAAAACACACCTGGTAGGTTACAACACACTGACACCACGGCTACTGAGAAAAATTTAGTGAGCCGTACACCTTACATAAGTAGCAAAGCTCTAGGAAATACGTAGAAAAACGGGATAGACGGACGTAATGAGCTAGACGCATGACGTAATGAGCTAGATGCATGACGTAATGAGCTAGACGCATGACGCGGACTCATTATAAGTACAATTGCTACTTAATTTTGAGTATTGCTACTTAATTTAGAGTAATTTGTCAACTCATTATAAAGAGTGACTTACCCCAGTGCACTTTTATACGCGCGGGAGCGTATCTGTGGATCGCGTCTCCGCGCGGTACTAGTGTGAAAATCGTCTTATAGAATAAAATTCCTTGCAGTCAATATTTAAACTACCGTCATGTTATAATTTAACTTGCAAAACGATGCGCAATGAATGTTTGAACTGAATATGAATGTCATGCTCGTCGGGTGGTCTTCCACTGCGCAGACGCAGACGGTGGTGGTCTGATGCTGTTTTACTTAATAGGGTATTTGACTTTTATGGCGTATTAAAGTATGACAGTATGTGCCTTAAATTAATAGCTCTTTAAAGTTGCAGTAACAACTTCAAACATCCAACAGAAAGATTCAAAATCATCATCAAGCTTCTTTTACTCTATGATATTTCAGTTGACGTCGAAAGGTCATTTTTTTTTTCTTTTATTTGGGTTAGTAAACAGTGCACAATACATATAATATACCAAGGTTCAAAAAATAATAATAACCACCAACACCATTAACCACGAATTATTATTTTATTTTAAGTGAGCACTTAATGAAAAGAACATTTCAACATTTTCGTTTCCAACATTTTTAACATAAACCTAAACCTAATAATACAAATATTAGCACACATTTTCAGCCTATAAATTAATATTAAGTGCCAAACGTCACAAGTTTTCTGTAGAAAACCAGGAAAAATATGTTATTGTTTATTGTCACAAGAATTATAACAATCTATAATATAAAAATGAATCGCAAAATGTGTTGGTAAGCGCATAACTCAACAACGCCTGGACCAATTTGGCCAAATCTTTTTTTAAAATGTTCGTTGAAGTTCAAGGATGGTTTTAGGGTAGGTGTAGGGTAGGTGTAGGGTAGGTGTAGGGTAGGTGTAGGGTAGGTGTAGGGAAAAATGGCAGGACAACGTCTGCGGGGTCAGCTAGTAACTAATATGAATATATGTATGACATATAAATATAATGTTAAAATAAACGAAAATTGTAATAATAAATGGTCTCTTGATTGTGCATATTTTGTGCATATTTCGCCCTCTTTAGTGCATATTTGCATGCATACTTTGGCATTTTGATAGTGCATATAATCCGATGTCTAGTGATCATATTACTCGTATTATGAATGAATGAATGAATTATTTGCTTATTTAAGTTATTCGCCATCCATGATAGCTTTGACGTCGAAAAATGATTTGTAAAAATCTTAATACGAATAAAATATTTTTGATTTAATTTGGTTTCCCCATTTAAAAATATAATTTTATGATTGCAATGTCTCTTCATCAAATAGCGTTTGTTTTATACTCGCTTATATTTGGTCGCTTCTGATTGGTCGACGGGATGTTAAACTAAAATGCTGATTGGTATTATTGTTTGTTACATTGTAATGTTATAAATGTGTATTAAATGCGGACTAACAAGTTACTGACCTTTTCATCTGTTCAACTTACCTAGCTTTCAGTTAGTAACAAAACTCTTTTTCATTACTCATACTCTGAAAGTAGTTCGGAAGTTGCCTGAGGAGCGAATTGAAGGTACCTAATACTTTTCAGTCCGGAGGGAGAATCACTTTCAACTGACAGCTGTCAAATTATAAAAAAAACTGGTTCCAATTTCACATTTCTATTGAGCTATGTTCCATCTTTCTATACAGCCACTCAATAACAGCGCAATGTTAAATTTAAAGAATATATATTTTTAAATGACTTTATTATAAATAACTTTCAACTATTTCTTTAAAATAAAATAGATTTGGGCAAAATATTTTAACATTTTTCTATGATGGAAATTAAAAATAATGGCTCATAAGCTGGCCGGCACGGCCACAGCAAAAATAAAATAGGCGGGAAAGCAACAATCCGATTATCATTTGTTTCTCGAGTTGTAGGGTTTATCTGATTCAGATATGGAAGTCACTCACTTTTTCTTTAGCTAATTAGTGTTTTTATTTTTACTTTCCTTGTATTCATAATGAAAAGCACAGTGTTTACCTCTGGTTAAAGACTTATTTAGTGCCTCGAACTATTAGGGCCCTCGTTACGCTCAGGCCCCAAACCCTGTCTCGGCGCTAAATAAGTTACTTTCACCCCTCGTATAACAATGTACTATTTTATAATATACTAGCAGTACGCCCACGGCTACGCTCGTGTTGTGTAAGATTTTCCCGTCGGAATGAAATTTTTTCTCATAAAAAGTATCCTATGTGTTATTCCAGGGTATAAACTATCTCTATTCCAAATTTCATCTCAATCCGTTTAATAGTTTTTGCGTGAAAGAGTAACATCCATCCATACTTACAAACTTTCACGTTTATAATATTAGTAATAATATAATATTTATTTTTTCTTATTTACAATAAATAGTTAAGTAAATATGTACAATAAAATTTTTAATTGATGTTTGTATATATCTGACTGGAATAATTATTAAATAATAATATTTCCACCAAACCAATATTTATTCCACAATAAATCATAGCGACACCTAGCCAATAACCTTCGCGTGACGGCGTGGGCGATCCATTTAACGATCTATATCGATTATCGATGCTAGATCGATCAATATTCGCTGGCAACCTGCGACGTAGGTAAATGGATCTAGTGCGTGTTAGCGCCGGCGCATTGACAATGATTGAGTACGAACGTTTATAACCCCATGAGGATTATAGTTATCCTATAGCAATTAGTATGGTCTATTACTTCCAGGTATCCTACGACTAGTTTGCCGTCTAGAAACCCGAAGTAAGATTTCAACTAAAATGGACTATAAAAAAAAGTCAAATCATCTGATGATAAGAGGTGATCATTTCCCAATGCTTAAATATTTAGCATTCTAATTTACTTTTTATATGTTATAAAAGAGATTTAAATATTTTTCTGCTCAAATTAAGGTTGTATTTCCGTTAAAACTGAAAAACATAAAATTTTGCGTCAAAAATCTGATCAGAAAATTCGCTATTCTGTCTCTACAGTCAAATGGGAGAAGATGCTGCCTCAAGCTTATTCTTTTTTGAGGCACATTATCCGTTTGCATAACTTGTGACCAAATTGCACTTAAAAGAGAAAGTTTTATTTAATCACACTAATATTATAAATGTGAAAATATATTTGGATATTTGGATGTTTAGATGTTTGTTCTGCTTTCACGCCTTAACTGCTATACGGATTTGGATGAAATTTGAAATGGAGATTGTTTGTACCCTGGATTAGATAGATAGATAGATGAACACATTATGATACTTTTTACGGGGAAAACCGTATTGCCACGGGAAAATCTTACATAATGCGAGCGTATCCGTGGGCGGAAAGCTAGTTGTAAATATTATAGAGCTAGTTTAGGTGATTTATTATGAACTAATTATAGCCGTATAAGATCTACTTACATAGCGCGTAAGTGCACTTAAAATTCCAAAGATAAAATTATATCTTTTAAATTAGCAATTTCTATGTAGGTGCAATTATTGATCAAAGATAGGGGAAAAACATTTATTTTTAGGTGTGTAATTTCCTTAACAGATTATCAAAGTTATTTAATGAAGATATCTTTATTGTTCAATCTTATATAATAATACATTTTTATTTCAAGTTACAGACTCATTTTGTTAGTGTTGCAAACTTATCCTAATTTTAGTGACCGGTTTATTCTAATTAAATACAAGAGAAATTCAATTAGAAGTTTAAATTCTTGAATGCCGAATGTTCCTCTGTCAACTAATACTCATGCAATTCCAGTAAATTATATTCCATTAAATTATATTTATTTCTTATTTAATACTCCTGTAGCATGTAGTCCACAGCAGTGTCGCATGTAGGGACAGTCTTACTATCGGAAGGACAGCTTTACTATCGGTAGTCCAGATGAACTGCAGCATACCATCCGCACTTGGTCGACATACCCCTTTGCCGCACGAAGCGCTTTCAATCATCTTTTATTATGCGCACGGCCAAGGAGTGGAATTCTTTGCCTGCTTCTGTTTTTCCGAGTGCTTATAACCCAAGCGTTTTCAAAGTTAGAGTGAACAGGCACCTTCTGGGCGAAATCGTTCCATCATCGACCGCATCTCGTCCCTCGCGGACCTGATTGTGGTCAAGAGTATGCCCATCAACTAATAAAAAAAAAAGTCAAGCCTGTCACCTATCATCGCCAGGACGTTGTTGGGGCTGGCCCGCACTCTCCGCACCAGGGAGGCATAGTACCGTTTGTGAATAGTTGTATAAAAGTCGTATAAATCATATTTTCCTACAGTAAACCAGTATAATGGTTTTTTCACTACAATTTCAACAAGATTTAAATGGAGAGTCTGTGAAGTTGAAATCATTTAATGAGTGTTTTTTTTTTTTTGTGACGGACTGAATTCTTCTCGGTTTAATAAAAATAATTAACCATAAAATATATACAAAATAACTATGAAATTTACACAGGGGAACCTGTTAACAAAAATGTTGCTTTTTTTCTTTTACCAAACAATTTTAGTATTTATTTCGTAAACCGGTTAAGTTTTTACTAATATGTTTAATGAATTGATTTCCTAACCTCTAGGAATGCTATGAATAAAATTGCTGTCGGACTAATGTAATCATTCCGCTCTACTTGTGATCAATGTTAGGAATTCTATCGGCACCTCCGACTGAGCTAATTGAATATAGGTGCTGTGGGTACACTTAACTGCAAATTAAATTAAATACAATGTTCATTAACAGCTCTAAGCTCATATACGTCCCCACCGAGGGACTCAAGCCTACCCAGAATTAGGACGACTAGGCCTTAGTCGACCACGCTGGCCCAGTGCTGGTTGGTTGATTTCACACACAACCTTTGAATTTCTTCACAGGACCTGCGCAAGGTTTCATCACGATGTTTTCCTTCACCGTAAGAGCGTCGAATAAACTTACATATGAATTCGAAATTTGAAAACACATTGATACGTGGTGGCGGTTTCCCGGACGGGAGGCAGCGGCCCTAGCTACTAGACCACCGACGCTCTAATTTAAATGTTATTACAAGTGGAAGAAGACCTCACCTCCTACGCACACCTTGTCGACTGAAACCTAAATTCGGTGGAAACTGGCAAATTTCGATTAGTCCAAATTAATTTTATCCTTATGAGTAATATTTAAGTTTTAATCTAACTCGAAGTGACCTGTACATTGTTTCTCTTCGTCGGCTGTACAAATCGATCACACTAGCGAGTTGGTGGCGCCACACGCTAGCCGACTAGATAATACCAATATTGATAACTTCACCTCGACATGACTGGCTCGTGGACCTGCCCTGCTGCATTAGTCGTATAAGAGCTAACAAGCGGTAGGCAATATAAGCCTTATAAAAGTGTTATAAGAGTATTGGCTGGAATAATAGCCTGTAAGTTGCGGTTCATACTCCAATGTACTTAATATTTTTCGGCACTTTTTCTCGAAGGAAAATAGTGGAAACCTGTTAGTATCAAATCAACGGGCTGTTACAGTCCACTGCTGGACTGTGAGTCTCCTCTACTTAAGTAGAGGGTTTTGCCATAATCTCCACGCTTGGCAGGCGGGTTGCAGATCGCAGATTAAAAGGTTACTGTATCTGAGAGCGCTGCTGCCCGTTTCCAGGTCAATGTTCTTACGACACCCACGAGAAGATTAGGGGTTGGTGATAAATGTATTCTACTCTGCCATCACCACACAGTTAGTATAAGGTTAATTTATATTAAGTTAATTATGAAATTAAACGTTAACCGTACAAATATTTAAAAAATACTTATGTTTTATCATCAAGATAACTAGCATTTATTATTAGGTACCTAATAATACCTTTCATTACTCAAATATCATTAGCAGCACATAATTTTATTAATGACTAAGTCAAAAGCATTTTTGAATCACTCAATTTTATCTATTAACTTTACTGACACATCAACACAAACTTCTCTGTATTTGCTATCATTTACTATAGGTTTCGCATTTAAATAAGTATTTAATTGCTCTACAATCGCCGATATCCAGATACAAGGTCCACTTGTTTGATTAAAAGCTAGTTAAAGTAATAAACTTAAACTAAATAAGTTATATTTAATAATGAAAGCGTCGGTGGAACAGTGAACAGAGAAATACTCGATTCAAATCACATAAATTATTTATTTACATAGGATGTTATTACATCATACTAGGAGTTTATAATTAAGTAATTATTATAATTACTTATTATATTGGATTATTAACAGCTCAGATATTAATTATTTTATGTGTCTTTTAATGGCAGCACTTAACTGCAGCGAATAAACGTAACTACAGTTAACTCGTACTCTACTATCATAATAAGATACTGGATTAAAAAAAATATTAAGTTTGTCATTTGACTGTCGTGCAAACTTAGAATATTTCAACTTGCGCGTGTATATTGCGCAGAGCAAAATTTTGAAACTGACCCATTTAAAAAATCCTAGTTATAAGTGTCTATAATAATCAATGCTTTTAAACCATCATCATCATCATCATCATTCGCTTGCCCTTGTCCCATCATTGGGGTCAGCGCAGTATGTTATCTTCCTCCATTCATCCCTATCAGCCGTCATTTCAACACTCACATCCTTCCTGAACATATCATCTTTTACACAATCCATCCATCTTTTCTTTGGTCGTCCTCTCCCAACATATCCATCCACATTCAAATTCCTTGTTCCCTACGTAACATTCATTTCTCCCCATTACGTGTACCAGGTAAGACGATTTCCTCTCATTTTATCTATCACTGGCGCAACTTTCAAACTTCCTCTTATATACAGCATGAAATTTACATCGTTTTGTTCCCGCCGTGTAGTGATAGTACCCGTCAAACTGAACAACTTTTCACGAAAAAAAAAATTCCTGTGACAAAAAAAAATTTGGTATCTCCATACAAAATGGGTCGGTCGGGAGTCTCACTTTGTATGGAGAGGCCAAAAATTTTTTTGTCGCAGGAATTTTTTTTTTCATGAAAAGTTGTTCAGTTTGACGGGTACTATCACTACACGGCGGGAACAAAACGATGTAAATTTCACGGTATATTCATTCCTAATCTTGTCCAAACCAGGATAAGTATTTTAAAATAATGGATTTTTTCAACCTGTTTGTTTACTAAATGTGAGTACAAGGTCTCGATTTTCGGAGAACGGGCAAAAGGCAACAAAATTCCCATTTTTTATTAGATACCTACAGTTAAAAGAAAATTAAATTATTATATAGTATTCTATTTTATGTATTTCTTAAAAGAATCTATACCTAACCAGAAATACTGTGAAAATCAAATTGACTAATCAACGTAACAAGACTGATTTAATTATGTATGAATCAAGAGTATGAATCAGTCAGCACTCCCTGCTAACAACTCATAGTACACTAATTTAATACCAATTATGGTAACCAATCGCCACCACACGGCTACTTTAAACAAATTGATAATATTATACGCACGATAGGACATGGTACGACGTCCCTACGAAGGTATATGCGCGCTTGGCTAAGATAAAAAAACAAATGTCTATCATTTTATTCAATATTTAGAGAAAAGTGACTGATATGAAAATTGGATATTATTTCACCAATCACCTTCCACCATCATTTAAAAAGTTAATGGTTGAACATATTTATTTAATTGTATATCTACTAAAACAGAAACAGTAACAATTCCTTTTTAATCACAACAAACTCTTCGCTTTATCTTTTTTGATGCCTACGTCTATATTTTCGAAATCGTGTAATCTTGGTGTACTGAAAGACTGTATAGACATCCTTTTCAAAATGTGTACTGTTCTTTGTACTGAAGTGAAACGCTAACGAAAATCTTTTTTATTTCACTCCTGCCATCGGACCAAACCTTCTCGTCTAGAAGCGCTCTGAAGTAAATAGCTGCTTAAAAATCTAGTCAAGTTATTACATGATCTATGTATGGAAATGTGGCAAAAAAACCGTTCCTCAATGGAAATAAATTCTGTTGAAAGCTTATTAGTAGAAATTATGATTGGACCCAACTAAGTGCTTGATCACTTATTTACGACTTCATTTACAAATTAGGTTAGTCGTAAAACGAGTAAAGATTTACTCTAAGATTATGATCATATAATTTAAAAAAGTTACACTGTCTTAAACCAAAATAAAATATGTGCCTAACAAAAACTAATAATGATTAACGATGCATTAGTATAAAAATAACCCATCCACTTTATGATTGTGCCACCTTGCACTGACAGTTATAAACCTAAAAAAATAAATTATTTTATTATGTGAAAAATTATCTACACGCCAAATTTTGAATTTTGCATCATCAATAAAAATAACTGTTTTATAGGTAGGTATATAAAAAAATATTTCCACCATTGCTTAGCTCCTTAAATTTATGTTATCACTTGACTTAAAAGCCTACTACCTATTCAGTTCTGATCCACATTAATAAACTATTTTTATACACTAGATAAATCGACTTCCAACTCGGATGACACTAATTTTACGACGGCAACCATTAAATAATTCATTAAAAGCGACGACCAATCATAAATCACGGATTTACGTCATTCGCGTCAGGTTGGCAATCGACCAATCAGAGGGCAGCGCAGGCGCCGAGATCGTTCCCATCGTCTCGTTATTGTAATTAAAACGCCGCATTTGCTGTTTGAAATGTGCATATTGTAACAGAAAGATGGCAGTTTAAAATGATTTACTAATGTTTTTGCTTATTTATCTATGTATTCGTATACTTCGCAAGGACTAGAGTATTGAGATCTTGTGGTTTAGCTAATAACTATTTATGTAAGTTTATAAATTATTTGAAGATCAGTCCTGTATTTCTACATTGTACGAATGATATACTATTATTGTTATCACTCCAGGATCCTTGACTAAATAATAGATAACAAGAAAACTTAAACTACTTAAGCTATCATTTAATTAAAAGCTCGTTTAAGATTTCATATTAACATTTATATATGGTATATCGCTACGGGATAAAATCCGAAACGAAATCATCTGGCAGAGGACCAATGTTGTTGACATCGTCGATAGCAAGTAACAGTGGGCTGGCCACGTCTGTCGTAGAACCGATGAGCGTTGGAGCAGACGGGTTCTCGAATGGAGACCACGTCTCGGGAAACGTAGTGTGGGACGCCTCCTTGCCGGGTAGACTGATGACCTGAGGAAGGTCGCTGGTGGTGGCTGGATGAGGAAAGCGGGTGGTCGTGCGCTTTGGCGTGCCCTAGAGACACACGCACGCACACGTCCAGCAGTAGACTGCAATAGGCTGACTGATTTAGTGCAATGTTTTTTACGCGTGCGCTCAGATAAATAAATACATAAATTATTAATTTCAAAACTATGGAAAAATTAATAGACAACTCTATGAAGGCATTGTGTATCATTATCGATAGAGCAGAAAATACTTAGACGGAATAACTAAGCACACAATAACGTTACCTTGATGTCTTTATTACTAGAAAGTCAATAAACATTAAAACCAATCTTTGACCAAATATCATCATCATCCTCATAAGCCTCTTCCAGCTCCCTCCATGCTCCTCCGTGTCGTCTGATGTCGTCCACCCATCTTTTGAGCGGATGGCCCCGGGATCTGTTGTTGTTCATGCGGGGTTGCAATTCCAGTAAACGTCTTAAAATTTCAATACAACATATTACAAATATTCTATACAACAGTAATCATCACCTTTATAATACTTTTTCTAGGAACATAAACTCAGCAAGTAACTAATTTTATTTCTAGGATTAGTTTTCATAGTAGATATCTTATATAACACATTTCAACCTAGTTAAAATTAGTAGCAGGTTGTAAGAAGGTTAACTGAATGCTATGTATCTCTTATCTGTACGCTAAAAGACCGATGCGATTAACATTTTTCAATTTATCAACAACCAGTTTGACAATATTGGTTACAACAAATATTGTTGGCTATATTGACTGTAACTTGGTGCTTTCAAAACGAGAAGATTTATGTTTTCATTCAGCTGATAGACATCCCCACCGAGGAGCTCGCCTACCCTTAATTAGAGTAATTGATGAGGCCTTAATCGACCACGCTTGCCCAGCGTGGGTCGGTCGAATTTTTACTCAACTTAGGGATTTCTTGTGTCTACAGCCATGTTGTTTTCTTTTACCATAAAAACGTCGAATAAACTAACATAATGAATTCAAAAAAATACTGAAAAATTCATATACTGACATCACAAAATATAACACGAAATAATATTTCATCAATGATTTCGTCAGTCGATACTACGCTGACTCAATCTACACATTGCGTAATGTAAACATTACTATTCTGTTACTTTTGAAGTACAACTGTTACTTTGAGCTTCCTGTAATCAATTACTGCATACATCATCGGATTTTCCTAATATACGTTACTGACCTCATCAGCAATAAGGGATCGGACTGTTCACCATATATTATGAATTATTTTTAAAATATAGATTAGTAACAAACGAATCGCGAAGAAAAAAACAGAATCGGTTGAAAACGAATTTACAGTGATTTTTTAAAGTTTCAATATGTCTGTCTCTTTCAAAAACGATTTTTCGTATGGAGATTATATGGCGTTACTAACAAATGACGACACAAGTAGGTATGTGCCTCTCTGTCTAATCTAGAATTTCAAACCTTTATAACTCGGTCAATTTTAAAAAGATAGAGCAAAAATTATTTTAGTGTTCGATAGCAGAAACTAAGAAATTTGGATTTATAAAATAAAAATAAAATAGTCCGATCCCCTATTAAAGGGTAGTGACTAGGGTAGCTAAATTCCATCCTGGAGACGCGAGGCCGAAGGTCATGGGTTCAAGCTCCACCCCACAAGGAAGGTTTACGTTGTTTTCTATTAATTTAAAATATTTAATGGGTTTTCCTCTTGGAATGTTTTTCAAATATGTAAGTCGTATATTGTTTTATAATAGATAACCTTATCTTTCAATAAATTTCGATTATGGAACACAATCTAAATAATTTTGATGTCATATCGGACGATCGTGTTCTGAATCAGTTCGCAAATATTTCGCCGTGATGACGTTATGATAAGCCATTGATAAGAGATATCAAAAGTGTGAGGTCAGGAGACTGGAGGTGTGAACCTAACGAGTTACTGGCTAAAACAGTCAGTCCTAATGACATACATAGAAAGTTAAGGTTGCCAGAGATAAATTGCTATAAAAACGCGAACTTATCGTAGACCTTCTTAAAGAAAAAAGGAAAGATAGATAGATAGATAACCAGCTTTATTGCATTAAATTCACACACATAGACACTAAAAATGGGCAAAGACTTAAATCAAGAAAAAAGAAAGAAAAAACAGTTGATTCTAGGAAGCAGTCGTTTTATAAACCGAGTCGATGGCCTTTGGTGTTGGTTTAACCTTGACTCCAGGGTTTGTGAGGCCAGTTGTCGACCTTACAATCCACACGATGAAGAAGAGCAATTTCTATGCTCGACCGATGACGTTTGTCCTGACCGTAGCACTAAATATGTATTGGGAGGTTCTGTGGAGCGTGGTACCACGTTGACGCGCAGGTGGTGAAGGGCAGTTGGTAGAATATGGAAAAACGACACTTTGCTTCTTCTTCTTTCGTGTCGGCAAGAACACGGGCTAAATCTTACTTGCCCAGAAAGCGGCTACCGTGGTAGCCCTCTGGTCACAAGTAAGTCCTCACGTGAGCAGGTGGTCGGGCACGCGGGACAGTTAGTGAGGTGTAGCATGGTTTGCAAGGGTTCTCCACATTCACAGCTGGCGTCTGCGCTACTTGAGTACCCCCACCGACACAGGTTATCTTTGCTTCGGCCAACCTGGGTCCTCAGCCTATTTAGACTTCTCCAGGTTGGCCAAGGTTCCTTATAGCCTGGAGGCAGATTTTCATTGGGGGGGTACAGTGAATGTGGATACTCGCTTGCCCAAGGCCTGCACCTCACGTCAGTAGGGTTTTGGTCAGTAGGCTGCGTAGATCGCAGGAAGCTTTTGCGGCTTCGCACCAGACCTGCGAATTTGCTATGAATCTTTTATTATTACACAAAATAATAAAGCACATAACATACACTTTTTATATGTAGATTGCAAAGATTTATTTAAGTTTATTTCTAATAATTTTCAATATTGAGCAACGGGCGCACGTCACGGGAGATCATAGCGGAAGAGAGAAAGAGAGAGAGAAGATAAACAGTTCTGTCATAGAGTTGCGGCAGTGTTGCCATGTCAATAAAATCAAGTTTAACCCTACATGTATGATACTGTACCTTAATCCAACAATATGCTATTATCTAAGCAAGTACGCACTAAGTCGAATGTGATCTATCTACGCGTTCGATTGCAAACGTAATAATGACATTGATTTTAAATGGCGCCTTTGTGTAAACAAAGATAAAATTCCTCAATGCTTAGGTAATAGTCCAGGCTACTTTATCCATCTAGTTTTCCTGAAAATTTTGCTGGTTTGTAAAAGTGTTTTTGTTTTTTAACAATTTATCTTTTAAGTTATTTTATTATTATTATTATTATTTATTTGTTATTTTTTTTTGTTTAGATGCTTAAATATACTATTGCGTTAATTACAATTTATTTCTTTAATTCCACTTATTTTAACTTAACTTCACTTAGTCGAAGGTAGGGAATGTTTTACTTAGACTACTACCAACAAAACAAAAAAACATTCACACAAACAGACAATTAAAAATCGATGGTTGAAAAGCAATATGATAGCGATCTCCTACAGACAATCTGAGGATGCAGAAAAATTCAGAATTTGAGACAAAGCGGCAAAGCGGGCTACGTCGTCGTAGCAATCATCTACGGACTCCCGCTACGGATCGACCGCGCGTTCTACCGAACAAAAAATATCCCTTTCGGACCACAAAGTTGAATTCCTAAAGTCTTTTATAGTGTAAGATGTAGATATAAGTAATTATAGTTACTGTATGTTACAATGCATTCATTCTGTTCTCAATATATCTCAGTATTAATCACGCAGTCAGTCGTTTTACTCATCTCTCGAACCTGCATCCCTAAATGGCGACCCTTGCCATATTTGGGGTCGGCGCGTCGTCGAATTTAGTGTAAGCGTAGCGGCAGTGCAGTTCAAATCCAAAATGTGTAGTTCTAACGTAGTTCTAAGTTGAATTTCATTATGAGCTATGCACTTTACTTGGATTTTTTTTTAAATTGGGCGGCATCTGCGCAACCTTACCGCTAAATGTAAATAAGCACTCTTAAAAACAGGTACATTGCGAAAAGCTTTTCCAATAGGACAGGAGGAGAAAAACGGGGGTGTGGTTTAAGATTTACCCTATATTTAGATATGTGTGTGTGTAATGTACTGCACATGCGCGATATCTTTAAAATTGTCGGCCATTTTTGTTTCTGCGGAGTTCTAACTTTCAACGACACACCTTCTTTCTGCAGTTTCTAGATATGCATTGGCACAGTATAGTTTTTAGGAGCTACTGGACTATAATGTTTTTTAAATAATTTTTGGACGACACTTACAATATAGTTGGCGTAGCTGACTGACTAGACTAGACTAGTCATTCATAAAGTGGCTCCACCACAAGCGTGGGCTCCACCGTTTGAATGAATAATTAAATAAATATGTGGGGACCATCTTGACACACGGCCATCTGATACCAAACTAAGCATAGCTTGTACTATGGGTATCTGACAGCTGATATACAATACTAAAATATATATAAATACATACTTACATAGATAAACAACAACCAGACACAAGGCAAACACAAGTGCTCATCACACAAATGTTTGCCCTGGGCGAGATTCGAACCCGCGACCCTGTGCGTCGGAGGCAGATACACTACCACCTGGGCTACGGAATCGTCAAATGACATACACAAAACCTTCTTCCCTACCTTTGTCTTTAAAAAATAAGTGTTTTTCCTTCACTTGATTAGTGCCAATATACCGCATGCTATGTTTGTAAGACGGCCTACACCTAGACAACAGACACACTACAGACAAAGCATAGACAGACTTTGAGTAGAACGGCAAGCAAGTCAAGACCTAAACAAAAAATATATTACTAAGCGATTTTCTCCTTGCTTCTAGGTGCACGATGCGGCTGGCAAGGTGGTAGAGCGAGGGAGGGCGGCCGGATGCGGCCCGAGCGCGCCCGTCCGCCCGCCGCCTCCGTCACTTAGGCGCGCACGCGCGAGCGCTTCCTCTGCGCGCGCACTATGCGCATGGCACGCGCGCTGCCCACTCTGCTCGCGGTAAGTATAATTCCTAATTCAAATTCTATTTCTTTTTCGTAGTGTTGGACTGGCCAAAACAGGGAAAAACTAGTGTTACCCGTAGAAAAATAATTTATTTTCAGAAAGTAAAAGTAGATAAATATATTTTTTTCTATGGCTTAAATTGACCTTAATAGTATCTACGATAGTATCGATGATTTATGCGATTATCAGAGGCATTACTACTATCGATACTATGTTGTTGTCCTAAGGCACCCCACTGGTGCAAAGGGCCCTCGAGAGTTTCTTCCATTCCGCGCGGTTCTGTGCCACGATCTTGGCCTGGCCCAGGAAGTGCCAGTCGCCTTCAGCTCTCCTTCCACAGTGCGCGTGCGCCTCCATGTTGCAACGGGAAGGCCCCGTTTTCTTCTTCCGCCCGGCTCAAATGCAGTCTTTATAGGATTTTCGCCTCTTCGCAGTACATGCCCTATCCAGCTCCATTTACGACGCGCGAGCGATGCTATAGGCAACACTAAAAAGCAAGAACAGCCCAGTCGACTCGTCATATCACCTTCCCACCCACCACCTTCTAATCGGAAGAATTGTCAGTTCGTAAAATAAGTACTGTAAAGATTATTAGTGAAAGAAAAGGGAAGCTTATGCTCTGCAACAAATAAAATATAATGATGAGTCGAAAAATCTTGTATTTAATTAATCGTCATCCATAGATTATTATCTGTCCAAGATCGACGAAAATTTTTCATTTTCTGCTTTATAATTATCCAATATGCCTAAAAAAATAAAAAATAAAGTCGAATGACTCGAAAACTGTGTGCCAATCGTACCTGTATCATTGAATCATAATTTAAAATATTTAGCACACTAAAAAACTAATTTTCTTGTTAGTTCAACTGATAAGAAAGAAATTTTCATTGAGGAATTATATACCTCAACTATCAGCATTTCTAATCAAACAAATTAGTATTCTCTTACGACGATTGTCATTTTTATAACCGCAAACCGCATTCATTTAAATACGAGTAGGTATGTGAGTAGATATCATTCTTTACAATGCCTATAGTTTACCCAGTTATAGTTCCATTACCTCTCACACTCACATTTACAAGAAAACCGTATTTTTTAAGCAAACATAAAGTAGCCTTTTTTTAACAGCCTAATCTCCATTTTTATCAATCAATCAATCAGCCTATTGCAGTCCACTGCTGGATGTAGGCCTCCCCAAGGGCACGACCACCCGCTTTCCTCATCCAGCCACCACCAGCGACCTTCCTCAGGTCATCAGTCCACCTGGCAGGGGGCGTCCCACACTACGTTTCCCGAGACGTGGTCTCCATTTAAGAATCCGTCTGCTCCAACGCTCGTCGGTTCTGCGACAGACGTCGCCAGTCCACTGCCACACTTCACTACTTAGCTTGCTACACTTCTGGACGATATCAACAACCTTAGTCCTCTGCCGGATGATTTCGTTTCGGATTTCATCCCGTAGCGAAATACCAAGCATAGATCTTTCCATGGCTCGCTGAGTGATATGAAATCTCCATTTCTACCAATGTTTACTGTAGGAAAGTACTTATACCCCGAAAACCGATACTAGTTCAGTTGGATCTCGTAGTATGCCCCACTGGGTGTCCTATGAAGATTATGATTTTGGTGCAATGGATCGGGCAAATTATCCACTGCGACCCGTGATGGATCTATTGTAGTCAGCCCTTCGGTGTTAAATAGCCACCTCTAGACCAACAGTTTTGAAGAAGCTGACGGTCGAGAAGGGGCTTAAAGCCTGGGCTTCCTGGATGGCAATTTTCAATACTCAATACTCAAAGTTTTTATTGCATTCCATAGGTTTTTACATGGGTGTTGTTTTAACAAGTTAATGATTATTGTATCTCTATGGACCTTGTCAGGCACGCAATACAAGAGAGAGACACTACTTTTTTATACTTAATGTTTTGTTCCTAGATACCTAACAAATTTATCTAATACAAAATTTGTGATATCGATAGTAAATAATCTAATAGTAAAAAATTTAATAGATTGTATTAGGATAAAAAAAATGTCTGATTGTATTTTTATTGTTTATTACTGAATGGATTGAAATAGAATTGAAAAAAAAATATTTTATTGTATTATTAATTATATTATAATATTATTATTTGTAAAGTATTTATGTAGTTTATTTATAACTTATTTATTTTTTGTTTTGTTTAATTTGATTGTTTTATTAAATAACGATTATTTTCTTGAGGTTGTTTGAAGTGTGTTTTGATGGAGGTTATATTTACTGCAGTCTGCATTAAGGAATGCATCTATTGAGTAATAACACAATTTTGGGTCCTCCTAGCTTCTCTTATTGACAAGGGCATCGCACTCACATAGGATATGGAGCGGAGTCTCCTCGTCATCTGCGCAGAATCTACAGTAAGGGTTCTCAGGGGTTCTAAGGGTGCCCTAACGCCAAACTTTACAATTTCAATAATTTTTATAACACACCGAAAATTGTTAATAAAACATCCAACGTTGCTGCATTTAACTGTTGATGGATGCGGCCAGCGCAGGACCGGTCAGAGATATTTGGGTGAGGAATTTGTCCAGCAGTGGACGTCTTTTAGCTGGAATTTGATGGCCTAAATGTAGATCGTTGTGTACATTAACGTCGATTGTGAAACCAGTTCCGGTTACGATCTTCATCAAGACAAAAACTTGTCTTTATTCTTTCAAAAGACCGAAATTTATGACTTATTAATTACCAGAGCTATTTCGTGACTTTTTGTAACATACAAACCTAGATAACAAAATACATACATTATATACACGTACTTCTTATGTCGACGGGACGTGATAGACGACTAAATCCTCCGCGGGTTGGCAGTCATGATAAACTTCTGGGTTCGATTCTGATAAGAGCACTGTCAAAATCATATGGTACGAAAATAAAAATCAAGCTATAGGTTCGCGGCTACTAATAAATAAATAAATAATAATAAATATGTGGGGACATCTTCACACACGGCCATCTGATCCCAAACTAAGCAGAGCTTGTACTATGAGTACCAGACAGCTGATATACATTACTTAAATCGATAAATACATACTTATATACCAGACACAAGGCAAACACAAGTGCTCGTCACACAAATGTTTGCCCTGGGCGGGATTCAAACCCGCGACCCTGTGCGTCGGAGGCAGATACACTACCACCTGGGCTATGGAGTCATCAATTTATCAATAGGTTATGTAGACAGATCCGTAGGCGTAATTGCCAGAAAAATATCCTCGTTCAACTCGTTCAAAAACGTTCCAAACATGTTTTCTTTTCACAACCCTCTAAATTGTGAAATCATTACTCTTAAAGTTGAACAAGTTAAAACTAACGAGTATTACTCAGAAAACTATAGTTCCAACTCAGCGGATATTCTGCGTGCAGGCATTGTTGTGGTGATTAGCAGCTAACCTTACGAGTACTACAAGGAGATCTAATTGTAAATTTTATGATTACATAAAAATATATGCTATACTTGGGTTACTATAGGATGAGCTCTAACAGATTAAAATTTTAAAAACTTATTAATATTATTTCGTTTATTTATTTATTTATTTATTAAGTAAAATTACATACTGTTTAATGATAAAATAAGAGGTGAAGTTACTTTTTTTAAATATTTTTGCTATTATGGTTTTAAAACAAAATATTATTTAAAAAAGTTGTTATCGTCGTATGAAAATTTTTGAAGCTGTCAGAACCCATCCTATAATAACCCAACTAACAATACAATGACGCTTTTATGATAAGTGAACCATGGTTACATTTGTAGGTGTGACAATCGACGACGTTTAAAAAAAAAAAGCTTCTTCTTGCAACGTAGTTAAAGCAAAAAATAATGCAGCCACAATGAAATAAAAAGTGAAAGGCTCAAACTGAAATTACTTAAGTACATAAGATGATAAAACGTTTCCAGCCGCCATATACCACCTCTGAGTGATTCAGATAATTTCCAATAACAAAATCGGCTATCAGACGCGCCGATGAGCGAAACTCCGTTGGCGGCATTCCTCTGGCGTCCATCAAAATGTCTGCGATACGATCCACAGTTCTACATCAGAGAGGCGGCGCTCGCGCACCAGGCAGTATGTTCCGCACCGTTGCCTCTAACACTCGTCTGTGAAAAAGTTTCGGGCCGACCAATCACTGACCTGCAAAGTTCAGGCGCGCGCGTGTTTCGAAATTCAAACGCTCAGAATGGAAGACAAATAACTTTGTTTTTAAATTCGTTATACGGTTTTTAAAAAGTGATGGGACAGTTCTGCAAAAAGTTGCGTAAAAGTAGAGTTTTCTTAAAAATGTCGAAGTTGTGTCGTGTTAAAATTTGCACAGTTTATTAATTTTCAAATGAACGGAAGTGTTGACCTCAAATTTTATGTATGATTTATTCAAGTCCTTGGACAAATTTATTTTTGCTCATGGCAATTAAAATGGTGAGTTGATTGTTTTTTTCTCGATCGGTGACAATTCTGTGTGACGTGACGACATTTAAATTCAAATCCACAAAGAATTTTTATTTAGATTACTTAATTATCTATTTTTAAGTTTTAATCTCAAATATTTGCGACGGAAATCGATACTATTCGAAGCGCATTTTTCATCAACCAACTCGATACACATAAAATTACTATGCACATTTTAATTAGCAATGTATATTGAGTGACTTCATCATATTATTAAGTGATGAAAATTGAAAACAAGAAACATGTCTCTAACGCGTGTTATAGCAGTCAGTCAAAGTGAAGTGAAAATCTCAAAACATTCGCTGTTGTAGTTTGCATTGATTGAGTTGTGATTGCCTGGATTTTGCATTTGTCGCACCATTTATATTTCTTTTATTAGAACTATAATAATTTTGAATGAATATTTAATATAAATTTATAATAGAAGAAAGACCACCCAGACTTCATCGAATTAAATAAATGAATAAAATTATTTATTGAATCTCGTATATAGAGCTACCGTAGTCTACCATATATTGTATAATATAGTGTAAATGAGGTAAATGAGCATCGGTGTTCTCTAGTCTAGTAGAGACCGCTGTTTTCCGTCCGGGAGACGCGGGTTCGATCCCCACCACGTACCAATGTGTTTTCGAATTTCGACTTCATACTCGTATGTACGTTTATTCGACGCTCTTACGGTGAAGGAAAACATCGTGATGAAACCTGCACACTCCTGCGAAGAAATTCAAAGGTTGTGTGTGAAGTCAACCAATCCGCACTGGGCCAGCGCGGTCGACTAAGGCCTAATCGCCCTAATTCAGGGTAGGCTTGAGCCCCTCGGTGGGGACGTTTATGAGCTGTTTGCAATATTATTAAATAATTTATAAAGCAGTGACAGAAAAATTTTGTTGATCTCTTGGACAGGACTCGAACCTGCTTTTGGATGTTTTAGATTTATATACCTACGTAATTTATTTTATAAGAATCGAATCATAGTTATTTCAGCAACACAAGGAATGTTAAACCACGGTTGAATACTGTTTTTTAAAATACAGGAGATGATCCTAGTTTAAGGAGCAGGGATACTACTATAGATATAAATGTAAGTAGCATAATAACTGAATTGTACACATGGAAAAATCTGAACAATAAATTACTTATTATTATTATTATTATTATGTTTATTGATGAGTGTAAATAAAAAAAAACTAACAAGATAGAAAATGAAAAGTGAGAAATATTCTTTAAATAAATTACATTTAAGATTAAGATTTATTTTATAACGGTATGAAATGAACTATAATAAATGCCATATAAATAATGAACTATAAATAAGCCGTGTGGTGACGGCAGAGTAGAATACATTTGTCACCAACCCCTACTCTTCCCGTGGGTGTCGTAAAAGGCGACTTAGGGACTACACATTGAACAGGGAACGGGCAGCAGCGCTCTCTGATACAGTAACATTTTAATCTGCGATCTCCAACCCATAATCTCCACGCTTGGCAGGCGCCAAGCGTGGAGATTATGGCAAAACTCTCCACTTAAGTGGAGGAGGCTCATAGTCCAGCAGTGTAACGGGCCGTTGATGATGTTGATGAAATGGTATATCATCATCAACAGCTCATAATATAAGTCCCCACCGAGGGGCCATAAATCACTCTTATTATTAAATATAAACCAAAGTATAATGTCTATATTTATTCATTTTTAAATTGTACGCAAACTGATAAATAAGTAGTTTCATCAATTTGTAACGAGGCATTCGTCCTCTTTCCTGTTTTATGACTGGCAACTTTTCTTGCTGGCAGTTTTATCTTTTTATTTTAAATTCATTTTCAAATTTAGACTTCATGTCCTGATCTCCGATAGTAATTGTCTCCTAAAGCTTATTTACTATTTTCTACTATTTTTCCATGTTTGTTATTTAATATATAATATATAAATACCGTTTTTTTCGGACTGTGCCCTGGATATTGCTACACTTTATTGTATTTTATTCTACAACTCTTCGTGTGGTGGTCAGCAGCTTGTGGCGGCTGCTGGGCTACAGATTTATTATAACAATTTTCTTCTCTATTTCTCTATATCGTGTAAGAGTAAAATGCACGTTTATGTTAACTTAGCTCTCTGTCGGGCGACGGTATCGATTAAGGCGATCGGAATGACGATCACGACGATTAATAATCGATTATACGATTATCGGTTACGTACTTAGACGGAATCAATAACTATGTTAGAGTCAATGATCAGGAAAAGTGTAAATTATCAGGTTTTATTTGGTTAATAAAGTCTAGACGAGAAGGTAAATACATTAAATTTAAGCAATAATTGCATTTAATTTTCATAAAAGACTAAACATAGATTTTCTTAGGAAATAAAGAAAGAAAATGTGACTTACACAAACATTAGAGCTTTCATGTTTTAATTACATCACACTAATATTATAAATGTGAAAATATATTTGGATGTTTAGATGTTTGGATGTTTGTTCCGCCTTCACGCTTAAAGTACTCAACGGACTTAGATGAAATTTGGAATGAAAATAGTTTGTAACCTGGATTAACATATAGGATACATTTTACGGAAAAAAGTCTTATTCCCACGGGAAAATCTCACATAACGCGAAAGTAGCCGTGGGCGGACCGCCATATAGTAAGTAGCAGAAGCTATTCTGTGGTAGTTGTAAATAAAAAAACCTTTATTTAGTGTTCGTAACAATGTGAAAAACTGGTACCATTATTTAATATTTTCATTTACTTACTTACTCAGTTATTTCCAGTACAGCACTGATTTTATATTATTATAGAATACTTGTTACTCTAATTTTTTATCGTTTTTAGGGTTCCGTAGCCAAATGGCAAAAAACGGAACCCTTATGGATTCGTCATGTCTGTCTGTCTGTCTGTCCGTCCGTATGTCACAGCCACTTTTTTCGGAAACTATAAGAACTATAGTGTTGAAACTTGGCAAGTAGATGTATTCTGTGAACCGCATTAAGATTTTTATACAAAAATAGAAAAAAACAATAAATTTTGGGGATTCCCCATACATAGAACTGAAGCTCAATTTTTTTTTCATCAAACCCATACGTGTGGGGTGTCTATGGATAGGTCTTCAAAAATTATATTGAGGTTTTTAATACAATTTTTTTCTAAACTGAATAGTTTGCGCGAAAGACACTGCCAAAGTGGTACAATGTGTGTCTCCCCCCCCCCTGTAACTTCTAAAATAAGAGAATAATAAAACTAAAAAAAATATATGGTGTACATTACCATAGAAACTTCCAACGAAAATTGGTTTGAACGAGATCCAGTAAGTAGTTTTTTTTTAATACGTCATAAAACGAACTACAAGAACTTTTATGTTACTTGCTGCTACGGAACCCTTAATGGGCGAGTCCGACTCGCACTTGGCCGCTTTTTAAATTATCAAATACTACCGTTTTCTTTTGGTACTAGTTTAAAAAATACCTGGTACTATTGGTTGTTGACAAATGCTTCGACTTTTTTGTAATTTTTATAAGAAACCTATGGTTTTAAAATATTCCTATTAGGTATTTTTTATATTTTTTCAGCTTAAAAACTGCTTTATTGACCGTGTACCTCATTAGAATAGGCCAAACACAACAACAACGGCCCGTTACAGTTCACTGCTGGACTATCTTAAGTGGAGGGTTTTGCCATAATCACCGCGCTTGGCAGGCGGGTTGGAGATCGCAGATTAAAAGGTTATTGTATCAAAGAGCGCTGCTGCCCGTTCCCTGTTCAATGTGTAGACCCTAAGTCGCCTCTTACGACACCCACGGGAAGAGTAGGGATTGGTGACAAATGTATTCTACTCTGCCGTCACCACACGGCGTAAGTAGTAATGATTGAATGTAAGAAAAATTTACCTTGCGCAAGACCCATGCTGCTTCACAAATTTCAGGGATCTAACGACTTTTCGTTGAGAGAAAGTTGTTGTTCGGCAATTATTATAATAATTTCGCAGACAGTTTTGCATTTTGTCTAGTCTCAGGCCAAGATCCTCTTTAGATCACTGAGCCATCTTTAGTAAGTAAGTAATATTTCGAGACTCTGAATAATTCGGGTAGTTCATTTTTTCTGACTGTTTTACTCACAATTACAGCCATTTTAATATTTAATTAAAGTAAAAAAAATATTTGAATACTCAGTATTTTTAAGCTTTTCACAATGCCTCCAGGTAGAATAAAGCCCAAGTCACACAGAGCGGGAGCGGCGCGGTCCGGGGCCGGGAAAGCACCGTCCCGCTTTCCGGCCCCGGACCGCGCCGCTCCCGCTCTGTGTGACTTGGGATTAATCCCTTTGCGTTTCACTAGACCACCGTGGAAGCAGACAGTTCACTTTCGCATCTATTACATCGAACATAACTAGGAACCAATGTGTTTATTATACCTGTTTTCTTATAACGACCGAGTCCTAATTAAAGAACCTATCTCAGATGGCACTTTCGCTACTACTTTACCGTCCTTTTCATAGCCCTCGAATAATCTTATCTTATTTAGCCTAGACTGTCCCACTGCTGGGCAAAGGCCTCCCTCTTACATAATTCTACTTCCATATTGTTATCTGTTTGTGTTTGTGTGCAATAAAGTATCATTCATTCATTCATTCTTCTTCAATCCTTCTCTATCCTGGGCTTCCTCATCAGAAACAGCATGCTGCGTTCCAAAACTCAAATCGACGATGCCCCGCAGCTAAAGTGGGACTGGGCCGGACTCGTCTGGCGCATGCCACTAGACTTATAGGCAAAACAAACGACCATCTGGAGCCCACAAAGAGATAGGCGGTTTACTTTTATATCTCATTTGTTTATTAGTCTTGGATGAAAAGAAAATGTATTTTAATGGGTAACGGTCGTAAGGACTGCCGCGACACAGGATCTCCTCGGAGTCCGCGAGTAATTGTTATGCTTGTGTTTACATTATTTTGGCAAATAAACAATTTTGATCTTTTTATTTCGACGTGGACGGCCTCGTAGGAGATGGCGGGATGAGCTTGACTCTTTTATATTGTTTAAAAAAAAAAAAACATCTGACATAATATTTTCTGTTTGTTATCGTTTTTTAATTATTTTACTTCTTGACGTGCTCTTTGCGAATTTTTTATAGTTTTAAGAAATTTAAAATGTAATTTAATTGGCAAATAGAGTTAATAAATGAAACTAAACTATTAAACATTTTAATAGGTTTTAAACGTCCATTTTTCAATCATGCATTACGCACTTACACGCTATTACGCGCTGGGTTACGCGCTGTACGATGAAGAACAACGTCCTAGGGCCCCGGACACGGTCAAACGGTTTGACTCAAACCTTACGTGTGTTATCAAACCGTTTGAGGTCGGTTTGAACGGTTTGTCAAACGGCTCTGCGCAGTCTGATTCTGTACGCTGTCGTAATTACACTTCTGACGCGTCAAACACAAAAAAAATATGAAATTGCATCAAACATGCTTCAAACACGTAAATGTTTGACAAACCGTCCAAACCAGGTGGTTTGGACTCAAACCAAACTTTACGTGTTTGAATCAAACCGTTTGACCGTCTCCGGGGCCCTTAAGGTTCACCTACATACATTTTAATACCTCAGGTAGCAACCGCCCCCGCCGGCGGGGACGCGGAACTAATAGTAGAATTAATTCAGTAAGACCCGGTAGGGGTCATTCTTCTCCGACGCGCTTCTCGCCCTGGCAACGTTCTGGGCCGCGGTCCGAGCCCTTCTGAGGGCGCCCCCAGATACGTTGTCATAAAATTCCTAAGGGGTACGAGCCTTCTGCTCCCCCGCAAGTCCGCGCCCACTATATTACCACTCTGGTATAAATAGTGATTAGGTCCGTCAAAAAAAAAAAAAAAAACATTTTAATACCGTTGCCAAGTCAGCTGGTAGTACGGGTATATTCTATAATTATTTTACTGAAAACAAATGAAGCATAATGAAATGTTCATTTTCATAAATTTGTTTTAAGATTGATTTTCCCGCTTACACGGTTCATTAACACAACATCAACGTATGTCAGTAGCAGGATGTTTATATTGCCCAGGGCTATAAAGTTTTCATACCTAAGTACTTTTGAAGGCAATTAATAAAATTTACACGTACCTACTTTTCTTTTTCAAATCTTGTTTTCTTTCTTTTTAAAATAAGTGCACAGACCCGCATCTTTCTAATGAGTAATTGTCTCTCTTATTATCTTGTTGCCTGGAAGAAATTTCCATCTTAGCAAGCTATAAGGCCGCCAATTGTACATAATTCTACTTTAATATTGTATTTTGTTTGTGTCTGTGTGCAATAAATTCATTCATTCATTCATTTTCATTCATTTCATTTAAAACTTTGTTGCAGTAAAATTGAAAATAACTTAAGTTGATTGTAACTGTTTTGTTTTACACATTGTTCAGCTTTTACACTTAAGATAATGTAAGTTGAATAACCATTAGACTTATAACACCTTTTTTTAATAGCATAAATATTTTATTACTTTTATTTATTTATAGCTTGTTTCCAGGTTTAAAAATACATTTATTTTGTAAAAAGAATCACATCTTCCCTGGATTGTCTTTTCCGACATAAGCCTCCTCCAGGGCTTTCCAACTATCTCTGTCACTTGCCCTTCTTGTCAACGTCTTTTTACTACTTACCTTAAATCAAAATAAGTTCGGCAAATAGATTTTAATCAAAAATTTTTATTTATAAAATTTTACTCATGAAACTTATTTATTAGCTTGAAGCACAAATTCAAAAACATTTTTTTAGTACCTAATGCATCGCTTGAATATAAAACTATTTATCTGCCAAACTTTACAAAAAAAAAACTATAAAATTGTTGATATACAAAAATTTTAATATTTAACTGAACTATTAATAATATGATCGCGACTATGTCAGTCCTAGCTCATTTTCAGTTAAATAAGAACTAGTCAAAACTGGTACAAATGAGGAGTAGGTTTGAGTGACTAGTGTAACCTTTAGCACATGTGAAGTTCACGTTCACGACTGTACTAGAAATAGTTTGTAACTGAATAAGGATTAGGCATTGTAACTCTTCTTCCATTTAAATCTAAGGTTTATTTACACACTATTGATTAATTTCAATTACCTACCTGACTATCTCATCAAATCTCATGTTTGGAATGCCTCTGGGCCTTTTGCAAGGTGTGTGAGGTCGGTCGATGACCTTACAACTTAATTGACTTAATCGCTATTTTTAGAAAGTATTGTAATATAGCGGGCGCAAACTTGCAACCTTAACGATGATAAAAAATAATTTTAACATAATAATAAAACCTTCCTCAAACTACCTAGTATATAGTACCTAGTATATGTGGTATATTCTATTCTATTCTATTCTATTCTACCTTATATGGTTATCTACACTAAAAATTAACAAAAAAAATAACATTTCAGATGGAACATGAAAAAAATAATTGCCAATAAATCCTCATTTAAGTAGATAGGTAGATTCAGAATTTTGTACTTCCTTTCGGAGTCAGTCAGTGCCAGCAAAAAAATCGTCATAAGTGTGGGCAACGTCGTCGTCTTCGTTAATAAATAAATATAACCATGGCATAGTGAGATTTTCATATGAAAAATCATAGGTAAATTAAAATATAAATGCCATTGTTATGTTTTACACACGATAAATTTTTATCGGTTACCAACTATGACATTCAATCACGTTATCGCTACAAATTGCGTAATAAATATTCAAAGATTAATACTAAATTCAACAATTTACAATATAGATTTCCTTAGTTCGAAAATTTTCCAACAAGTGTCTGTTTATCTTTGTTATTTATTATTGTTAAAACCAGCTATTTCTGTTTTAGACGATTGTTATTGATAATAAAAAACCACTGTTATTAAAAAAAAAACAAAAAACCCGACTGCATGAAAAATTTAAAACTTTTAGCGCCAAAAATAGGCCATCTTGGTTTTTTATAAATTTGATGTACCCAGTGTCACTCTCACCAATAAGACGAATCTAACGATACCTCTTTAGCTAAAATCCATCAAGCCGTTTAGGCTGTAGAGCGTGCCAAAGAAATATACATACATACATACATACACTCGAAAAACATAACCCTCCTTCTAAAGCAGTCGGGTAATTATAAACGACAATATTATTACGTGTGAATTATTTTAAATTACTTACAGATATAAATAATATATCTTTATTATATAGTCACCTGATCAGAATTTGAGTGGGTGTGACTAGCAAAATTTAAAAAAGCATTTATTATCATTCTTATTACATCATGTCATACTTAGGTAGGTAGGTACAGAAATACTAACTAAACCTTTCTGGACTCTTTTAAATAAATTTCCGTACCACACACCATTTTACAAATTTCTATTAATATAAGATAATTTTAATTTGTTTTGCAATTACTCTACATCTATCAATAAATAATATTTTTTACAAAGCAACTGCTACTGTCGTCGTTTAGGTTGGTAACTACAAATTAAAATATAACACGTCTTAAACAGAAAAAAAGTGTATAAAAATGAGAAACCTTAAAATATTCTAATTATATGTATTCTATTAATTATAATATTATGTACTAGCTTTCCGCCCGCGGTTTCACCCGCGTTAAATGAGTTTTCCCGTGGGAATGAAGCGTTTTCCCGCTGTAAAAAGTAACCTATGTCCTATTCCAGGGTTTAACCTAACGTTACGTTAGTTCACAAGTACATGAGACCGATGTACGCCAGTTCGAATTTACGCTGTACCGAAGTATGAAAATCCGATGTTTGTGAAATCGAAAGTTTACGAGTTCGACGTACGAATTTTGGTCTTTCCATACAAAGTGAGACTCCCGACCGACCCATTTTGTATGGAGAGACCAAAAATATTTTTGTCACAGGAAATTATTTTTTCGTGAAAAATTGTTCAGTTTGACGGGTACTATCACTACACGGCGGGAACAAAACGTTGTAAATTTCATACTGTATATTATCGTCAGAAATTACAGCTAAAAACGAGGCAAAATGATCAATTTGAAGTCACCTAGTAAAAGTCTTGCTTGTTTGATTACTGTCAAAAAAAAACTAAAAAAGTGTTTTAAAAAAATACTAAGGTGGCGATCACACGATGTCCGCGCCGCCGACACTGTTTGGAGTAACCCTTATCGCGCGTTCCTGCGCTGACGCACACAGGAAATGGATCTATGATCAGTTGTCTTAGGATGGGTTACTCTCGTCCCATTCACTAGCCCAGAAATTTTTTTCAGAAACGATTTTTTTATTTATTTTTTCAATAAACCTTTGAGTGGACGAATCTGCCATTATCTGTCGTTTTTCAGACATTTTATTGGACAACTCTAGTTTTTTTTACAATTTTTATTTTACACCATTAGTATCTTAGTCAGAAAAATAAACCAAAAGTGGAATAAAAATTAACATAAACAGATCGAACTGCGGTAAATATAAGAAAGAAGCGATTAATCTTTCAATAGAGTTCTAATAACGAAGCCTCGATGGATAACATGACCAAGAAAAGAAAACATCTAATACTTTGGTTAATACCACTAACCATTAACACTGCTTTAAGTCTACTGTTTAAATTAAATAGCGTCGGTGGTCTAGTGGCTACGGCCGCTGCCTCCCATCCGGGAAACGCGGGTTCGATCCCTGTGTTTTCGAATTTCGAATTCATATGTACGTTTATTCGACGCTCTTACGGTGAAGGAAAACATCGTGATAAAACCTGCACACTCCTGCGAAGAAATTCAAAGATTGTGTGTGAAGTCGACCAACGCGCACTGGGCCAGCGTGGTCGACTAAGGCCTAATCACCCTAATTCAGGGTAGACTTGAGCTCTTCGATGGGGACGTATATGAGCTGTTGATGATGAAATCTACTGTCTTCATCACAGAAAAGGAAACGTTACTAAAAAAATAATTAAATGGAGAAAGCAAGACTAACCCGCCAACAGGGTGTCCTAACAAAATGTTTTACAAAACCTTCCAATGTTTGTACTATCTTTGGACAAACTTTTACCCAAATATTGGTGCGCCACGGGACCCTTTGACGACCTGTCTCTCCAAACATCTTGGGTAAATAATCAAGCCTCATTCATAGTATGAGGTCTCGGAGGTCCAGAGGTGAATGGAGGATGGTTTAGCGAAGGAAATGGACTGTAAAATTGGGAAGAGCGTTAGTGACGTGGGACCCACCCAGAATCATCATCAACAGCTCATTCATATACGTCCCCACCGAGGGGCTCAAGCCTACCCTGAGTTAGAGCGATTAGGCCTTAGTCGACCATCGCTGGCTCAGTGCGGGTTGGTCGACTTCACACACAACCTTTGAATTTCTTCGCAGGAGTGTGCAGGTTTCATCACGATGTTTTCCTTCACCATAAGAGCGTCGGATAAACGTAAATATGAATGTATTCGAAATTTGAATACACATTGGTAACGTGGTGGGGATCGAACCCGCGTCTCCCGAACGGGAGGCAGCGGCCCTAACCAATAAACCACCGACGCCAACCGATTACTTAATCGCAAACATTCTTTTTGCGAAGTTTATGTATTCTGTCTGTATGATGACTTGATATTGGTATGTTTAGCTGTTTTTTAAACTATGAGTAATATGGCGGCTTATTACTGCAAACTACTGTATTCTTCCCACAGGTTAATCTAAATCTTATATTCGGATAGCAAGCATAAAATATGTTTGACCATTACACTAACGTGCAAACTGACTAATGCACTCTTAAATCACGATACAGGGCTATCTAAATCTAGCATGTATTCTAAATACCTCTCAAATGTTCTCACGAGCGCAAGCGCAGCATATTTTACTTATCTATCTCTTTACTCACTATAATAGAGACATTACATTCCATACAGGACTTGGAGACTATTAACACAGGCGGTATTAAACGCTAACCGGGGAGTCGCGTGTTATAGACCTACCACAGAATCTGTGAAATGGCCAAAATTGGAACTACGAGGGCTGATTGATAAGTTTCCGAAACGACAAAGAAAAACTTTAAAAATCTATTTAAAATAAATTTATTTCTCAACGTAGTTTCCTTCTACCTCGATGCATTTAGTCCAGCGCTTCTCCAATGCCGTTACACCAGTTTGATAAAATGTTTTCTCCAACCCCTCAAAATACTCGTCCACGGCAACAATGACTTCTTCATTTGATGAAAATCTCTGGCCACCTAACCATTTCTTCAGGTTTGGGAATAAGTGGAAGTCACACGGGGCCAGATCCGGGGAATAGGGTGGATGCGGTAGCAATTCGAACCGCAATTCATGGAGTTTGGCGACTGCAACCATTGACGTGTGTGCAGGTGCGTTGTCATGGTGGAACAAAACTTTTTTCTTGGCCAAATGTGGTCGTTTTTTCTGGATTTCTTCACTTAATTTTTGCAGCAAGCTTGCGTAGTACTCTCCATTTATTGCTTTTCCTTTTTGCAGATAATCCACTAAAATAATCCCTCGAGCATCCCAAAAAACAGTCGCCATCACTTTGCCGGCCGACAAAACCGTTTTTGCTTTCTTCGGCGCAGGTCTTCCGCTCTCAGTCCACTGCTTAGATTGTTCTTTTGTCTCGGGAGTATAATGATGTATCCAGGTTTCATCGACTGTTACATAACGCCGCGAAAACTCGTTAGGATCTCGGTTAAACAGCGCCAAACACTCCGATGAATCGTCCACTCGACGTTGCTTTTGGTCAACAGTGAGCAAACGCGGCACCGATCGCGCGCAAAGCTTTTTCATTCCCAAATGTTGGTGCAAAATATTAAAAACGCGTTCAGATGAAATGCTCACCATCTCTGCTGTCTCTCGCAACTTCAAGCGCCGATCATTCAATACAATTTTGTGAATTTTTTTTATCATGTCCGGATTCGTGACTTCATTTGGACGGCCAGACCTGTGGGCGTCTTCGCAGCTCTGTCTTCCACGTTTAAAATCAGTTACCCAGGTGTGAATTGTACTCAATGCAGGAGCAGAATTACCTAAAACACTGTCTAGCTTGGTTTTAATCTGGGTTGCTGTTTTCTGTTTTAAAACGTAAAACTTTATCACCGCACGAATTCCGTTTCTTTCCATTGTTAAGAAAATTTACGACAGAGAAAGTTCTACGTCCTATCAAACAAATTCCACCAGTTTGATTAAATTCAAATTTGGCGTTCTATTTTCAAAAAGATGCCAAAATATAATGTAATATTTTTTTTTTGCGTATATTTTTTTTAAGTTCGTCGTTTCGGCCAGTTATCAATCAGCCCAGGTACGATCATTACTACCTGAAAAGACAACTTTAGGGAGAGTTGTAATTAGTTGAAATGCAATTTTGTATTACTACAAGCGCCGCAGTTCATTTCATGGATAATTTGGAAGGTACCTACTCTCAACGAGAAATGAGCACTGACCGGTATTAACACTACTTTTTATGCACTTACTTTGTACTAATATTCCAATATCCCCCGCGATTTTTGACGAGCACATTTTTTTACAATAATTTAAAGTGCTATTTGATTTAATTTCATTCATTTATTTATTTCAGACAACATAAGTTCCATAATTGTTGGTAACAGTAACTGTTGATAAAGGTTTTCAAAATTTATAATAAATTATTTTGATTGATTGAGCTTTAAGGTACGCTGACGTTGACGCTAAAATCTATTACGCCCAACATTCGTGTGCGACGGGACTTCATTTAAAATTTAGATATCGATAGAGCAATCCCCACCAAACTGCGCAGGTTAACCGCTACGTCCAGCCACCCAGTGTACATAGGCTCCAAACATTGCAACACCCCCAAGCCGTGCCCAGTTGAAAATTATAAATTCATTTTAGCGACATTTGTGACTTCTTAGTTCTTACAGTTGCGTGTTGCTAATGTGGAATATAAATAACATTAATATATCAAACATTACGTAGCTAAAAAAGGTTTAGCAAAGAGTTAAAAGAGCATAATTAGAATGTTAAGAAAAAATTGTATGATACGTAACACCAATACATATAACGTTCTAGGTAATGTCATTCTGTCGAAGTGCAGGTGACTTGGATCTCGTGTTTTTAATTTTCAAACTTGATTCGGATGAAGTTAGCAGTAATTCCATCGATTTTTTATTAATTAATAAGTACCTACATAATTAATGTAATAAATAGAAAATAAATTATCCTGAATAGGGGATCGGACTGTTCACCGTATTTTATGAATTTACCATATTTTATGAATTATTTTTAAAATATAGATTAGTAGCAGACGATTCGCGAAGAAAAAAACAGAATCAGTTGAAAAACGAATTTACAGTGATTTTTAAAAGTTTCAATATGTCTGTCTCTTTCAAAACCTATTTTTTGTATGGAGATTATATGGCGTTACTAACAAATGACGTCACAAGTGGGTATGTGCCTCTCTGTCTAATCTTGAATTTCAAACCTTTATACTCGTAACTCGGTAAATTTTAAAGATAGATTTTTACATTTTTTTAGTGTTCGATAGCAAAAACCAAGAAGTTTGGATTTATAAAATAAAATAAAAAGTAGTCCGTTCCCCTATTTTCTAAGAGTCCGCCAAATCTCATCACCATGTAAAGTTTTGCTAATTTGGATCCGCATCCGCTGATGCCGGCCACTACCGGTAGTGTCACCTAGCGGCGAATTACAATAAGCAAACATCATAACTCATCATCGGATGATTACTATGATCTGTAGCTGGACGTATACTAAACCCACGTATGGTGCAGAAAATCCCATGGTAATTTTACACGGGAACAACTTTATAGCAGATGTCGAATTTCTAAGGATAAATAGAGCGTCCATGGTATAGTGGCTAGGGCGAATGCTTTCCGTCTGGGAGGCGCTGGTTTGATCCTCACCACGTCACACGTGTGTTTTCGAATTTCGAATTTACAATGTACGTTCATTGTAAAGGTGTAAGAAAACCTGCGAAGAAATTCAAAGTCTGTGTGTGAAGTCTACCAACCACAATCAACGAGAAAACATGTACATCACCCACTCAAATTCTGGGTAGTATTTAATAAACGGCAAAATAAAAACAGATTTTTCTCCAAGAGTGTACGATTGTCAATTTACAACTAAGTATTACATATTAACTCCCACCTTCTCAATCTGAATTCTAATTTTCTAGTAAACACTTTCCTGTTTTATGACTGGCAACCTTTCTTGCTGCCAGTTTTATCTTTCATTTTAAATTCATTTTCAAATTTAGATTTCTTACGTTTCGATTTTGTCTTTTTTCTTTCTCACTTCATGTCCTGATCTCTAACTGTAAACTTGTTCATGTTTCTATTTCTCCAGTTTTATAAAATATATTATATAAATACGTAAATGCATACCTTTACTTCGGACTGAACACGTTTAAAATCCACATTTTGCCACGTTTTAAATCCTGTACAACATCTTTCGTGTGGTGCTGGGCGGCTCCGTGGCGGCTGCTGGACCACAAGTTTATTATAACTCCGTCTTAACTGAACTCCGGAATCTGTTCAAAGTGGATTAGGGGGTCCGAGCCTCTCGCCTCGGTGAGGCCGAGGCCGTATATGAGCTGGAAACAAGTAATAGCACTGGCGTAGATAAGGAAAACTGTTCATAAAGTTTAAGTAGGTAAGTATTTCATTATGTGTCACTTTCGCACCTTTTAAGTGGGTAATGGGTGCTGTGAGAAGGCTACTGTTAAAAACAATAATAGCTTAGTGTTAAAACAGTGGTTTTGTTTAACATGTGTTACCTTGTAGTTTTTGACAAATAGCGAGTAGTTATTTTATATACAATATAATACAAATATTCTTACACACATATTCTTTCTTCTTATTTCTATACACTGTGTTTCATTAGTTTTTTCCCTTCACGAGTGTATTTAGTCAATGAAACTTAACAACTTTCCCCAAGGAACATAGAATGACAGATGACAAGAAAAAAATAGCGCGCCCATCGATATGCATGCATAACGAATTCATATTTTTATCGTCATAATATAGGTATATGTTCTTTTCTTTGCTAATTTATTTTTCCAGTTTTATGGACTGAAAGAAAACTTTAGCAACGGGATTAAATTGAATATAAAAACTTCATAAATTCATTCAGATTCAGCCAAAAGGCAAATAAATATAAAAGATATCCTATCAATTATTTCGTCAACGCCATAAATTATTCCAAAGAATATTTACGCAGACCCGACAACAGCGCATTGAGTTGTCACAAATGAATTTACTTGTCAAACGTAGACTTGTCACCTAACAATCTATTTCTGTCATTGGCACAATATAGAATGGCACCTATTAACTTCTGTATAAGATTTGAAATTGTAATTCAAATGAAATTTAGTAAGTTTTTGCTTACGAGCTATGCGTTTCGCAAAGTAAGGCTTGTCAACTTCTTGTCAATAGGTGCGTTTGAGATATGTACGTTACGAATTGAAAGGAAAATTGTAGAACTAATGTTTTTATGTAAAATTATGATTTTTTGTACATAACTATTGTGTAATATCAAGCACATTTTGTAGATAAATCATTCACACTTATGTAGGTTTAATCGGTTCATGTTCAACAACAAGTTTTACCTACACATTGAGACGTGACTTGAGATTGCGTTTTTATGTTTTATACTTATTTTTCTTTCTGCTGATAACCTGTGATATTAAGTTATTAAAATGCTTATTACGGTACAGTAATAAAAATAACCTTCTATTGGTTCGCACACTAAGCTTATTGTGTTGTGAGTTGTGTGATTTTCATACAAATTGATTCGGACTTTTGAAGGTTTTTTGAAACGTTTCTAGAATTAAAGTAATTTTGTTTCATGGAAAGAGTTACCTCCAAGATGTTTGCGATGTTTTGTCGACACGATGTATAATTAATTACCTTCACACTTATTACTGTCTTATTTATACAACAAGGGACTCAGACTTTCTCTTCTTTAATACTAAGTACTTACCCTTTAATTCCTATAGATCTTAATAACGTAACTTGACAAAGAGCGGACATGTAGCATTCAAAAGTCGGTAACAGTGCAGAATTGAAATTGATTTATATGACAACTTAATCTAGTCACTCAGCGGCTCTCTCTGAGGGATTAGGACAGTTAAGCACTTGATGCAACTGGACACAACGCTTTAAAGGGCGCTTGTTCGTTCAGTCGTACACTTTTCTGTTAAGAATATTTTCTGGGTTTTCTTAGCTATAAAAAAAAATGTGGTAGGAGACTGCGCTCTTCCCATTCAAGATAGTTACTAACATATTTTATCTTTTTAACCAGTTTTCAAATTAAAACTAACTTTTTAACAATAAGAAACGAATGAATTTATGTATGTGTGTGTATTACATATGCTATAAAAAAATAAATACATATAGATAAAAAAAGCGCAAGCGCAACAACGCGAAGTAATTATTTAAAAAAACGCATGATCTAGGTGAAAAAAATATCACACACGGAATTATTTTGTTTTAAATTTGTATAAATGCAACTTAATACAAATATTCGATACTATAACGATTTTTTTTAAAGTACCTTTTCCTTAAGTTTTTTTGTTCTATGTATTTCCAGGTCATACGCAGTCACCATACAAGACTTCCTATATTTAAATAAACTGGAGTGAATCGGTATATTAGTATAACTATTATAGAGAAACTATTTTCCACGGTCAGAACCGAACACAACATAGTCACGCTCATTGCTGCATAACAGCAAGAACGAACGGTGAAATACAGCTTTAACTCTTAAGTCTGCTGTAACATAGAGTTAAGGTCTACTCACATTTCATCAACAACTCATATACATCCCCGCCGAGGAGCTCAAGCCTACTCTGAATGAGGACGATTAGGCCTTAGTTAACCACGCGGTCCAGTGCGGGTTGGTCGACTTCACACAACCTTTGAATTTCTTCGCAGGAGTGTGCAGGTTTCATCACGACGTTTTCCTTTACCGTAAGAGCGTCAAATAAACGTACATATGAATTTGAAATTCGAAAACACATTGGTACGTGGTGCGGATCGAACCCGCGTCTCCCGGACGGGAGGCAGCGGCCCTAGCCACTAGACCACCGATGCTCTTAAAAATAAAAACCAGGTGAGCAGGTTTAATCACGATGTTTTTCTTCACTGTAAGAGCGTCGAATAAACGTAATATGAATTCAAAGATTCAAAGTTCGAAAATAACTTGGTACGTGAGGGTACTCACATTAGTAGGTACTCACATTAGTAGGTGGTGACTGATGCCAAGGTCTTCACTTTGTCCTGGGTCAGCGTTTTTCGCGGTTTTTCGAGGTTTTTGGGTAGCACAAAGTTTTCTGGGTTGCAAACTTGGGTGTTAACTACTCTCAAGAGACCTAACAACATATAAAAAAATCGCAGTTACATGCGCGTTTGCGATGTTTGTCCTTTTTTGTGTTGATATTGACTGGCCTACTACTCACATTAGTAAGTTCAAAACTAAACTTGTTAGTGATTTTAATTTTTCGCGTTCTCCGTGCTTTGAAAGGTGAGTAAGCCGTTGCTTCCGGCCTCTATCTTAAATCAGTTCAAGTCATTTGGCTGTTTGAAATCTTTGACGAGATTCGGTAGTATGTTAGACTTAAAATGCCTACGATAACTAGAATTCTAAGTTATATCTCTTTAAGTCTTGATTATCCTTTAATAGTGCGTCTGGAAAATATATATGTATATCTACTTACGCAAAAGCACTAATTTTTAGTTTTTGTTAAACAAAATTTTATTTGATTTTGCATTATCAATTTTACTTGTATTTTTTTCTTTTTGTTTTAGTATTTTAGATATTTCAGTTCAATAGATACTTGTAAAAGAATTAGTAATATATCTATAAGTGATAAAAACAAAAACTTGTGTCAGCATGCGAACAGCAACATTTTGCGTTCTTTCAATTCGTCCGTTAAATGTTGTGCCCATGTGAATAGACCCTTATATCGATTTAAAAACTGATTTATAGTTTCCTTACTATAAACGAGTTTACAATACCAACATTAAACAGGCACTAAATAAGAAAGTACACGCAGATCGTGATGTAAAATCGATACAATTGTAAGCCCACGCAAATCTCGATTCATTAATCGATTATCGGTGCATCGATGACTGAAATCGATTTCCAATGCCAACGATTTGATTGGTGAACCCGAGTGGGTGTTGGCTGTTTTGACTACAATACAATCTAAAATAAAATAAATCCTTTGTACTGTGATGTGATGTTTTTGAAAGTTAAGTAACATTAACAGCAATTAGCTTTTGATAAAATCGTCATAATAATAATAATAAAAGAACTTTATTCACCAAACATCAAGCACAATGATGTACAAAGCTAAGGTAGGTTACAAGTCATAGATTAATTAATAAATATAATGTACAAAATGCTGGTAAAAAGGACGGATCCCCAGCATGAATGCTGTTTTTCAGTATCCTCCTATAATTCGCTACGTTGGCAAACCCCCCGAGCGACCGATATGTTAAGTATTTATTTATTTATTTATTATACAACATGAAAAGTAAAAATATTTACTCGGACAAAGTATGACACGTGAACAGGCGAACACAACATTTTTTACAAAAATACAGTAAAGTTAAGTATAAATATTATAATAGGTAATCTTAAAGATTTGAAAATAGCGCTCCCAAATAGTACTCCCGCGCATTGGAACTTTTATAATTCTACCTATGTTATCATTCTGACATGTGTTTCACAAATAAATATTTGAATCTCTGAATCTTTGAATCCTTTATAAGAATCTCTTATTAATTTTTATTCAGTTTTTTTGTGGTTTCAGTTTGTGACTTTAGTGTCAACTCCTTCTGTAATTCTGCTCACTCTGTAAAGTATATAAACTTATATTTTAAGTATTTTTAGATTCATAGAAAACAAACAAAAACGTAAACCTTCCCGCGGGACTTGAACCCACGACCTTCGGCCTATACGCAGCCAACTTGCTTACCAACTACACCACGGAGGGCATAGTGGCAGCGCCGAAATTCGTTCTTGCTTGCGTTATATTGTAAGGGAAGCAGCTAGTCAATTTAATACATTAATTTACTTATTTTACTTTATTCACGATAAAAATATTACGAAATAAAACCTTATCCAGACCTAACTAGTTCATATAAACTTAATGTTTTTATATTAATCTTAAATACCCAGTTGACTGGCAAAGCCGGGCGTGCAGAATTAAACGTCAAACAAAGCCGGCGCGTACGCACGACATGTGAAAATTTAATCCTTTCAGTTCTCACTTACCGGACGAGGCTTACGGACTTACTTGAGGGTTTGAAAAGGTTAATTGCTTTTCGGGCGGTTACGTTAGTTGAGTTGGATTACGAATGTTGAGCAATCGAAGTTTTGCATTTCTCTACGAGATCGAGTCACAAATGAGGAGATCCGTAGAAGAACCAAAATTGCTGACATAGCCCGTAGGATAAGCAAGCTGAAGTGGCAATGGGCAGGCCACATAGCGAAGATCGGAAGGCCGATGGGGCAAGAAAGTCCTTAAATGGAGACCACGTACTGGCAAGCGCAGTGTGGGACGGCCACCTACGAGATGGACCGACGACCTGGTGAGGATCGCTGGGTCTCGTTGGATGCAGGTGGCTATGGACCGGTCGCGCTGGAGTGCGATTGGAGAGGCCTATGTTCAGCAGTGGACTTTAACAGACTGAAATGATGAAGTATGGTCGTAATATCATATTTTTCTTCTTCTTTTTTTAACTGGCCTAATGCTTGTTTCGCAAAGTCGAAGTATTAAACGAAACCGGATTTTTTTTCTTCATCATGTGAGTTTTAAGGTCGACAACTGTTGTTACAGACCTCACAAACCCTAATGTTATTTGTGACAATTTTAGTCCTGATGTCAGTCATCAACATCATCGTGTGGGTTGTAAGGTCGACAACCGACCTCACAAACCCTGGTGTTGGCAACCCAGCCTGCAATGTCCTAACCAAACTGGGGAAGTCGCACAAACATATTTTTGCTTGACATTGTCCCCACCGGGATCGAACCTGGAACCTCCGTAATGGCGTCAAAATCTCGATCACTCGGCCACGGAGGCTGTTCTGGTGTCAGTGTTATGAAGCCACTAGAGGCCACTGTTTAATCCCATGTTCAACCACTTCTGTAGATAGTAACCAGCCGGGGCTTTAGGTGCTTTCTAAAGAACCAAATCATCTTTTTTTGGACTATCAGATGATTCAACCTACTATGTCAACCAAACTGGAGAAAGTTCAACATACAGATTTTCATGTGACAGTGTTCTCACCAGGTCTCGAACCTGGAACGCTCGACGGTTTGACCACTGAGTATTGTAAGATATCTTCAATTGATCAGTGGAAACGATCGAAATAAACTCCACCTTGTAATCGCCACTGCTTTTAACGTATCTTGAGTGTTGCAGAATTTGCCATTACGGAGACGCCATTACATTTATCGAAACTCAAATAACTCTAAACTTTCAGAAAGATAACTTGACAGTGTTTCAAGCCATAAACTATAATACATCAGGATATTATAGTACTAAAGGACTGTTTTCAAGTTATGGCTGCTTTTAAAGATGTTGATGATGTCTCTTTTAAATTTGACATCGAGCTAGATCGAAAGAGTTAACAATTTGATTGACTATCCGCCAGTCTAAGACCGATATCATCATCATCATCATCTAAGACTCAGCGTTATAAGATCACGAGAGCGTGTTCTTTCCAAATATCATGAAGAAAAGCACCAGTCATTTTGAGGGTGAATATTCTATGAGTACATTTTCGGTCCATCCAGGAAATTTACCTAACACAATATTGTTAACGCGATTTCGTCTCTATTAAACGCAACTCTTTATCAATCTTTAACAATTTTTATTAGTCACTCTATTAACAGCTCATTAATAAATAAATGAGTCACCGTTTCAGAAACGATACGTACCTATCGTTTAACTAACAATTGTATTTGCCCTATGATCCAACACCCCGGCGGTCGTCAATCAAATCGATTGTCACTACTTGATTTCCATATCGATTACTCCAACAATTGCTTACCATTGTCCTCTGTAAGCGACAAATTACAAATTAAAGCCAGATTTACGTATTTTGAACCTAATATACAACCTAAAGTGTTCAGTCGCAGAGTGAATGCTTTTAGAATTTTATTCTCTGTCGATATATTCATAAAGCTCTATGATTTTCTAAGTGTTGTCGTGTAGATGGTTATCTAATTTTGACATTATTTAATCACTTGTTACGGCCTTTTCAGTTGCTATGCTTAACCTCTTTGTACTTTCTTCTTTATAACTACTGCTATAGAGTTCTATATTTCGATTAGCTTCAACATTTAGACGTATAATGAGTTTGGTAATACATAATTTATTACTAAAGATATGGACGTCTGACTGTCGGCTATTGTTACAAAGCTATATTAGTTCGTTAGTTTGACAACTTCATCAGAAACTAATTATATGTCATTGATTGAATAGTATTAGGTGTGGACGATTTAGTAAATGTAATGGGATAATGCTACGGAATTATTGAGACTTGCAAACACCTGGGCAGGTATTTACTTTGTAAGAACATTTAAGATAAAATAGAGCATCGATAGTCTAGTGGTTAGGGCCGCTGTTTCCCAATGTGTTTTCGAATTTCGAATTCAGAATACGTTTATTCGACGCTCTTACGGTGAAAGAAAACATCGAGACGAAACCTGCACACTCCTGCGAAGAAATTCAAAGGTTGTGTGTGAAGTCGACCAACCCGCACTGGGTCAGCGTGGTCGACTAAGGCCTAATCAATCTAAATTAGGGTAGGCTCGAGCCCCTCGGTGGGGACGGAGCTTTTGATGATGATGCTACTTACTAACTTACTAACTTAGGCCTTATTAGGTAAAACTGTGTTTTTTAAAGAAGAATCAAAGTCATAATATTTAATTGCTTGCATTTCTTTGCAAATATTAGTTTTATAAGAAATAAAAATGTAAGCAGCTCTGCATTTTTAACACTTTCGTACCTATCTCAAATTTCTTTTGATTATTTATAAAATCCTCAAATTCCCACACAATTTTCGATATGCTTATGCTTACAATAATTTATTTTTACCAATTAATTAAATTACTTTTAAAAGAATGCTTAACCAACCACCTATTTGGCACCAAATGTTAATACCATCAAATCAAATACTTCGCCACAAAGTGTAAAATTAACAGATTACGCATACAAAACAAATAAAAATTTAGTACTAATAAAAAGACCAGCCATTGCCACCTTCCTACATTCATATTGTAATTTTATTTTGTCGTTAATAATGTGCAGATAAGACAAGTTGTTTGGTAGTTAACTTAGTCTGATTTATTTCTCCGGAGTCAGCAGGTTAAAAGTATTACTTTCCGAATTCAATTTCTACATTTGCTTCTGTTTCTTTTTTTAGTTTACTATAACCAACTCTATTTCCTTTTAGATTAGTGTCATCAGAAGCTTTTCCGGTACATTGCTGCAATGGTTACAGATTATAAATTCTACTTTAATATCATGTTTATTGACTCTTAACCCTAACCTTTCAACATTGACATTGACATCTTTTAGTTAAATTTCGTTCTGTATAATCTTACCATGTTAATGTAATTCATGAATCATAGGATATTTTACTTCTAATAAAATAACGGTATTATTTAATGAGCATACATAAATATTTATTAGGCTTTAGATCCAGATTATATTATTATATTATTATTTCGATTAATCGAATTTAGTAATTTCGTTAATTAAACAATATCACTAATAGAAATGAATATTAATCAATAGGAAATTTGAAAACATTTAATTAGATAATTGTTTTAAATGGTATACTTCTACTTAAATATTTTTGTTTTTACAAATTATTCATGACAAATAAAGAGTTATATATATTACCAGTAGGAACGTATGTATAGGATATTGGTCTAACTATAATCGTAAATTCTGCTTTGTGTATTATATTTCTAGTAGTTCAGTGGTAGGTATAATTTTATTTTGTACCGTTGACTAGTGGATCGACTATTTGTGAAATACACAAACGTTAAAATTTAATTCCATTCATCACCTTTATTCACAAATGCGTTCGACAATAAATTGAATTACTATCAGTTCCTCCTACCATTACTACTTGTCCATGCAAACGATTACCATCAAATGGTAGCTTGACAGCATTGGATATTCGTGTAACACTGTCGTCATCTCGTTCTCTATAAATAAGCCTATCGGCTGTTTTCACACGCTCTTGTAATCCACCATTCACATGCGTCGGCGCGTCATCTGCATCTTTACGACATTCAGCGTCGGAATCCAATCGTTCTCCTATTCTAATATCAATAAATTTACTAAAGCCAACTTTCCGCTAATTATCGATTGACAAACTTACTGTTTCATCTCGTGGGACTTTTTCGTCGTCTATTTTATTTGGCTTCCTATTCAAAATGTAGTTAGCAGACGTGTAATTGTATGTTTGTAGATCGTGTTCAATAGATGCATTCGTTAGTCTTGAATGTTGAATGATTTCAAAAAATCATTTATTATCATTAAAATATTTATTATAACGTGTTTTAATGTAAAGTTTGTTGGTAATATTAGCATTAACGTTTATTTGCTTAAGCAATTTTATATAATTATTGGTTTTAGAAATATTAATTACAATTTATGTCTTTATCAACAGATAATTATAGTTAATGCTTTCAAATGGCTCAGATTATTGATAGTATGTATATTTATTTAATGTTCAAAATGTAAATGTTTCATATTTTAAAAAAATTACCACATCGCGGAAACTAACAAACAAATCGTATTTTTGGCTACGAATTTTCATTATTAATGGCTGTACTACCTATGTCCATCTATCAACAATGTTTCAAAAAGTAATGTAACAAGTGTTTTGGAATTTCATGATGATAACACACCTGTTTACGGTAGTGGTAAAATATCGTAAAGTGAACTGCGTGCATCTATGAAGAAATTCAGGTTGTATATGAAGTTGACCAAACCCGCAATGGGTCATCGTAGTGGTGTGACTAAAGTTTGATCACACTTATAATCTCGGTAGATATACATAACCTTCATGAACTAATAACTTGTCTCACGACACTCTATTTATAGATAGGCCTATTAGGGTGTTGCACCGTGGCATTTGAACCCTTCTGCCTTGAACATTGTCCTATATCTGTCAGTTTGATGGATTGAAATTGAACAAAAGTTAGATTGTTACTCAAATGGGCTTTACATTATCCAATTTGCAGGGTGTTAGGTACCTCTTTTTCTTACCGTTTGAAATAAATAGGTAGCTCTCGATATAGAGCTATATTACTTTGTATAGACGGGTTCAGTGACACATAGGTGATAGCCTGGCAATGCAACTTGTCACTATGTGCAAAGACATAATGTTAAAAATCGGCATCTGTGATAGACACCGAACCTTCTAACATTGTTTTAGGGAGTACTACCTGTAAGCAACTAAAGCTCTACTCTCCCCTTTAGGAATAAGTGCGTGACTTAATATTAGTACATTATTCGAAGCTCCTACACTGTACACAACATAACCGTTTCATTTGATTAGTTTCCGTGTGTTGATTCCAAATCGCAACTATAGTCGTTATATCTGAGCTACTCGCCAGTTTGTTAAGTCAACAGATCTTTTAGTAAAGCATTTATACTGCTAGTATTCAAAACACAACAACTGTTATTGTTAAATTCTCTTAGGCGATTGACATAAGTATTTAGAATTGAATTATTTTTCCCATTTTGTCAATATCTTTTGATCTTTATGTCTAGCAAAGAGATAAGTGAATAAGTAATTTATAGTAATGTTACAAATACCTGTATTTTTGTGTTCGTAATATCAAACCACAAAGAAAGATCTTTACCACTTTTTTATTTATTTTTTTACCTCCATCATCATCATCGCCATCATCATCAGCGTACGCTTTTGTTCCACGTGCACAAACAAAGTCAGAACTGAAAAATGATACAGCGCTATGTGAGGGCGACAATATACCAAACAATGCCTTTCAGACAATTTTGAAAGGTTGGAAACAGAAAAACGTAAAACAATGCCATAAACACCGTGAGAAAATTGGTGCACTCCTGAAAAGGAATTCGACAAGGCCAAGATCGTGGTCGTCTAAAGCCTGATCGCCCTATTCAAAATATACTAGAGCCGCTAGTTGGGGCAGTATGTATATGAACTGGATGCCATATTGACTCAGACAGTTCATAGGTATCTGGAGATGTCTATAACATCCACACTGACAACGCATCTTCAGTCATGAATATCTTCAGTGACGTATACCCGTGATCCGGTCTGATCCAGACACTATTTAGCTCAATCTTGCCGGTAGTAAGTCGTGAAACTAAGCTAGAATGTGAATTTAAAGCTCAGAATGATAATACTGACGTACCGTTCGCGCGTTAACGTGCGCCTACAACTATAAAGCCTTTGTATGAAGTTCTGTGGTACCCGTAACTTCCTACTTTACAATTGTGCTGTGTTGTTATCGGCTTAACCATAGGACCACCCTATAATCTAACCTTACCTATTGAAGTCTTGGATTTAAAGCCACTTAAAGGTGACAGACTGGCAAACTGTCTCAAATCAGCGCACTAAGAAACTCAGAGATCGGTGTGTTTGCGTTTTTTATCTTGAATGTCAGTCAACTAACCAACAACAACAAGTTCGTATTTGTTTTTTTATAATTTTTATTTTCTTCAATAATTGGCATTATTTTGATTTATCGTTTACTAAATCTACTATGTCTAAAATGTGTTCATCGCGTGCGAGCTTCAAAACAGATTTCTGTTAATCAATTATCATGAAAACACTACACGGATGCGAATATCTACGAACTAATGTACTCTGTCTGCATGTATTCAGCTATTCTTTTGAAAACGTACCTACCCAATTATTTTTATAATATACTAGCTGACCCCGCAGACGTTGTCCTGCCATTTTTCCCTACACCTACCCTACACCTACCCTACACCTACCCTACACCTACCCTACACCTACCCTACACCTACCCTACACCTACCCTACACCTACCCTACACCTACCCTACACCTACCCTACACCTACCCTACACCTACCCTACACCTACCCTACACCTACCCTACACCTACCCTATACCTACCCTACACCTACCCTACACCTACCCTACACCTACCCTACACCTACCCTACACCTACCCTACACCTACCCTACACCTACCCTACACCTACCCTACACCTACCCTACACCCCCGTAAAAACCATCCTTGAACTTCAACGAACATTTTAAAAAAAGATTTGGCCAAATTGGTCCAGGCGTTGTTGAGTTATGCGCTTACCAACACATTTTGCGATTCATTTTTATATTATAGATAGAAGAAGATATAAAACGTATACAACCTAGACCAAATTACAGGTAATAGAGGAATAATCAAACAGAATATCCTTGACTATTTCTGAAGGGGAGCTCCATTAAGATTGAATCAACGTACTATACCAGCTCTCCTTATGACTGTGGTTTGAATAGACATTCAAGATCTGCTCTTTTGGAATATCAGACACCTAATAACGAGTGTGTATTGTCAATAGGTGCTGTGTGGGGCAGTGGCGGGCGCAGACGTGATGGCGAACGTGACCCGCATACGCCGCGCGCCGCTACGTCATCATCATCGCGTGATGTGAGTATCCACCACACACTGATCAGCATTTGCCTTACGAGGGTATTTTCCTTGGCTAAAAAAAGGACCTCTAATTCATCGCTTGGTTAAAAGCTCGTACCCTGAACTATCACTCCACCACCGTCGTATTAGACGAAATACTAGAATAATAATTTTAATGAAAACTGTTTCCCATTTTCCAGGACGGATGAAGAGTTAGACGCACCGGCGGCGTGGAAGCGGTCGTACTGGCAAAAGATGCACTCAATCATCAAGCATCCTGAGAGTGCCAAAGAGGAGTTTGAGTGCTGCCCAAGCGTCATGGAGATGGTCACCAAAAAAGGCGGCAAAACCCCCGCCGGCCTTTACGTAGAACTCTACGAAGACGGCGAGAATTCCCAACGGCTCTACGAGCTATCCTGCCTCCCAGAAGTTGTTAACAAGCCTTGCAGGTTCGTCGACGCGCGACTGTACAACCAGTCAAGATGTGTCCAAAAATACTCGTATTCCTACGCGTTAGTGCGATACTCAGCAGCCACTGAAATACCTGACGAAAGAAGCAGGAGTAAAGGACATTTTTCCGTGCCAGGCTCTGGTGGATGGTCCATGGATTATGTTTCAGTGCGAGCGGGTTGTGAGTGCCAAATTACTTCTAAAAGGAAAAAAAGGAGACAAAAGAAAAATAAACATGGTCGTCCCCTTCAGTCGGGTCAATATAGAAGGATGGACGAGGAAGATGACACTTGATTGTGTAGTGTAGTGATGATCCAGTGGAACTTTGAACAAATTGCGGATTATTCCCGTTTTAGTTTTTAAGTAGCTGTGTTTTAGTATTTAATACTGGAAGGAAATCGAACATATTTCCTATTTTGACAAAAGATTGTTATCAATTGTTTGAAGCGGAGTTTACGCAACAATAGCATAGTTTGTAGATTTCCAATACATTTTATAAGATGCTGAAACACAGTAAAATTTAATGTTCTACGTTACCGGCTCCAAGCCAAATGTATTTGGTATACCTGTCGGTGACATCGTCAATGTATTTATTTTTGAAATTTCGACTACTGGGTTGCTTTTAGTCAATATTCATTAATTATCAGAAATACTATTTCCACATGTGGTACCCATGATTATTTCGTTCCCAACTGCGTACACAAATCATGCTCTAATCTTAAACAGTTAAAATAAGGACACAGTATTTATGATCTATTAAATCAGAAATTGTTAAATCCGCTCTAAAATTCTGCGATCGACGCGTCAGAAAAAATGGAATTCAGTTGACAGCAGCAACGCTAGAATTAAAATGTCTATCTCCTGTTTTTATTTAATTAGGTACTGATTGAAAATTGTTCTTTTTGATTTAACTCCCTGCGCTTCAAAATTCACTGTCGTAAAACGAAATCATTTCTGTACTTGTTTTTTGTTGTTATAACAATCACTCTAATAGATTTACAAAATGGCACATTGCAGAGTAGGCAGCCCATGTAGCTGAACAATTTGACATTGAGAAAGCCTTTATCGGTATCTGTGGCAGTAGGGTTGGAAGTTCTAGCTGCCTGTGCTAGCCAATGTGCCTATACGCCAATCCTCTACGGACAAGAACAGTAAATAAAAAACAATTGAGTATCTGTGTAGAAAATGTTGCAAATTTTGGATCTAGAATTAAATCATTGGGCACCATAGAGCTAACTTATATGAAAGTGTTGAGTTAAAAGCAAACCCAAAATACTTAACTACGCTTCTTGTTTTAGTCTTTGTATATAGTTTCCATCAAATCAAAATCACAATATATGCTCCTACGCAGTGCCTTACACATTTCGTTAAGTAATTTCTTGTGAGTAATAAGATTTATTATAAGGTGCGAATTTCCCTGCATTTCTACACATTTATACGATGTTGCAAAAATACCAGTAAATCGGAATGGGAGGAAGTCCATGAACTGAACACTTTCCCAAGGAATACAAGTTGTCAGATGAAATCAAAATGGCGTTTCCCGTAGGAAATCGATCAGCTGATCTTCTCAGGACCTGATATGGTTTTATATGAAAATGCCAAACTTTTTGTTCTCTGTCAGTGTATGTTCCTATGGGAAACGTTGTTCAGTGTCATGGACCCTTTACTTTTTGGTATTTTTGTAACACCTATATAAAGTGATTATGTTTTTTGTTCATCTTCAGTTACTTTCTAAGTTAACAGCGTTTTATTACTGGGTACCGAATAAAAGAAATATATGTTTTCAATTTGCTATTGAAAAATTCTTAAAGAATATAATAATGTTATCAAATTAAAAAGGTATTTTAATTTACCTGCTACTGAAGTTTCATGTAAATGTAGGGAAATAAGACGCACGCGTAACAGGTATTTTGTAATAGTTACCGAATGTGATCGAGTATGTCTCGTGTTCTGTGACGTCACTATGCACCGTAAGCTAGTTTCATGTAGACTGTGATTTCTATTACATCGTTATTTTTACAATATTTATTTTACAAATCCTTACTTGAAACACAAATCTCTATTGTAAACTTTTCCTTAGTATTTTTGTAAATGGTCTTATTTAATTTCTTTAATTCAACTGAAGACATTTAAGTTATTGCATAAATCTATTTAAACATTACAAAACTAAGTAAACATTTATGTGGAAAAGAACTTAAAAAATACACAAATTTTGTTTTTTTGTTTTGTGAAACTATTCTTTTAAGATAATGTGTCCTGTAATTATTGCTAATATTATAAAACAGGTTATTTCACACGTACTTACCTATAGGTAATCTTATTGCAAGGGTATTTCTCTATCATTGAGAAATTTGTACAAATATGCAATTTTTAGTAAGGATTTGTAAAGAAAAAAAAACATCACACATAGTAAGGTCTAGCTGAAGTCGTTCCACTTTGAGCTCTCTTTTAAAATTAAGGATATTTATTCAACGTTAACATTTTATTATTTTTGTTATATTTGTAACAGTACTTACTTATTAGTTACTAAGCGTCGAGTCAAAGATCTGTATTATTTTCTATTTTGTAATACTTTTATTGTATTTTAATTCTAGTTATTATTAAGGATTAATTTTCACTTATTTATATTTGTACTGTTAATACGAGGTATTCCGATGTTCAGTATGTATGTTAGTTCTATATAGAGGTCGCTTTTGTAAAATAAAAATAACGCAATAATTTTGAGGACTGAGATTATTTTGTGCATTTAGATGTGTAATTTTAAACAACAATAAACTGTTTATATTTCATTTTAAAACATCCCGTGCCATAAGTGCCTTAAACTGCAAGTTTTTACAAAGTAAAACAAAACACAGCGCCATCTATTAACGAGTAGAAGCTTAAATGTATGCTGCTTACAGATAGCGCAAGAAGCCTACAAAAGTTTATTACATTTTTACATTGTAATAAAGTTCATTATCATCATCTAGTTCGCTACAACAGTGCCATGTTTCATTTTAATTAAGGATTTTTTTGGATTTAATAAGAAATAAATTAAGATTGTCTGCATATTAGATACACCGGTAATTTTAGTCCAGGTTGTTTGTACAAAGCATCATGCCACCGAATTTAGATCACGCAAACGTCTGGTTGTTGTGCAGGATAATAATAAATTAAATAATTATGCTATGCATTAATAAGTTATATTAAACAAGCCTAAACTTTATTGTTGACATCAAAAACACAGTCTTAATAAAATAAAAAATTAAAACAGGAAATTCGTTTTACTGTCGTTAAAAATTGCATCTTATATACCTAGACATTATCTGTTTACTTACTTTTGATAATTTTGTGTTATCAGTCTTACAACAAAAATATACCCAATAATTAAGTGGTATCTTCCTCTATGTCAAAAAAAACTTTAGTTCTTCTAAATTTGATAATAATATATTCTATTTATAACCGTTAAGTAGGCATAAATTACTCATATTTAAAAAAAACATAAAATGTTAATTGTCATTATACCTATTTTAATAAACTTAGAAAAAACTAAGCCTTTACATTAAACAATAAAAACCCTATCAATCAACCTTTTTCAATTTCTATTACTTATAATAATACTAAAATTAGTACTTAGGTGATTCTAAAATAATGATAAGTCGTCAGTCATGATCTGAAATAAAATAATAAAATTATGATCTGTAAGCGCCATCTAACGTCAGATAGATATACTTTTAACGGGGTTTTGTTTACGTTTAAATTCCGTAGCACACCATAGACAACACTACTTTGCTACACGATGGTATTTGAACCTCGGAAAAATATTAAATATTGCAACTATTTATTAATTTTATATTAATTCAGATTCGATCAGATTTTAAAGATTCGATAATTCAGTAGTTACTTACCAAGGTAGATAGTACTCAAGTACATGGCCGTGAACCCGACACAAACTGAAATGAACTGGGTGATTCCTGCCGCTCGCCGCTTCTCGTGCCATCTAGCGCGCTCTCTCGGCAATACCTCGCTCACAGTCACGTACAGAAGGGTTCCAGCGGCTAGAGCCTGGAAACAATAAAGTTTTTCCAAACTTAACACTGGCACAAAGTTAACCTAGTGCCATAATAAAAAAATAAAAAAAGGCTTTGTAATAAAATTATGTGCCATTGTTTTATTATTAAGTAGTGATTCCCTCATTCAAATAACTGGTTAACTGATCAAGGCATTATATAAATAAAACCGGTCCCATCGGTTTTCTAAAGCTTCTGCCCCCTAGGGAACCGATAGAAAACATAAAAGAACAAACAAACATAACATAATTATTTTTTTTCTAAAATAAGTCCATATAAAAACATGTGATTGTATCCACTTATGAACATGACTGTACATACAAATACTAATATTGGATAATTTTACTTTAGACATGTGGTGTTGTAACATAAGATAAGATCACATGATAACAGTGCAGGTATCATGTTTGTCTACCACTTGCATTGTATTTATCATGGAATGCATTTCAAATCATACCTAATTACTCACAAGAATGATAACAGGGGGCCGTTTCACGAGCTGCAAGTTACAAATTACAAGTACAATTCGACGTACATTGCGTAGACGATTAGATAAAACGATAAGGGCTTACAGTTTAGGCGAATTGACTACGCAATGTATATAAAATTGTAACTTGTTGCTTCGTGGGCCCAGGAAGAACATTTGCACAAACAAATGACTGCGTGATAGGGCTAGTACTCATGCTTTGGCTGCTGCGCTGTGCTAATGAATCCGCGATCTAGTGATTTAAAGGTGGCGTCTTACCACCTAAACCACCGATGTTCGGTCATATACGTCCCCACCGAGGAGCTCGAGCCCACCTTGAATTTAGGCGATCAGTCCTTAGTCAACCACGCTGGCCCAGTGCGGTTTGGTCGTCTTCACACACAACCTTTGAATTTCTTCGCAGAAGTGTGCAGGTTTCCTCTCGATGTTTTCCTTCACCATAGAGCGTCGAATAAACGTAATATGGAATTTGAAATTCGAAAACACATTGGTACGAGGTGAGATGAGGATCAAACTCGCGCCTTCCGAACGGAAGACAGCGGCCTGACGCTCCACGGTCATGTAGGTAAGGAAGAAAGCCTGCAAACCCTGGTATAAAAATAAACAATCCAGGAAATTACACTGGAAATACAAGTAGGGGAAAATGGTGTAATAATAATTACACTGTAGTTAAGATCGGTTTGTACTTTGTTAGTGAACTCACCCAAAAAAATGTAATGACGGATCTATGTGATGTAATAAGATCTTATGGAAATAAATAATTTTTTAATTTGTTCTAAAGTTGTCACAATTTTCGGGTTTTGTTACCACAAAATCGTGTCAATTATAACAAACCCCGAAAATTGTGACAGTTTAGTGAACGAACAACCACGAAAACCTTAAAACAATAATGTAAATTGGTCCTTTGTGGTTTTAAACATAAACATCTCTCTAGTGTTAGTTGGTAGGTAGCGTTTGGAACTGAAAATTGTTACTACCTGTACAATCTGATACACACAGAACTGAAATTCAATGCCTGAAACAAACCTGCATAACAGGCACCACCGTTGAGTCCTCCAGCGCTTTGACGGTCTCCAGCCCTGCGCCCGCGCCGATCCCAGCCACTGATCCTCCGGCGAAGAGCGCCACGCTGACCAGATGCGCGCAGAGAGATCCCGAACTCGCGCACAGTTCAGCTCCTAAGCAGAAGCCGACCACGTACTTGTGACAGGCTACGGCACCCAGGAGAAGGAGGACCTGGAAATACATTTCTCATCCTTATCCTTACTAATAGTATGAATGCGAAAATATCTTTCCTATCGCATTGCCATCTTTATCATTATTCCAGCTGAAAGACCACAGCTGAATAACGTCCTCCAAAGACCGCACGACCACCAAATTCTGTGAGAATCAGTCAGACAGCTGATTTTAATAAATATAGATACATAAATACAAACACACATCAAAAAAAGTTTGTGATCACTAGCATAAGCTAATATATTATTTTAAATAACTTTATCAAGAAAAATTCTAACTTGTGTGTTTTCCTTAAAAACAACCCTGTTTTCTTTAAAACCTGTTTGAATTTAAAAATTAAAACTATTTTTATTTTTTATTAAAAAAAAATGAGTAACGTAACGTAATTTTTAAAGATTTCGATTTTTGAAAGTGATCGCAAACTTTTTTTGATGTGTGTACATAATATCTATTAACATCAAGGCATAGTTGCGTTCCTTTTATGTAGGTATTTTCGGAATATTGATATTTCGGAATATAAATATCTAGCAGCAACCTGACTAATAAAATTAGAATTAACAGGTACTTTAGTTGTAACGGAAAATTTTCATGATTAGGTAAATCCTTTCCCAAGCTCAAGACAAAGGCAATGATAACATTTTAACAGGTTTTAAGTATTATCAAGATGGCCTACATAATATTAATTTAAAACAGCAATGATTTACTACTTACACGATTTGATTACAAGAAACGTAGGTAACGTAACGAATGTCGTTACAATAACGCAACGGCTTCAAACCCGTTATCAGTCGTAATTTAATTTTAATTATTAATTACCGAATTGTTTACGAAACGAACTACTTCATTAGTACGTGCGTGCGACACCTGTTTCATTTATTTCGTCATTATTTTATCCACACAAAAATGTAACTTCCATAATGTGACGAAAACAGCAATAGATACGTATAAGAAAATGTTAGTTTTTTTTTATAGTTCATCTGAAAGTACACAAAATAGAATACTGACAGTCAAAACAGAATCGAAATTGATCGAAAAACAAACTAGATACTACATTATTAAACAAATATATCTGTCCCTCTTGCGAAAACAAAATTGATGTATGGCCCGCGTTGGGCCCGCGTGACATATCACAGTTCACGTCGGACCTCTCTGTCTAAAGCCTTATTGTTTCTGAGCAAGATATTTGAAAAATTATTTATATGTGTTTATCTGAAACTTGAAATGTTTCTGAATTTAAAAAAATTGTGCATAAATTCCCTATTCTATCTGGCAAAGCACATATAATCGCGTGTCGTCGTATTTTTACACGACTGCCCAAAAAAGAGTGTAATGTGTTAAGGGTTCATGTTGTCAGTGGAAAGGTAAAAATACTAAAGCGCCAAAGTACAACTTTACAGGAGAGACGATTAACACCAAAAAGGCGTCGCTTTAGTCATCGGCCTAACGATCAGACCCAAAATTTTGGATGGCTAAAACGCCAAAAAGTCCTTAGATTAACAAATCACCTTAACTAATGGACGCAAAAGAAATGCAATCGAACTGTATATACTTATAACTCATTTTCGCCAATTCGGCGCTTTAGTACTTTTGCTTTTCCACTGACGATGTAATGTAATAGTATGTGAGTTTCTTTGTACTTCTAAATGCCTGAACAGATCAGGATGTGTGGGGTATCGTTAGAATCCTTACATCAGCCCGCGTGACATTGGCTATATTACCTTTTTAATCATCTTAAGATAGGTGCTGACTGAAAATCTTAAGATAGGTGCTGACTGAAAATCAGTGTTGGAAGTCTCTTACTTTTAACGTTTGCTGAGGCAGCACCTTTTCATGTCGCGATGCATGTTGCTAGGAGCAAATCTCATCCATTTTGTATACACCTATTATTATATCTATGCACTTGATTTGTATCTTGGTAATATGAATTGAGACTGAATAAATTTATTTTCTTTCTTTCTTCTTCTTTCTTTTTTGTCGGCGAAGTCGTATTTTTTTAATTTTTAAATGATTATTTTATGTAATAATATTTATAATATTTTTTTTTTGAGTTTATAATATTTTATTTTGTATTATGTCAATCGCTAGCGGTAGAGTTTTCCGCGTTACGCAAGCCACGTTAATTCGTTGAAGTTGGAAGATTCGTTGGTAGTCAATAAACCAAGCTAAACGACTCAAAATAACATTATAATTTAGGTTATAGTTTGGTCATTCGTCTAACAATACTAAGCATTCTCTAATTACTGCTGGAAGGCGAAAATCCTCCAAAGACTGCATTTTGCCGCCCCGTTGCAACATGGAGGCGCACGCGCACTGTGGAAGGGGAGCTGAAGGCGACTGGCACTTCCTGGGCCCAGGCCAAGATCGTGGCACAGAACCGGGCGAAATGGAAGAAACTCTCGAGGGCCCTTTGCACCAATGGGGTGCCTTAGGACAACAACAACACAACAGTTACTGCTGGTTGATTAAATACAAAAAAAGTTTGAGTCGAGAACATAAAAACGTCCTTTGGCCTTGTTAGCTAAGTTCCTGTGGCAATCTCAACTAACCTTCAAGTGGGTTCGCTTCAAACATCTGATAAGATGGCTGGCTGAAGGGCCTTGGGTCGACTTATACCCACCTACATCCACGTTTTCATAATTCATATTAAAATGGTTCGATTGTCGCTGTTATTATCTTACACGTTTTAATATATATAAAAAATGCATAAAAAAATAATCTCCAATATTATTTTGTTCAATTATTCTCTTATGATAATTTTAAAACTTATTTCAGGTTATCAAGCTTTATTCATTTAGTAGGTTAATGAAAAAGGGAAAAAAGAAGAAATTTCGTTGTTGTAACTACTTACCCTTGAGGCACTCTCCTGCAACCCAATCGCAAGACCCTCCAAGAAGCTGTGCACAAACAAAGCGCAGAGCAATCCGATTATCCCTGAAGAACTCTTGTTGCAAGGCTCCGTATGACTGACGTGGCACATCATAGGATTATCAGCATCTCCACAACACTTCTCCCCCTCCCGAACCTCATGAGAAGGCCCCACCAGGTCCCTCCGATCCAAACTCCCGTAGTCCCTCCTAGTCATTTGCACATTATGGTGATGACCGTCACCACTCCCATAAAAGAAGTGCACGATCTCGTCAACCAAGTACACTAAGAAGAATCCCACGCATAACATCAGTTCGGAATACTGTGGATACTTCTCTCTTGCTTCTGGCAGCATGTGAGCTAAAGAGGTTGAAAGAAGAACGCCAGCACCGAAGCATAGAAGAGAAGAGATGAATAAGGGGTGTCTTTGTCTAGATCTTTCTGAGACACAGGCTGGGACCATGCCTACGACAAAACTGCCGAGGCCCAACGCTATCATGGCTATCACTTTGGCTGTCATCGGCTCCATGGTGATTTCAAGAGGCATTTCTGTCGTTGTTTCCATGGTTGACAAAGATGGGGGAGTTTTCTGATGTATAAATTGATACTGCTCGTCAGTATTTTAATGTAACGCAAAATAATTTGCGTCGCAAAATTTATCGTTGTTTCAATTCAAGTCAACTTTTCCTGTTAATAAGTCCTTTATATTTTTTTATGAGCTTAATATTGCACTTTATTCACTTTCTTGCTTTACTGGTCAAAATGAATTTAAATTATTATATTTATTACTGTAACACATCCATGTTCACTGTACGCTTCAACACCAATGGCTCGTATCTAATATTCTGTATTTACTATACCGCCGTCTTATCTTTGGATCGGCTCGGCTCACATTGAACACACATATTTGTATATTTAATTAGATAAGGAAATCATTTCTGTTGTACAACATATTTTTTTAATAATAATAACGACTTATCAGTTTGGTATTGCAATTGTTAATGAATCATTCGAAATTGGCTGCAATGAAAATACCCTCAGCATTAATATGCAAACATATTAACAAATCGCTCTAAAATATCATCAAGCCATATGTCAAGGTAATAGGACTGCAATTCAAACAAGTAGCCATATTTAGCCGCAAATGATAACTTTGTGGCTTGTGAATCATAGCCATTGTAAGAAGAGCTATGTTATTTAGTTAAAATAAGTAGTCATTTGACATGATCGTTTAAAGTTCGCAATATGTCACATGTTTTATTTCAATCAAAATGTTTCGGTACAACTCCGTCCTCGCAGATATTAGTCACACAGTCAAACACATTTTACACTAGCTTTCTGCCCGCGGTTTCTCCCGCGTTAAATGAGTTTTCCCGCGGGAATGAAGTGTTTTACCGAGGTAAAAAGTAGCCTATGTCCTATTCCAAGGCCTCACCTAAATGTGTGCCAAGTTTCATCCCGATCCGTCGAATGGTGCAAGCGTGATTCGGCAACAAACATCCAAACTTTCGCATTTATAATATACTAGCTTTCCGCCCGCGGTTTCACCCGCGTTAAATGAGTTTTCCCGTGGGAATTAAGTGTTTTCCCGCGGTAAAAAGTAGCCTATGTCCTATTCCAGGGCGTAACCTATATGTGTACCAAGTTTCATCTTGATCCGTCCAGTGGTTCAAGCGTGATTCGGCAACAAACATTCAAACATCCAAACTTTCGCATTTATAATATTAGTAGGATCAGTAGGATAACAACTTACAGAATAACAGAAGGATGTTATCCCATGTTTATCTTTTAAAACAGACAAAGACAAAGAAGAAGAAAACAAAGTTTCCATTTTTATTACTGTGAGTGTTTCCGTTTTAAATAAATAATAATGTTTATCTTTATACACGTGTGTGTATATACTCGTAAGTCCATGAAACCGAACAACTCTTCCCAAGGAACAACACAAAGTAGGAACCCCAAGGAGCACATCTTTATCTAAATAAGGGTTATACGTTATCTTGTAGAATTTAGTTCGACTGTCTACCTTAAGAGCATTTCATCCCTCAAGATATCTCCTAGAACGCTTATGTATACAGTTTAGTAAAAGTGGGCACAACCTTATAGTCAGCAATAAGAGTGCCTTGAGAGAGGGAGTGAGTTCGTCTGTAGATGGAGTTAAGAGTGGTATCTTATCTTCTTTCTCAAAAAACCCTATTCGAATTCTACTAAACAATTTTTAGAGCACGAATTAGTTTTGTAGATAGTCTCAAAACAATAATAAGGCAATGGCAGCTGTTCTTACTGATGCAATCACAACACCAAAGTAACTAAAGCTAATAAAAAATAAGATCAAACTATTTTATAACAGATTAATAATATGCTATGATGGCGTACTATTGACAAAGTAAAACATTTTTATTAAAGCATGGCGTTTATACTTGTATTCCTTACGTTTTCGTGTACTTAGGTATTCTGTTTTATCGATTGACTATTATGTAATACCCGAATGGACGTGCGGGTTTAACTATATCGTGAAAGATAATGAAAAACTGTATGAAAACCAACGCGCCCGCTCGATTTTACAGATTTAAACAAGTATATTTAATATAACCATGAAAAAATATTTACCTTTTTTTCTGTCCATTGTAGAAAACTGACTCAATCAAGGGAACTCACTATAATATTTATGTTATTGTTACACATTCAATGCTCTTTTTCACAAAACTTGTCTCAATTTTTGTTATAAAAACGACGTCATTTGTTGTTTACAATTTTTACAACCCGATTATAAAATAAAAATGGCGATAAGGTTAATAAGTTTTTGTTATAACATTGAAAAGAGCAATCTCTCTATAGTTTAATGAATAGAATAGCTAAAAAAATACTATTAGATTGAATATACTTTCTTAAGTTTACTGATTCTAATGAACGAGTGACAGGTCTTATGATGCGTTTATGGTCATCTATAGAACGCAATGTCTGTAAAATATTTGTTTTATTCACAGAATCACTAAACTTTTTAAAGAGCTATGTTGTCAATTTTATAAGGTGAAGTGTTTTATGCAACAAATCAGCCAGGAAAAAGGTAAGGACGCTTATTATTAGCAATGTATTTCCGTGGCCTAATAAGTCTGTAGCTAAGTAAGATGTAGGTGCCGCGCCACGCCATGGTGCAATCGACCGCAGTGGTATACCAGATTTCTGTGTGGTACTGAGACTAGGTATTTAAAAAAAGATATATCGAACACCACGGCAGTTATATGTACAGTTGTAGTCTGCAGTGTAGGTTGGATTGGATTGGAACTTGATACGAAATGTAATATAGAAACTAACATACCAAGTAGGTACTCGGTTTTCGTGCGTTTTCATATATTTTTGCATTTTTCGTTGAAATCCACCAACCAGTCCTTTTAAAACGTTTTACTTTATTCATTTTGTATAAAACCGTCCGGTAATATTAAAAGAATAGAACTACTTGTAATATTATTTATTGGGACTAAAACTACTGACTATGCTTTTAAAAGGGTTTTCCATTAGAACTTTACGCTAAATGGAATCTATTTATATATCGTTACTAGAAAAGTCTTATGGAACTATTTGTTAAAGGGTATAAATAGACTGTAATGAATATTATAAGTACAATTTTTTTTTAATAATCAAGACAGAAGGACTTAAAATAAGAACTCGTAAAGGTTGTATTAAGATAATTTACACTTAATTCAGATTATTGGTATAAAGAAGGCTTTAAGACTGTGGCTTGAGGCAGTTTACTCTATTAGAAAATTCTGTTTGTCCCAAAACCTTCTATAGAATACTAATATCTTATTAAAAACCACTACTATACTGTTTATAGATATATTAGATTAGAGACTTCTAATAAATGCTCCTTGGGACAAATGCATCACCTATTAGTAAATCGATCAGCTGTTCCTTCGTGGTTTCGTATAAACGCCAATATTTTTTGCGAGGGGTAATATACACATATTTTTTGTATAGTTTCTTGGGAATAGTTGTTCGGTTTCATGGACTTACGAGTATAAAATAGCTACGAACATGCAACGAAAACTGGTCACCAAAAATTTAAATAATGGAAGTATATTTTCGTAGTAGTTAGTAGTTGATTAAATCTTCTTAACTGGTTCTCTTTTTCCAACATTTTATTAAATCAGCTCATGACAATCTATGTCATTATAACAAAGGAAGGAAACTGTTTATATAGTAAAGAACACAGATGATGATGTAATGTACTAATAAAGAAATAAATACACCATCATGAATGAGCTGTTGCAAAAACACGGTTGTTCAAATGTGTTCAGTATCCCCGATGGACTTCGAGAACTCATGAGTGATATCTCTAGAGAGGTAAAAGAGATAAGGCATTTTATGTGGGAACTGGCCGTTATGACATGGCGCATGACCTTGACCCTCACGCGGTAGTGAGAACGGGATAGCACGACAATAGATAGACAAGGATCCATGCCAAGTATAAACTGGCGTGTGTTGGGCGGTTGGATCCCACTGACTATCCATGGATATTTACACTTTATAATAAGATAAGCTCGAGGCCCTCGGTGGGGACGTATGAGCTGATGATGATGATGATGATGATGATATTACTACATACAAATGTCCATATCCATGGATAAAGTGTGATTCACACAATCTGGCGTGATAGTAATGTGTCAACGTGCGACGAGGGGAGGAGCGGTATAATATTATTAAAGAATCAAGACGTTTATATAATTGAAGTAGTTTCATAAGTTTTCGTGAGGACAGTCTACAATAGAATCCGCTCTTGAGCGTTCGAAACATATTTGTTTTTTCTAAATTCAAATAAACCCGACGATTCTACAAGTATTTACTGCCAGCAATAACCAACGAGGCTGAGACTTATAGGTTGAACACATACCTAACACAACGTATCGTTAAAAAAAGTAATAGAAACTCACAGTTCATTTGAAGGCAACAATATATTTTACTATAAGATGAGATTTGCATCGAAAGCATAGCCTTCTTCCCAAAGCAAAGGCAATTATGTAGACCCTAGATATCTAAAAAGTCTCCCTTACCCAGGTCCTTCGTGAACAGCCAGTAAAAATCTGTGACTTCATAGCAAACTACCTCTCTGCTCTCCTTATCACTCGCGAACACGGTCTCATGGCTGTGAAGATTCTGGACGACCTATGCGACTGCAGACCTTCAGTCTCCGAACATCTCATCAAGTTGGGCATGCCGGGGAGCGAAGCGAGGGCACTTTCTGAAATAATTAAAGAAGAAATAGAGAGTGTGCAAATGGTTGAGGGAAAAGGTAAGTACAATTTTGTTTTTGTGTTAATAATGAAGAAGGTTGACCGACAAGATTGTCTGACCAGATGGTGAATGGTGAAGATCGCGGGATGTCGCTAGAATCTAGTGTTTTTTTACAATTACAATTCGAAGTACATTGCGCAGCCGAAATACCAAGAAGATAAAGGTTTATAATTTTAGCTGATTGGCTACGCAATGTACTTCGATTTGTAATTGTAAGTTTTATTAAATCGGCCCCTGGATACAGGCAGCATAGGACCGGTCATTATGGAGATACTTGGAGAGACTTTATTTATGTATGTTTAATTGTTTATGTAAATACGGACTAACCGCAATTTCCACCAGAGTGGTAATATAGCGGGCACGCACTTGCGGGGGAGCTGAAGACACGTACCCCACTTTGAGAGACCTTTATTGTTTCGGTTGAGATGGTGAAATAATATTTTCTCCCTCTTCATCACTAGGATCATCAACATCAACGGCCCATTACAGTCCACTGCTGGACTATGAGCCTCCTCCACTTAAGTGAAGGGTTTTGCCATAATCTCCACGCTTGGCAGGCGGGTTGGAGATCGCAGATTAAAAGGTTACTGTATCAGAGAGCGCTGCTGCCCGTTCCCTGTACAATGTGTAGTCCCTAAGTCGCCTCTTACGACACCCATGGGAAGAGTACTTGGTGAGAAATGTATTCTACTCTACCGTCACCACACGGCTTACTAGGATACTGACTCCTGATTCCCCCTTTGTAGTAGACACCATGATGGTGAAGATAGGCGTCCAACCATCGATTAGTGGATCTAGCCATCCTAGCCAGACTAACTTTGCGGTGATTATATAAATCATATTAATTAATTCATCATTTTCGATCATCAGAGACAATAAAGGAAACAGAGATCTTGAAGAGGATTCTAAAGAGGAATCCTCTGGATGAGGAGACGTCTGCTAAAGTTTGTCTCATTGCAAGGAACGCATACCGTGACTATTGGTACCGAAAGAAGATGCTTGAGCAGGTAAATACATTATGTCACTACCGTTATCTTCTTCTTCAAATTAAAGAGCATTCCTCTTGTCGGTGCAGCATCCATGTTTATTCAATTATGTAATTTCCTCCACCTTTCTCTGTCCAGTGCCTCTTCCTTGACCTCCTTATAAGACATGACATTGATCTTTCTTTTAATTTGTGATATGTAGCTTATTCTTAACCTTCCTCTCCACGCTTCCCGTCTACCTTTCCTTCGATGATGTTGTTTATGAAACTGTCATGTCTTATAAGATGGCCTATCGTTATAACTACTTGAAATAGAATAGTATTTTATTAAACACTATTATAATCTATATTTAATATAGCAAAATAACAATCTCTTGTACATCTTAGTTACTTATAAGAAACAAACGTAATAGTATCGTACATTTTGATTCATACAACATCAGGATGATGCTTTGAACTGGTGTCAAAAAATAACATGTTTTGAATCTTTTTCGTTACAGAACCTCAAGGTCCAACCTGATGAACCTTGGGAGATTGCAGCTCAACATACGTTAGACATATACAAATTGACTAAGCCATCTTTCACTGACTTGACCAGAGCTACTCAAAAAATTCAAGTGAGCCCTTAATAAAAAAATATATTAACCGCAATTTATATAATATCATTGATTAACCTAGCACCTTTATGTTAAAATGGATCAAGGAAGTCAGAAAGTGGTGAGTAAGACGAACAATAAGTCCACCAGCCCGATGGTCCGACGTCATTGCCAAAGTATAGAATCGTGAGGAGTGGCGCAGTAGAGGAGAAACCTATACCCAGCAGTGGTTAGGATGTGGGGTGCGAAAAATAAAATTTATGGTGATGAAAGAAATTGAATCCAATTTTATCTGTTTAGCCACAGTCTAGCTAGCTTTTGTTTGTGTTTATTATTGTTGAAAAACAACTTTAAAAAAATTACCATTAAAAACCACTTCATTTAATCATTCTCTTCATTCTATATTTTTATTTCTTTTCTTTTTTTTACTTTTTTTCCTTTCTTTTCATTTACTTCTCAAATAACAATCCAGGCAGCGTACCGAGGCTACCACGTCCGCAGACAGATGCTAGGCCACCTCAAGCCTAAGAAGAAGCACATGCCAAAGGTAGACCTCCTCGGACCACCACTTGACATCGCAGAGTCCAGAGAGATTGACCTTGGACCTGTAGTGGTGAGCATTTGTTACTGGATAGATAGTAATAATTTATTCAACAAAAATTGAAATCATTTTGTTTACAATGATGGAGCCTTCATAATATCCTTAAAGCATTGTTACTCTAGTGTAAAGTCCACTCTATTTTCTTCTGCTCTCCGCTTTCTCTTTCCCTTCCTTCTGATAATACACAACATAAAAGAGAGAAAGATGTAGGACAATTTTCATAGATCAAGTTATAGAAGGAAGGCGTCGGTGGTGTAGTGGTTCGGACCACGCTGTCTTCCGTCCGGGAGACGCGGGTTCGATTCTCACCACGTACCAAAGTATTTTCGAATTTACGTTTATTCGACGCTCTTACATCGTAATGAAACCTACACACTCCTGCGAAGAAATTCAAAAGTTGTGTGTGAAGTCGACCAACCTGCACTGGGCCAGAGTGGTCGACTAAAGCCTAATCGTTCTAATTCAGGGTAGGCTCGAGCCCTTTGGTGGGGACGTATATAAGCTGTTGATGAAGGTAAAGGAAGGAGTAAATGTTGTTAGTGGCTACACTAAGCCAGCCGCTAGGCCAGTCTACTTAATTCTGGTGCCCGTAAAAATCTCGCCCCATCTTCATTTATAATATGTTTTTAATTTTAAAGTACAGTTTGAGAGGTCGTATCAATTCGATTCTTTGTGGTGTTAATTCCTTGAAAACATACACAAACATCAACACGAATCGCACCAGTAACATTCTGTGTTTTTCTCGTTTCTCAATTCGTATTTTGTTCGTAAATTTTAATTATTTCTAAAATAAATGTCAAAAAGTTTTAAAATGCACGAGTATGTGTACTTACATTGCAGAACCAGGCGGTTTGTGCCCCGTGGAGCTATTTCATCCAAAGTACACCTAGTTTTGTTTCGCCTTAACCATCTCAACTCATAACTTATGCTAATTTGCAGGACATTCAAGAGAAAGTGATAACCGACGATATGAGCAAGAGGTTCGTGGATGATGACAACAATGATCTGGGCCTGGACTACGACACCATGAAGACGATCACTCACGCTGAGGCTCCAGTCGAGGAGCCAATCCCACTGCAGGATAGAGACAGGGCAGCAAGCAGAATGATGTCTTCCAAGAACATGCATACAGAGTTGTTTGGAGCTAACGAACCTAGCTTAAGGAAATTTGGAAGCATCTCAGAATCAGGTCCCTTCTTTCCTCTAACTTTTGTGATCATCATGAAATCATGTGCGTTGTAAAGTAGATGATTGACATCTTTAAATCTGATGTGAGTGTTAACGTGCCCTCCGAATAAGGAACCATCTCACTTTTCAAACAAACTGGAGAATAGGGTATTTGACTGTATATAATAGTGATTTTCAAAGTTTCAATATGTCTGTCTCTTTCAAAAACGATTTTTTGTATGGAGTCGTCACAAGTGGGTATGTGCCTCTCTGTCTAATCTTGAATTTCAAACCTTTATAACTCGGTCAATTTTAAAGATAGAGCAAAAATTCTTGTAGTGTTCGGTAGCAGAAACTAAGAAGTATGGATTTAAAAAATTAAAAAAGTAGTCCGATACCCTATTACCACTAACCCGCATTGGGCCAGCTAGCTCAACTAAGCCCTGATCACCCTTATTCAGGTACCCTACCCTACGCTACCCTACTTAAGGTCGAGCCCTTTGGTATAAGAAGAAGTAACAAAGTGATTCGGCCCTAAAATTGAAAACAGGGTCAGAAAGTGATTTTGACACCAGGTTTCAAAGTTAAAACCTAAATACCCCACTGGGTCTTTCTCCACTGTCTTTTTCTCAAGTCTTTTTCCCTAACAGACCTACTTGATATGTCTAAGTAGTAAGGTAATATCTAGGAGTATAATAATATAAAAGACTTGGACTTGAATCTTCTTCAAGTCCTCTCTAAAGAACAACAGGATGCAAGGAAACTCACAGTCTAGAAAGTTTTCATAGAATCCCTTTTGTTCCTTTCAGTCACACAACCGAAGTTACAAATTCAATCAAAAACAGGTAAATATTGTGTTTATTTTTAACTGATTCTTGATTCGTTAGAATGTGTTGTTGTGTTGTATTGTTTATGTATGATCATATTAATCACCGATAATAATTTGCTCAAGTGTTCGATTTTAATTATTCTATGTTTTTTTTACAAATGGGGTATTGTATGGTCTCATAGCAATTTGAACATAATTAGAAGATAGGATCCATGAGAAATGAAAGAGGTTAAAAAAAATAAGTTATTAAAATAAGTTGTTGAAAAACCATGTAATAATACACGGCTTTTAGGGAGAGCTTCCCTAATGTAAAAATTTTAACGCTTACAATTTATTACAATCCTACTCTCACACAAATATTATAAATGTGAAAATATATTTGGATGTTTGTTCCGCCTTCACGCATAAAGTACTCAACGGATTTGGATAAAATTTGGAATAGATATAGTTTGTAACCTGGATTAACACATAGAATACTTTTTACAGGAAAAAATTACAAAAATACACAACTCGAGCGTAGCTGCAGGCGAACCGCTAGTTTTAAAATAAAGGAAGTTTGACTCGCACCTGACCGTTTTTTCTATCCATTTAGCGACACAGGAGCCGTCTGCTACGTTTGCCGAAGACTCTGGTCGTCGGCAAAGCGACGACGAGGGTGAGCTGCCCGCGCCACCGGAAGAAGAAATTCATAAGATCAGCTTTGGACCTTCCGTAAGCTATCACATTTATTTATTCTATTTCTCCCTACGAATAAGGAAGCTATTCGTAGATTTCTCCCACTCCTTCTGTTTAGAGCGTCGTCAGAAGTACGTTGTATGCTAGGGCTCTGTCATATATTAGGCCAGTCAATATCAACACAAAAAAGGACAAACATCGCAAACGCGCATGTAACTACGATTTTTTTATATGTTGTTAGGTCCCTTGAGAGTAGTTAACACCCAAGTTTGCAACCCTGAAAACCCTGTGCTACCCAAAAACCTCGAAAAACCCCGCAAAAAACGCTAACCCAGGACAAAGTGAAGACCTTCATCAGTCACCACCTCTGTGAAAGTATTCAAAAAGAGAGTTGATGTTGATCCCCTTACCATATTCCAAAGAGTCTGCGTCACAAAACGATCAGATGAAAAATTGAAGCAGCACCAGGACCATTAGTTTAGCCAGTACGTGTCTTTGAATATGACCCAAACACAAAATATACACTTTTCTTTTTTTTTTTTATTGTCTAACTTTGACAAGCTGTATCTCTGCAACTAATAGACCTAGAGTGCTGAGGTTAAACTCAAATTGTAGAAAATTTTGTTAGCTTTATTAAATTATACAGCAAACATACTTGAAAAACGCTTCCTTAGGGTAGTTTTTTCAAAAAAACTGAAACAAGTGCCAAAACTTCGCAGTTTTTCGAGCACCATGGGGGTAGCACAGGGTTTTCAGGGTTGCAAACTTGGGTATAAACTACTCTCAAGGAACCTAACAACATATAAAAAAATCGTAGATACATGCGCGTTTGCGATGCTTGATATCGATATTGACTGGAAGACGCAGATTTGAATTCGAATGCCTTTTGCTTTTTCAAACTTCGAATATTAATTACGTTTTTTATAGTTTTATATTCCGCGATTATTGTATTTTTTCCATAAACACACACTATTAAGTATTTTTAGTTATCTCGTCAGTGGGGACTATAGATGTAAGGCCGGTTTAAAACCAATTAAATCAATCGGTTTTAAACGAAAAAAAAACGGTTTAAAACCGAAATAAGCCATTTCGATTTAAAACGGTTGGTGTTGACGACTATGTTTTTCTTAAATATAACCACATTTTCTTAATATTCCGAAGAAGGAATAGAACGGAGTAGGTATATATACCTATAAACTGTAAAATGAAATGTGTGATACCTAGATCGGTACTGACTGTGTGTGTATAAGTATAGTATGTAATGTAGATATAAGTAAGTATAAACTACTTAACTAAAACGAAACGTAACGTCAGGTGACCAAATATTGTCGATAAAGTGTAGTTCTTTTATTTTAGTAGGCGAGTTTTAAACCGTCTAAAACGATTTATTTGGGGTTTTAAACCGCCAAATTTGGTTTTAAACGTTTAAAATCGGTTTTTTTACATCTATAGTGGGGACCACAGATATTTAAGGTGGAAATGTCAAAGATTTCTGACGCGCGTCGAGTGATCGTCTTTCGTTCCTCTGAGGTAAATGTAGGTATAAGCCGAGCAGATAAAGAATAGATCTGAAAATGGCGACGGGTACTTAAGGTACGGTTGGCAAAACAAGTTCTCATAAATCGTTTTTTTTTTTCTACTGACTTTTTTTTGTTATTAATTATTCATTTTATTATTATGATTTAAAACGGGACGGGACGGGTTTATTATTATTATTAATTAATGATACTAATAATAATGACAAAAAATATTAATAAAATAAATAAGGAGCAAGGGTAAATATAACCCTAATGCTTATTTAATTTGTCTTTATTATTTATTTGTGTTTAAATTGCTTCAGGAGGCGAGAAATGGTTTTATAAACCGCTTGTGTGATAGGAAATTGATATTTTCAATAATGTATTTTCAAAGTTTCCTGAAGGTTAAATCGATGTAGCGGGATTCAGTTAAGCCCTCTGAACCTCCCCACATGCTCAGTTTCCTCCGATCGATTCCAATTGTTTCTAAATCCAACCCCTGATTATTATCATAATTTTTTGTAGCGCGTACTTCACTGTGTGAGTAAAAACAGCGATAGATTGTGAGGGAGATAGCATGCGAGCGGACGTCATTTTCAGATCTGCTTGGGTTATAACATAACACCATTCACTATTAGTTGAGGCTTTTTGACGTTTTGGTAAAATAGCCTGACTGTCATCATCAGACAGAAGATACCGAGGATTTCAGAAGTACAATAATTCTATTCCAATCATACGAATTATTTTATGCTTTGTTGCAGCAAACGATTGAGTCGGAAATACCTGAGGATATACCAGGTTAGTAAATACTCTTATTATCCGTAGGAGTAGGTTGTGTAGCGTTTAAAAAGAAAAGCTAGCTAACCTGTGGTCGACGACCACAGGCGAAACGTGAAATTTAGGTGTACAAAGAAAGATTTAATTAAATTTGTCCGAACGGTATAATATAAATTTGAAAAGGCCTAGAAATTGCCAAGCATGAGCCGAGAGTCGAGGGGACTCCGGCGATGTAGTGTCGCTGAACTAGTGTTGTGTTGTGGTGTATCGATGCAGGAAGGTGTACCAAAACCGCGGAGTACCCCGAGAGAGTAATTACCAAACGGGAACCAAAAAAAGGTGGGCCAGAGAAACCTAAAGGGCCTTTTAGAATTTGGAAAAAGAATTTAGACAATTTGGCAAAATCCGCATACAAAAATACACTGGTACAAAAAACAGGCTAAAAAAATGATGGGCAGTATCCCAGGGGGGAAGCCGGTGCGCGGGTCTGCGGCACTCAGCTGGCACGGGCGCGGACGCACACAACGCAGGGGTCCAGGCACGTCCAACACCCGGTGGCCTCAGGGGTCCGGAACCACGGCGAGAGAACGAGAAAGGCACGGAGGGACCCTCGTGTGTGTGCCGCAGAGACCGGAAATACACTGTAAAGATTGACAAGGAAATAATCGACATCCGACCAAGTCAGGGAAAGAAAAAAGTACGTCGATAAAAACCAGGAGGAAGACAGCACAAGACTTACCCGGCTACTCCAAAGTAGGAGCCTAATAAGTATTTATTGTATGGCCTAATATTTATTGCATGCCAAGCCACTTACAACATTTAGTCATATTTTCTCACTAATATTCAACCAAGTTCAAGGGATAAAACGTTTCCATTTCCTGACAGACGACAACTCAGAAAACAATAAACAATTTAGAAAAAGGTCAAACCAACAAAATTTTAAATTTGAAAATGTGACATAAAAACCGGCCAAAAGAAAAAAGAACCGTACCAAAAAGGTTATTAAAAAACCTGCAGTAATGCTGCAGTTGCTTTTGGAAATAATTAAAAATAGATTTTATTTTCATGTTCGTTTGCATCAATAACATTCAGTTTGCGTGGTCTGGAGATAATTTTGCAATGTACTAGCAAAACAATTCCCAAGCTTTTATTAGCCTATAGCTTCAAAACATAAAATAAACCCTCACTATTTTTTTTTAGAGAAAGTTTATTCTAATTGTATAAAAAATAAGCTTGTTTTGAAATCACTTTTTGTTATTGTCCTATTTTGATATGATTTTGATAGAATTGTGAATCTTTTTTTGAATTGATACAATTTCAGCTTTACAATGAATCTCTGTGACGTATTTCTTTGTTATCTAATAGGAAGTACAGTAGCATCAGAAGGAGCTACTCCAACGTTTGATCTTGACCTTTCGAGCACCAGCAAGACTGCTTCAGTACCTGACTCGGCCGCTACCACCGCTCCCACTTCTGATGTCGAAGACCTTGCTACCAGCGGTGAAGAAGGAGGAGATGAGTAATCAGAGGAAAATAAGTGTTTATGGTGGTCCATCAATAACATATTGATGTACTGTTGGTAAATGTTGCAAAACAGAAAACACGATACAAGTAACCGATAGTAGTTATTTTGAGATGCATAAGCAGGTGCATTATTAAGTTTTTCTTTTCTTTTATTTTTAGTTTTTATTAAATGTTTTAATTGTACTACTATTAAATTTATAACTGGAATAGTCACTGGCAAAGGTACTCGTGGATGATGAATGGACAAATAATACATGTTCCCTAAAGTAAGTAGTGATGAACTTTTCTATTTGGTCGTTTCTGTTAAATCTCGACTGTTTTCTTAAATTAGTATTAGTAGCTTTTTCTTTTTTCGTTTTATTCTTGTTTTTTTAATGTCAATGGTGTTATCGTTGCCGACTAGATTTAACTTATTAATTGTCAAACTTACGTTCTTACAATACAATTTTACTAAAATATTCAAGTTTAATATTTATTGAACGGATACGAGATGGAAGATTTATTGCAAGTTCAAATTCAAGACAGTTGTAGGCTAGCTTTGCCTGAGGGCTTGAAGGATTTGATGAGTGATATCTCCAGAGAGGTAATTAGTAATATATCAAAATATAACTGGTCAATGTGCGACGAGGGGAGGAGCGGTATTATTGATAGATGAAGACGTTTAAATAATTGAAGTAGTTTATTTTTTATAATCTCTTCAAAACACAAGTTTTCGTGAGGACAGTCTACAATAGAATCAGCTCTTGAGCGTTCGAAACATATTTGTTTCTTCTAAATTAAAATAAACCCGACGATTCTATAAGTATTTACTTCCAGCAATAATCAACGTTATAATATTCCCAAAGGAATAATCGTAAAAACGGGGCTATAACCGCGATCGATTTCTCGTAAACGCTTTTATGTGACGCCATAAAACAAACGCTATGACTGTCACAAATTCCGTCACTAAATGCTAGTAAAAGAACCTTGTTCGAAAACGCTTTCTTTGTCGAGATTCAGAGGTGTCAGCCAGAAGTTTAATACGTAAGTTCAGGGTGGCTGGCCACGCTTTTCGTTGTTTTTTAGCTAAATGGCTATACGTATCTCAAAAATTCAAACTGGATGCCTGTCACAATTTTAAGTGACGCAGTATTAATAAGCAAGAAATAGTTAGAATCCCTTCTGTTCGGAGATTAAGAGACCATGCGAAAAGCGGTTTTCAAGCTGGCTGGACACGTTTACGTTCGATTATCTCGGGTTCTCTAGCGTCACATAAACTGAAATAAGCGTGATTAGCCGTCACCTTAAATTGTGTATTGACCTACTTAAATCCGGCTCATTTGGAAGAATTATCCAGCCAGCCTGAGTCACATTTAAAAACTGGTGCATGATTTATCTTGATGCGCTGCCTTAAGGGATATATATTGCTGGTAGACCAACACTAGGCTCACCTGAAATAGTCCACACACAGCTAATTTATGCTACAAGGGATGTTGCACACGAGCATAATATTATGTGTCACGAACTACGAGCAGCTGATGAACGTAGTTTTAAATATAAAAAAATAAAATAAATATGTGGGGACATCTTCACACATGGCCATCTGATCCCAAACTAAGCAGAGCTTGTACTATGGGTACCAGACAGCTGATATACATTACTTAACTAGATAAATACATACTTATATAGATAAACAACAACCAGACACAAGGCAAACACAAGTGCTCATCACACAAATGTTTGCCCTGGGCGGGTTTCGAACCCGCGACCCTGTGCGTCGGAGGCAGACACACTACCACATGGGCTACGGAGCCGTTTTATGACAAAGCATTACTACGAGTAAATCCCTCGGCACTTTTTCACATCATAATATTTTAATCTACGTAAAAAAGCAAATAATAACATGAATAATTTTTTTTGACGAATCTAATCGGTAGCGGACTTGAAAAAAAAACATGAATATTTTCCCTAAATTGCCAGGTACTTCGAGCTCAACCAAAAAATCTTCTACAATTTATAACAAACTATTTATCCGCAATGTTGGTCACTCGCGAGAACTTGGCCGCTGCTTCTTGCGTGTGTGATGATATTTATGAAAACATGAAAGCAGAAGACTTCGATGACGAACTTCGTGAAAAAGGCATTTTTGAGAATGACATTACAACTATCAAGGAACTTGTCAGCCATTATCTTGGGAAAATGATTCAGAACAAACCTGGTAAGAAAGCACTCCAAGATATGTATTTTACACATTTCATACTATAAATAGACTGCGCGATGATGTTGATGATGAAGATACTAGAAATAGGTACTCGATAACAGTGTGGCCGAGCAGCCGCCGCCACGAAGCTGCTGAGCACCACACGAAGAATGTTGTAGAGGATAATATTATAAGGTGTGGCAAAAAACCAGGGTTCAGTCCGAAGGAAAGGTATTTATGTATTTATATAATATAAAACTGGAAAAATAGTAACATGGATAAGCTTTTCTTTCACTGTTGGAGATCAGGACATGAAGTGGGGAATTTAGCAGAAAAAATACAAAATCGAAACGTAAGAAATCTAAATTTGAAAATGAATTTAAAATGAAAGATAAAACTGCCAGCAAGGAAGGTTGCCAGTCATAACATAGGAAAGAGGACGAATGCCTCGTTACAACAGTATTGAAAGAAATATTTTTAATATTTTACAAACAAATATATTTATGATATTGGATTTCCAGTAAAAGAAGGCCACCTCATTTCTAAAATAATTCAGAAGACGTCCGTCGATGAAGAACATTTGGTTCATGTCCTCAATGCCGTGCGCAAGGCATTTACTCGCCACCAAGCGTACAACACTACTATTTACGAGGTATTTTAATTAATTGCGAGTGTATCAAATCATCGAAGCTAGCCAAAGTACAGGTGCCATCGATTCTTTATAACACTTTTTACATCATGCCCTAATTTCTTTTAGTACTTGAATTCCCATTTTCTTCTTCTACCAAAAGATCCTATGTTTTAAAACACCTCTCTTATCTTCAACACAATCATCATTTTCCTGCCCTGTTCCCTTTATTTGGGGTCGGCGCAATATGTTTTCTTCTTCCATTCATCCCTGTCAGACGTCACATCACTATTCACTCCCTTCTTACTCATATCATCTTTCACGCAATCCATCCATACTTTTCTGGGTCTACCCCTGCCTGCTTTTCCATTCACTCTCATATTTTATCTTCAACACAATGTTAACATAAAATGTTAATGTTGTTGTTGTTATCGTACAATAACAACAGCCTAGGTACCTCAATCTCAACGGCCCGTTACAGTTCACTGCTAGACTATGAGCCTCCTCCACTTAAATATAGGGTTTTGCCATAATCTCCACGCTTGGCAGGCGGGTTGGAGATCGCAGATTAAAAGGTTACTGTATCAGAGAGCGCTGCTGCCCGTTCTCTGTTCAATGTGTAGTCCCTAAGTCGCCTCTTACGCCACCCACGGGAAGAGTAGGGGTTGGTGACAAATGTATTCTACTCTGCCATCGTCACCACACACGCACGTAGTCTAGGTAAAGAAAATTAAATTCTAATTCCGTCGCATCAGTTTGTTAATACAAAAATATTAGACACTTATTTTTTGGCTTACTACATCACATCACAACTCGGTATATCTCGGTACTTTTTTATTACCAGAAAAAAAAATACGTGTCCAATACTTTTTAATAATCTACCTAATAGAAAAAACTAGTCATCATCCCTATTCAGAACAGTATCCATCTCTCAATTTCGTCTTTCAGATGACACCAGATAGCAGCATGGATGAAATAACTCGAGCAGCTCATCACACAATAGACTTGTACCGTAAAACAAAGCCCACCGATACAGCATTCAACCAGGCCGCAGAAAAAATTCAAGTAAGACCAAATAGGATTTTCCTCCTCCTCTTCCTGTAATCTCCTATATATTTCCTCCTATTATCGCAAGTACGCCATAACTAGCTTATTGCAGAAACAGACGAAGTGAGTGCGTGAATTCAGACTATAGAATATTGTTTTACAGGACAAATACTAACAGTATGCAATTTTATTAAGCTAGCTTTTTTTAGGCTGCATATCGGGCTTATGGTGTAAGACGTCAAAAAGTAACTGAAATGTCAAAGAATGAGTGGGATTACGCACCAGAAATTGTGGAACGTGATGGACTCGAAGAAACTAAGGAAATCGATACCGCTGCTGATCTGGCAACACAACATGATATAACTCTCAATGGTGACGAAGGTGATGTAAGTTATATCAGAGTTAAATTACCTCATTACCTCATTAGTTATCTCAAATTACGATAAAATCACTTACCACCATGAAAACTGTTGAATACTTTTAAAAAATATTGATCCTGGACCATGGCTTTAATCTGCATCCCCTTTAAACGTTTGCTGTCTTGGTTTTAATGTTTACCCCTCACTAAGTTTAGCAGATAGAACAATGTTTTAGTCTTTCACGTTAATCAATTTTAGCAGGATGGCTATAACGCAGATACAGAGAGCCACTTTGCTGACAATAGAAGTATTGCGTCAAATTCTAGCGAGGTAAAGTTTTATTTTCTCGATTCAACTTACCATTAAATTCAGAACGTAGAATCTGTCTACATGAAACAGTAAAATCATGTTCCTTTATTACATACAGACCTACTAACTTATGACTGTGAATTGAAAGACGACGCTTGTAGAGTAGTAGATATTTCAACCAATCAAGACCAAGAGTTCTGAATGTTGACATCTCCATAGTAACTAATGACTTAACTTCCAATAGGGAATATGCACAATTTATTGTTACTCATTAATAGAAATATTTCAAGTTCCAGATAAACACATATTTATTTATTTTTTAAATATCTTGCACAGAAACAAAGTTAGAAGGCTTCGAAAGACTTAGACTAAAGACTTAGGTCCGATGTGTAATGTGACGTCATATTACACGCGGGCCAATATATGGCCGGCATAGAAAATTTTCAGTGGGGACGTATATGAGCTGTTGATGAAGAGGGACAGATTCTATTTTGTTTAATAAGTATCTAGTTTGTTTTTCGATCAATTTTGATTCTGTTTTGACTGTTAGTAGGTATTTATTCTACTTTTGTTTACTTTCAAATTCAGACGAACTATGAAAAAAAAAAAACAATATTTTTTAAGCATTTTACTTATTTTGGTAATTTCATAGACACTATAGTATACCGATCTCTTTCTGTGTCAGGTCTATGATTAAATGGGCAAATGTTTAATTTTCAGAAAACTGAAAACATCTGTGGTTTTCCTATGAGTGAGTACCGAATATTTATTTTGTTTTATATCAGTATCAAAAATAAAATTTTAATGTATTGGATCTCTCCTTTTTATCATGTAAATCTGATAGTCCAAGTGGTTTCAGGAGTGTCCACCATTTCATCGACTTCATTAGCAGGTTCCTACATAAAATTACCCAAACACAAACCATACACTAACCTTGAAGATCCTATCAAGGAATGTTCTGAACCAGACCTTGAAGAAGCTGATGAGAAACAAAGCCAAGAACATTTCAATGTAGACTATACTCAAGAAGATAGTGTGGACGTTACTGGCGCACTACTTGATTATGAAGCTGACGATGTTGGATCGGAAAGTTCTGTAGAAGAAATGATAGAAATGGGTGAGCACAGAGTCACCTTCGTCGACAGTATTGATAAGCTTAATAGTAGTAATAGTATTGATGAGTTAAATGACTAAGCAGGTACGTAACACAACTACTTAATAAGGATGTCGAAGATATTAAGGATGATAATTTTGTAACCGAAGGGTGAATTAAATTAATTTTACGATTGCCAAAAATTATATTATAGTTCCTTAAAATTTAAGCTCATATAGTTTTACAGTTTTGAACTGACAAGGGATTAAACTTTATCTTGTCAAAAGATTTGAATCACGTTTAGAGAACGTTTCGTTTCAAAATCAAAAATATTTTATTCGAATTAGGGTTTTTACAAATAATTTTCGACGTCAAAGCTATCATGGATGGCACGTTCACTACCAGTGCATGCTCCTGTGGAGAAGGACGGCCTTAAGGCCGGAGTTTCTTAAGAATCTCCACTCTAAAACTTTTGTTGTTGTAACTTTTGTATTAACGTATCTATAGGTATAGGTTGCACGCGCTCTACCCCTGTAACGAGGCATTCGTCCTCTTTCCTGTTTTATGACTGGCAACCTTATCTTTAATTTTAAATTCATTTTCAAATTTAGATTTCTTACGTTTCGATTTTGTCTTTTTTCTGCTAAATTCTACACTTCATGTCCTAATCTCCGACAGTAAACTCCTAAAGCTTATCTACTATTTTCTTCTATTTTTCCATGTTATATAAAATATAAATATATAAATACCTTTTTCTTCGGACTGTGCCCTGGATGTTGCATATCAATCCTCTACAACATTCTTCGTGTGGCGCAGCAGCTTCGTGGCGGCTGCTGGGCCGCACCGCTATGGCCACGATTGCCCACGTTGCATTCAGATCGCGCTCTGACAGCTTATTACGTAATCAGGATGACGTATTGTTAAGTTTTAAAATAAGGAATAAGCGTTTCCGTCTACTTTGTTAAACAAATCGGATATCCCACAGAAATTCGATCAGATTCGGAAGACCCGTTGGATAATTTGGATTAGAGCATGCACTGCGCGTACGCAACAGCGTTATGCGCTTTTGCCAGGCGCTGCAGTTGTCAAGCAGCCCTGGCTTTTGATTGTTCTGTATTTTGTTATGCATAATGTTTTGTTATTTGTTTAATTATATGTCATTATTATGTTACGTAATGAATATACAATAAAAGTTGAAACCTATTGAAGAAAACACTTTCATTTTCTGTTACAATTTATTTACGTACTTTACGAATCGAATTATAACACTACTCGTAGGGATTCACATATATATTTTTGGTCATAATCATAATATAATTATTTTGCTTTAAAATTATTTTAGTTACGTAACCTATGAGTCATATTATTAATTCTTAGAACTAAGTGTGGGAGACAACAGTGCAATGTTTATTTTTTAATCTCTACTTATTAAATGCTTTAAATCAAATATTTCAGCTGCAATAGAAACATAAATAACTATCTTAAATATAACAAAAATATGTAACAATTTTAACAAAAACTTTACAACATGAAAATAAATGTTACTTATTATTATTTATTTAACCAGAAACTGGCAACTTTGTCTTCCAACGTTTGTCTTGACAAAGTTTCCATATTTACGTGAGTGTTTCCGTTTAAATAAATAATAATTAATAAAATTAACGTGTCGTTCAATAATAAATGTTACTTGTAAAGCGTATGGAATACAAACACTGGTTTAATGTTTTTTTAATTGTCCAATATTAAAATATAAGACGGATTATTATGTAAAGTTATTAAATATAAATTATAGTACATAATATTCTAATAATAGTACTATTGTTACAGCCTAGAATAAGGTTAGTAGAAATCACAGCAGATCTCAATAAAATGGTAGACTTGCTGGCTTTGTCACACAAGACACACGGACGTGTACACCTTTTTGCACCTATGTACTTCAATAAAAAAACAGACATTACTTATAATTAGATACTCTTTATAATTTAGCGGTTTCATTGAGTACATCATCAAATTACGCTTAGCACTTTTAATTATCTCCGTTTTCAAAATATACAGACTAGCGTAATAAATAACCTACAAAATTTAAATCAAATTGTTCGTTTTAAGTTAAAAAACTAAATAAAAATAATCTTATATACAAAATAATATATGTCATTCTACAGGAAAACAAGCCAATGTCTCGCGAAAACATCTACAAAATAATACTAGAAGCTTGGTTTAAGAATACAAAATCAAAATAATATTTTGAGCGAATAAACTAGAGATCTAGTAACTTATACTTTGGTATATTAAATTACTTATAACGAAGAATGTCATGGAACAAGTTCCTTTAAAAAAGATCTAGGTTAGGAAGCAATTCAGATGGTGTCAACGCCACCTCCCATCAGTTTGTTGCCGTACTCGCTCAGCAGCTGAAAATTAAATGAAGAACTTTGTAAGTTGGGTCTTTTGTCAGCATCTGACAATGGCGGACGTGTCTTCATTTTATTTTTTTTAATTTTAGTTTATTAAAGTGTTTAGTGTATAATTTCGATAGTGTATTATCCAGTGAATGTTTCGGGACTATAAACTTTAATAGAACAATTGAATCGCTTTGCTGACATTTTTAGATGATGCCAAGAGGCCTTGTGGTGGCTTCAGTAATTGTACTATCACATTACTGAGCCCAGTTCACCGAACAATCATCCAAGGATATATATCTTAAACCTACAAATATCACTCGACACTGGCGAAATACGTCACATAAGATGTGTCGCCATTAGTTAGGAAGAAGAAAAAAAAACATTGTAAGTTAATCTTTTACCGCATTTAGTGACGCGGGATCGTTTGATCGCCTAAGAGATGACGTTAGCCGTTTGCTCCAATTATATGTACGTTTAAAAAGAGAAACGGGCTGACTAATAATGAGGGATTTTCTGACAGCTCTTTAAAAAATTAAAATAATAGTTCTAAACGATAGATGGCGCCAGGTGTACTTCGTAGACATTCCGGAAGCCGGCACCCCTGGAAGATATCCCTGGGGGAGTCACGGGAACTTGGATTCGGACCCGTGGCACCCCAGCTCCTCAAATCCATACAACAGTGTACCAGTGGTATCACAAGTCCTAATTTAATAGTTCCCATGAACCCCCCAATCAAATAGTAATGTACAACAATCACAAAATAATTTAATTAGTTTAATTTATTTACCGTATCTCGTAAAATGAGAACAAAGATTATGGATAGAGAATGAAAGTTTATTTTTGTTTACCTAGGGAGCGACGATATTAGCCCTAAATCACAAGAGTGTAGGAAATAAAATAAGTACAGATTCTTTTTTTTATCCTTTTATGGCCCTGGGTGATTCGCGGGATTTCTTCGGATCCACGAATCGTCAACGCCATCTACCAAAGTTTTTTTTTTTTAATTGGTTGTCGGAAAATCCCCCATTCAACATACTGAAGCTTCTATCAGATAGGAGGTAAGTCTTTGACGCAGATACAAAGCATCGAAAAGGGAATTTTGGGAAAATTCTACCATTAAGTGACTCAATGCATATTGTTTTGTTCTTTTTCATCGCCATCACCATGTGGGTAATAAGGTCGACCACCGACCTTCCAAATCCTGGTGTCAGTGTTACCTATAAAGCCGCCAAAGGCCACTGACACGGCTCGTGTAATCATATCAGCCGAGACATACGGCTTAACGTGGCTTCCAAATCATGTCTCTATTCGAGGGTATATGCATAAAAAATATATTAGTTTTTTTCATAGTTCATCTGAAAGTATACAAAAATAGAATACTGACAGTCAAATCAGAATCGAAATTGATCGAAAAACAAACTAGTTACAACATTATTAAACAAATATTATATATATGTCCCTCTTACGAAAACAAAATTTTCTATGGCGGATGTATGGCCCGCGTGACAGGTTACATGTCACGTCGGACCTCTCTGTCTAACCATCAACTTTGAAGCCTTATAACTTATTGAGCAAGATATTTGAAAAAATATTTTTTGTGTTTATCTGGAACTTGAAATATTTCGATTGATGAATTTTAAAAAAATGTGCATATTCCCTATTATGTGATGCATCCTGCAATGTCCTAAGAGATTTTTGTATGATAGTGTCCTCACGGGGATTCAAACTTGGAACCTCTATAATGACACCTGACTGCTCAGCCACGGAATCAGTCAGTCACGAACGACACACATCACCATCATGCTCACCTTATAAAGGAAGATGTAATGATGCCTGTTATCGAGCGAGTGCGGTCTCTGCGCACGGATCTCGCGCACCACGCGCGGCACGTCGGCGCAGGCAGCGGCGAGAGCGCGCGCGCAGATGTCCGCCGCGATGATGGCCGCCGACCGACCCGCGCCCGACGCGCAAACCACCACGCATGGACGGACTCCTGGACATGTGTTGAGGATTTAGAAGAGGATATTTAGCAAGCTATTCAATAATAAACTAACTCTAATTTGATGTATTGTGGTATTATCAAAAGACTCTATATTGTACATAATTTAGGTACAGACCAGCTATGATTATATAATTGTCATTATAGCTTTAACACGTTCACTGCTGGACAAAAGCTTCTAAGGATCTTTACAAAGACTGGTCTTGAGCTGTCTGCGTCAAGCGGGTAACCCCGATCTTGACCAGATTCTCGATCCACATTGGGGGCCTGCCCACCCCACGTCTTCAATAGGGGATCGGACTGTTCACCATATTTTATGAATTATTTTTAAAATATAGATTCGTAGCAGACGATTCGCGAAGAAAAAAACAGAATCGGTTGAAAAACAAATTTTTCAGTGATTTTTTTAAAATCATCTGTCTTTTTCAAAAACGATTTTTTGTATGGTGATTATAATATGGCGTTACTAACAAATGACGTGACAAGTGGGTATGTGCCTCTCTGTCTAATCTTGAATTTCAAACCTTTATAACTCGGTCAATTTCAAAGATAGAGCAAAAATTATTTTAGTGTTCGATAGCAGAAACTAAGAAGTTTACATTTATGAAATAAAAAAAAAGTAGTCCGATCCCCTATTACGTAACCGCCACTTGCCCCGTTTTTGCCCCTGCCATCACGTTACTTCTACGAGGAATATACTGATAAACACTAATTTATGGCCTATTAGACACCATTTTTGGAAACCATAGCGACATTCACCAACTCGACCAACATTACATCCCAATCCTCACCCTCAACTTCAGAAGCAGCCTTCATCCGGCCCAGGGTCCCGTTGGTGGCGTTGGTCCTCCTCAGGTTCTCCTCAGCCTTGGCCGGGGAGTACACGTTAACTCCGTTCCCGGAGCTGCTGTCGTCACTTCGCAACTTGGACAGGTTGTGGAACGACGAGCGACTCTGGTCTCCGTAGATTACTTCTACACCTGGAATGGTTTACAAGCAAATTGAAGCTCATTGATTTAGTTGTACACTTAAAAAATACAAATGCTTACTAGGCAGATTGTCCTCGGAGATGTCAAGGATCATAAACACAAATTCCCCATTCAAGTTCGTGAACGTGACGCTAAAGTCTATGTGATCATCAAGTGGAAGATCCCTTTCCTTGCACTAGGTGCCAGAAGCACATCCATCTACGTACCTTCTTCATCATACTCTTTGGCAGTCTGCGAATTCTTCATGTAGCTTCTCATTTCGGACAAGAAGTCTAGCGCCGAGTCGTAGTCGTCTGGAACACCCTTCGCTGGCCAGAAGTACCACAGGTGTGTGATCTCGCGCCATGTTCTGGTAACAAACCATTACCACATTAGAAGGATACGTCATAAATAAAAAAATGCAAGCAATGAAAGCTTTGCTTTTTGCTGACTCCGCCTAAGGCTGCTGTGACCATACCACAGTGGGTGGATTCAAGACGAGAAAAAAAAACTTTGGATTCAGTAGTGAAACCTGACGATGGATCCAGATAAACGGAGAGCCTCTGTCAGACAGACTTCACTACTCTCTCCTGCTTGCATTATGAAGCCTTGAAATATTAGTCATAGATGATGCGATGTAGTTCACACATTTCACGGCTTCCTAAGATGCTGACACCAGGGGTTTTGTCCATATAACTAATTGGGAAGCTGTAGATAACTCACCTCGTCGCCAAGTTGATGAGCTGTACGCTGGAGACGGCGTATTTATCCCTCTGCTCCCTCTTCACCAGCACCACTTTGTATTCTCCAAACGTTCGCATATTGTCCGACACCTCTGATGGAGGTAGATACTCGTAGCATTTCTCCTGAAAATTTAAAGGGTAGTCAATATCAGATTCGTCCCTCGTTCGGTTAAGGACAGATTCGGGATATTGCAGATTCGGGCTATGGCAGATTCTTTTTACGGCAGATTTTTATTAATTAGGAAAGGAAAATAAGATAAAAATCTTTGTTAGAGTATGAGTGAGCCAGGACGCCAGCAAACATATTTAAATACCACTGATGTGCCAATTTCAATATATTCGAATGGTATTATAATTAAATAAATAGGACGGTTTAGTTTTTGGTATCGAACGAACGCTTCATTCATGGCTCTGCTCAGCTAGCAGTCAGCTAAAAGACGTCCACTGCTGGACGAAAGCCTCCCCCTAAGGTCTCCACAACGTCCGGTCCTGCGCTACTTGCATCCAACAGTTACCGGCGTCCTAGTGATTCTGATTACTAAAAGTCCTCTTACTTACAATTCCATTCTCCATGTACTCCGTAAGCATGACGACAACCCTGGAGTTCTGCTCCCATACCATGCGCCAGAAGTCCACCACGGTGTTGGGCAGGGGGGCTTGACAGGCGATGTAGTAGTTTTTAATGTTGCCGGGACCCTGGAATGAAGGTCACTCCTTGTTGAGAAAATGATACCTAACTATAGTTTTGCAAAAGAAATACCATTGACAAAGCCATACCATCAGCAAAGATCGATTCATCCACGAAGTTTCTAGATTTTGTTAATGGAATACCTACCTATTGTTCTAAAATCCACTGAAACCGTTTTTTTTTATATATATAAACTGTTTCCTACATGTGGAGGCTTGTAATTAGCTCTTGTGTTATCTATACAGATACATTCATTTTCGGTTTGTTCTAGTTACAGTTAGTAAGATATTAGGTAGACCAGTGAGTAATACACAATCATTCCATTAGGTCCAACAAGTTCAATAGAACTGTATTGGGTGGGAGGTGAACTAATTAGTTGAACTTACTGGATTTACAGAAGAATCATTATTGGTAAAAAAAAATACGTGTTTGTATCAGAGAGCGCTGACACATTTACGATACCTAACAACAATTAGCCGGGCTGGCTGACCGAGTCCAGAACCAGGTCGACTTACGCTTTCCATAATTCGTTACTTTAGGATCGGGCCACACTTATCGACGGCGATCGACGGTTTGCCTATACAAAACGCTCATTTAGTATGGCCATCCTTTCGCATCGACGCGGTGAAAAGATTTCCATACTAAGTGCGCGTTTTGTATAGGCAAACCGTCGATCGCCGTCGATAAGAGTGGCCCGACCCTTAGTCAATTCGCTCACTAGGCTGACAATGCCATTAACATCTCTTTTCTCAGATAATTATTTCTTTAAGAAGAAGAACAAGAAGAATCACTACTTACCGTAATGAAGTTAGCATTAATATACTCCGTAGTGGGATCATTGCCGATCCTCCTGAGCTGGACCCTGGTCTCCGGCAGCGGGAGGACGTTGGAGTACCGGTTCTTGTCTTCGCACCCTGGAGGCACCTCGTCTGGCCTCACCGACACCGATGGAATCTCGGCGAACTCTGCAGACATTGACTCCACGTCCAGGGCGAAGTTAGCGAGCGCTGGGTACTGCATTGGGTGGGAGGTGACCTTAAAAATGAATGAATGAATGAATGAAAAAACATGAATGAATTAGGCCGAGGACATAGGGAGCCATGTTTATGATTTGTGAATCGATTCAATTCAAACGGCTATTGAGATCTAAGAAGATTATTGTTTCACATTACAATATCCATCTCAAATCAGAGGGTGGCCTAGCGTCCAGCTTCTTTAGTCTTCTCAAGGCCTACCCCTATGCTTCGCATTCTCAAAAAAAAAAAGTAAAGCGGAGTTTCCTCGTTATCGGCGCAGAAATGAAAATAGTGGGATTCACTACAGGAAACATGATTCCCACCGCACTTTTAACACTTGAAAAAAGAACTCGAACGTAACTCAAAAACTAACAAGTTTAAAAAAAACAGTAAATCCTACTAATATTATAAATGCAAAAGTTTGGATGTTTGGATATTAGGGTTCCGTAGTCCGAGAAGGAACCCTTATAAGATCGTTCAGTCCGTCTGTCTTGTCCGTCCCAGTCTGTCACAGCACAATATCTTCTACGTTTATGAACCGATTTACATGTTACTTGGTTCGACGATACTTTGGATATAGATCTCAATTTTAAAAATACTAAAAATTAAAATTACCCCTTTTTAAGGGTACCTCCGTATACATGTAAAGTGGGGGTAAATTATTATTTTTTAGCACACCCCCTTGTGTGGGGTATTGTTGAAATTGTCTTTAAAAATGAAGTTGGGTTTCCGTACAACATTTTTTTATCAGCTTTACCATATGTGAGATATAGCACGCCAAAGTCGTTAACACGGTGTCCCCCCCCCCTGTAATTTCTAAAGTCTTGAACCTATAAACTTCAAATCACTCACGTAAATAAACTGGCGCGGAAACTCTTAATTAAAATTGTTTCGGGTATCTTGTGATGAATACTTTTGAAATTATAAATAAAATAAAAATATATACTTTTTTTCCGCCAGGCTATGGATGGGTGACCGGTAGTGGTAAAAAAACACGACCGTTTTCCGTGCTTTGAAAGGCGCGTAAACCTAATCTAGGTTTGGTCCTGGTTTCCGCTCTGGGTTGCGGAGTTCAGATGGCAGTCGCTCTGTGTGAATACCAGTATTCTCGTCAAATCCCCTAGATTAAGTAGCCGAGATGGAGATGATGATGATGTAAGAAATGTGAAACAGCGTGGTGTCAAAAATGACTACGGAACCCTACTTTATGCGTGGTCCAACACGCACTTGGCCGGTTTTTATTTGTTACTCAATCACGCTTCAACCACTGGACAGATCGGGATGAAATTTGGCACACATATAGGTTAGGTCCTGGAAGAGGACATAGGCCACTTAGGCTACTTTTTACCGCGGTGAAACACTTCATTTTTACAGGAAAACTCATTTAACGCGGGTGAATCCGCGGGCAGAAAGCTAGTAACCAAAATAAAGAGTACCTACTTCATCCACACCAATGATATAAATGTGAAAGTGTAATAATAACTATGCTACCTTTTCTCGGCTCACCTCGTCATCATAGGCCGGGTTGCCGTAGCTCCTCTTGCTGGCTCGCAGCCGATGGTTGCCCTTCCTGTGGCCGACGCTGACGCTGTCCAGACTGTAGGCGTCTAGGGAGACAGGCGTGCAGCGCTGGGCGTATATACCTCGACGTCCGCGGCGACGGACCACCAACTGGAAGAAGATAATTATAAAATTACGATTAATAAAATTTATTATTAGAATAAAATAAATATATATGTGGGGACATCTCTCACACGGCCATCTGTTCCCGAACTAAGCAAAGCTATTATTAGTTATAAGTAGTTATGAATCATCGTCGGTAGACAGAGCACCAGCCCGATGGTCAGTCAGATGATAATATAATAGGTATGATATTGTGGCAGTGGAAGGGAAGTTCTGGATGAGAACTGCACAGAAGAAGAGGCTCAGGTTATCTGAAGTTTGTCTAGATAAAATAGCAGCAGCTTTGTAATCTAACAGTAAGGACGCTGTAACTTATTAATTTAAAATCACTAGGTTTCCAACATGATATCAAAATAATATTTATTCGCAAGAACATACCTAGTTTAAAAAAAAAAAAAGAAAAATAGATCGTACATACTCTGCCGTCACCACACGGCGAAATCAATTAGGTGAGAGGATTGAAAACTCTTACAGTGTCTTATTCTAATGTACTTTCCACATACCTAGGTGTAGTAGGTATACAATTTCATCAAATCTTAACCGATAATGATAATAATAGATGAAGAATAACAAACTCTTCCGGACTAAGTTATATCGACACATGGAATTTATCAGTCTCAACAAACCTAGACTCATTCACAAGTCTGACGAGGCGTATCCGTTGGAAGGAACGCCTCATCAGCATTACGGGTTGGACAGAGCTTCATTCTTGGTAACCTTAGTCTCTACCTGATAAGACACATTCGTTTTATTGTTTGACTTTAGATTTGTATTAATACATTGTCTAATATTAGTCCGACAGTTTCGCAATCTGCACATCTTGTGATAATAACTTCACCAGAGTTTGCGAGGTCGGTTTTTGACTGTATAAACCACATTATAAAGAAGAAGAATAAAAAAAATACAAGCACAAAATCAAATTCACCGTGTGGTGACGGCAGAGTAGAATACATTTGTCACCAACCCCTACTCTTCCCGTGGGTGTCGTAAGAGGCGACTTAGGGACTACACATTGAACAGGGAACGGGCAGCAGCGCTCTCTGATACAGTAACCTTTTAATCTGCGATCTCCAACCCGTCTGCCAAGAGCGGAAATTATGGGTAAACCCTCCACTTAAGTGGAGGAGGCCCATAGTCCAGCAGTGGACTGTAATGGGGCCGTTCATTTTGATTTGATTTTGATTACTCGCCTATACACTAGCGGTCCGCCCGGTGCTACGCTCACTTTATGTAAGGTATTCCCGTGGGAGACTTTTCCCGGAAAAAGTATCCTATGTGTTAAACCAGGATACAAACTATCTTTACTCCAAATTTCATCCAAATCCATCCAGTAGTTAAGGCGTGAAAGCGGAACAAACATCCATAAGCAAGCATCCAAACATCTAAATATAATTTTGCTTTTCTAATAATTTTAGTGTGATTCTATGCTTTCCACTAGCTAATAACTTATATGTTTTATAAAATATACGAGACAAAAGTTCTTATTATATTAAAGATACGTCAGAAATAATATTGTCCCTCGGTGGGGACGTATATGAGCCATTGAAGATAACACTTACCTACCAAAGTTAACGATGTTTTAGAAAATGCATCTAAAATTCTCAAAGAAATCAAAAAACCACTTGGAATACAAAATACAATACAATTGGTCTAAGTTTGCTAAGCTCTCCAATGGGGTACGTGAGAAAAAGTTCGCGCTCAAGTGCGTAGGCGCACGCTTGGGACTTGAGTCTTGCGACTTTAATTTATGAGGTGCCCTATGGTGCGTATGAGCCCACTTCCTTGGACGATATCGGGTTAATAGGGTTTTTTATGACGTCATAATTGGTACTAACAGCATCGGTGGTGTATTGGTTAGGGCCGCTATCTTTCGTCCGGGAGACTCGGGTTCGATCCCCACCACGTACTTGTTTTCAAACTAATTGATATGAATGTATTAGATGCTCTTAATGTGATGGAAAACATCGTATCTTATACTTATCAACTGATGATAATAACTATAAAACGCTGATAAAAGTTAGTCTATCTTTTGTAAACAATACGAACTCATTGCTCTTTCCCACTTATGCTATAGTAAGAAACTATTCTTTCAGGTAATTAGTTGATTGTAATAAATATTAAACAAAAATTATGATACATGAGAAAATAAATCCTTACTTATATTAAAAACGCGAAAGTTTGTAAGTATGGATGGATGGATGTTTGTTACTCTTTCACGCAAAAACTACTTAACGGATTCGGATGAAATTTGGAATAGAGATAGATTGTTCCGTGGATACTTTTTACGGGGAAAAATCTTATTCCCACGGGAAAATCTTACACAACGTGAGCGTGGCCGCGGGTGGATCGCTAGTAAATAATAAATGTAATAAATAAATCTTGCGCTCGTTGATGTCTTTTATATCAATATTCAACGCTTCATTTTTGGGGTCCTTTTTCCTCCGAGGAGTTAAATGTCAACGAAAATTATCAGAAAAAATAATCCTGCACGATATCGGAGTACGCGCACCGAAGGTCCGTCATCATAGGAGCTTTGTTTATAATTGGAAGTTTTTTTATAATCGGAATTGTAAAAACATCCTCTACCGCGATACGGCGACACCTACAGCTTGGCCGAGAATTCGCAGGTGCAGCGGGAAAGTTCGCGGCCCGTAACTTTTATTTGAAATCAGTAGTACAGTTGCCGGCAAACAAATTGAGCAAATTTGACGTAAGTTTTATTAATTTTGGTTACTTGCTGTACCCAGAAGAGTTTTTCGGTAAGCCTTTTTCGATTACTTGTTTGTCGATTTTGCACATTTGGATACAATTGATTGTACCGCCATTTCTCTCCACTTTCAAGCTCTGTTATTCAATGTGACGTGATATTACAATAAAATGTGATAGGTAGATAAAGATAGCGCTTTTGTATTCAAAAGAAAGATCGTAGCGGAATAGTAATATCAAACAAGAGAAGAGAGGAGGCCTATACCCGAAGTGGGGACATTTTGCCGGGCCGCAGCGTACCGGGTCGCAGCGCAAAAATCCGGTCAAATCGCTAGTATGTATTTTACATGAACTATCGCACACTATGCCGGATCGCAGCGGGCCGCATAATCCGCATGCGTGCGATGCGGCCCGCCCCGCCCCGCTGCGCCCCGACACAGTTAGTGCAAGCGGATTGGAGTGCTTCCGCGCACGTGTTAATTAGTACCATATTTGCGTAAAATCCGTCAATGCGCTGCGGTCCGGCCCAACCCGGCCCGTCACAGTGTGCTATGGGCGCATTTTGCGCCGCGATGCGGCCCGCCCCGGCGCGTTGCGGCCCGGCATATTGTGCGCGTACCTTTATAATTTCTACACGTTTAGAACGCCACGAACTTACAGGCCGCACATTGTTGAGGAACTATAACCTACAGTTTGCCCTGTGCCCTGCCTGCCTGAAGTGCTCACTCCCGGCGTCGCGGTGACGTTGCGCGCGCGCCTCGTGGTTACTTACTAGCTCATTCCAACCGCATTCTGATTCTATTGATTTAGTTGTTTAAATCTTCAACTTTAATCTTTTCATTATTTTCGTTTCTTTTTATTTTAATTTGTTTTTTACGTCAATCAAAATATTGCACCGTTTGGTTTGTTTTCGATGTTGATTTAGTTTTTATGGGATCTTAAATATTTTAAGTTTTGTCTTTTCCTTTGCAATTTTTCACTTGAATTAAATTTTGTTATTTAAAAGTACCACGAGGGCTGTTTAAAAAGTTTATTATTTTAAATTCAGTGACATGTATTCTAAGTTCAAAGCTAGCAGTTTGGTAAGTTAAAACCCCAAATTAGAAATTTCGAATTTTTGTATGCTCGTTTGACCTTTATACCCGGGTTACTATAGGATGAGCTCTGACAGATTAGTAGTGATGAAGATTAGTAGTATTAAATAGCTTACCCTATTCTGTTTTTCTTGTGTGCACCGTCCCACAGTTCCAATGAAGTTTTCTTGTACCCTAAGGTTGCCTGGAAGAAATTGCTACCTTAGCAATAAGGCCGCCTATCTGTACACCTTTTTATCTATCTTCTGTACTTTCCAGCTATATCCTTGTGTGCAATAAAGTATATTCTATTCTATTCTATTAAAATTTTAAAAACCCTTTATTTATTAACCTTTTATTTCGTTTATTTATTTATTAAGTAAAATTACTGTTTAATAATAAAATAAGAGGTTAGGTAGAAAGTTATATTTCAAAATTTTTTAGCTATACGGTTTTAAACTGTATATTATAAAAAAAAGTTGTTAACGTCGTATAAAGAATTTTGAAGCTGCTCAGCCTATAGTAACCTGGGTTGTCATGTCATAGGTCTAATCAATTTTGATAAACATAGAACTAGTTAAAAGGCTGAAGACGAACACATTTTATTTTATTTTGTTTTAAAGGCATCATGTCAATTTTCACCATTATTTATTTTCCAAATGTCAATAGTTGTTTACATATATATTTTCCTGTTAGTTACCGTTTGGGTACCAAATACCCCTTCGACAGTTTACGTAACAGGGAACCCTTACGATTTTCTTCGACTCTTATAATGCTATAATTATAACATTTGCAAAGCCAACAGAGTAACCCTATCAAAGAATCTGATAAACATATATTTCTTTTATTATCATTCTGTAAATACTTAAAACCCAAACGACTGAAGGGTTTTTCAACGGGTAGTCCGGTCCCCGCTACGTAACCACAGTTTCCTAACCGGTTTCCAATAGTATAAATGATCTTTGTACGTAACCGGTTTCGATCAATGAAACATCATAAATTATTTTAAATTATTTTCTATCAAAAAACACATAGATCAATTTAGGTAGAAGACGTCTTGAATGGTTACTTTTCACAACGTTCGGCCTAAATGGAGACAATAGCCCCTACTATGTTCTGTAACTGTTTGAAAGTAATAAAATATATATTTTTTACTCAAATCTCAAAACTGAACAATTTTTGCTCTACAACATTTCGCGAAATTTTTTAAGACCGTTTATACACCGTGAAATTTACATCGTTTTGTTCCCGCCGTGTAGTGACAGTACCCGTCAAACTGAACAACTTTTCACGAAAAAAAAAATTCCGGTGACAAAAAAATTTTTGGTCTCTCCATACAAAATGGGTCGGTCGGGAGTCTCACTTTGTATGGAGAGGCCAAAAATTTTTTTGTCACAGGAATTTTTTTTTTCACAGAAATTTAAATTTCATGCTGTACAATCTGATCAAGTGACCTAGTCAATTTGTATGAATTTTTATACCAATTTTCAAATCAAATCAAATGTTTTATTTCCACAGAACGTTATTATATCAATTATATTCGTTTATATATTTTTCATAATTTCTACAAATAGTTTTGTTATACAGCATGATTTTGCAATAAGGGATCGGACTGTTCCTAAATTTACCATATTTTATGAATATTTTTTTAAATATCGATTAGTAGCAGACGATTCGTGAAGAAAAAAACAGAATCGGTTGAAAAACGAGTTTACAGTGATTTTTTAAAGTTTAAATATGTCTGTCTCTTTCAAAAACGATTTTTTGTATGATGATTATATGGCGTTACTAACAAATGACGTCACAACTCACAAGTGGGTATGTGCCTCTCTGTCTAATCTTGAATTTCGAACCTTTATAACTCGGTCAATTTTAAAGAAAGAGCAAAAATTCTTTTAGTGTTCGATAGCAGAAACTAAGAAGTTTGGATTTATAAAATAAAATAAAAGTAGTCCGATCCCCTATCCCTAGCAAAATTTAAATGTGATGTTCAGACCATCATAAGCAACAACTTTTCTCAAGGAACATGGGTTTAGAACCCCCCAAAAAATCGACATTTCATACAAAATACACAATCAACTTTACTAATTTGTTTGAGAGGTTGAAATTTTTTTGGGGGTTTTCAACCCTTGGGAAAAGTTGTTACTTATGATCGTCTGAACAATATGTTTAAATTTTGCTAGGGATTGTAAAATCATGCTGTATAGGTACTACATTGCTATTTTCCTTCTTTGTAAGAGTAGGTACTATTAAAATTTGTTCTGTGGTAAAAGCGTCAAAATAAACCATGAATTCGAAATGCAAAAATACTTTATACAACATGCAAACTAAAATATAACGCCACACGTCGCTCTCAAATTGTATTTAACATGAACTATTCAAAAGTATTTAACTCTTGGCTCCAAGTGCATTGCTTATTGAAAGGCGCGCGAAACGCTAATTATGAAATAAATAAAAATATTTGGAAGCTCAAGACGCTCCCAAACGGTAATGGCATTTTTATAGCAATTTTGAAAACGCACTAAACGCGACCAACTAGCTTGTGTACAAAAAATAACGACGCACGAACCACTACATCTCGAGGGTGTTGTGTGTGGTGACCAACTAAAGTTCTAGAACTTTTTCAGATTGTCCAAAAAATATTTTACTTTTCATGGTTAAACAAATCCATTTAATTAAAAATCATTTTTTATGAGATTTTGTCATTTTAAATAACAAAAGTTGTTTAATGTTGTTGTTGTCATTAAAAAATTGTTTAGTTTCTAGATCTATTCGATTTTGTATTATTTAGTAAAGCAACACGTTGTATTACGAACGTGGTGTTGCCGCCTCCCGAAAAACGAAAGCTATAGCAGAGTTATTTATTCTAAAAGCTTATCAGTACCTAATCGTTAGTCTCGCGTCATTGTTTAGACTATAAACTCCAATCTAAAGCCTCTCACTCAGCACTGCATAATAAATACTAAATATCGCCCACGTTATAATAATATTATATCAGTTCTCATAAGTAATCGTCAACCGTTGAGGTGCTTATTATTAAGCATCTTGGTGATAAAAATTCCAGCTTGTAACTTGAGGTACTACGAGGTGCCTAATTTAAATACTGGCACACTATTGGGTCGAATGTTTGCAGTGCCAGAGACTTTGCAAAGGAATTTTGCAGTATTATTTATAATTTTTATGGGTTGAGCTACCTTACTAGAGAGTTTTTTTAATTTTTAAAGACGTATATTTTTATACTCAAATCATCACTCAGCGAGCTATAGAAAGATCTATGCTTGGTATTTCGCTACGGGATAAAATCCGAAACGAAATCATCCGGCAGAGGACCAAAGTAGTTGATATCGTCCAGAAGTGTAGCAAGCTGAAGTGGCAGTGGGCTGGCCACGTCTGTCGCAGAACCGATGAGCGTTGGAGCAGACGGGTTCTCGAATGGAGACCACGTCTCGGGAAACGTAGTGTGAGACGTCCCCCTGCCAGGTGGACTGATGACCTGAGGAAGGTCGCTGGTGGTGGCTGGATGAGGAAAGCGGGTGATCGTGCGCTTTGGCGTGCCCAAGGGGAGGCCTACGTCCAGCAGTGGACTGCAATAGGCTGATTGATTGATTGATATTTTTATTCGACGTTTTATGGTGAAAGAAAATCATCAGGAGGAAATCTGTTTTTAGAAATCTGTGCTGAGATGAAAACCAAAAATTTCGTCTGAAGTCGACCAACCCGCACTGGGCCAGCAGCGGGTTAACTAAGGCTTGATCACTCTGCAAGGTAGACTCGAACCCCTCGACGGGGACGTACTACAGAGCTGACAGGGTCGAATGTTTGCCTTTGTTTTCGGACTAGTGACAGATAGAGATTACTTTTTACCGCGATAAAAATAAGAAATATCTAAACCCATTTTACAGATAGTAATTTATTTTTTATTTAGCGTAGGTTAACCACTGGTTTATTTTTTATTTATGCTTTTCAATAATTTCTTTATGTCTGGCTATCTTAATAATTATTTGTCAGAAAAAGTCTTCAGAAATAAATTTTCAGGCGTCAGACGCTATCGATGAATAACGCATAGATAGTTTTTATTATTCATCTCTTTAGCCTGGTTGGTTGGAAGAAATTGCTCAAAGTCATAAGGCCGTCAATTACCTTTTTTGTACTTTTATGTTTATATGTTGGTTCTTACGTGCAATAAAGAAAAATTAATAGTGACGCAAATAGTGACCCTAATAGTGACGTAAATCGTGACACGTGCTTGTACGGTTATTTTATATTTATTGTATTGAATTTCTTAGGTTTTTAATTTTCAAAAGTTATAAGTTAGAGTTATTAGCCCGTTACTTATCGCGCCCACACATCCAGACTCTTGCGCATATTAGCCGTTTGGCGATAAAAATTCCTCGCTAGCAACTCGAGGTGGGCTAAGTACCACCGGACACCGTGTCGGGTGGCTGGCACTCATAATAACCTCGTATATCGGTCACAAGTTCATTTGAGATTTTAATTGCACTAGTGTAGTAAGTAACCCGTACCTTTGCTGTCCGTAGGTATGGTGAATATACTCGTAGGTACGTAATGCAGACGTCTGATAAAAATGTGTAAGCTCTTATTAATTAGAACAATTTATTTTTTTCAGGAATTTTACCTGACACTGGATGAAACTTAAAGAGGAGCAAGTTCATTCCAGAGAAAAGTAAGTTATAAATTATATCCTACTAATATTATAAATGCGAAAGTTTGGATGTTTGGATGTTTGTTGCCGAATCACGCTTGAACCACTGGACGGATCGAGATGAAACTTGGCACACATATAGGTTAGGTCCTGGAATAGGACATAGGCTATTTTTTATTGCGAGAAAACACTTAATTCCTACGGGAAAACTCATTAAATGCGGGTATAACCGTGGGCGGAAAGCTAGTAAGAAATATATATATTTTTTTTATTATTATTTGTTTTTTTTTTTGCCTGTCTCAAGCTTGCACCACTGCTGCCTTCTTTGCAAAGATTCCGGTTTTAATTTCCGGCTAATTTGAATGATTAACAGTCATCCTCACCACAGGTTCTGGGTTCGATTCCCGATGGGGACACTGTCAAGCAAAAATTTCTTTGTGAGACTTTCCCCAGTTTGGTTAGGACATTGCAGCTGACGGCTCCGTAGCCCAGGTGGTAGTGTATCTGCCTCCGACGCACAGGGTTGCGGGTTTGAATCCCGCCCGCACATTTGTGTGATGAGCACTTGTGTTTGCCTTGTGTCTGGTTGTTGTTTATCTATATAAGTATGTATTTATTTATGTATCAGCTGTTTGGTACCCATAGTACAAGCTCTGCTTAGTTTGGGATCAGATGGCCGTGTGTGAAGATGTCCCAACATATTTATTTATTTATTTAATCAACTGATTGTTCGAAAATAAAGATAATTCCGTGCTTCGGAAGGCACGTTAAGCCGTTGGTCCCGGCTACTATCTAGTCGTTACATGAGCCAAGTCATTGGCCTCTGGCGGCTCTATAACACTGGCACCAGGGTTTGTGACGTCGGTTATCGACCTTACAGCCCACACGATGATGATGATGATGATGAGGGTTATTAAGCCCAGATTGGTTGTTCACAATCTTTGAATTTCTTCACAAGTGGTTTCCTTACGATATTTTCTTTTACCTAATAGTGTCGACTAAAGGCGCTTTATGAATTCCACATTCGAAAACACTTTGGTTATTTTTGTTTCCGACAAAATTATTATCTAGTTATGATGACCGCCTAAGATATCCAACATGGCTACTGTAATGTATTCAAGTTGCAAAAATGCAAGGTCATGAAAAACAGCTACATGCGATAGTAGCCGAAACCATGAAACACTGAAGTCACTCTAAATGAAAATAGGGGATCGGACTGTTCACCATATTTTATGAATTTACCATATTTTATTAATTATTTTTAAAATAATAATAATATTTATTTCTCCTCATTACGTGGTTTTTACATTGATACGTACTTAATTTAGAACACCTTATGATTATGTAGGGGGAGACTGGAGCCCGAGCTAGGACGAGCCTGTATTAAAATATAAATTAGTAGCAGACGTATCGCGATGAAAAATAAAGAATCGATTGAAAAACGAATTTACAGTGATTTTTTAAAGTTTCAATATGTGTCTCTTTCAAAAACTATTTTTTGTATGAAGATTATTATGGCGTTACTAACAAATGACGTCACAAGTGGGTATGTGCCAATCTTGAATTTGTAACTCGGTCAATTTTAAAGATTTTAATTTTTTTAGTTATTTTAGTGTTCGATAGCAGAAACTTAGAAGTTTAGATTTATAAAATAAATAAGAGTAGTCCGATCCCCTATTATTTACCAGACCTACAGTTGTTTAATTCTCTCTCTGCTATTTTAATTTCGAAAATAAAAAAAATACCTAATTTTAACTTTTATACAATTTCAGGAGAGATGACGTCACAGCTATGAATCTACAACGTTCTCCAAAGTAGTGAACGTAATTTATCGTGAGGTCTCCTATAGATATTATGCTCATTACTTTGGATATGTTGTAAGAACTAACACCGAGAAAAAGTACTGGCTTTGGAGAAGAATCATTGAAGAATGAAGACAAGAAGAAATAATCTTTTGATGAAGAAAACAGTGAAGAAAATAGAAGCAGAATTTCAAGAATATCATCGGCTGTTGTGATGTCTAGATTACTTTTCATGTATTTTTTTGGTTTGTGTTCTGTTATCGTAAAACTTTCATGAATAACAGCTTTTTTTATCTCGTATAGAAAAAAATATTGAAAGTAAGTATGATTGATGTAGCTTTTAGGATATAAATCGTATTTTTGGATTGAATTTAGATTAGAAATAAGATTTTTTTTACTTACCAATAGTCCAACAAGTAATATCAACGCGATGACTCCAATAGTGCTGACTGCAATAGCCACCGCGGCTCCAGACCCTGAGTCCTCGTTCAGCACCCGCGACGAAGCTTCTGTAGTCACATCTCCATTGAAACTCGTCAGGTCCTCCAGATCGTTTACAGACCTTGTCGTATCTTCAGTTGTCACTTCTTCAGTAAAATCTTCTCGTATAGTTGTTTCTACGATCTTAGCGTCTTGAGTTGTAGTTTTTGGCTCAGTAACAACTTCTGTTTCTTCTTTGGCTTCTGTAGTAGTAATGCTTGCTGTTATTGTTGTAATTCTAGTTGTAGTAGTAGGCACTGATGACGCTTTCGTTGTTTCTTGAGTAATTACTTCATTGCTGTCACTGTTTTCTTCTGAACTGCTTTCTTTTATTTCACTTGGTGGAGTCTCAGTCTCTGTACTTGAGACTTCCGTACTGGATGGTTCTGTTGATATCTTTTCTTTCTCAGTGTTGATTTCTGTTTGTACTTCTACAATCATGGTTGTGGTTACTGTAGGTATTGTGGTTTCTATATGAGTTTCTTTTGTAGTAGTTGTTGGTTTATCTGTAGATATTTCAGTGCCTGTGTTGTTAGAAACATTCCCAGTTGTATTCTGAAGTATTTGAGAAGATACCTCTACTGGAGGTGTTGTTTCAGGTATAATGGTAGTTTCATCAACGTAATCAGTAGTAGTAGCGTATTTAGGTCTGTACGTTGTAATAGGTTCGTCTTTGATTGTTGTTGTTCTAGTTCTAGTGGGGAACACCGGATGCCAAGCGTTCGTGCTCTCTGTAGATTGTGCATTTTCAATATTTTCTGTTGTTTCTGTAGGTACATAAGAAAATCTTATTGTAGTTATTTTATAATCAGTGGTGCCAGGTGTTTCCGTAACAGTTTGAGATAGCTCACTGTTAGCAAAGGTGTCATCGTGTGGTGTAGTCAAACCAGAGGGAAGTTTCGTTATTGATTCGAAACCAGTTGACTTTGTAGCATCAACTGGAAGAATTTTTTGATCTGTATCTGTAACTTCCGTCGTAGTTTGTTCTTCTACCGCTGCTGATACCCATTCGCCTGAGGTTTCTGTAGAGTTTTGTATAAAATCTGTTTTCATTTGTTCAGTAGTAATAGCAGGTTTAGCACTACTTTGGATTGAAATATTACTTTCAGCTGGTAATCTTTCAGATTTTGATGCAGTAACCTTTTCTTTGGTAGATTGCTGCAATGTTTTTTCAGTTGTTAGAGGGATGACAGGTTTCCAGGGCAAATCATCCTGATCATTGTCGGTATTTTTCTCAGAAATAATGTCGTTATTGAGAAGGTTTGTTGGAGTTGTCATGATTGAAGTGGTAGAGGGTTCTTTTTTCTCTGAAATAAAAATAAATTACTTGTTAATAATTTTTACCTATCATTTGGATTTTTAGTTTTTTTTCTAATGGAGACTATTTATTCTGACTTATACTAATATAAATATATTATAGACTAACCTGCAATCTCTACTTTCTGCAATTCATTCTCATCTACAGTCTTGTGCGTGGTTGAGGTATTAAGATGGCTTGCCATTGATGGTGGACTTCTTAAACTAGCTAGTGCCCATGCTGTCAACGTAGGAGGTATCTCCATTTCACTGACTCCTCCTTCTGATTCAGTTGATGTCGCAGTAGATGTGGAATACTTAGTAGATCCTCTCTTCCATAGTGATGGGATGCTATTGTCTGATATAGCTTGAGAGTGAACCACTTTCTTCACACCACTGATATCGGTCTGTAGAACTGGATCAATTTCTGAAGTTACAGTGGTCAGTGAAGTATTTTGTGCCTGTTCAGGCTTTAGCGTTGTTGTAGATTGCTTGTTTCTTATATCAAAGTTTTCAAAGAAAAGTGTCGTAGGCATTGTAGATCGTGTATAAGAATATCTTGTAACATTTCGTTTTGGTGCCATCCAGGTTGGTCTAGATTTAGGAGTCGTGAAGTGAAATTTAGTTCTAGTAGATTGTCTATAATTTCGATTAGAGGAAGAATCTTCTATTTTTGGTGTTACATTATTGGGTGATTCTTTTGTCAGATTTAGTCGTTTGGAATAAGTTCGATTTCTAAAGTTATTTGAAAATATATTGGAAGTTTTTTCCGTTGAAGAAATCAGTGAGTTTTGAGTAGAATATGAGATAGGACTCAATGAGTTAAAGAATGATGGACCTATTGTAGAATATGGTAAGAAATTAGATGATAATGTCGAGATGGATTCAGAGGGAGGATCAGGATACGATTTTGTTGGCGCCATAACTGATGGCTCAGTTGCCTTTAATGAAGAAAACTCCTCTTCTTCAGAAGTACTTGCCGTAGGCTCATTTGGTAACGTGTCATTGTCACAGTCATCATCACTAGAGTGATCAATATTATATGTTTCGGTAGACAGTACTGACATTTCATAGTAAACACTTGTACCTTGTACATCAGATAACTCTTTATTGTTATTAGTACCAGCTTCGTCGTTATCAGAAACTCTAATTTCTTTGGTATTTTTAAAAACAACAGTAGTTTTATTTGACGGTACACCATTTTTCAAATTTTCAAGTGGTCTGTACTCTTTTACTATTCTAATGTTAGTTGAATTCGATGGGGATTTGGCCTTAATTTTGTCTAAGTTCCTAATAATATCTTGAGAGATCTCTTGATGTTTCTTGTCAAAGAAGTCATTTTTCGGTGTAGTCAATTCAAAATCAAAGAAGCTATTTTCTTTAAAAGAATTGCCCTTTTTATCGTCTTTTGGACCAAAAGAGTCTGAAAAGAAGCTAGAAAATGGGCTACTGCTGTATTCTGATTTTACTCTGTTATCTGAACCTTCAGAATCATGACTGATGTCATCATTATAATTAGGAATCGTAAAGAAACTTGTGGTATCAAATTTACTAGAAGTGTATTTTTCGAAATTATCACTATCTTCTTCATGTTCTTCACTTTCATATTCTTCTTCACTCTCTAAGACAGATTTCACAGAAGATGGTAAACTGGTTGTCGAAGATGTGCTTATTGGCATTTTAGTTCTTTTAAACTTTCTCATACTATCAATTATCTGTGCTGTGTTCTTCATTTCAGGCGTAGGAGTGACTATAATGAGCTTCTTTTCTGATCCTCCAGCTTCGGTCGACGTGGACCTCGTAGTAGTACTTTTAATTCTTCTAAAAGGACTTGATGTAGTAGATTTTGAATATCGAACCCTTCCTCTGTCTTTGTATTTGGCATTTTTCTCTGTATGTTCTTCTGAGACGGCATCTTTGGGGTGTAGTTCGTTGGAGGCTACGTCTGGGGTTTTGAGTCGTCGGTGCCAAGTCGCATTGGCCCTCTGTGGTCGGGTGACTCGGTCGTCTCTTACTGACGGGGTTGTGTCGAGTGGTAGCGCGTTTCCACTCACAGTGCCGCTTAGGAGTAGTAAGTTCACTACTAGCGCTGCACCTGAAATATCAATTTTTTTTTTAGTTTGTATTCGTTGTTGCCGTGTGGTGACGGCAGAGTAGAATACATTTGTCACCAACCCCTACTCTTCCTGTGGGTGTCATAAGAGGCGACTTAGGGATTACACATTGAACAGGGAACAGGCAGCAGCGCTCTCTGATACAGTAACATTTTAATCTGCGATCTCCAACCCGCCTGCCAAGCGTGGAGATTACGGCAAAACCCTCCACTTAAGTAGAGGAGGCTCATAGTCCAGCAGTGGACTGTAGCGGGCTGTTGATGTGATGATTCGTTGTGCTGTATCTTTTTCATGGAAACTAAAAATATTGTGTTTTCACTAAATCCACTTTATTTTTCAACAATTTTAAAAAATACGAGCGGTTTTTGGTGTGCAGTCACTTTTGATTACTATGATGGTAATGAAATCGATAGCTTTCACAAAAAACTTTTAGATAAAATCTACTTCATTTACTTTTTCGATACCAAATCTATTTTACTATGCTATTGGATTAATCATACCCAAATTGACACCTTCATCTATTTTTAACTCATTGGATGAGTTTATTATTAATTATTTTATCCCTTCATATATATATGAAAGTATGTTTGGATGTTTGTTTCGGTTTCATGGCTAAACTACTGGACGGATTTGGATAAAATTTATTATAGGTTGTACCCTGGATTAACGCAAAGGATACGGGAAAACGTTTTATGTCCACAGGAAAAACGTTATACAACAAAATATTAAGATTTTTAAATAGTGAATACTAAAAGCAATTAGACTAGACTAGACATACCTAAACATATTCTAACTGGTGACTCCATGGTCATTTCATGTTGCTGTGCGGGTTAGTTGCTCAACTGTACTCGCCGCGGTAACCTCATGGTTTGATCTGAAAAATGCAGAAATTAGTTTTTAGTAAAAAGTTACCAAGCATTTACGATAGGTGGTGTGAGAGAGCGGCAGTTTTCTAAAACTTATAACTTAAGATTTTAATAAAATTGATTTATTTTAATCATAATTATGCAAGTATTTTCTTTTAATGAAATAATGATTTTAGATTTTTTATTTTATTTTGAGTTAATAATTGTATAATAATAATAATAAATAAAAAACTAAGTGATGCTTTCGCTATGTAAATAATTAAAAAATATTTTTTCCCGTGTCTTTCCTGAAAAACAAATGCACTCAAGCAATCATATTTTTTTTTAATTTGTCTAGGCATGAAAAGATCAGCAACTATTTTTATTTTCCGTTGACCTAACGACCTATCACTAGCGAGTAGTTCCTTGTCACCGTGTGAACGTCTGAAAGTGAATCGACTCCATGCGCGGACGCATCGATGTCACACGGTGATTGAGGGTATACACAAACTGACTGCAATAAAACTGCATTCCAAGTGCAAAGTGTAGTTGATATAAAATGCAACGTATTCACAATAAATGTCCACGAGAGTCTTTTCATTGAATTTTCCCTTCGGATGTTTCCGTCGTGATTCGACAATAATAGTTAAATAACGAAAATAGTTAAATAACAGCCTCCGTGGCCGACTGGTCGAGATTTCACAGCTCATTACGGAGGTTCTATTCCTGGTGGGGACACTGTCAAGCAAAAATCTCTTTGTGACACTTTCCCCAGTTTCGTTAGGACTTTGCAGGCTGAATCACCTGATTGTCCGAAAAGAAAGACGATTCCGTGCTTCGAAAGGCACGTTAAGCCGTTGGTCCCGGCTACTATCTAGTCGTTACACGAGCAATGTGAGTGGCCTTTGGCGTAAGAGCGTCGAATAAACGTACATATGAATTTGAAATTCGAAAACACATTGGTACGTGGTATCAAACCCGCGTCTCCCGGACGGGAGGCAGCGGCCCTAACCACTAGACCACCGACGCTCTTTCTTGACATTGTACAGTTGACGTTGTCGACGTTGTATAGTTGTTTAGACTAAATCACATCAATTGCAAATTAGCAGCTGGAAAGTGGTTGAAATGCAGTCCATCTGTGTGAACCATGACGCATTGAGACTTCCTAGGTAGCAGCATGCGGTAGATAGACTAGGTAGTCTAGGTACGTAGCACGCTATCCAGACTTTTCTAGTTGACGAGAGTGAAAGTTTTCTCTGCATTATAATATCTAAATAAATTGTTTACATAGTGTTATACCATAGAAATATTAGCATAGCAGCATAATGTTCATTCTATAGATTAGGGCATTTAACTTTTTACTTTTTACTTTTTTATCTTTATCTTATCTTTAAGTTTCGATAATAGTAAAATTATTCGGTTGTAACTGTCGCTCTCAACTGTAGCACATGGCAAGATTACCAGCCCTTTTTTTTATGACACGCGGACGTTCGGCCGGGACGAGCGCCCGACGGCAGTCGCGACCTAGCAGCCTACGGGTTAAGGCGGGGTTATGTGAAAATAGCGCCTGTAGTCGCTACTTTGACGATCAAATACTAGCACTTCTACTGATTCTATAAATGTAAAAAAATATATGCTAACAGAATATATCCTTAATTAAATTTTAAATCGAGTAGAATTTTTAAATACATTATAATAATTTAGAAACAAGAAGCACAAGTTTTTTTAAAAAAGCAGCAAAAAATTTTTTGACGTCCTTGATCTCGTAACTTAGAGTGATAACCATAGTTTTTTTTTCATTAATATAACTTGCCAATTATGGACTTAGATTTTAAATCGATTACATTTTTCATAAACTCTTCCATTTTCTGTTAATAAGCAAAAGAGTTCAAGAAAAACAAGTTTTTCGCACGAATCCTGCGCAGTGTTGGACGTAACCACCATGAAGAATCGCACGATAATTTGAACGTTATTTCAGTAATGCGTCGGTTGAATTTTCAACTAAACCGCGTTGAGTTGCTAATTTTTGCAATAACCCGGCCTTAACTGTGTCTAACTAATTAATAAATATTGGTGGATAAGCGAGACGTATGATATAATTGTATTTCTACAAACTGTATAAATATTGTGGTTAAATAAGACTATAAACTAATACCTCTGTGGTTAACTAAATCAATTGTAAAACTATTAACTAATTGTGCTTTACGTGGACAATATAATGGAATAACTGTGGACGGTGCATTGTTTCCTTACCACGCCCTACCCTTCTTTACAATAGATAAGAAAATGTTATTCGTTCCTATAAAAAATGGGCCCTCAATCCAGATGCACACGATGTCGCCGTGTTCCTAGAACAATTGTTAAGTGCCTCTATGTTCAGATTGTAAAGTATTGAAAAACATATTATAGTCTTATTTATAAAGTTTATAAATGTCCTTTTTTTCTTTTTTGTAAGAAAATATTTTGCATCTTCTTTATGACGTCTGGGTTGAAAGTACCTAATGGAAAAAATTAACTTGATAAATAGCACTAATTTTCCTCTTGTTTGTAAAATTTAATATTATACCTAACAATACTCAATTTTCTATAACTGGTACACTACTTTTAATTGTGCGTTGCAAAATTACATGTATTATTAGTACCTACCTGTACGTCCATAAACTATCTTTATCTTCAATAGGGGCTCGAACTACTTTTTTTTTATTTTATAAATCCAAACTTCTTAGTTTCTGCTATCGAACACTAAAATAATTTGCAAGGTTATTGTCCGGAAAGAAAGATAGGTAATCCGTGCTTCGAAAGTTCACGTGTTGATCCCGATTATCGTTACAAGAGACGTGTAGGAGGCAAATGGCAGCTTAACTCTTACACTAGAGCCTGTGAGCTCAGTTGACCTTAACCATGAATAACAAGACTATGGTCGTCAAAAATTGCAATAGGGGAACTAACTAACTGAAGACTTGGCTCCGGCCTTTTTTTTTTTAAATGGAAAAGTTAAATGAAATTACAGACTAGGCAGTATGGGCTTAGATCCCTTCGCCTGTCCAGAAAGGCCGAACTAAAAAAAAAATCGGACTACTTTTTTTTATTTTATAAATCCAAACTTCTTAGTGTCTGCTATCGAACACTAAAATAATTTTTGCTCTATCTTTAAAATTGACCGAGTTATAAAGGTTTAAAATTCAAGATTAGACAGAGAGGCACATACCCACTTGTGACGTCATTTGTTAGTAACGCTATAATAATATAATCTCCATACAAAAAATCGTTTTTGAAAGAGACAGACATAAGGAAACTTTAAAAATCACTGTAAATTAGTTTTCCAACCGATTCTGATTTTTTCTTCGCGAATCGTTTGCTACTAATCTATATTTTAAAAATAATTCATAAAATATGGTAAATATAGGAACAGTCCGATCCCCTATTATTTCATGTACAATCGCACAGTAAACACACTTTTTGAGATCATAGTTCACAGTACTACATTACATAAGAATATGTTTCCCAGGACCTACATGTGGCACTATTCTTAGATAATTTGTACACACTTCTCAAGATACTCGTAAACAATGTGTCAAGTAAATTACGCAAAACCTCTTAGGTGGTGGATCAGCATTAAACAATATTATTAATGTTGGCAGTACGAGTATAATATGATTTGAATGATAAGGCACTAAATTGATCACAAGTAAGTTACACTACAAGTACAGATTAATAGAATAATTGCACATCATATACTGGATTACAGCCAACATATCTTCTTCTTTGCCTGGCCCTTTTCCATTTTATTTGGGGTCGGCCCTGCGTCAAAATATACAAATAAAAAAAAAACAACATCAACAAAAAAATAACGTCTACTTCTTACATTAATCTTTTTAATAGTTAATAGAAAATACAACGAGAAAGGGAATGTAATAGATTGTAAAACATACAACATGGTGTTGGTACTACCAAATACTAGTCAAAAAAAATAACAAAAAAACATCATTAACAAAAAAATAACGTCTACTTCTTACATTAATCTTTTTAATAGTTAATAGAAAATACAACGAGAAAGGGAATGTAAAAGATTGTAAAACATACAACATGGTGTTGCTACTACCAAATACTAGTAAAAAAAAATAACAAAAAAACATCATTAACAAAAAAATAACGTCTACTTCTTACATTAATCTTTTTAATAGTTAATAGAAAATACAACGAGAAGGGGAATGTAAAAGATTGTAAAACATACAACATGGTGTTGGTACTACCAAATACTAGTTGCATAACCGTTGTGTAGTTAAATCTATAGTTATTATTACGTTAGATAACACCGGAACCAATGGACAAACAAACGAACAAACTTCGCAGATACGACACGAGCCCCTCTTACTGCGTAGTTGTGTTTTTACATGGTTGTAAAAACATGTGCCATTTACGTTGCCACTTTAAATAGTTTAGGTTTTGTATTGGAAACATAAATCAAAAAGAACAAATAGAGTGAATGAACGAACGAAACGTTTTTTTTATAAATATGATTATGGTTCAAAATAATGAATGAAATATGGGGCAGCCTTTATTACTTATTTACCTTTGGTAGTAAAACACTTAACCCCCTGTCAAGTAATAAGTAAGAACAAAATACAAAATCAAACCCGGTCTATTTACTTGCCAAGTAATTATGTAACTCGCCACTATACTTGTGCAAATATAAATGAACCTTTAGGGCACTTACAGATGAGCGAAAGTATCATGCAACGACAATCATTGTCGCTCGTCTGTAAGGGCGCTTAAATTCCGTTTTACAATGATTATGAAACTCTAATTAAAGTAAAACTACCTTCACAAATTATTATTTATTTATTATAATGGATAGCTAACATAACATATAGTAGCCTACATTATGTACTTACAATCTGCAGTAATAAAAAGTAACTATATATCACACTTAAAGGCCACCACAACATGCTAGATGTACAGCGTGGTACAGTAATGGTATACTTATTTTTTATAATTTAGAATAGAATATAACAATGTATCCATGCCAAAAAATATAAATAATAAAATTACTTTTATCAAGACTATACACCGTGAAATTTACATCGTTTTGTTCCCGCCGTGTAGTGATAGTACCCGTCAAACTGAACAACTTTTCACGAAAAAAAAAATTTCCTGCGACAAAAAAATTTTTGGTCTCTTCATACAAAGTGAGACTCCCGACCGACCCATTTTATATGGAGAGACCAAAAATTTTTTTGTCGCAGGAAATTTTTTTTTCGTGAAAGATGTTCAGTTTGACGGGTACTATAACTACATGGCGGGAACAAAACGATGTAAATTTCATGCTGTATTTATATTTTTTTGTAACTTATATATAAATGTGTATCTTATTGTTGCTTTTCGTAGAAATGCTTTTTTATTTTATTTTTATTATCAAGAATAAGGTCCGTTACTTCGATGGCCTTCAGAGTTTTTGGATGAGTAATCATCTATTGTAAGCCCACGCTTTGTGATCTAGTTAAGTTTTTTAAAGCGGATATTTAGGCCTTCTTGCGTGTGCGCGCAATTTTTTACGTCAGTTATTTTTAGACGAGATTTAATTTAATACTCAAGTGCACGACTTTGTTTCTGCTCCGCACTTTAAAAGAATAACATTTTTATCCAACACGCACAGCCCTGAAATCATTTTTAGCACACACATAAAAACAAAAAAAATATTATAAAAAGCTGATAATATAAATTAATGTTTCTAATATTTGTTGTGTTTTTAATTAGGTAATTAATCCTGTTATTTCTTTTATTTTATCAATTTATAAGAGTTTATTTTTTTCAAACTTCGTATTTTCGCCATAAGGTACCTCATTTATCTTTGAACTACATACGCACAATTTATCATCATTACAGAGACAAAGACTGTTAAGTGAGGACGCCATTATACTGTGTCTTGTGCATTGTTGCGCTCTTGCTCAACATAGTGCGTGAGGAGCCTACATTACTATTTTAATCTCCATGAAGTCAATTTGTCTCCGGAATATTAAAGTCAAAGTAAAAATTACTTATTTCCATAGGATGTTACATCACTTAGATCCGTCATTACATTTTTTTGTGTGAGTTCACTAACACAATGGCGGAATCTGTGGAGAAGAGCTCACCGAAGAAACTCCACAGTCGTCGCATCTTTTGCGTTTCCTTTTTTAAATAAAATATTGTCAATTACAAAATTAATGCTTATTATATATATGGAAAAAACAAAAGCAAATTTGGCGAAGCAGAAACAGAGACGCTTCGCTCGCTCGGTCAATTAAGAAATAAAAAACGTCCATTCGGGTGTAAAACATTTTTAAAAGAACGTCAATTTGGAGGGACCACGTTTTATGTTCGAAACTCCTCAAACAATAAACGTTAGGGACAATCGAGTTCGATATTTTCAATCAAGATGACGGGACCAAGTATTTTGTTCAATAGTTGTGTACATTTTGAGGTAGCTAAAATTTATGCATAGGTAGCAAATGGTAGATTAACAGTATTAGACTTTGACACGTGCAGACTGGAAATCCAAGACTTGGTCCCGTCATCTTGACGATTACAATTAGAACTATTATTTTTATTTTTTAAAGAGCTGTCAGAAAATCCCCCATTGTAGAAACTCTTCATGATCTCCCAAAGAATTTAGTAAATATACTCTGCCTATGAGAACTAAACTTACCCATTATTATCATAATTTTAAAACACCCGATATCCTGTCCCTCGTGTGCGATCGATCGATATTAATTCGATGATTACCAAGAAACCCCAATGGCAATTCTATCGAATTCTGCATTTTTTTTATATTCCTCACGTCTCATTCGTGCAACATTTTAGCATTATAAATACGCGAATCGAAGCTAATTTTCATCTAAGCAAATGCTTCGTTTTGCATCCATGTCAGTTTAAATACGACAACCTTGAATATAATTAGTACCAAACAAGTCATGGACAGTGCAGTTTGCAATAGTGTTGTCAATGTTGTTCTACAATGGTAGATGTTGTTTGTAAGTTCGTGATAGAATGCGTCTGCGAGTATTTGAGCAGAATTAGTGCCAAGATAGTGATTTATTGATATTTAGCACGGGAACATGCTTGGTTAGTTTTTCATTATTTGCTAAAATGAATGCACAAAATTTAATGAAGAAAGCCTCACTTATAAAAAAACAAAGTACCACAAAAAACTTAATATTCAATTCAATCAGATTTAAAAAGATAATTAATCTTTTTTTTAGATTGTAAGCTTACCTACTCGTCAGGTGGAAGTCAATTATCAGGTTAGGTAGGTACTCACTGGAGCCAAGAATACACTACAGTCGCCATTTTCTATATTTTTCTTATACTACCGTTATTATTTCTTTATATTATTCTAAACAACGATCATGCTTTTTTCATTCACGCATAGCAACAATGCACTTGCAATGTCTATTCTCTGTATAATATAAACGTTCTTGCAAGTCGTAAAAAACTACTATACAAAAGCTTAAACGGTATATTAATTCTTCATTTTTTTTTGTTTTTTTTTTTTCTTTTACATACAAGATGTTCATTCATCTTGTGTTCAGTAATACAAATGTATTACAAAATATGTAATACAAATGTATTACTGAACATTTAATAAATAGTTTATACTAAGATTGTTTTAAAACACATTTATCGGTCGATGTATTTGAGCGTACGACCCTGATAACGAAAATTCTTTGTCTCCACCGGACAAACAAAAAATGAATTTGTGAGATATTCCTCAATTTTGTTAGGACATTACAGGTTGAATCACCTGATTGTCCGAAAAAGCTGTGGGTTCCGGTTGATATCTATGGAAGTAGAGCTTTCGGTGGAGCTGGCACTGAGCTTTGTGAGGTCGGTTGTCGACCTTATAATCTAGACGATGAAGAATAAGGTAAATTAGACAGAAAGTCAATAAAGCCTTTTTAAATCATGCTAATTGCAATATTAACCCAACAAAGTTTTCAAACAAAGTTGTCTCCTGTTCGCAGCAGGACTTAATGGACGCTACAAATAGTGCTGTCAAAGTGGCTAAGTTCTGGGCCATAAAGATTTAATGGGTGATCGTGCGCTTTGGCGTGCCCTTGAGGAGGCCTACGTCCAGCAGTGGACTGCAATAGGCTGATTGATTGATTGATTGACGCAAAGAAGGAGTATGTACACCCTGGAATTTTGCTGGAATCCAACTAAAACTTTGCTCATGCCTTTGAGAATAAGTGCGTGATTCTATTTATGTTATTACGGTCTCTGCTCATAATGTCCTTTTCTCAAAACGACCTATTTTATAAATGACCTTTTCTCAAAATGATATTTTTCTATGTATGCTTCTCTTTCTACTATATATGTTTGGTCACGCACGACTAACTCGCATGAATGAACGCACACACCTGTTTATATTATAGTTATTACTTGCTAACGCATGCGCTATGAATCCTAATTAAATGTCATTGAAGCTATGTCGTCTTGAGAGTTTCGTTGTATGTACAGTCACGTACAATATTGCGATAATAGATCGACGCACCGTAGCCTCCATGATGTAATACAATCAAGGACTTAGAAATCTAAAGACAATTTAGATCAGCAGATAGTGTTGTTATTTGTTATTTTGTGTTGACTTCAGTCAAGAAATTTAACAAGGCTATGCGGCTTAACTTTTAAAGAATAGGGGATCGGATTGTTCCTAAATTTACCATATTTAATTAATTATTTGTAACATATAGACTAGGTATAAGGTAGCAGACGATTCGCGAAGAAAAAAACTGAATCGGTTGAAAAACGAATTTACAGTGATTATTCAAAGTTTCAATATTTCTGTCTCTTTCAAAAACGATTTTTTGTATGGAGATTATATGGCGTTACTAACAAATGACGTCACAAGTGGGTATGTGCCTCTCTGTCCAACCTTGAATTTCAAACCTTTATAACTCGGTCAATTTTAAAGATAGAGCAAAAATTATTTTAGTGTTCGATAGCAGACACTAAGAAGTTTGGATTTATAAAATAAAAAAAAAGTAGTCCGATCCCCTATTGCAATTTTTGACGACCATAGTCTTGTTATTCATGGTTAAGGTCAACTGAGCTCACAGGCTCTAGTGTAAGAGTTAAGCTGCCATTTGCCTCCTACATGTCTCTTGTAACGATAATCGGGATCAACACGTGAACTTTCGAAGCACGGATTACCTATCTTTCTTTCCGGACAATAACCTTGCAATGTGCCGTGTGGTGACGGCAGAGTAGAATACATTTGTCACCAACCCCTACTCTTCCCGTGGGTGTCGTAAGAGGCGACTTAGGGACTACACATTGAACAGGGAACGGGCAGCAGCGCTCTCTGATACAGTAACCTTTTAATCTGCGATCTCCAACCCGCCTGCCAAGCGTGGAGATTGTGACAAAACCCTCCACTTAAGTGGAGGAGGCTCATAGTCCAGCAGTGGACTGTAATGGGCCGTTGATGTTGAACCTTGTAATGTCCTTGTCAAACTAGGGATAGTCACACTAAGTGATTTTGTCAGTATCCCTACCGGGAGTTGAACCTGGAACCTGCGGGAAGTAGGTTCAATAGCTCAACTTTGGAGGCACGATTAACGATTACATCCGAGTCGTAATCTCCGTCACGGCTTTAAATTTAACTGTGAATATAAATCGCTGTGATTTACCGGTACCGACTACGAAACACCGTAAAATAGGCGCGCGCGCATCGTGTCTGACATTGCGATGACAGATAAGGAGTAACTAGGCATGCCGCGCATATGCTGCTGTGATAAATAACGGTTCGGGATGATGTAGAAACTTATTACCAGATAGGTAGGCCAGCTGGGCTGATTTTGATAAGTGTTGGATTCAGTGCTCATAGATTTAATCTACAATTTTATGTAAGACATAATGGAAACGTAGTAAACATTGAACGAGCACATGATACTACTAAATAACCCAAAACTTATCGGGTCATTAAACTGAATATATTTTGTTCCACAACTTTTCAACAGTCTCAATCATGTAGTATAAAAATCCTCCGAGATAAAAATTAGTCAAATATATAGTATATGTTTTTGTCTTTGAAACAAATCAACAAACCCGAAAGAGAGCCACGGTCTCTACTGGGAACTAGAACCCAAAATAAACACAATAACATTACAATAACTGGAAATTGAACCCAAGGCTTTTTGTACAAGGGTAATGTCCGTACTAACACAAAATTCTTCCATCTCATCATCTACAGCTCATCTTGAGGGGCTCAAGCGATCATGCCTTAATCGACCACTACGGCCTAGTGAAGATTGGTTAACTTTACTCCTTTGAGATTTCTTCGCAAGAGTGTGCGTATGAATATACAATTCGAAAGGATCGAACCCTAATAAAACATTGTTTCAGAGGGTCATGTGACCAATGTCCATGTGAAGCCACACCACAAACAATGGGCCACTTGTTGACCTGTCCCTCGTGTCCCGACACCGTCACGATACAAGACCTTTGGGAGGCCACCGATAACGCTCGCCGGGTGGCTGCCCATTGGGCTGATAAAATTTAAATGTTTATCATCGACTCGCAAATAAGAAGAAGCAAAGAGTCATTCAAAGAGTCTAACAAAATCTAAGTCATGATGGTTGACCGAAAATAGAAAAAAGCTATTACTTACCACCCGGTGAGAGAATCACGAAGTCACTAAGTAACTCTAAAGGCATATTTTCACGGATTTCCACACCGGTATTGGGCAACTTGTTGCATTTTTCATGCGTTTTAGGCTCGCAAAACAAAACCTACTTTCTGTAGTCAGTTTTATCTTATTTTGTGCAACGAAATTGATTTGTTTCGATTGCTTAATTTTAGGTCGAGATGATTGGTATAATATTTACTTCGAATTTAATTTTTTATTTCTATCTCCGCGAAAAAGAGACGTGCGTGTTTGATATGCATCACTTGTTGAAATTAATATATTACTAGTTAATGTGCTAGTTATGATTCATTCAAAAATGTATAATTCAATCATCTGAATACAACTCTTCACTTTACTTTGTCATAAAAACTAAAAGGTTAGCTGGATTTCAAAATTAGAATTAGAGAGTGACATCGACACCTAAATGTTACCAACGTGCATTTGTAATAAATATAGAAATATACATATAAAACAAAGAAATAAAAATCTGATCAAGAACTTTTTGTAATATTGTCCTATAAAAAAACCACTGCAGTACTCTAATTCTGTCAAAAAGCACAGAGATTTCGTAGCGATTGTAACATACTTGCTACGGCGTAGCAAAGGAAACGCAAAGCATTTTAAAAAATAGTTTTAATTACGTCTCACGTTTCTCGCGTAGTTTTAGCCAAATAAAAGCTAATCAAAAGCTAAGCAAAGCTATCCCGTTGGTGGGAGGAAACGTATTATGTTATGAATGATTATAACGTATATTATTTTAAAATATTTATTTTTACCACGCGTACTTTTAATTATAAAGTTCGACACGGTCCAAAGACGGGTTGCACCAGCCGTGGTTGCGAGTAAACTGAACTAAGAAGATTAATCTCCAACTGCAATTGCAGTGACAATGATAATTTATCAAATCAAACGTTTATCATCCAAATTGAACTGTTAACACCGGAAAAAAGGAAGTGGGGCAATCGATTTGGTTTCAAACATCTGCCTATTTGTGATCTGTGACTACCTAAGGGCTCGTAATATTTATTACGTAGGGGAAATGGATTATTTTGTTATCCGCTCGTACAATTTGCTCCAAAGGCTTAAGCAGACCTAGAATTAAAGGCAACAAACTATCTAAAAAAAAAGAATTATCAAAATCGGTTATAATTGGCGGAGATATCTAATAACATACATAAAAAAATACAACCGAATTCCCTACAACCTCTTTTTGAATTCGGTTAAAAATTAACCACATTCACACTTTGGCTGATGTAAGGAATATAATGGCAATATTTCAAAATCTATTCAGGCATTTAGAAGTTATGGTGGAATAAATAATACATGAACCCTGGACACATTACACTACTTTTTTGGACAGTAGTTCAATTAAGAATTCAAAGATCAGAAAGGCCCTGTGTGGACTGGTCGTTTTCACACACAACAAAACCTTTAAATTTCTTTACAGTCAGATGCAGTAAAGTGAATGATATTAAAGAGCAAAACGTATAAAGTTCTAACTACCCAAGAAAAAGGTTATTTCGATGTCGACACGCTCCGTTTCACGCAAATTACGATATTACATTCACTTTTTCTTAATAAAAACCACGTGTATTGTAATAAATCATCAAATTATTCGGCGAAAGTGAAGCTTGTATTTGCAATTCATCTTGCTTCGTATCTTGATCATACTACATGTATCTCTGTAATTACAAAAAAACAGTTTTTTCTAAAATGCTCGTAATCGTTTACTTGATATTGCATTAAAATTATAACCAAAAGAAAATGAATTATAGCACCAACTTGCGATTGAAGAATATAATTCTTCATTATTGTTTTCAGTTTAATGAATGAATGAATATTTATTTCCCAAGAATATGGTTTTTACATAAGTTTTATTTAGATAATTAGGTACATCCAGCATACTCTGCTTTTAAACAAACATGGAAACATTTATACGCCGTGAAATTTACATCGTTTTGTTCCCGCCGTGTAGTGATAGTACCCGTCAAACTGAACAACTTTTCACGAAAAAAAAAATTGCTGCGACAAAAAAATTTTTAGTCTCCATACAAAATGGGTCGCTCAGGAGTCTCACTTTGTATGGAGAGACCAAAAATTTTTTTGTCTCAGGATTTTTTTTTTTCGTGAAAAGTTGTTCAGTTTGACGGGTACTATTACTACACGGCGGGAACAAAACGATGTAAATTTCATGCTGTAGAGTGTAGAAGTATAAACACAAATAATAAAAATCATAAATATAGCTTGTTCAATCTTAACATTAAAGTTTCATGCATAACATTTCTAGAACAACAGACAACAAACAAACAAACAAACAAACACATTAAATTTCGTTATAGTCAGAAGACACGTTATTAAAATAATAGGTCAAGATTTATGAATATTATGATTGAGTAAACTGGCCGACTACAATTAGCTAGCTTGCTTTGACGTCGAAAAAATATTTTGTTAAATCTTACTTTGAATAAAGATATTTTTATCGTCCCTCTTATATCGATTATTAACAGCGCATTAAGGAATAATTTCAAAAACGTAAATTTTGTTTGTCAATCAGATACAGAATACAGATAACGATATTTGTACTTCGATAACCAAATGACATTCCCAATGAGTCAAAAAGTACAAGCGATTGGGTGACATTGTAAAACGTTACGGTGGGCGTATAACGTGTCGAATTTCAACTGACAGCTGATACATCACAAATATTATACGTATAATGAAAATTGCAAAATATTATCGATAGGCAACATTGATTTACTTATTTAGGTGTAATCTATACCTAATATATAATAGTTTAAAAAACTAAAAAACACGCTTTTAGCACGCACTAAAAATTACAAAAAAACCCTTTCATTTGATACCCATTATCATGGGGGTCCGCCATATTGGATTTAAGTCACGTGACTATTTTTTTCGTTTTCCTGACAGCAAACCCTTTCATTTGATACCCATATCATGGGGGTGGATTTCAAACAGCCAGTCCGCCATCTTGGGGAGGCCGCCATATTGGATTTGTAATGACATTTCTTAGCTAGTCATGTATTGTCATCAGAACTCAGAGCGTGTGCAAAATTTCATCCTAATCGAAGACCGGGAAGTGGGTCAAATTAAGATTACAAGATTTTCTTACATACATAGTTACAAGTGAAGCTAATAAAAGCGTGTTAAAAATGAACCCCTATTTCTCCTGGTCACACTATAACTTGAGAACGGCTTTACCGATTTCATTATTATTTTTTTTAATGTTTTTTATACTTCGTAGAAGGTTCTTACATTTAAAAAAATAACGAAATTGTGCAGGGTAGGTGTAGGGTAGGTGTTGGGGAAAATAGCAGGACAAGCTATGCCGGGTCAGCTAGTATTTAATAAATGTTAAGTTTATCAGGCGAAGAGCCATATCCGAAGGAGCGGAGGCTGTAGTAGAAGTCTAGAGTAAAGTCTGAATTGAAGCTGGCAGGAAGCTATCTCTGTAAAAAAAAGTTTCACAGCTCACATTCACAACCACAGAGGGACTCGAGGTAATTGTACTATCACATTACTGAGCCCAATTAACCGAACAATCATCCAAGGATATATCTTAAACCTACAAATATCACTCGACTACATAAGATGTGTCGCCATTAGTTAGGAAGAAGAGGGACTCGAGCCTTCTCTGAGGGATGGTCACGGACAAAAAAAAACTAATATCTTTTGACCACGTAGCACGTAGCACGTAGGTCGACTAAGGCCCGGTTTCCACCAAAGCTGAGCGAGAGGAGATGTGTTTGAACAACCAATCAGATTTCGTTATTTCCACATCTCCTCTCCGCTTAGCTTCAGTGGAAATGGATCGAGCGGAGCGAAGAAGAGATGTCTATTTTTTCTATAGCAAGCGAGGCACGGCTGTGCGAGGATGTGTGTAGCCGGGCGGCGAGCGGTGAGATGCGCGCGGCGAGCGGCGTGCGAGGCCTCGCGACGGCGCCCGCGCTCCCACTCCCCGCCCCGCTGATGCCCGCGCTTTGCCGCTACGGACGCACAGCTCACATCTCCTCTCAGCTTTGGTGGAAATAGCCAGCCAGCTTCGCAGCTCAGCTCGACACATCTCCTCTCCTCTCCGCTTTGGTAGAAACCGGGCCTAAAGATCGAAAAAAATTACCCGCCACCAACTGCGACTGACATGGCTACTTCCGCAGATAGCAGCCGAGTCTTCATCTAAACGTGCTTTCCGAAGCACAAAATTCTCTTTCTTTTTTAGATAATCGGGTAATTCATCCTACAGTGTCATAAAAAATTACGAAAGTCCCACAAAGTTTGTTATTTGACAATGTTCGCACCGGGATTTGAACCCGGAACCTCCATAATGAGAGTCAAATGCTCGACCACTCGGCCACAGAGCCAGTCATATTCATTATTCAACAAACCAATAACATGCGCGTACGACTTTGACATTGCACTTATACAACGCAAGCCAAGCATCCACGCATTGATTAGGTAACTAAATGAAATAGGTTTCTAGTAACAAAGTCAAGTTTAGTACGAGATTTATGCAAGACATTTTTATAATAATGTAGAAAGAGACATGTATGTATGCATGTATGTGGTTTGACATGTTATGGAATTTTGTGGTTTTAAACCGACTAAAGTTACGATAGCGTAGACGCATAAAGTCGGAGCCGTATGACAAAATAAGGCTGCATACAATGGAATACCTACAATGGAATATACATCAAACTATGTCAGTATGGGTATTTCACAAGGAGAGTAATGTTTGACAGATCACTCGGTCTTGTGACTGTCCCACCACTTAATCGATGCATTTCCAAATCTATCAAAAATTATGATAAAATAAAATGACCTGCGTCAGCCACTGCTGAATCAAACCATTTTTTTACATCGAGCCTTATTCAGCTTTTTTTTTTATAACTTTTCAATAAATATGGCTACAATATTATTTTGTTTGAATACCTACATTTCTTCAGTTGCGACGATTCTTTGTCATCCAGCCAACGAGTTATCTATAGATATATATAGAATATCTAAAGATAATTCGTTACATCCACAACGAAAAGGAAATATTCAAATCCATTGTGAGCTGCGACGAATGGCGTAAAATCAGCGTCAGACTAATCGTCAGACTAATCGTCACTTTCCCTCTCAGCAGCTTCGTAAAGCGGTCGGTCGCTTTGTTATTTGTCTGTACAAGTACACAAACTTAGTTATCAACTGGTAAGGTTCAATGTTATGATAATTATCAAGTTATATTTAGAATTAGTAAGATTTTTCAAGGTCTGTAACTTTTTACGGCGCAATCTAATCAAGTCTTGTACTATTTTAAACCGGTTCCATAACACGTCTAACACTTTTATGTAAGTACATAATATACTTTATTGCACAGTTATACATACCCTACACATGAATTCGTGATCATTCGTGTATATAGGTAGGTATATTATAAAAAGCGTCCGTAATTAGGTACCTATTAACTACGAGCCATGTCAGTGATCTGTGGTGGCTCTATAACACTGACACCAGGGTTTGTGAGGTCGGTTGTTGAGTTTACAACCCACACGATGTAGAAGAAGATTGAAAAAGACAAAGAGAAAATATATTTATATAAGATTATGGAAATATACAGTAAAAACTTCCACATAAAGTACTAGGAGAACATGAACGTTGAGTGGTCTCTATTAGTCGTTGCGTAACCGAAGATAAGTCGTCAACTCGGCGCTTCCTTATTAGTTTCAAGTACGTACCGACCATTTCTTGCGTTTGCGCAAGTAAATTGTAGATCTGTACTTTCCCTTCCACTTTTTATTGGCTTATAACTGAAACATTTGCGTGTCTGTTTCTTCAAAATTCGTGCAAAATCTGTACGTATAATCGTATTCTACAGAAGGTTTTCTGCAATCGGACTACAAGGGGGCCGTTTCACGAAGCTACAAATTACAAGTACAATTCGACGTACATTGCGTAGACAATTAGATAAAACGGTAAGGGCTTACAGTTTAGGCGAATTCGCTACGCAATGTATATCAAATTGTAACTTGTTGCTTCGTGAAACGGGGCCCAGGCGTTTTCATCCTCATGCGACTAAGGCGAGGCCCTATCCTAAGTTAGCAACTCAACGCGCTTTAGTTGAAAGTTCAACCGACGACGACGCACTACTGAAATAACGTTCATATTAGCGTGCGATGCTTCACGGAGGTTACGTCCGACACTGCGCAGGAATCGTGCGAAAAACTCGTTTTTCTTGAACTCTTTTCTCTTTTTTTGTGAAAAATATAGAACGAATTAAAAAACTAGCTGGTTTCGCCGTTTAGGTATTAATATAGCCACCCAAAAAATACAAAAAAAATGTTGTCGCTAAAAATATTGAGAAAACAGATTTGAAAATTTTGAATGTGGGGTGATTTTTGGTGATTTTAATTATTTACTTTTGCTTTATTCCTTGATTATATGTAAAATCTACTTGGTTACGTCGCTAAACGATAAACTCTTCTGTTGGTTGTAGTTTTCTTGATTTGGTACATATTCCGAGACGTGAGATACGCGAGTTCAAAAAGGGGCCCTTTTTCAAATAGGGTCTCGCCTTAATTCTTTATATCATCATCATCTCAGTCGAAATACCACCGCAGAACAACTTCTCTACAGTTGTAACAAATACTTTGTATTTATTGTTCCTAGTATGCACCGCTAAATATCATTTTATCCTTGGTATACTAGAATGGAGTATGGAGTAAAATTAGAACCTTCAAAACTTTACAGACATAAATCAAAGATTCCATCATACACATAATTACTCAAACAATCTAGAACGAACTGTAGTATTTCAATGACAGTCTAAGGTAATACAAAGGCATGAAACTAATTTGGCATTAAGAAACTATCCGATAGAAAATTTAATGTTACAATAAGTAAGATCGCCGATCGCAATCAATATAGGATAAATGGTCCGAAACATCAATGCAACATCGGACCTTCGGTTTCTAACAAAGAAAAGTCCATTTGAATAACAAAAACTGTTCAAGCTTCTTATAGAAACTGTGTATTTCTGTTTTCATCAGATCTCTTGCTACTTACATCGCTGTTAAGGTATGATTGAGTAACGAAGCAGAATTTTTTGCTATGAACGATTCGATTCATTGCCTCATAGAGATGTTATGACAGCATAAAGATGAAATGGCGTGTTAAATATCCACCGTGTTCGCCCGAATTCTATAGCACCATTTGTGACGGCACTCAATTAGAGTATCGGACGATCGATTGCCTCTCAAGCCAGATGTGACCTCTGGCGGGCGCAAACTTCGCTGTCTCCTCCATTCGTCCCGCTCCCGGAAAGTCTCCACACTGGGTGTGAACTTCCAAGAACTCTTTGGAAGTCTTTAAACAGACTTCGTACCCAGATCGGTCGGAGTAAAGAAAACCGTCTCAGGTGGGGATTTTTAGACGGGGTGGACCTTCGGTGCGAGTGTGGCGCGACTCCGCAGACAATGGCCCACCTTTTATCGTGTCCTGCGTGTCCTGACTCGTGCTCCCTGGACGAGCTCATGGAGGTATCAGATGGAGCAATCAGGGTGGCGGCATACTGGGCAAATAAAATATAAAATCTTTGACGAGCCATCGACACGAAAGAAGAAGAAGTTATATCGATCGATAATAATCGATAGTGCCGCTAGTATCATCGGAAGACAGCCATAATTTTGGTGTCGATGACTTGTTAATGGCGGGAGTACTTCACTTTTTTGAATTTACAGATGGACGTTTAGACCGTGAAGTAAACACTGGGAAAATGTAAGGTAGATATTTGCCCAACAGTGGGTAACACCTCAACACCACACCACAAGCTTATTAAAAAGTTGTTACAATATTACATAAAATCCATCGATTGTAACGCAAGCCCATCAAATCATAAGAAATACGAGTACCATAACAAACGGACAAGCTTACGCAACAAAATATTTTATAGACATTCAATCAAAATAGAAAACATTTATATCGTAGTAAAAGCCGATGTAACCGCGACTACGCAATCATTCGTTCTTTTTATACGTTCATTCACGCACTATGATTGTAACGGCCGGTCACTCACCATGAATGACCCTTAAAAATTGTTATATTGATCTATTTATAAAAATGTGATGTAACATTCAGAAACACGCGTTTCTGACTGTCGAGGAAATGCTCTATTCAAATCATAGCTAGACTCAAAATAATTGTACTTGTTTATAAAATACGTGTTTTACTATTTTTCATTACTCATACTCTGAAAGTAGTTCGGAAGTTGCCTGAGGAGCAGACTGAAGATAATACTTTTTAGCCCGGAGGGAGAATCACTTTCAACTGACAGCTGTCAAATTATTAAAAAAAAGACTGGTTCTAATTTCACATTTCTATTGAACTAAGTATATTCCATCTTTCTATATATATACAGCCACTCAATTGCAGCTCAATGTTAAATTGAAATAACATAAAGTTAAGTACTAATTAAAGAATATATATTTCTTAAATTACTTTATTATAATTAACTTTCAACTATTTCTTTAAAATAAAATAGATTTGGGCAAAATATTTAACATTTTTCAATGATGGAAATTAAAAATAATGGCTCAAAAGCTGGCCGGCATAGCCACAGCAAAAAATAAAAAATAGGCGGGAAATCAACAATCCGATTCTCATTTGTTTCTCGAGTTGTAGGGTTTTGTTTTCAATGAGTTCATCTGATTCAGATATGGAAGTCACTCATTTTTCTTTAGTTAATTCGTGTTTTTATTTTCACTTTCCTTGTATTCGTAATGAAAAGCACAGTGTTACCACGGGTTAAAGACTTATTTAGTGCCTCGAACTATTAAAGTCGGGCCACGTTATGAAGCGACTTTTGGAGGATGTCATTGTGACGTAAATAGTGATGTCCCGTAGTGTAATGGTTGACTTTGCCTAGTAATCTAGTATTTCAGTCAGACCTTTTGATTTCTTATATTTACTTACAAAGATGCATATCTATTTGAAATTGATTATTTTCGTAAATAATTACGAAAAAAAAATGATTTAGTACTTTGTTAAATTTTGTATTACAATCGGTGTTGACGATATTTTGTTATTGGAAATAATCAACATACACATTCTGTGTAGTATCACAGAATAAAATTATTTATTTGATACTATCAATGTACAGATTATAATATTATACGAAAATATGCAGATGTCATATTAAAATTAACAGATCGACCGTATAGAATTATAATTAGAAAAAAAACTGAAAAAAACATAGAATATAAGTAAAAAAATACAGGTATTAAAAAAAAAGCAGGATCAGAGTCCAAAAGAGGGTAGCCACTGCGCACGAAAACGAAAGACTGACTGACTTCAGTCAAACCGAAACTAAACAAGAAACTTCCGAAACTTTCCGAAACTTTAACAAGACTACACGGAATAACTAATCATCTTTTCTCAGAATTTTAAGTACAAAAGACGCCGATGCACCCTACACAATCACAACCATGATAGATAACCAAATACCTATACTCAAAAGTAACTCTTGAGCGTACTCACTTTATAACTGCTATCAGGCTGGTACTGATAGTGACAACACTAGGAATTAAAAATATATATATTACGGCCGAGGTAACTTTTACACGTCGGCCAAATATTTTTGTTATAGCTTTTTTAAATTGTTGCGCTCACTAGCAGCTGTAATTTATCACAGAAGTAGTGTAAAATTTAAAGTTCTTTGATTATATCTAAGAAGTATGCTTCAAAAGTGCTTCTTTTCTTGTTTTTTGTTTGTACGCTGGTACAAGGTTATCGTTCTTTGGTAAGTACATGAAACTTCAAAAGTCGCTTCATAACGTGGCCCGACTTTAGGGCCCTCGCTACGCTCAGGCCTCAAACCCCGTCTCGGCGCTAAATAAGTTACTTTCACCCCTCGTATGCACTATTACAATGAAAAAATATGTTGAAAGATTTACTGTAAAACACGCCCTGACTAGCTTTGGTTTTGTTTTTAGTAGTTTAATAATAAACGACCTGCAGTGTCTTAGAATGCTAAAATCCGTTTTTTTTTTAATGGAAAACTTTTGGTACTGTACCATTTACCGCGGAAAACTTCTTATTTCAAAAGAAAAAAATAAAAATATCGAATTAATACAGAGAAAAATTGTTGGCATACTAATCGTATCAATCAATCAATCAGCCTATTGCAGTTCACTACTGGACGTAAGCCTCCTCAAGGGCATGCCAAAGCGCACGATCACCCGCTTTCCTCATCCAGCCACCACCAGCGACCTTCCTCAGGTCATCAGTCCACCTGGCGGGGGGGCGTCCCACACTATTAACTAATAATAACTAAACAATTTGTTAGGTATGTGTACATACCTATACCTCTTTGCCTCTTTGGCTGTTGCTGGCCGTAAACATTTGGATTTATTTAAAATTGGAAGATAAGTTTTGACTTGAAAAAAAGAGCAGATTCTAGGTTAGACTGCGCGTGTGTAAAAATCTTAAAAAAGAAAATAAAAACATCTCTTGTGAATTATCAATCTTTCAGTTAAAAAGACCACCTCCACCTTCGTTCCACAATTTTACCCCAAATAGCCACGCTCTCATTACCCTAGATGTGGAGTAAAGGTAAACTTAATGACGTCATTAGTGAGCTTAGTAGGACGTCGTCGTGTTGAGTCGAAATAATTGTCGAGATCGACGTGATATTGCCAACTGCGGTCGACGGAGCTGGGAGGTCGTGAGGTATTTCGTAACTGTGTGCAAGTGCCTTAAAAAAATCGTCACTTCTATGAAAACAAAGGCTAGGCAATCAAATATTATTGTATGTGAATGTTTAGCGTCGGTGGTCAAACATGGTGGACCAGCATGACGAAACTTATTCGTAAGGATATTCTACCCGACAACCCTCGACAGATTGGCGTGGCGCAGGATGGTCAGGAGAGCCGACCCCACCTAAAGTGGGGTAGAGCAAGGAAGAAGAAGAAGTTTAGCGTCGGTGGTGTAGTGGCTAGGTTCGCTGTCTTCCGTCCAGGAAGCGTGGGTTCGATTATTGTGTTTTTGATTTTCGAATTCATTTCCTTTCGCAGCAAAGTACCAGATACTTTATGTACGGAATGGTGAGCGAAAACATCGTGAAGAATTAAAAAGTTGTGTGTGAAGTTGTGAGTGAACCCGCACTGGGCCAGCGTGATCAACTAAGGCCTGATCGCACTAATTCAGGGTAGGCTCGAGCCCCTAGGTGGGGACGTATATGAGCTGTTGATAACTTGACAGATTTCATGTTAGATAATAAATATGTTTATGTGTATTAGTTGTAGAGCAAATTACAACATATTTATTGCAAATACGAAGTTGCATAACATCTCATGTCATGAATTATGTATGTACCTACATGTAATATAGTAATGTAAAATGCAGAAATCACACTTCAAACAAGATCTAGAACACGCATTTATCATATACATACATCTAATGTAAATTGTACGCATATATAAGTGTGTTATGTACGAGCCTGAGTCAGCAAAAAATCAGTGCGTATATTACTTCGTTGTGTAATTTGAGTACATATTGACTTGTTAAAGACAAAAAACGTCACAAGCATCGGTGGTCTAGACTTAGTGGCTAGGGCCGCTGCCTCCCGTCCGGGAGACGCGGGTTCGATCCCCACCACGTAGCAATGTGTTTTCGAATTTCAAATTCATATGTACGTTTATTCGACGCTCTAACGGTGAAGGAAAACATCGTGATGAAACCTGCACACTTCTGCGAAGGAATTAAAAGTTAGTGTGAAGTCGACCAACCCGCACTAGGCCAGCGTGGTCGACTAAGGCCTAATAGCCCCTCGGAGGGGACGTATATGAGCTGTTGATGATTGATAGATAAAAACGTCTTCAAGGCTAAGCGGTCAAGTATTCGACTCTCATTACAGAGGTTCCAGGTTCGAATCCCGGTGGGGACACTGGCAAATAAAAATCTTTTTGTGTAACTTTACCCAAGTTGGTTAGGAGATTGCACGCTGAATCACCTGATAGTCTGAGTAGACAGATGATTCCGTGCTTTAGAAAGCACGTTATGCGAGGACACAAGGGTTTGTGAGGTCGGTTGTTGACCATAACCCTCACGATGAAGAAGAAGATATGTGAATATGAATATAAAGATCTTATTTGTCTTTATAGTGTACACAATCAAATTTTGGATCATCCTTATTAAATAAAATGCAACACCAAGACGAAGAAGCTAGTATGTCCATACAAAAGACATCAACGCGAGCAGGTTCATATTTTTGATGTATTTACATGAAGAATATTGTGCATATGGATTTAAAATTTAAAGTAAAAACGTCCTAAGTACACAAACACGTTTACAGTTTTCTTTAAATGTTCGAGAAAATAGTAAAAACAGACTCATAAGTATAATTATTTTAATTTTATATTTTTCTTTCATTCAAATAAAACAATGTTTGACCACCTCATTAACAAGTAGAGTAGGTTACAATTACAATCTTACAACCCGCTCGTAAATCTTACACTCTGTTAAAATTCTATGAACACGAGGAATTCAACCTACTCTTCAGTAGTAAGTAGATAATACATGTTTCGTATTGTAACAGTTTGGTTTCCTAAATATAAAAAGTTATTTTTCTCCTTAGTAACACAAGATATCTATAGCCATTTAGAGTGGCAAAGCGGGTGCGAGTTCCTTTGGACCAGGAATGGTGTGGGATGAGTTTATATTTTCATTAACAGTGTTCAGGCGCCACGGAACTGCTGGGCTCCACACGAAGAGTGTTGTAGAGGGTTATGTGGCTATAACCAAGGTTCCGTCCGCAGAAAAGGAATTTATATATTATATTATTTATTATATAACTGTCATGGAAAACGGTAGAAAATAGTAGATAAGCTGTTTACTATCGAAGAACAGGACATGAAGTGAAGAACTTGGCAGAAAAAAGACAAAATCGAAACGTAAGAAATCCAAATTTGAAAATGAATTTTAAATGAAAGATAAAACTGCCAGCAAGAAAGATTGCCAGTCATAAAACAGGAAGGAGGACGAATGCCTCGTTACAATTTGAACCTTTAGACGAATATGCAACTGTCTGAGATGTAGGGATACCTACACATTAATTAAAAACTATACCACTATGAATTTACAAAACATTTAGAGCAAACTTTCTCTAAGTCAAACAAACAGCTTCAAAGATATCTCATTCGTAATACATAGTGCACTTTGTTCCGACGATGTTCAAGTGACAGACTTAATAGGATCACGTTTTTTGTCACACATGTAACTCGCAGCTTATACAGGCTGTTGGTCCATAGTAAATAAATACAGAGAATGAAGAGACTAATTATATTATTTTCAAAAAGCTTACTAGAGGCATCAGTAAGCTGCCAGGTCAAGCCATTTTTTGGCAAAACCTACGACTCATCATCATCAAGGTCGGCAACCGACCTCACAAACCCTGATGGCGTCAGTGTTTAAGAGCCGCCAAGACTTGGCTGGTGTAACGACTAGATAGTAGCCGGAACCAACGGCTTAACGTACCTTCCGAAGCACGAAATCATCTTTCTTTTCGGACAGTCAGGTGATTCAGCCTGCCATGTCTTAACCAAACATTTAATTTAAGTTTAGACACTTATAACATTTATAAAAAACAATAAAATTACAAATTATATATTTATTAAGTTATAATTATAACCTGACATAATATTTTAATGGTTTCAATATGAAACAAACAAATAAAAGTAAAGTCTAACTTTTTATTTACCTACCTATATATATTATGTGAATTAGAATTAGTTATTTAAAAATCATAAACATTTTTATACAAATGTTACTTATGTTTTTTTAATGATCAGAAACATAGTCTCTACGTATATATTTATATGAAACACTTACTCATATTTTAGCATCCTGTATGTGAAGCTGGTAAAAGTAGGGCTGTGCGTCGCGTGGGTCACTGATTCGACAAATATGGGCATGTGCGTGACAAAACTGAGTCTCAAGAAGGAAGATTAGCAATAGCGTATATTTCTTGCATACAATATTTTCATTCCTATGGCAAGACCTGGTTTAATATCGGTATAAATAAAAGTTTATTTCTTTTTAACTTGTAATTTCTTTAGTATTTGAAATATCTTTGCAAAAAAGTATGTTTAAGAGATTCAGCAATCATTTAAATAGAAATGTAAGGTGTAGTTCGCGCGCGACCTCCTGATCCGACCGTACAATGACCACGAATGAATTTGATAGTAACTACGATAATTTTTTTAAATTCATCATATTAATATTAATCATTTTAGGTCAGACTAGTAGCCAGCTGAATGAAGGTTTGACCCAATGACATTTCGATTGTTTGTAAGACGAACATTTTGACAGATTGGAATATCGCCATTTTGAATAATCGATATCGATCAATTATTCAACAATTTATTTACTTACCAAATCCTATCCGATATAAGTAGGTACGTTTTGTCACAATTTTCGAGTTTGTTACCACGGTAATATTTAATATTGTTACCTCGATATTTCGGAACGGTTGCACGCTCCATGGTCACAAACTCGAAAATTGTGACAATTTTAGTGTAGTGAACAACCACGAAAATCTTAAAACATATACGTTTTGGCCTAAAATTAGTGCTCAGTCGTACACTGCAAGTCGACTTCACACATAACCTTAAATGTTTTGAAACTGTTTGCAGAATTTCTTCACCGTAGCAAAGAATAAAGGTATCTACATTATAACAATTACAAATCAAATATTTGAATGTTTATCTACTAAAATTTTTATGCTTGTGTCATTGACTTTACAATTCGCACGATGTTTTGTTGATGAGTGTACTACGTGAGCGCTACGAGTGTGCTACGAGTGTACTACGCTTGCTACGACTTTCAAGCACACTTGCTTGTTGTTACGAACAATTTACTTAAATGCTCCAAGGCGCTATTCACACAAAGAAGATGAGTGACGCGGGCACGCATGCGCTAATGCGGTGTACCTTATAACAATAACATGAGGAAACTCTTCGACTGAATTGATGCACCTGCTGTCTTTCCCTAACTGCTCTGTTTCTTGCTCTATGCAATATCTCAATGAGGTCATTGATAAGGCAGTAGCTCTGGCCAATTTTTGGGTGGGACTGGTCTAGCCCTCATCGATACGTGAAAAAGAAGAACTCCTCAACGGTTAGTAGCACGGACTCAAAATTTCACGTAAACGTTTAATTTTGATAGCTTTACATTATCCTTATCATAAACTGGTGATGCAGCTAGGGTTGTCTCCTCACAAGGGAACTCTTCAACGATTTATAGCCCGGATACGAAACTATGATTTAATTAAGGGTACGAGTAGTCTGCTTACAATTACGAGGGCTGATTGATAAGTTTCCGAAACGACAAAGAAAAACTTTAAAAATCTATTTAAAATAAATTTATTTCTCAACGTAGTTTCCTTCTACCTCGATGCATTTAGTCCAGCGCTTCTCCAATGCCGTTACACCAGTTTGATAAAATGTTTTCTCCAACCCCTCAAAATACTCGTCCACGGCAACAATGACTTCTTCATTTGATGAAAATCTCTGGCCACCTAACCATTTCTTCAGGTTTGGGAATAAGTGGAAGTCACACGGGGCCAGATCCGGGGAATAGGGTGGATGCGGTAGCAATTCGAACCGCAATTCATGGAGTTTGGCGACAGCAACCATTGACGTGTGTGCAGGTGCGTTGTCATGGTGGAACAAAACTTTTTTCTTGGCCAAATGTGGTCGTTTTTTCTGGATTTCTTCTCTTAATTTTTGCAGCAAGCTTGCGTAGTACTCTCCATTTATTGTTTTTCCTTTTTGCAGATAATCCACTAAAATAATCCCTCGAGCATCCCAAAAAACAGTCGCCATCACTTTGCCGGCCGACAAAACCGTTTTTGCTTTCTTCGGCGCAGGTCTTCCGCTCTCAGTCCACTGCTTAGATTGTTCTTTTGTCTCGGGAGTATAATGATGTATCCAGGTTTCATCGACTGTTACATAACGCCGCGAAAACTCGTTAGGATCTCGGTTAAACAGCGTCAAACACTCCGATGGATCGTCCACTCGACGTTGCTTTTGGTCAACAGTGAGCAAACGCGGCACCCATCGCGCGCAAAGCTTTTTCATTCCCAAATGTTGGTGCAAAATATTAAAAACGCGTTCAGATGAAATGCTCACCATCTCTGCTATCTCTCGCAACTTCAAGCGCCGATCATTCAATACAATTTTGTGAATTTTTTTGATCATGTCCGGATTCGTGACTTCATTTGGACGGCCAGACCTGTGGGCGTCTTCGCAGCTCTGTCTTCCACGTTTAAAATCAGTTACCCAGGTGTGAATTGTACTCAATGCAGGAGCAGAATTACCTAAAACACTGTCTAGCTTGGTTTTAATCTGGGTTGCTGTTTTCTGTTTTAAAACGTAAAACTTTATCACCGCAAGAATTTCGTTTCTTTCCATTGTTAAGAAAATTTACGACAGAGAAAGTTCTACGTCCTATCAAACAAATTCCACCGGTTCGATTAAATTCAAATTTGGCGTTCTATTTTCAAAAAGATGCCAAAATATAATGTAATTTTTTTTTTTTTGCGTATCATTTTTTTAAGTTCGTCGTTTCGGCCAGTTATCAATCAGCCCAGGTATACTCCTCTGTTGTTTAAAAATGATTTTTAATTCAAACTTATTTAATATGAATCTAGCTCCAGCCCTGCCTCATCTCGCTCAGTCTCGGTCCAGCTCACCGCCACGCTTTCTCCCCGAGTCATTCCTGTGCGCACGCGCCGCCGAGGCGAACCACATGTGTAGATCATGCACTCGATGCACGAACGGTTAGCTTGTTTATACAATTTGTTAGCTAGATAACACAAAACCTCTCGGGTGATAGGTCAGTCTATGAAACTGAACAACTCTTGTCACAAAAATTAACAATTTTATTATTTAAGTCACATTTGGTTATATTAAATTCATTTGATCAAAACCCCACCCCATAAGCCAGTACCCATAAGGCAGACTGACTCCCAAATAGGAAGAATATAGTTAGTATATTATTAGTTTCACTATAATTATTGTTATTTGCCTGGTAGAACTCGTCTAAATCAACTAAACTGCTTATTTTATTTAATTTATTTAAGGTGAACACACAGGTCACATACAATCGTTGCTTAAGTAAAAACAGATCATGTTACACAAAGAACTAGATTGGCACCAATAATACTGCGTGTCACACAACAGCACAAACATTAGTAATAATAATAAATAATAGTACAAAACTATGTGAAATGGTTATAAACTTAATTAACTATGAAATCAAAATCTGAAAACTCATTTGAGAATATTTTTGGTATTGAATTTAAACACTCCCGGACGTGAATCAAAAATATCTAGTGTAGTGACTTATGTGAGAGTGAAACTTCGTTGTACAAGCTGAACATCCTGGCTATAGGATTATAGTAATAATATCAAACAGATTCATCAATCTTTGCGCACCCTTAATCCCGCAACTCATCTACACCGTGAAATTTACATCGTTTTGTTCCCGCCGTGTAGTGATAGTACCCGTCAAACTGAACAACTTTTCACGAAAAAAAAAATTCCTGCGACAAAAAAATTTTTGGTCTCTCCATACAAAGTGAGACTCCCGACCGACCCATTTTGTACCCGGGTACTATCACTACACGGCGGGAACAAAACGATGTAAATCTCATGCTATATATTAATTTTCAAAAAGCAACCATCCTCAATACTTGCTGCATAGTCAGAAGATTCTTACAAACAGATCAGTCAAATATCAACGCTCCTATAGTACCACAAATCGCACGAACTAACACTCACTTGGCTTCGGCCCGTGACTGTTAAATACTACCGGCGGCCCATAAAGCCGAGATGGATATCCCATAGAAAGAAATAATAATAATAAGGTGAACTGAAGAAGTTTCCCCATAATAGTAATAAATGTATTTATTTTACTCCCTAATACAAAAACAAGAGACTCATGGTAATACTAAAGGCAATAGTTACATTATTTGTAGTGGGAGTCAGGAGTCCAAACTAGCTAGACCCCGTACTATGGTAAGTAAATGTTATTTACGTAGGTTTTAAGTATGAAAGTTTTTGAATTTCGTAGATTAAAAGAAGTATTGATGTTATTATTGGAAAGCAAAGGAGGAGAGTCAAGTATGTATATGCTCTAAGGGCAAGCTTAAGTACTTATAATACAGCAGCGCAGCGGGGAGTTAACTTGTCAACTTGTAACTAACCCTAAATATGCAGTGATCACAGAAAACGCTGGCTCTATGTAAGAGTACATACTAGTCATAGTCAAATTGTAAAGTAAAATTGCATTCCCATTACTACGGAAAATTGAGTTTTCTTTTCTAATGAAATATTTTATCCTGAATTCATTTTATCAAAAGACTGATTTCAAGAAAACTTTAATTTATTTGCTACGGTGATAGGTTTGCAATTTTGCAGCTTATTGTACGTATTTTTAAAGAATCTATTTCTGTTTCAAGTGAAACCAGACAATAAACATAACAACTACCACAGATTAAAAACCTGCAGAATGAGGATGCGCTCCGCAACTAGCGACCTCTAGCGAGTCAAGACCGAGGCCGTAGCCTCGCTAGTCGTTCCGGCGTTTGTCTAGCCGACTAGCCTCTAGTTAAACCTCTAATCCGATTTAATAGACGCGTTTGTCACGATGACACAATGCGTGAATCTTGATGAACGTACAGTCAGCAATGGATGAAGTTTTTTCGGGTAATAATTATTTATGATGTTTCGTGTAACTTTATTACAAAATATCTTACGTAAAGATATACTCGTAGTTATCGGTTTCGTGCGGCTTGAACATCCGATGTGAATTATTTTCGACTAGTAACAAATATCATTGCTGCGGTAACTGAATGTTAGATATATTTTAGTCAAATACTCAAATACTTCGGTAAACAAGAGCGTTGGTGGTCTAGTGGCTAGGGTCGTCGTCTTTCGTCCGGGAGACGCCGCGCCGCCGGTTCGATCCCACCACGTACCAATGTGTTTTCGAATTTCGAATTCATTCAGTACGTTTATTCGACGCTCGTACGGTGAAGGAAAACATCGTGATGAAACCTGCACACACCTGCGAAGAAATTCAAAAGTTGTGTGTGAAGTCGACCAATCCGCACTGGGCCAGCGTGGTCGACTAATTCAGAGTAGGCTTGAAAACCTCGGTGGGGACGTATATGAGCCGTTGATACTTAAATACTTTATTGTCATAAGAATTTTTGCAATTTTTTGTAGGATGATCGAATCTTAATCAAATTGTTGTCAGTTTTTCAAAATGATAATCTTTTTCTGCGAGTTTTTTTATAGTCTGTCATTGACAGAAGCATTTTTTTTATCCTGTCTAATTTTGTGTAATCTGTAGCCGTGTGGTGGCGGCAGAGTAGAATACATTTGTCACCAAACCCTACTCTTCCCGTGGGTGTCGTAAGAGGCGTGACTACACATTGAATAGGGAACGGGCAGCAGCGCTCTCTGATACAGTAACCTTTTAATCTGCGATCTCCAACCCGCCTGCCAAGCGTGGAGATTATGGCAAAACCGGAGGCTCATAGTCCAGCAGTGGACTGTAACGGGCCGTTGATGTTGGTGTTCATCCGTATTCCATTTCATATACGTTAGTTATTTGACAGAAGCGTTAATTCAATATTTCATTTTCAAATATAACTTTATTATTATGTGCTACTGGACTGAATAGCAAACTTCCATCACCAATATCGGGTCAGTTACCTTTCTGTATGACGTCACTCAGGAAACATTCTGAAACAAAAAAAACTTTTATTAGAAAGAGGTTAATTGTCACACTTTTTCCAGCTTTACCCTACTTGAAGTTACAGGTAAAACCCACTATTAGCGACCACGGAACAATTTGATGACAATGAGTGAATTACTAACACCTTATTCGATCATTGCGTGACGAAAATTATGGTCATACGTCAACTATTGGGCCGCTACCCTTTAACCTTAATACCAGTATAAGTTGACACATCAGTGCCTTAATGTGCCTTAATATTGTATGTAGCTATACAGCTCCTTTAAAAATGGATTACTGGTCTACCATTATAGATAGACCCGCAAAAATATACCGTTGGAGTTGTTTTCAGAGTTCATTTGGAAATAGTCGGTATGGTGAACTTATGGTAATGTGAATTTAAGTTTTATAATTTAGATGTTAAAGGATAAATTTAACTACACAGTATGGATTGTGAATGGAGCTAAAAGTCAATGTCCTTACAAAGTAAATGCCCTTAAGTACTATTGGGTTTAACATACAGATATTTTATTGGCGATACATTGACGGAATACTATTTTTGTAAGGTACGCCTATAATATTATTATATTGTTCTTTTTCATTGCGTGGGTTGTTAGGTTAACAACCGACCTCACAAGCCCTGGTGTAAGCGTTACAGAGCTGTCAATCTTATACCTTGGCTAACGACTACTCCCGCAGATAGTATCCCCCACGGCTTAAGGCGGGGTTATGTGGAAATATCGCCCATAGTTGCTACTTTGACGATCAAATACTAGCACTTCTACTGATGCTATAAATGTAAAAAAAAATGTGCTAACAAAATATATCCTTAATTAAATTTTAAATCGAGTAGAATTTTAAAATACAAATAAAAATAAAAATAATAATAAAATATAAATAATAATAATATTGAATTTTAGAACTAAAAAGCACAAGATTTAAAAAAAAATGCAGCAAAAATAAATTTTGACGTCCTTGATCTCGTAACTTCAAGCGATAACCATAGCTTTTTTTTTTCGTTAATATAATTTGCCTATTATTGACTTAGATTTTTAATCGATTACATTTTTCATGAACTCTGCCGTTTTCTGTTAATAAGCAAAAGAGTTCAAGAAAAACGAGGTTTTCGCACGATTCCTGCGCGGTGTCGGACGTAACTACCGTGAAGCATCGCACGCTAATATGAACTTTATTTCAGTAGTGCGTCGGTTGAACTTTTAACTAAAGCGCGTTGAGTTGCTAATTTTTGCCATAACCCGGCCTTAACGTGCTTTCCGCAGCACAGAGTCATGTTTCATCCAGCAATGTCCTGGCTATTTGTATTAAATTATGAGTTTGAGGTGTCGTCCAGCCTATTAAAATTGTTTAAAACCTATCTTTTAAAACATGCATAAACAAACAAGCAGGTCCCAGGTAACCGACATTTCCAAAGTGCCCCTCCAAATTTCAATAAAACAAAAGAACCTAACGAACTGTGGGCTAAAAAGACCAACAGTTGGGTGCCCCAGAACGCAGCAAGATGTCGTGGCCGGCCCCGCAAGAGGTGGCGAGACGAACTCGCTGCGTACTGTGGCGAGTGGGAAAGTTTGGCCCAGGATCGGGATAAGTGGAAGGAAGCGAGGGAGGCCTTTGCCCTACAGTGGGACACCTCGGGCTAATAATAATAATAATAAAAAAAGAAAAGTGTTAAGTACATAATCTTATTTTCTCAACGGGGTTAATTAAATAGAAATCCAAATATTTCCTAGAAAACAATGTTTTCGCCATCTCGAGTACCAGGCGAGCATGGAGTGGCCGGAGCTAGACGCGGTTTCACAAGGCAGCCTCGGAGGATGTTGCGAAACGCGGCAGTGAGCCAGCCTGTAATTAGGACTGCAATACTACTGTAGAAGCTAAGCCTTCGAAGGCTTTACCGGGAGATAGTACAGGTAGAAAAATCACATCACATTACACTAATATTATAAATGTGAAAATATATTTGGATGTTTGGATGTTTGTTCCGTTTTCACGCTTAAACTACTAGACGGATTTAATCGAAATTTGGAATGAAGATAGTTTGTAACCTGGATTAACACATAGGGTACTATTTACCGGGAAAAGTTTTATTCCCACGGGAAAATCCTACATAGCGCGAGCGTAGCCGCGGGCGGACCGCTAGTATGTTAAATAAGTGTACCCAAACAAATAACCTCCGTGGCCGAGCGGTCGAGTGTTTGGCTGTGGAGGTGGGAACATTGTCGAACAAAAGTCTCTATGTGAGTCCGCAGTTTGGTTAGGACGATGCAGACAGAATCACCTCAATCATCAACAGCTCATATACGTCCCCACCGAGAGGCTCGAGCCTACCCTGAATTAGAGCGATAAGGCCTTAGTCGACCACGCTGGCCCAGTGCGGGTTGGTCGACTTCACACACAACCTTGATTTTCTCCGCAGGAGTGTGCAGGTTTCATCACGATGTTTTTCTTCACCGTAAGAGCGTCGAATAAACGTACATATGAATTTGAAATTCGAAAACACATTGGCATGTGGTATAGGGTTCGAATCCGCGTCTCCCGGATGGGAGGCAGCGGCCCTAACCACCAGACTAGACCACCGACCTCTCAGGCAGAATCACCTGATTGACCGATAAGACATGATTTTCCATGCTTCAATGAGTTTCTACAAGAGAATCATAATTTTGAAAATACAAATTGACTCTGTTGATCAGTTTTCATAAAGTCTGATATTTTTTATTAGGTTTTATTTGCAGACCATACGATAAAGTGCAGTCTGGATTTTACGGCTTCTTAATCATCATGTAGGTTGTAAGGTTGACAACTGAGGTCAGTTGTCCACCAACCCTGGAGTCGTGAGAGCCGGTAAAGTTATTACTTGGCTTCATTTTACGACTCAAGAAGGACTCAAGAAAGTGAAGCTAAGGACTTCAATATGAGAGGAGGATCTCAATTCGGTTGTATTTCTTTTTGATGCTTACGCTTTGATGATGATAGAAATTATACATGCCCACAGAGTATGCCTTATTCGTTTCTGGAATTAAATTAATTTCCAAACTGAGAATAAAAACTTAAAATAATATTTCTCGGTCCACAACCTTTGTTTGGCGGATCACGAACAAGACCCCCACCAGCAGAGTTCTGCAATGTGGGGTTTTACCACCCGACATTTACATCGCATCGCAGAAAGATGAACTTTAAAATAAAACTGGTTCAAAATATTACTCACTTTCGCAGTCTCGCTTGTCACTGAGCTTAACTGACATTGAACTTAATTCTGATGGTAAACTGGTTGATGCTGGTGTAAGAAGCTTTACAAAATGGCCGGGGGATTCACTTCCTGTGTGTGACCTAGCTAGGGTACTGTCATATTTTACTTTAATTATTGGCAATAGGGAATATGCATAAAAAGAAAATAGTTTTTTTCATAGTTCATCTGAAAGTATACAAAAATAGAATACTGACAGTCGAAACAGAATCGAAATTGATCGAAAAACATTATTAAACAAATATATCTGTCCCTCTTTCGAAAACAAAATTTTCTATGGCGGATGTATGGCCCGCGTGATATAATGACGTCACAATATGTCACGTCAGACCTCTCTGTCTAACCATCAACTTTGAAGCCTTATAACTGTTTATGAGCAAGATATTTAAAAAAAAATATGTATTTATCTGGACCTTGAAATATTTTGATTAATGATTTAAAAAAAAAATTACAATATATTCCCTATTATCTCGTGGCCAATGGTCAGTTTTCAGCCACCAAATGCCATCAATAGTACTCGTATTTGTGATAGAATCCGGCTAGACGTGCCTTTTGAACGTGAGTTAACATTGATCCAACCAAAGATTCGATCTAAGACGAGCCACAGAATCAATGCCGAGCTCAAACAATGAATGGACATAAACCTTTGCCTGATCGGCTTACGACAATTCTGCTAAGTGTGGTGACTTCCTTTGACGTTCCTTCCGAAACACGGAAAACGCTCTCATTAAGAATACATACAATAGAATATAAGACACTGATTACTCAAAAAAAATTATAATGTCGTGAACGGAAAGTCGCCTCTATTTCCGACAAAGCGACCATAACATTCCGAAAGTACTTAATACATGTGGTCTAGACGTTACATCAAAAACTGCTATGGTATTGTTACATAACAAACCTCTGCATTACACTAGTCAAAATCTAGGCATACCAAATAGCACTTACGACACAATGGAGTATTATGTTTTCTACTCTTTCCTTCCGAAAATTGTGTTTTAATGTACTGTATTACCGTTTTCGAATTTAGAATTCATATGTATGTTTGTTCGATGCTCTTACGGTGAAGTAAAACATCGTGATGAAACCTGCACACTCCTGTGAAGGTTGCAAAGGTTGTGTGTGAATTCGAACAACCCGCACTGGGCCAGCGTGGTTGACTAAGGCCTCATCGCCCTAGTTCAGAGTAGGCTCGAGCCTCTCGTATATGAGCTGTTTTTACCATCATCATCACCAGATACATCAGTCAACGGACTGATGTAGCGGTCAATTAGAGAGGTTATGTCAAGCAACGGCTTGACACAAACTTGACATAACCTCTCTAATTGACCGCTACTGACAGTTTTATAGGAATTTCTTTGTCACTATAAATTTTAACCAGCTATACCTACCCTGTACGTTTACGCGATACAATTAATTATGATTTTTGCTTTTTTTTATCAAGTCCGCGCCCGCGTCGAAATAAGCGCGCGCGTCGCTTTAGGTCCGTTAGGGAAAAAATAATAATTTTGCTTTTATAACAAGTCCTCTTGGATTATTCCGTACGTGAAACATTTGGTGAAACGAAATATTTTTTACCGTACAACTTTTCCATAGACTTTTATAGAAACCGATCAGCTGACCGCGTTTTTTTATAATTAGTTTTTTTTTTTTGTCGTTTGAAATATTATAAAACAACTTGTTCTGTTTCATGGCCCATCCGACCTTAAGAGTCCATAATTTCAAACCAACTCCTTTTTTTAAATACCACCAACCCTATCATCCTTCTAAAGCGCAATATTTTGCTGGGGTTACACACACCCATGTTTGGGTTGCAATCGGCCCGGTATTTTCCGGTAAGTACCAAAAGTAGAAGAATCGGTGTATTGTAAAACACAGCCATTACATAACTAAAGACGGTTTAATTTCAAGTGTTTTCGTAACACCATTACATTTTTGTTTGGGCCAAGTTCGTACTATTTGGTACGAGATGCACCCAACCGTGATTTGCATGGATTAATTAAGAAAAAAGTGTTTCAAAGTGGTTTGGTAAAAATTTAAATCATTTTGTTAACTAAAAAAGTAATGAATGAGTTTTTTGCGGAATAAACGGTCGGTGATGTAAAAAAACATTGTACGAAGAAACCTGCACATAACTGCGAAGGATTTCAAAGGCTGTGTGTGAAGTCGACTAACCCGCACTGAGCCAACGTGGTCAAATGCCGCTCCTATTTCAAGGCTAGGCTTGCTCCTCGGTGGAGACGACGCCATTCATCCATTAATGGCTTGTAGCAGTACTGCTGTCCTACCTTCTTCTGCTATTTTGTTTCTGGCAATTCAATACTTTTAAGTACTGGCAGTCTCATTATTCATTTTCAATTTATTTTCAAATTTCGAATTCATCCGTGTCGGTTCTGTCATTTTCATCAAAATTTCCTCATTCCACCTCGAGACATCAGACTGTGATCATCTCATTAACCGTATTTTATTTTATTTGAAAGTTAGCCTTTAAAACTGTTACGTTAATTTTTTTAACAACAATAATAATCTATGAATTGAACATCACTTCCCATTTCTAGGTAATCTATTATAAAGCAAAAAATGAAAAATGAAAAAAAAATTGCCGATCTTGGACAGGACTCAAAACTGCATCTCCTTGGCTATCCAGGCCAGTTACACTATATGATTTGAATTGAAATTATTAAACACCAGAGATCTAAGCAAGCGTGATCTTGATTATTATTATAAGCGTGGTCAGAACAGACCCAGGGTGTTGGAGAATGTCTGCGACCCAGCCAGCCGTGACTCTACTTCATGCTCGATTTGACAACCACACCGACCATCACTTAGCCACACTGAGACACAGAACACACGAGATTTTAGTTAATAACTCTATCTGTAAATTTTGATTTTATTTATATTTATTTTAATGTGACGTTGAATTTTATTTGAATTGTTTTTAAGGTGACAAATGTAATATTGAATTATTTGTGTAATTAATCTGTAAATGGTGTTATTATTATTTTACGTAGTCTGCGTAAGGCTAGATTTTAGTTAATACTAGCTGTCCGCCCGCGGCTACGCTCGCGTTATGTAAGATTTTCCCGTGGGAATAAGACTTTTTCCCGTAAAAATCCTATGTGTTAATCCAGGGTACGAATCTCCTTTCCAAATTTCATTCAAATTAGTTCAGTAGTTAAGGCGAGAAAGCGGAACAAACAAACATACCAAACATCTAAACATCCAGAAATATATTTTTACATTTTAAAATATTAGTGTGATGTGATTTGTAAAGTAAAATATGAAAAATATTGTTGACCTCAGACAGAACTCGAGCCTACATTCACTCGGCAATCCGGGCCTAAGGTGCATTATTCCACTGTGAACCGTGTTTTTTACCGATTGCCGAGGGTGCAGGTTCGAGTCCTGACTATGGTCAACAAAAATTTTCATATTTCGCTTTCTTGTTTAGATGTAATTTGTTCAAATAATAATCTATAGATTTTAGCTGTTAAAGGAATAATTTTCCTTGGTACAAATTCTATAAAAAGATGAATTTGAGGTTTGAAGCTTGTATGACGTGACAAAATTTTACCTTTCCATTTCAACGGGATAACTATGGTGCTTCTTTCTTTCTTATCGGTAAGTTGTAAGGTCTACACAAACCCTGCTGCCAGAGTTAAGTAAGTAACACTTTATTGAATACACAAGAAAAGTAAGAGTTATGGTGCTTCCGGATAGCTCTAGCCCTGGCGGCTCTAGCTGTAGCTCTTGGTGGTTCCAGTAGCTAGAGCTGGTATCCATGTGCCGACAATTTTCCGTAGATTAACTTGCGTTCCGAAGCACAGAGTCATCTTACTTTGCGAAAAAGTGATTTAGCATGCAAACTGAGGACTGTCTCAGAAACGATTATTGTTTGACCATCACAGAAAAAAAAAAAAAAAATTATAATAGTTTATTCAATAAAGTATCAAGGGCTCATTAAATTGTTAAAAAAAGTCATACGTTAATGCGTTAACGCGTACCGCAAAGGAGTGGAATCTCCTGCCGGCGTCTGTATTTCCGAGCATATATAATCCAACTCTCTTTAAAGCCAGAGTGAATAGGCTCCTTCTGCGTAAGCTCGTTACATCGTAGATCCCATCCCTGCTCTCGGGCTGGATCGGGGTCAAGAGCAAACCCAAACAATATAAAAAAAAAAACACGTTACTGAATGTCTGAAATTCACAAAATAGACGTTAAACCGGTCGTTTACATTTCATAATCTCCACGAGACAGTTATTGACGTTTTATTAATCAGTAAATTAATTGCTTGACTAATCTTCAGCAGATTTAAATAATTGATTCTATTTTCTTGTATTACACCTTAATTCGTTTGGAGAGACGATTATCTTTTGTAGCAGTTTTTGTTCGACGTAATGTATTGTCACTGATGCGCGTGAGTCGGAGTTATCGCATGATTTATCATAATAACGTCGTTCTTGTGATAAATATGCTAAGGAATGTCTTTCTTTTCAACTGTTTTTTTGACAAATATCCTCGTTATTCATGAATTGTGGTGCCAAGTTATTTTAGATGAAAAAGTTTGGAACAATTTTGCGTCGTGTTGAGTGATATTGAAAATTTTCGTTGTTATTTAGCAAAATTAATTTTAATTAGGGTGTTGACCGGCTGATAGAAATATTCCGTAGAAACGTATTAAATTTTTCATACTAATAGTGTTGAATTTATGGTTATTAATTTATACAAAAATTAATCTTAGCTCAGGTTTATTTTAAATGAGTTATAATTCAACTGTTGTTAATATGAAATCTGATTTGACTATAGCAGTTATTGTATAAATGAGTGAAGGTGAGTGAATGAGTGAACGAACCGCCAAATTATCTTTCGTTCTGTCTGGCAGTTCTGTCTGTTCACATTCGGATTTTCTACTGCGTTAGTCACGGTCGTGTAATATCTTCCCAGTGCTAAATAAGTTATAAAATAATATACTAATTATTTATTTAAAATAATATAAAGTTTTCTTTGGCTCATAACCCTATTTCCTACAAATAGCTTAACGAATCCATCACCTAGACTTTAGCTTTATTTAGCTACATTCCATGCCAACACGACAAGAAGAATATCCTTGAGATGGGCAGAGCTTTAGTTGACATTCAGGTAGCAAGCTGAAATGAAATTATCATTGTCAGATTCAATAGCCCTCTCTACTGCACTGATACCGTAATGACTAGAGAAATGGCCAGTTTGATCCCTAAAATGCTATTAATTTTGATTGCCAATTTGCCACGCTTTGCCGCGCATGAGACTTTGCATGCCACAGTGTTTTGTTTCATAAACACAAACGAAGAACGCAATTATTTTGCTCTACTTAAAGTCTATCAGCTAGCCACGTTACGTTACTACCCTCTAATTCTGTGCCCCAGCATGAACCTCACAGCCATTACATGTCTTACATCAGCACGTTGTGTTACCAACTGCATGTAATGTCATGTAGTACAGAATTTGGCGTTATCGGTGTAGGAGAAAGCCATAGCGATATAAATATGCATAGTTGAGTTTCTCCACAAGCACGCTACACGCTAGCTCCTCGCAGCGGCGGCGCACGCGCAGCCGAGGAAACTGCAAACATGGCCTTCTTGGAAAAGAGGTGAAAATTATAAAACATGATTGTCTATGTTATGTTATTATTTAAAATATCAATTGTGTAGCCATTTTTTCTCACACTTTTTTAAAACTAGCGGTCCGGCCGCGGCTTCGCTCGCGTTGTTTAAAATTTTTCCCGTGGAAATAAAACTTTTTCCCGTAAAAAGTACCTATCTTTGTGTTAATCCAGGGTACAAACTTTTTCTATTCCAAATTTCATCCCATTCCGTTCAGAAGTTTTTGCATGAAAGAGTTACAAACATCCGTAATAAACATTCGCGTTTATAATATTAGTAAGGATTCTTGGTTATTTCAAGATAATAAATTAGAAGTTAGATGAAAATTGTAAAAGGTGTTTAATAATAGTGTATGTTGTGGTATTATTTAAAATATCTATTTTGAAGAGACTTACTTATACTAATTTCTTGACAACAAGGTTAGTTACAAGTAGTATTTAATAACCGGTAAAATAATTACCATAAAATTATAGTTGTTAAACATATTATTGTATTGCTACTGAAATTCCTTGTAAAATATAATGAACCAGCTGACACAATATCACATTCAAACTAAAACAATTCACGACGACGTTCTTATTGCAAATCAATCATAATTATGCGCATAAATAAAAAAGAATTTCAGAAACAAGAAGAGAGGAAATACTCGTAGTCAACCATCTTGGGATTGATTGACTCCACACGTAACCTTCGAATCTCTTCACAGGCCTCATCATCAAAAGCTCATATACCTATACGTCCTCACCGAAGGGGTCGAGCCTACCCTGAATTAGAGCGATTAGGCCTTAGTCGACCACGCTGGCCCAGTGCGGGTTGGTCGACTTCACACACAACCTTTGAATTTCTTCGCAGGAGTGTGCAGGTTTCATCACGATGTTTACCTTCACCGTAAGAGCGTCGAATACTCGTAAACGTACATAATATGAATTCGAAATTCGAAAACACACTGGTACGTGGTGGGGATCGAACCCGCGTCTCCCTGTATCTCACTGTATGAAATTAAATGAAATAACTTAATTATATGAATTAGATTTAGACGAAATAATATTTATATTTAAATGGAAACAAGAGTAAAAGTAAGACAAGGTCCCTAAAAACTTAATATCAGGGGGTACAAAACGTCAAAAATAGTATTAAAAAGGAAAAATAAAACCCGCGTCTCCCGGATGGGAGGCAGCGGCCCTAGCCACTAGACCACCGACGCTCATACCAATCATGATGTATGAAATCTACCAAAAGGTTTTCATTTCAAAATTATAATTACGCTCTAAGAAATCTACCAAACTACGCTTCAACTTCGCAGGTTTATGTTGTCAAACGTCAAATTTTTTTTATTCGAATTAAGATTTTTACAAATCATTTTTCGACGCCAAAGCTATCATGGTTGCAAAAAGCTGAACAAAAACCGATCGCAAATACTCGCAGATCACTTCCGCGACACCTTCACAATTACAATAGAGAACAAATAGAACAATCAATCTATTTAAATTAAAAACGATACTGTACAGTTAGCAAAATCATCGGATATTACAGTAGTTTTTTTTTTCCTTAACTGACCTAATTGCATAATCATCATCATCGTCGTCATCATCTCAGCCGAAAGACGTCCACTGCTGGACAAAGGCCCCCAAGGATCTCCACTACGATCTGCGCTGTGCGGTCTTGCTATGTATACCAGAATGGTAATACAGCGGGTGCCAGGAGGACTGATGACCTGAGGAAGGTCGCTGGTGGTGGCTGGATGAGGAAAGCGGGTGAGCGTGCGCTTTGGCGTAAATTTATGAAAGCATATTGTACGAAATAGATTAAGTACTTAACTATTAGACAACTGTAGTCTAAATACTTCTCCCATCTACTGTCTACTATAATATTTCGGACGTAGGCCTCCCCTTGGACACGTGTCCAAGGGGAGGCCTACGTCCAGCAGTGGACTGCAATAGGCTGATTGATTGAATATAGCGGGCGTGGACTTGAAATATTATAGTAGACAGTAGATGGGAGAAGTATTTAGACTACAGTTGTCTAATAGTTAAGTACTTAATCTATTTCGTACAATATGCTTTCATAAATTTACGATAAAGTCGAAAAACTGTAACTGTGATTGATGGAGATTAAATAAGACATCCAATCTTCTTTTAAGTTCCCACAAACTCGTATTTAAAATGAAATTAATGAAAATAAAACAAAGGACGTGCGCTCCGCGCAAATGTCGGTTGACAGAGTGAAGTACGAGTATGCACGAGCCGCTCGCAGTTCGCTCGCATCCCGCTGCTATCTTCATCATAATAATAGGTAGGTCGCGCGTCGTAGCGCGATGTTCAAGCTTGAACAGCGGTTGTCCAAAAAACGAGATGATTCCGTGTTTCGAATAACACGTTAAGTCGTTGGTCTTAGTCATTGTCTTTGGAAATAGTAGGGTCAACAACGCAGAGTTTGTGAGGTGGATCGTTGATTTTACAACTCTATTAAGCCGATTAAACGGTTCACTTTTGCTTTCATTTTCGATGTTTGACGTTTCATCTTTCATCACTGATGTGCCTTTGTGATGAAAGTCAAATCCGTCCGTACAAACCCATCCGTTCGCTTTCATCAGTTATCGTTCATTGTTCATCGAGATGAACGATAAATGAAGCGTGTTTACACCGCCGCGCCGCCGTGGCAGTCATTTATTCATTTGTTTAGTGTTTCTTTTTATTTTAAAATACAATGACATGGTTTTGAAACGGTGTAATATATGGAAATAATCATAGAATATTTTTAGCACATTCAAGGTCAAGAAATTTCGAAAAATTCTTACACATTTATTCACTTTACATTTTCATGAAGTTGTTCACTGTTCATCATTCAATGCCTTTGATCGAAAGTGAATCACTTTGGATGAACCGTCTAATATCGCCTTTATGTAGTGGATGTAAAGCTGGAACTGTTTTACGCTTTAAGTAAATTAAAATTGCAAGACCAAGTGACACGCTGCTATTGCAGACCGTACTACAGCATTCAATATAAGGAACTTATCTGCATACATACAAGGAATAATTCGCACCGAGGTGACGAGAGTGTGAGGTCAGTGAGTAACTGGCCTTAAAAACTTTGACATCGTAATACCCGTATTATTAAAATTACATTATTAAAAGGGATGGAAATAGGTAGTTAATTTTTAATGACACTATAATTAATTTATTTGGCAAATTAATATTTTATTGTTTATTTACAATTATTTTATTTTTCTAAAGAAAGCAAGTCCGCTTCTTCTATGTTACCACTTTGGTACCTATGCAATTAATTCAGCTAGGAAAAAAAAGTTTAATTTTTTATTTAGAAACAAATAAAAGACAAAATAAAATACAGTCTTAGATTGTTAGTTTGATGTAGAAATATGCAAAGAAGCACGTGTGCGTGTTGTGAAGTCTTTGCTAATAGGTCAACACTCAGCTTAGAGATGAGCTCTATTTAAAACAGTTTAGTCTAAATTGTGAAACTAATAAATTCAAACGTATTGCACAAATCTAAATACAGCTCACTCACTCTTCACGCTTCACTCTTGCCTAGCGTCGGTGGTCTAGTGGTTAGGTGAGTAGGTTTAGTAGTTCGATCTCCACCACGTACCAATGTGTTTTCAAATTTCGAATTCATATGTACGTTTATTCGACGCTCTTACGGTGAAGGAAAACATCGTGATGAAACCTGCACACTCCTGCGAAGAAATTCAAAAGTTGTGAGTGAAGTCGACTACCCCGCACTGGGCCAGCGTGGTCGACTAAGGCCTCATCGCTCTAATTCAGTGTAGGCTCGAGCCCTTTGGTAGGGACGTATATGAGCTGTTGATGACTCTTGCCTAGAATAAACTGCAATCTAGCAAAAAATCTGCCTAAGTACTTCTGATTGTTCTATCTTGTTTTTATTTCTGATGTAATTACAGAACTTTCATCTTATTTTATTTGAAAACCTAAAAGTTGCTTGCTTCAAAATGATTCCTTCATTTAAAAACGTTGCGGTGTTGCGTTTTGCGTCGAGGTTTAATGAGAGCTAGGTTAGTCCAAGGAGCTAGATTGTCCTAGGTTGTCTTTTTTTTTAACCTAATAGCTTTTTCTACCAGAGTGGTAATATAGCGGGAGCAGAAGGCTCGTACCCCTTAGCAAATTTATGACAACGTATCTGGGGGCGCCCTCAGACGGGCTCGGACCGCGGCCCAGAACGTTGCCAGGGCGAGAAGCGCGTCGGAGAAATATAACCCCTACCGGGTCTTTTTGAATTAATTCTACTATTAGATCCGCGTCCCCGCCGGCGGGTGCGGTTTCTTTTACCTGAAGGGCATCCTAGGTTGTCATAAATATGTGTGCCATAAAAAAACTACTTGGCTGCCTATCCGCTCTCTTTTATCTCCATGTAAAGTTCTATGACCTCTCAATTCGTGCTATGACAAAAAACAAAAAAAGAAACTGCACGTATTTCAGACAATTCCGAGAAAAATATCAATATAACGACTATCAAAATCCGTGAATCACAAGTCGACTTGACTATAGTTAGGTCCGCTCACGGTCGTCGCTTGGAGAGCGGCGCAGGAGTCGCCGCCGGTGTATTGAAGGTTACAGCATTTATGTGAACAATTACAGTTTGGTAACGTTATGGTACCCGTGTGATGTATTGTTGCTATTGTGCTGGCTGGCGTATACGTTTCATAGTAAAAAAGGTAACCGTACTTTTAGATGAGCTCGGAGGTTAGTATCAAAAGGCAGAATATTTAACGTTTCGTCAATTTCGATTAAGTATTGACGCTATAAAGAGGGGGTCTCTACTCAGCGGTGATATGAGATAGATAAAAAGAACCTCTGTGATAGACGAACAGATGGACACGCGAGTAATCTTGATAAGGGTAAAAACTAAACCCTGTAAGAATAAGAAACCCTAAAATGACAGGGATAGGAAAGCTTAAATTGTAAATTAGAAATCATAAACAAATATAAATAAAAAAAATACAAAAATCTACATGGTAGACAAAGGAGACTCCCAGTAAGCAATTATTGCCTCCAACGGATCCTAAAGTGCATGTCTTTTTGTTGTTAGGTTACAATAATGCTAAAATTTTAGAATTATAAAATAAGTAATTAAACACGGATACAGATTTAAAAATTTATAAGAAAGGAATATAAATACAATATAAGTATAACAATATATCAAGAAGCGCTTTTTGTTAAGTAACTGGCCGTCACCTTCGCTGGCTGTGAAGAAAAAGAAAGAAAGTTTTCGCAGTTTATTAAACCCCTACGACGACCCCAAGGTCGATTTAGGGATCTTGCTTACTTTAAAATTTCATTTCCTTCAGCTTTTATGGTACCTTGAACTTGAAAGAACTACAGTTTTTACTATCATGCGGAATCTGTCAAACAAACATAACGTAATACGAAATATTGTACCAACTACCACTGAAACAAATGACAGTTATGCACACAATTACCTCCCTCAGTTAGCAAACCGTCCGTGAATCATGTTCAAACATTAGAAAGCAAAGATTACTAGCTAGTAATCTTAGATAGCCGGCTAATGGTCGAGAAATATATACAGGGTATCAAGGAAAAGTCTCTTATCATCGTGCGCTTTGGCGTGCCCTTGGAGAGGTCTACGTCCAGCAGTGGACTGCAACAAGCTGATTGATTGATTGAAGCTTATAATTTTTCCACCAGAACTAGCTCTTAGTTTTTTAGTAATCGATTTTAGATTGTTTTCAATACACCTTGCTCGAAAATTTTACTTACGAAGGCAGTAAACTGTGCGGTAAATGCGTTTTACCGCACTAGTGCGATTTTATTAAATTTTTTTTTTAATTCTTACGATCTTCAGAATGTATTATTCAGCCAGGATAATTTTGACAATAAAAAATATTTAAATCGATTCATACAAAGAGAAAAGTAATTCATATTTTTTTATTTACACAAATTGTATCAAAAATATTATCAGCCAGTAATATTTTAATGGTAAAAATAAAATTATCTCGATTTAACAAATAATATTCGGAGGCTGAATGTCCGCCAGAGCCTTTTCTCCGTAATTATGCTCATAAAAAAGAAACATACTATCGATTTGTAGTTGGCGCCAAGTTTGTAAAATTTTCATATTAATTGTTTTACATTGAATGTTGTTTTATGAGTGTTTTAGTGTTGATATTTAATAATAAATGTGAAGGTAAATGCGTTTTACCGCACTAGTGCGATTTTATTACATTTTTTTTTAATTCTTACGATCTTAAGAATGTATTATTCAGCCAGGATAATTTTGACAATAAAAAATATTTAAATCGATTCATACAAAGAGAAAAGTAATTCATATTTTTTTATTTACACAAATTGTATCAAAAATATTATCAGCCAGTAATATTTTAATGGTAAAAATAAAATTATCTCGATTTAACAAATAATATTCGGAGGCTGAATGTCCGCCAGAGCCTTTTCTCCGTAATTATGCTCATAAAAAAGAAACATACTATCGATTTTTAGTTGGCGCCAAGTTTGTAAAATTTTCATATTAATTGTTTTACATTGAATGCTGTTTTATGAGTGTTTTAGTGTTGATATTTAATAATAAATGTGAATAGTAAGGATACTCAAACTGGGCGCGATATAAAAAAGGTTAGTTTTTAGAACTTCTACATGATAAAATGGACCTGTAGTATCTTAGCTTTTATAGGTTACTCTGTATGTACCTTTCTTAACCATTTCAATTTTGTTATTTACTATCAGTTTTCTCACAAGTGTATTAAAAAACGTCGTACAACACACAGATCTTAGGTTTTATAACAAACTCATGACATTATAAACCCTCGCCTGCGGCTCGGGCTTACAAAAGTCACCTCGTTTGTAATATGCCACCTACGATCCTTGTATCGTAATGTACTATTATTATCCTTACATAATTATCTATTATTTCTTTATTTACTCCAACAAAAAAATACTTACTTTGCTTGACTGCAACCTTTTGCAAATATATAGAAGAGCTAGTAATAAAAAAGCAGCAATGTATTATGAATTATGACGCGCGCTTTGAACTTATAGCGCTGCTCAAATCCTATTTCTTGAGTTACTTAACTATTTCTAAGTATTTTTTACGCGACTGTCCAAAAAAAGAAGGAGCATGAGTGTTGTTCAGGGTTCATGTATGTGTGTGTGTGTGTGTGTGTGTTTGCAACATATATATATGTGAGTTTCCACCAAAACTTCTAAATGCCTGAACAGATTTGGATATGTGAGGTATCGTTAGAATCGTTACATCAGCCCGTCAGTCTGGCTATATATTTTTTAGTAAGGCAGTCGTGTTTTTTTAGCTTAAGGTGATTATCTTGTGTCGATTAGCTTATAACAATACATTAAGAGGGGATCGGAATACTTTTTTATTTTATAAATCCAAACTTCTTAGTGTCTGCTATCGATCACTAAAAGAATTTTTGCTCTTTAAAATTGACCGAGTTATAAAGGTTTGAAATTCAAGATTAGACAGAGAGGCACACACCCACTTGTGACGTCATCTGTTAGTAACGCCATATAATCTCCATACAAAAAATCGTTTTTGAAAGAGACAGACATATTGAAACTTTAAAAAATCACTGTAAATTCGTTTTTCAAGCGATTCTGTGTTTTTCTTCGCGAATCGTCTGCTACTAATCTATATTATAAAAATAATTCATAAAATATGGTAAACAGTTCGATCCCCTATTTTACTGTAAAATTTGTTGATACCTTCCACTAACACCCTGTATATAAGCAGCAGTAGCAAGTCGTCTAGTGGAGAAAATGTCATAATAGCAGCAGTTTCTCTTTCGTTTGGCTCGGAAATGGACATTGATCACAGCAATACCAGATCAATGACGGAGAACATTCAAAGGAAGTAGGAAGAATATGTACGTTTATTCGACGCTCTTACGGTGAAGGAAAACATCGTGATGAAACCTGCACACTCCTGCGAAGAAATTTAAAGGTTGCGTGTGAAGTCAACCAACCCACACTGGGCCAGCGTGATCGACTAAGGTCTAATCGCCCTATTTCAGAGTAGGCTCGAGCCCCTCGGTGGGGACGTATATGAGCTGTTGATGATGAGGAAGAATATTACAATGACAATGTAAACGATATTTTGCCGGTACTGTAATGGAGCCGTGTTGAAATTAAATACCTTATGATAGATAGATAGATAGATAGATAGATGAACTGTTTATTCAAAGATACAGAACAAGAACAACAAAAACAAAAGAATATATAATAAAGAGAGAGAGAAAACAAAAAAGAAATATGTTATCGCAACAAAATCCATTCAAAATATTGTCTAAGTCATAAAAAATACTTAATTTTTTAAACTAAAAAAGGATAGGTACCTGTTAACTCTAGTATACATACGTAGTTGAACTCAAGATACTTACAAAAAAAATATCTAGATATTTTGAATTCATAATAGAGAAGGTAGGATAATAAACATCATCATCTTGTGGGCTATAAGGCCGATGCAGGAATCACCTGATTGTTCGAAAAGAAAGATGATTCCGTGCTTCGGATGGCACGTTAAACTGTTGGTCCCGGCTACTATCTAATCGTTACATAAGCCAAGTCAGTGGCCTTTAGCGGCTCTATAACACTGACACCCGACCTCACAACCCACACGATGATGATGATGATGATGATGAGGGCCTCAGTCGAACACTCTGACCTAAAAACGACCAGTAAATACTAAACCTCAAAATATGTTTTAAAACTTATTACAGCTTGGCAAAAAAGAGTTTGACGCGGTGACAGGTGGAACCAAATATTTGGTTTGCTGCCATTCATGCTGGTTGCTTTTTATTTTCCCATTTGAATGCCATGTTAATTGTTATTCGTTAATTTTACAATATTTTATAAATTAAGTAATTTTTCCTTTCTTATTTGACTACGAGGTGGCCACAAGTGCGAGAGAAGCGCCCTAAATTTTCCAAATTCTTTTTTGCCAAGCTGTAAATTATCAACTCAAGACATAATAAACCAGACAGCTTCAATAACTTCCTCGAGGTAGGTACGAGTAGCCTTAAGGTCAAACTGCATTGAACGGTACGGCTCGGCTCGACAATAACGCGGTGTATTTTTAGACCGAGAGCGATGACAGACTGACAGACGGTCGGTCTCACTCAGTTCACGGCACAATGGCTGACCCAATAACTCTGGCAAGATTGCCATTTGTGACACTTTCCATTATTACAGTCAGTTAACATCTAGCTTTGTATATTTACATTTTATGAACCTCTCGAAAGGTTCAACCCGTGAAACTAAACAACATTGCTAAACAACTTTAGATCAACTTTATCAAAATTTCAAAAAAGAATATCTTTGCATACATCTGCTGACCATGCAGAAATGATTCATTGTCATCATGCTCCGACTATTTGGAAGTAACATTTTGTTACTTAGTTTTTTGCTAAAGAGTAAAGTTACGTAAAGGTATATTGATTTACATTCGGCTGAATGTAATCACCCCCTTAGCAAACGTAGTGTGGGACGCCCCCCTGCCAGGTGGAGTGATGACCTGAGGAAGGTCGCTGGTGGTGGCTGGATGAGGAAAGCGGGTGATCGTGCGCTTTGGCGTGCCCTTGGGGAGGCACACGTCCAGCAGCGGACTGCAATAGGCTGATTAATTGATTGAATGTAATCATCATCATCAACTCATCATATCGCTCATATACGTCCACTACGAGGGGCTCGAGCCTACCCTTCCGCTGAATATAAGTTAACAAAATTTTCACATCTCAGTTTATAGGTCAAGGTTGTTCCGAGCCATTGAACTATGAATGGAATGAAATTGAAGCTAATTGTCTTTGCTGTACTTCACTAAGAGCGTCCATGCAAATAGAATAGAACAAAAACATTTTCTGATCGAGTTTACGTAACAAATCATAATTGATTGAACATAGATTACTTACAGACACTATAGCAAAAACAGTTGACTAGTGATATAAACGTGAGGTGAAATTCCTTTATGAAATTCCCTCAAGACTGTTGTTGTTGCAAACGTTTAATTTCTGAACACATGACTATTTTTTTTTTCGGCATTTTTATATCATTGTATGCATTAAGCGATGCAGATTCCATACAACTTTACAGTTTTGCAATACCTTGAAAATTTACGAAATAGTCGTCTGGACACACTTAACGTTTCCACCCTGTATGTCTATTGTCTATGTAAGGTTCTGTACAGTTTTTAGTGTGGTACGGTTGCAAATAATTGTTTTTTATTACCTAGCATACAGTATTTACTTTCGCCTCTTCTAAACGTTTCAATAGGTACTACAGCCCACGCGGTAAAGTATCCCACTTTACGAAGCGATGAGGCGTGTCAGCGTAGGTGTCCAGTACCGCGCAGACCGGTTGCGAGTTCGATTCCCGGCCGCACGCTGACCCACTGAACCAGAAAAACAGAAGTGGGATGAATCATGGGCGTTAAGAAACACAGAGGTTTTAATTGGTGGCGGCCTTTTTGGTGTAGTTTATGGTGAATATTACGTATGAGTACTAACGTCTAGCGCTGCTTAGTGCATGATTCATATAATAGTATTCTACTAGGTATAACTGATACCTCCACTAAAGACTCTAGCTAGTCTATTATATCCTTATTCTTAACTAGCCGACCCGGCAAATGTTGTCCTTCCATTTTTCCCTACACCTACCCTACACCTACCCTACACCTACCCTACACCTACCCAACACCTACCCAACACCTACCCTACACCTACCCTACACCTACTCTACACTTACCGTACACCCTACACCTAACCTACACCTACCCAACACCTACCCAACACCCACCCTACACCCGCCGTCCTCGAGTTTTAGTGAGACTGACGAAAAGCAATTCATTTTTATTATAGTCTTTGTTTTGCCTTAATTTAGTTTTTCTTTTCTTTTTGCTTGTTTGTTTTAAATTAGACTCATTTTATACGTTCTCCAAATTAGTAAAGTAGTAGGTATTATATCAAAATTTGTAACCTGGTGTTGGTCGCCCACGATACAGGTTTTACCTAGTGTGGGGGCCACTGTACATCTTTATTATACTGTACTCAAGTTAATTTGAAATAAATTATCATTATCATTATCATAGATAATAGATAGAACGCCTCTCTTTATGGTTTTCTTGGAACATTTCCTGCGACCATTATTTTCTACAAAAATATTTACATCTTTGAGAACTAGTATTTTGCTTGGTCATACTAATTATTTACAACAACATCTTACTCTAAAATTACAGGAAAATTTTCTTCTTCCTTTTTTATGCTTAAAAATGTTTTTTCTATTCCATTCTTTTATTGTTGTGTTGTCAAATAAACTATGTCGTCTCTTCTCTTCAACAATCATGAGTGCATAAATGGTACATCACGTCAAAAACCTTTGATCACTTCTAAAAGTGACCCATTGAGCATTCTCCAATGGTTCTTGAGTGCTCACATATTGGTAATTTTCTCCGAATGCACTGATTGTAGCTAACAGTACCACATTGTCAATGTTAACAACACAATTAACATAACAGTTAGGTCAAGCAGTATTTAGAGAGTTACAGTTTTCGGCCAATGGGCTGGATATTGTTCACAATTGTTTTGTGTTTTTAGTGTATTTGTAACTAGGAACACTTTCTTGAGCTGTATGTTCTTTGTTTTAATTTTAGTAGTCTAGGTCATGGACTTTATTTTAATATTATCCCAGTTATAAATGCCCAGTATTTTTTTAAGATTTCAAATATAAGGAAAAGTCATAGGTAGAAAGCTTTTTAAAAATTAAATGTTTATTTACCTGTTGGTAAAATAGCCAAATATTTATGGATTGGATGTTTTCTAAATAATTTTGATATACTATAAATGTGATTATTTTGAGATGATAAAAACGTCTGGTCAACTGTTGTTCCAAATCATTGGAGTAGATTACGGCCCGTTACAGTCCACTGCTGGACTATGAGCTTCCTCCACTTAAGTGTTTGGTTTTACCATAATCCCCACGCTTGGCAGGCGGGTTGGAGATCGCAGATTAAAAGGTTACTGTGTCAGAGAGCGCTGCTGCCCGTTCCCTGTTCAATGTGTAGTCCCTAAGTCGCCTCTTACGACACCCACGGGAAGAGTATGGGTTGGTGACAAATGTATTCTACTCTGCCGTCACCACACGGCATTCTTTATAGGTATATTTAAAAGAAAAGTAGAAAAGATACAATTCCTGTGGAGTTTCTTCTGGCCGTTCTTCTCCACAGAGGGCGTACACTGGTAGTGAACGTGCCATCCATGATAGCTTTGACGTCGAAAAATGATTTGTAAAAATCTTAATTCGAATAAAAAATTTTGACTTTGACTTCAATAATACCCATTTATTTTAAATATAAAAAGCCACCAGGAAGAAACTAACTGAAGAAAAATACAGCACTAAAAATGAACCGCACACCTCAGCAGGTAATTACTGGAATTGCACAAAAAGTGCACAGTGGCAGTTATCGTTACCTTCACGGCGAATGATCTCGGCTTTTTGCTGCGTGCGCCCATCCAGCACGAGTATTGCCCATCGGAGCAGACTTGGTTTAGGATGTACAGAAAGCCAGATACGTGAATTATTTGCTTGTTTATTTACCCAAAAAAATCCGTGATATTTGGCGCAAATTTAAGAAATAAGAACAAGAACAATTCATTAACATCATCAACAGCTCATACATTCCCCACCGAGGGGCTCGAGCCTAAGCTGAATTGGGGCGATTAGGCCTTAGTCGTCCACGCTGGCCCAGTGCGGGTTGGTCGACTTCACACACAACCTTTGAATTTCTTCGCAGAAGTGTGCAGGTTTCATCACGATGTTTTCCTTCACCGTAAGAGCGTCGGAATTCGAAATTTGAAAACACATTGGTGCGTGTTGGAGATCGAACCCGCGTCTCCCGGACGCGACAAATGTTTACAAGAACAATTAAAAACCATTCATAATAAGCTTTGCTCGCCCATAATGACGTAAACAATTTTCCTAACTTTCATGAATCTTGACCGATTCCTATATAAGATCACCCTTTTCTGTCAATTTTTTTCAAAGAATATGTCACTGAGCATGTTATCTTTAATTTTTTTCATGTATTTTGATTTCGATTTGATACTAGGTAATCCTTTTTTCGAAGTCAGTTAAAAAGGAGTTAAAAACAAACGTTGGTTAGTCGTATCTACAACCGATGCGAAAAATTACTACTAAAATAGAATATTGTGTACACCTACCAATGACCAATGAGCGTGTAATTAACACATCTGCAGTAACCTTAACCCAGTGAACATTGCAGATGTTAGTTTCGTCCAAGGAGTCAACGCTCTGCTGACTGCTCTCAAATCAATACAAAACATAGTTTTTTTTTTAATGCTATTCTTTGACCCGATTGAAGTATTCGATGCACTTCGACGCGTTTGGCGACACGGTTCAAGAGATGTCATCATAAGATCATCAACATCATCATGTCATTTAGGTTGCAAGATCGATGTTCTACAAAGTAATGTTTTGATGAAATAATTTTTAATGATTTTCTTCACAATTTACACATAAACCCATTTCTACGACGACGGGCAGAAATCGCCATTAGTCTGATGAATGTTTACTCATAGAATACGTAGGAATAGTATATCCACATTTTTTTGTCAGATCTTTCTTTCTTCATCATGTGGGTTGTACAGACCTCACAAACCCTGGTGTCAGTGTTATAGAGCCGCCAAAGGCCACCAACCGACATGGCTAGTGTAACGACTAGATAGTAGCCGAGACCAACCTATAGATGATTCCGTGCGTGCCTTCCGAAGCACGGAATCACCTTTCTTTTTTCGGACAATCAGGTGATTTAGCCTGCAATGTTCTAACCAAACTGAGGAAAGTCTCACAATGTTGTTGTTACGACTCCTTCGTCCTTATGTCACTTTCTGACCGGCTAATTTTCTGATGCAAAACTTTATATTTTTTAAAGATACACCCTTAAAATTGTACCAAAACAAATCCTCGGGTTGTAATGGCAGGGAACTATTGCATGGGCCATTACAATTTTCACATGAATAAAATATCCGATCGTATCGATCAATAGTCCTTGTTTGAACGAGCGAGGGGTTCCCCGAGGAAAGCAGGGGTAAGTCGAAATGTAATGGAAATTGTCTAGACATAGCGCGTTGTTGTGATTAATTAGCTTTATTACCTATGTTTTGTAATTTCCTGATAAGCAAGTGTTTTTCTTGTATTAGTGGGAAATGGAAAGAAAATAATAGGTATATGTCTTTTCTATCTTGTTTGATAGCTGAAACACTTCACTAGCGTATTTACCCATTAAGTATATAACAAGATGTTTTGATACATTTGATAATAATAATAATATAATAATAATAAATTTATTCAAGTAAGTAATTAAAAATTCTGTCAGAGCATCAGTCAGGTACCATACTAGGAATGAACCTGTATTATAGTAGCTGGTGATGCGCTTCCGCTAGCATTAACTTAAGGTAGTGAACAGCAAGTGAAACATAAATTTGTACAAGGAATCCAAACCCATCCTAAATAAACTCAAAATTATATTGTAAGGAGGGATGTGTTAGTATATCATGTGAATGAGTGTGAGTGTGTGTGTGTGCGTGTGTGTGTGTGTGAGTGTGTGTGGATCGGCACGGTGGTTGAATTCAGTGCTGGTGGGAAAGGATATCTATAAGAAAGCAAGACATCGTAAATGTGGGCAAATTAGGCGTTTTTGCAGAATATTATTGCTACAGATTACGTCTGTTAACGAAATATCTATAAAGCGAAAAAGGAAAATTTTTATCGATCTTGGACAGGACCGCATAGCTGGATGCAGGTTCGAGTCCTGTCGAAGATCAAAAAAATTTTTCATTTTTCGCTTTATAATTATCAGGCATTTTTGATATGAATATTAAAAAAAAAATAGAAGTACACAACATGAGTTCCATAAAACTGTTTTTAAAACGCGGGCTGCGTCACAACCTGTTTACTTTTATATACGTATGTATATATGTGAAGGAAAACTTTGATTTTTTTCTGCAGTTTGTCAACTTAGCAGTAAGTAATAGAACTGCACAAAACTTGCACCGGCGCGTTTCTTAAACAAAACCTTGGTAGTTGATACGCGAACGGAGAGCAATGTCAACATTTCTCATTACCCGATTTCATGATTCAGTGATTTGATTAAAATTTTAGCATGTCGAATTTAAATATATAGGTGGTTAGTCAGATTTTGCTTTTAATTTATTTTGTAAGTACCTAAGTGACAACATAGAATGTTTGGTTAATTTTGTATAATAGAATAAAAACCCTATAGTTATTGTTACTACACACTAGTTAGGTACTGAATATTTTATCTAACGGTCCGCCCGCGGCTTTGCTCGCGTTATGTAAGATTTTCCCGTGGGAATAGGACTTTATCCCGTAAAAAGTATCCTATGTGTTATTCCAGGTTACCAACTATCTCCATTCCAAATTTCATCCAAATCCGTTTGAAGGCGGAACAAACATCCCAGCATCTAAACATCAAAATTTATAATACCTAACCACAAAAAACCAACCATAACCAACCAAAAACCAACCATACGTGCATGTATTGCGTGCGTAACCTACCAACACCTAAAATTAGATAATAAGGGCGTTTGCGCACTCATCCGTATCCGATTCTCATTCGATTCTTATCCGTTTCTGATCCGGTTTGGCCATCCTAGTAATTGTATGGACGCTTACGCACCCATACGTATCCGGTTCGTTTTCGATCCGTAAATTCTCACTCCGGATCGGTTTTTTTACGGATCAAAACCGAGTCGATATATATATATATATATATATAAGTGGCCGCCATACAAATTGTACGTACGCTTGCGCACGATCACCCGCTTTCCTCATCCAGCCACCACCAGCGACCTTCCTCAGGTCATCAGCCCACCTGGCAGGAGGGCGTCCCACACTACGTTTCCCGTATTATCGTATCAGAAATTAATTCAGAATATGCAAACTTATAAATTTAAAATTTATATTTAACTACTTGCATAAGTCGTGATAAAATATGTAGTCTTATTATGTCTGACATTATAATATAATAAATATCCATGCAGAAACAATAACAACCATTTATCTTGGAGATAAGCTAGTCGATAAGCTCCATAATAACAAGTTCTGTTTTCCTAGATGCTTCGTCAATTCTTAAAGGTCGTATGTCTATTAATTCATGAACAGGCACAATGAAACTTAAACTCTAAAAAAAACATTCATATAAATTAAACTTAAATCTTAATATGAAAACTTCTTAGCCATTTGGCAGCGTCAGGGGTAAGAGAAAATAGGTCCTCGGTATTTCCTTCATGTGCACGTAGAGGGCAACTTTGTATCAGGTGGTCTATCGTTTGGTCCCTGCAGCCGCAGTCGCAACAAGGGGAATCTATCCACCGAAAGATGTGCTTTTGGTGAGCAAGAGGCCATGACCCGTACGGAGTCTGTTAAGTTGACTCCACTCTCGCCTCGGCAACTGAAATCCTGGCAGTTTCGTATAGGGTATGTCCTCCGAACTTATCTTGCTTGATTGTTCTCCACTCATTAAGCCAGGCATCCCCCAACGAAAACCCAGTCTTCTGGAGGTTTTGGGCAAGAGTGTAGGAAGGCTTGCGAGATAGAAGACGACTCCTGACTGCTGAAAATGCTTTAATAACAGTTCAACAAACAAATTCACAATTTTCTTTGTGTGTTTAAGTCCGCGCCCGCTATACCGCACATCGTGTAGTGCGCAAGCGCCCGCTATATTACCACTCTGGTAGAAATAACGATTAGTAAGTTCAAAAATAAACTTTGTGGGATAATTTGAAAGGTATTTAAGAAATATATCATAAATTCATATTGCAAGCAAAAGTTAAAACAAAAACCAAAGAAGAAATTGAGATTGAACCAAATGAGACTACAAAAATAATGAAATTGATGTTCCTAAGCGGCGAAACATGATAGATATAATGAAAAATCTCTCCTTATTGGTGGATAAAAAGACTAACTGGTCTACAAACAAACATTAATTCAAAATTCAAATTCAAATTCTTTCAAATTCTTTATTTCTATTATAACAGAGTTACTTAAAACTAGTAGCAAGTGTCTCCCATTAGGCTCATCACCTGTGTTGGGAGGCACCGCTCTTCTTTATAAATACATAACTTAATTAACATTGAGCAGAAAGTAGGTACAGATAATTTGGAATATTTTTGTGTAAGTTTAAGTTAAATTAAGTTAAATTAAGCAAAGATAAGACTACGACATAATAATAATGTTGAGTTTAGAAAATTAATACTTCACAGCTTTACACAGTGCTAAATGTTACGACAATATTCGACATATCTTTTTTTAGCGCATCAACATCGCAGTTTTCCTCTTATAATTCGCAGAATTCGTATCCTTCTTTTTATTTTCTTATCAAAAATACTATATAAAGAGCTTTGTGCCAAAAATAGTTTCCTTGTCTTCCCCTAAATACTTAATATAAAATTTTAGCTGCACATCCGCTGCTGGTACTTGTTCTCAAATTAAATAAGGTTGGTAACCGATACAAAACAAAAAGTGTCTAGTGACATAGTTGATAAATATAAATTAACAAATGACAGTTCTTTTTTATTTCTTTTTTTTTTGTAGTTTATGAACTAACCTAACTGGCAATCATAGGCGACACCGCTGCGCTTGCTCGGCCCCCGCCGCCTGTTATTGACATCAGTCTTACCTAGCCGAAAACGATTGTTTGAATTAAATAGGTATACTTTTTTTACTTTTGGGTAGAATTATATTTTCCTTTGCCCCCTTCGGATATAGGCAACTAGTTCCGGCAGCCGTCCTCGAAACCGGTACCGGCAGTGGAGGCACTTCCCAGAATTGTGAGTAGATATTGTGTGGAGGCTTTGCTTCTTCCAATTTCATACATCTTATTAGAGTAGCAAAACCAACACTCACCACAGAATAAATAGTTAGTAGTAGCAAATCTTACTAGTGATCAAATCAAAGTCGTAGTTTCAAAGAATAGCGCTATTAACCTAGCTCATTATTGTAAGCATAAAATTAACAACTCGATTACAAAACCACGTGCTCTGACTACAAACGCAAATTCAAAGTAGCATAAACAAAGAGAACAAACACTATAACTAAAGTAGGTACAAACAAACAATAACAACATCACTTATAATTAATTGCCACACGAAGGGAACACATGATTTACAAAACAAAATACAACATACAACGTAGTGTGGGACGCCCCCCTGCCAGGTAGATTGATGACCTGAGGAAGGTCGCTGGTGGTGACTGGAAGAGGAAAGCGGGTGATCGTGCGCTTTGGCGTGCCCTTGGAGAGGCCTACATCCAGCAGTGGCCTGCAATAGGCTGATTGATTGATTGATTGATATTATAAAAATTACAAAACAGCAAATTTATAAACGAAGGCAATTTGCAAGATTTGACGTCAGGCATTGCGTTACAGCCCAGCAGTGGACTGTAACGGGCCGTTGATTTTGATTGCTATAAATGTTTTTCATTTAAAAAATATTTAAGTATAATTAATTTCCTAGATAAAATATTTTATGTTTAGTACGAGTACAGTTAACTAATCATTTACAATATTAGCATTTAAGTAACAATCAACTATCGACTCTCCTTCCGAGACAAACTTGTTATATAACATAATAACAAAACAATATGCTTGGAATTTTACAATAAAACAAAAATGCCGCTATTAAAAGATTCTCATATCAATTAAGTCGCCACGTGCCTTCTGTTGACACTTTGTATGTATCAATTCTTTTTCCATAAAACGATGGCAGCCATGTGGGAAAACCATTGTATGCAGCCACTTATAAATTTGAATTATAATTAAGTGTACATCATAGTGAACATTGTACACACGTGTCAGATTTTATACAGAATGTAAGCGGCATATCTGCACAAAATACGGGTCTGAAATTACAGTGCATTACTAAGATAGACATCTACGAACATCGCAGGGGGACCACGAGCCTGAAGGGAAAAAATAGTTCAGGAACAATTATTTTCTTCGAGACATAATGTATGCGCGGATTTGTCAGAACAGCAAAAAAAAAAAACAAAAATACTTATTTTAAAATGTAGCTATTTCTAACTTTATTTACCTCTTTTTCAAACTTTCCGGATAAGTAATTATTTTACCAGATTTCCGGACACGTCCAAAAAATTCCGATCATCTAAAAACCTATAAATACCGCACCCATCTGAAGTAGGTTGTTACTGACCTAACGTACACACTAAAATAAAAATAGCGCCAACGAGAATACCTACGTAACTAATACGCAACAGATGTGCTGTAGCATGCGCGCGCGCACAGCATTGACAACACAACAAGCCGTCGATAACAAACAATCGCTGACGTTGTGCAAACGAGCGCCGCCGCCGGCATCTGGCTTGATAGCGGAAACCATCTGCTTCGAATCAGATACGTAATTAAGGAAAATTCTCGCAATAATGTAGACATATACTTTGGTAAATCTTTATATGTATATAGGTAAGTATTTATTTACTTTTGGATTGGATCCATCTCTTATTTTACTTCGTCACGCTTTTTTTGGCTAGTTCAATCACAATAATCGATTCTTCTGTGGAGACGATCTTGCGGGAAAGAGGCAGGTTTTCTTTCACATATTGTATTTTATTTTTTAATAAATTTCTAAGCTATCTTCAAGAAGCTTGATCTTGCTCTTGTAAAAGTAACTATTAATCAAGGGTCTTCTTCACACAGAACAATTATTTTAAGTACGTTTGCAATAATATTTTAGTTGTCTGCTCGCGGTTACGCCCACATTGTATTCAATTTCCCTTGGGAACTTGGTTTTTGTTATTATAAAAGTAACCTATACCACTTTACGGGTTATTCAACATGTTAACCAATTACACGTCGCCGGCAAGTAGTAAGTAAGTGACCACTTGCCCACTTAAGTAGACAGTAGCCTCGATTCGGGATGTCACGCTCTAATCCTTAATTTAAGTTAGTCCGTCCTTTTTACCTTTTAAAGATTGAAAAGGGACAGGAGATGGCCATTCTAACATGAGAGCTGTCAAACATCGAATTCGAACCTTATGGCCGTGTCGATTACACAATTTTAGAGAGCACTCTATGCCCTTACGTTATCATTCGTCCAAATGAATATCATTCGTTCATCACCTCTCTTTCATTGGTCATAAAAACGAAAAGGATAGCTGGATTTTAAAATTAGAATTAGAGCACGACATCCCGAATCGAGGCCAGTAAAAACAAAACACCAAATAGAAGTCCGTTCTGTTTTGACAGCTCGCCAAAAGCCCAGTATATTTTGACAGCTACTTACCACTTGCCGAGTTTAGTTGATGGATTAAGTGAACTCGCCACTGTACTTGTGCAAGTAACCTCTCGTGTGATAGTTCAGCCCTTGAAACTGAACAACTTTTGCTCCACAACTTATCAAATTCACAAAAAAGGGTGTTTGAATTCTCATAATATTCTAAACATGAAAAGTAAAATTAAAACTATCATTATCATCATCATCGTGTGGCTTGTAAGGTCGACAACCGACCTCACAAACCCTGGTGTCAGTGTAAAACTATTTGAGATTTAGAAGTTTACTGTTATTCAGTTTACGAGAAAGTATGTTGTGGACTATCTTCGAGCCATTTTTTTTTAAATGGTAATGTGAAGGTTGATTCACATTTCATTCAACATGGCATTTGTCATGTTTTCAACCATTACATTGTGTTCATAAGGTAGTTAGAATACCCTTTGCCCTAATGCCTTTTAACGACTGGCACGTTCAGTCTGTTGAAGAAAACACGGATTCGTACAAATCGTGCGTCTGCGATCTTTTGCGGGTCGGAGAGTCGGATCGATTTGGTGTGCTTGCGCAAAGAGGTTGCTCAATAAACTGTTGCTGGGGGCATTCTGCGGTTGAAAATAATTTCGGTAGAAACATCTCCTTTATGTAATAAAGTTCTGGACCCACCTTAAAATTACTTGCCAACCCCTGGTCTAGAATCTACGAAGCAACACATTTGTTGCTTCGCTGCAGTTTTAATGCACTTATCTCTAATCTGCACGGTTTCCAAGGCCCTTGTCCTGGTTCTGGCCTGCGTTTATTTACAGAACCGTTAGGAACGGTAGCTTAAAGCTGAGCTGTTGAAACTGCTTTAAATTGTCGTTGTAGGGTTTCTTTCTCACTGTACTGACTGCCGAAATACATATTTTAAATTTAATTAAATTTTAAATTGACGGTCCAATTATATATATTCTTTATTGCACACTTAAATATACAAGATAATATTAAAATTAATTACAAAGGCGAGCTTATCTCTATAAGAGATCTCTTTTAAATCGGTTAAAAAGGACAACAGATAAAATGAGTTCGTCAAAAGTACAATTAAAATATTATGTTTCATGCCTTTTGTGCTTGCTAATTTGCTGATAATTTGTGATCACGTCTTTTTGAGCAATGACAAATAAAAATGATTGATAATTTATTAATAATAAAAATAATAATGATAAACACACACACACACACACAAATACTTACATACTTAATTTTTATTTTTTTATTTATTTTAGCTCGCGTTCATGTCTTTTGTATGAAAGATTCGTGTCTCTATCTTTCCTTTGAAAAAATATATTTTAAAGTTAATTATAGATATGAGTAAAGAACGGGTGATGAACGAATGGTGTTTATCTAGCTAGACAAATTTTATTAGAACGGGATTTGAACTTGCATCCTTTTAGGTATCAAAGCCGTAACAGGTTGCATTTCCAATCTTGCAAAAAAGACACTTAATAATTGATTAGGAATCCCTTAACAGATGAGTTTGTTTAAAATAATACGCTTCAACTACACATATCGCAACTCTATCTCGAAACTGAATTAACTTTAGCAACGTGCTATAAAAGATTGTAGGCATTGCGTCGAATGCAACCTCTAACTAGTTATTTATTCAGCGTCGGTATATTTCCTAAAGCACAGATACGAGTATACTCGATCAGTATACCGGCATCGCACTTGTAATAGAATAACAATTGAGAACAACGAACACAATGGGGAGCAGTTGCACACAACCTTTGGACGGAATTATATGAAAGTATTATTGTTTGTAAATTGATGCTAAATGTGAAGGAAAACCTGCTCATTGGTATAGAATAGACTGATTTGACTATCATTGTGAATTTGTTTATCATTCTAAAGAAGTTGTGTAAAACAGCTCACAATATAAATTACTTTATCATATTAATTTAAAACATAATAAAACAAAAGAAAACATAGTAAAAGTTCGCAAATAATAAATATAAGTGGGCAGGTAGCAACTACATAAATCAACCTTTGAAACAAATCCAAATAAGATATTACACCAAATAAATAAGTAGATCTATCTGTCGCTACCTGACAAGAAAATAAAAGTAACACATTCAGATCATGATTTTACGCATCGTCCCCGATTCACTATTAAAATAAAAATAAGAATAAGAAAAAGCAAAGCCTTAGGTTAACAACCCCTGGCCGAGGCCGTAACATCGTTCGTATAACGCACGTGCATTGCTCGCTTATTTGTATGGGTTGCTTCATACATTTTTTACACACCTCTCGCTATACAAAATGAATGTCTGTTCAAAGTGATTTATTGAAATAGCAATATAACGTAATATTACCACGTAAAAACGTAATTAAAGGTTGCGATGCGTGATTGTTTCCTGAGAATTTACAATACTGGCCACTTTATGGCCGCGAGCTATTTTTGTATTATTTTATTTGACGAAAGAATTCCTTATTTGATTCTTCGTAAATTATTAGTTAGAAGAAGCAAATTGTTTTAAAATCTAATCGTTGAAAACTTGTTTCTTTTTAAAAACTTCGCGCAATTAATTTACATCCAGTCGGCGCTATAAAATTCAATGTTAACTAATGTATTTTTTTTATAAACCTTATGTAGTGTCGTTTGATAATTTAAAGAAATATTGCAATATAACACCAAGTATAAACGACGACGTTTATAGACGTAAATAAATAAATAAATCTTTATTTCATTTGCCAAAGAGATGCATAATTTGATCATTCAGTCGGAATCTCCTTTTAAGCTACAAGCGTAGCCTGTGCCAGGAGATGCCGCTCTTTCTTAACATGGTTATTATATGTACTTAAGTATCTATTTTGTAAACATAATTTGTTTTATTTCAAGCCTAGTGAAACATTTCCAATTATTTATTATTAATTAGGTTAAAAAAGGTATTTAGTAGGTTCCACCTTCATTTCGAAACAAAAATACTTAACCAATCAACAGCAAAAACAAAACAGGCTATACTGAATTGAATTAACGTGAAAATCCATGCTCAATGAATCGTAGTACCCACATTTTCCGGTTCACATTTTGTAATGGGTTGACCTTCATTTGACCCGACCACTGACATTCACTTCCATGTAGATTTAATCTGAGACAATTTTGTATTGTTTGGCGAACAAATTTCCAGACTGAAATATTTCAAAAGGAATAAATTTTTGATCGAAGTGGGATTTTACAAAATATATTTTTATATCAAAGCAAGTTTCCGAGAACTTAGCTACTCCAACGAAAGCTTGTCCAAGTTGGCACGATTTTCTCGTGATTTTTTCTCACTGTAAACAGTAGCTGTAAATAATTTATTTCACCCCCAGGATATATTCCTAGACGCGGAGAGTCGCAGTTCTCTATAATTACTCTATACCTATAGTTATGGAGTTATGGATTAATAACGCACCAGTTTGGGTACTGGTTTTTGTCACCGGTGGGCTCGAGCCTACCCTGAATTAGGGTGATCAGGCCGACCCAGGGCAGATTGACTTCACACACTATCTTTGAATTTCTTCGCAGGTGTGTGCAGAGTTCATGTTTCCCTTCACATGTAACAAATGAATCCAAAATGTTTAATACATTGTGGGGTACGAATTGATACCTTTCACGGGAAAAGCTATGGCTTCATCACTGACGCTTACTGCTACACACAGTCAGACAGAATTAATATTGTCGCAAACTGAAATAATAATAACTTGACACTGGCACAAAATTCCACTAGTGCCATAAAAAGAAAAGTGTGACAATACAAACGAGCTAGAAAATTTTAAAACTAGAAACTAGATATTTTTCGCATAGTAATTAAAGTTTTCCCTCGTAGAGCTTCATAACTGAACATTAGCAAACTATTAAAACTTTAAAACTGTTCTTTTCAGTCGTTAGTTAACTAAGCCAGCAACCGAAGCACATTCGTGGCTGAGTCCAACATATCTGTATCCGTGATCGATAGATCCGCCATTTTGACAGAGTTGCCAGACATGCTCCATTTGGTAATAGGTTTGTAAAATTCTCATCACACTAATACCTATAAATGTGAAAATATATTTGGATGTTGGTTCCGCTTTCAAGTCTTAACTATTGAACGGATTTGGATGAAATTTGAAATGGAGATAGTTTGTAACCTGGATTAGCATATGGGATTATTAACTTTGTATGGGAAAAAGTCTTATTCCCACGGGAAAATCTTACACAACGTAAGTACGTAGCCGCGGGCGCTAGTATGCAATAAATGTAGTAGTGAACAACACATCAAGCTATACACTGGGGTATCTTGCGCGTTGGTAATAACAACTAGTTTGCAACAAAAATGTATAGCTAGATGAGCTGTCTACCGTACCTACGAGTTAATAATTATATAAGTGAAGTTAGAACTGCAAATATTGCGCACTTAATAATTCGACCGCTCGCTCACTAAACGGACCGCATTCTTGCTGAAAATGAGAGTGCAGTTAAAATAACTGTATCAAAACTGATTTTCAACTGCGCAGTCCAAATGCAATCTGCAGTTCTAAGACTTATCCTTAGGATCAAATACCAATAGTTCTGATTGACTACATCGTCTGGCAACTCTGCGCTACGGTGCGTGGACGCTTCGTTCCGCACCTGAATCCGTTTGAACGATTATATGCATCTGTGCATGTGCAGATTGTAATTACCTACTTGCGGTGCAGCATCCTTCAAGAAAATCGTTATTTTGAGAATTTTTAATACGTTTTAAAACTAGTGGCTTTGTGAGCTGTAGACCTCGCGACTATTTTTTTTTAAATGGCTGATTTATGTTTTTTTTTATATTTTCAATCCTCAAATTTCAAAATTTCCAAAAACTGACTCGAAAAAAAATCAAATTTCATGTGAATCGGTTGAGAAACGCGACCTGTAGAGGAAAACAAACAAACAGACGTACAAAAGCAATTTTGGCCAAGCTGAAGCGAAGACGCTTCGCGCTCGCGAGCTCAATGAAAAAGGTACATAATATTTATTTTCATAAAGGCTTAGTTGGGCTTAGTTAAAGAGGCAAAATGTTTTCTGTGGATTGGAGCGGAAATAATAATCGAATTCAGTCTACTATATATCGAAAAAACTTGTTTTTCAGGTATGCGTGTTTGTTTTTCATCTAATTACTTTTCTAGTTTTTCGTCGTCATTGCAAAACTATGCTAATAATGCTTTTAAATCAAGTAATTTTTATTCAAAAACCACAACGTGGTTGGTTTATAATTATCTGTGTACTTTTGTCTGATGTAGCAAAAATTTTCACTATTTCCCAACTTTTTTTTTAACAAAAATTGAAAGAACAAACAGCTGATTAGGGTGAATCCTAATATCCTACAGAGGCTTCCTCTCCCCTTTAGTGACATAACAGCGTTAAGCTTTTGTTTTTATTAGCAGATAATTATTTTCTCCATTAGTGACTGACATGACTTTCAATAGCACAAGTAGCTCAAGGGTCATGACAGCGTGTTAGGTACGAGTACCTATAATCCTAAACCTTATTTGATAATGCTGGCGGCATATTATTGCGCACTGGCAGCCAATAGGTATATTTGAAGCTTTAGAATTATTTAAATATTTGAATATTTATGAAACAAAACTGTTTCGAATGCTTTGGAGCTCATTCATGATCGGACTGCCTTGAAGAACAGTCTATATTTGTTATTCTTTTAATCAATTGTATAGAAAGTGAAATTTGCATCTGTTCATTATTTTATTATATCGTCCCACCACACTAAACAGCGTTAAGCAAAATTTTTGCTAAACGAACGTATTAGGTATCTTATCTATACCTATACCTCTAAGAACTAGCTCAGCTTCCTACATCTGGGCAATCAGAGTTCGGTTTAGATTCCGTGCACCCATACAAGTTACCTATATTTACAACCTGGGCCCGTCTCACGAAGCAACAAGTTACTAGTAACTGGTTACTACTATTTGATATTCATTGCGTAGTCAATTCGCCTAAACTGTAAGCTTTTATAGTTTTATCTCATTATCTACGCAGTGTACATCGAATTGTACTTGTAATTTGTAACTTGTAGCTTCGTGAAACGGCTATTGGCTAGCCGCAGACGCAGTCAAACCGGCTCCCGAGCTTAACTTTATTGCAAATAAGATACTAGGTATTTCCCTTCTAAAGCGTTGGTAAATTATTAAATAATCAAAAGATATCTTGTTAGTTTTAGACACGATAGGAAAGTCCCTTATTATTAGAAATTTATACCAAATAAAAATAATCACCTGTCTATAATTCTAGTTGTTCGTTTTACAATCTTCTCTTCTCCTCTTTCTTTCTTTCCTTTTTTAGTACGTTTTTTATTTCTGTTAGTATTATGAACAAGTCTTTTAAAAATGAACGCTGTTGTTTTAGCGGCACTACTCTCAACCTGCTGTTTTGCATGTCTTTTTTGCCATAAAAAAAAGTTTCGAATGCAACAGATAGAGTTTGATTACGACTGACATATCATTTCGATTCTTAGCTAATGGCATTAAACTCGTAGAAACACGCGGATATGCTCTCATGCAAAGAGGATAATTAATACTTTCTCTCATGTTTTGTAATATTGTCAAACAAAAATCAAACCCGACGAAAATCTCGGCTTGCCCTGTCGTTAGACCCTAGGCACGCTACTGCCTGCTATTAACCTCCAAAGGTTAGCTGGAAGAAAATGCTCTATAGGATTATGTTCGCCTTTGTACATCTATTTTGGTGCAATAAAGTATATATCAATCAATCAATCAAGTCTTGTTAGTCGGCTTTTACGACACCCACAGACGGGTATTGGTCGGCCCTATTCTTTTAACTCGTAGCACGGAATATATATTCGTAGCCGAATGGCAAACTTCTACCTATATGGTTCTTAAACTTTTGTACTTATTAATAGGTTTTATCTACCCCTAACAATAGGTAGCACATTAAAAAAGTAAGTAGATACTTACCTATCATTAATTAATGACACGGTGATTACAGTCGATCTCAATAATTGCCACAAAACGTTCAGTAATTTCCCAAACTTGAGAGAACGAGAAACATTTTGCAATATCCGCTGCTTACAGAACAAACGGTAGATTAATCTATTGCATCCAAGAATAGGTACTTACGTTTCAATCAATTCTTTTTTTTAAATAGACAGAGTTCAGTACCTACTTCCACGGGTTTATCGAATTTTCTTTTTTTTTATTGAAAAAAGGCCTAGTCTGAAATAACCTAAACCGGTAAGCGTGTTGAAGAGATTGATGAATGTGGCTGAAGCGAAAGATATTGTGTCTGGATCGCAGCAATGGGTTTATTCTTTTAGTTCTACAAAGGCCCACTATGTGGCGCTGGGTTCCACTTTTGTCAAACCTGAACAACAGCCTTCCACTCAAATAGGGTAAAAAAAACTCAGAGGGACAAAAGACGATCGCTTAGAGCGAGGCGACGACGCGCGGCAGAAATCTTTGAAAAAAAAACCACATCAAAACTGTTTTACATATATTTTTTTTTAATTAATAAAGTTTAGTAGTAGGTAAATGTAATAAAAAAAAAATATTTTTTATTTTTGATAGCTAAAGAGATTTTTTTTTTTAATGGCATAGTGCGGTTTACACATCGCCACAGTCATTTTATTAAAAACGAGGAAACGAATATGTATTATAAAACATTAAATTTGGATAGGTTTCAGAAAGGATTATTATAGGAAAATAATTAATATGAGAAGACTATAGAAAAAACAAATAATAAAACCAATAAAATAAATCGATTCAAATTTAATTCAGAACTTATATATCTCTTTCTATAATAAATAACAACAGAAGAAATTAGAGAAACAAATATTATAAATAATAAAGATATTCAATCTAATAAAATAGATACTTTATTTTTTACAAGACGATGTAGTCTGCAGGTTCGTAAGATTAATTGGATTTCTTATCATGTTCCGCAATGAGCGAAACATTGATACATTATGCTTTGGATTATACAGTTATACACGCGAGTAAAAACTCATAACTTCAGTTGGTCTAGAAATAAGGCAAAAGATAAGATATTTATTATTATAATAAGACTGTAAGTCCAGAGTTATAGACGGAAATGGTAAAATCCCGTCGGTATACCTTGTGAAAATTATCGTCGCCAAATATAAAACATATGCGGTGCTCGGTGATCACTATCTAATTCTAATAACACACAGTAGACATCTAGATCTTTTAACTTCTTCGTCCTAGCGTTTTCCCGGCCTAGTCTGGGGTCCGCTTTCCTTCTTAATCTTCTCCACTTTGCCCGGTCTTCGGCATCCTTCGGTGTGAGATTGTTCTCTTCATTTAGATCTTTTATATTTAAAGAAATACCTTCCTACAATTCAAGCTATTCCTGGTATAAATTTAAGCACGCTTTAGTCACATAATATGCGCGTCCTTTCGTAGCCCGTAGCAGCAGCGTAGCGCAGTCAGTAAGGAGGCCCACCTTTTTTTTTTTTAATATTACTTGTATTTGGGAAATAAAGGCTATATAAGACCTCGTCGTAAGACAAATAATACTTATAAACGCGCTACACTTGCTATGGGCTACGAAAATTTGATAATTAATATCGTATTCATTTTCATATTATTATCCTATTTTATTGTGCTACATATATTTGTCATATCCAGCTAGATACGCAGTTGTTACTGAGATTTTTTTCTCTGTCTTATCCTTTTCTCAGCAACATTAAAAAGCTATCGATTCAGACAGTTCTAAAGCACAGACATTGTAGTCTATTGTCCCTTGCGGTTACATAACATGGTTACAAAATTTGCCATCTAAACAGTAAAGTATGGGAAAACCGCGGTTTCATTCACCGCCGGCGCACGCGTCCGTGTTTTTGGCAACAAGTTTTCACTTTCGCCGCGATTTTATCGTAGTACGATCGTTTGTTTACAACTTCTTTATCGGACGGAATCGCGCCTCTACTTAATAGCAAAGTAGTCCTTTGTCATGTGTTTGGACTTGGAGGTAGGCCATTTCGTGAGGTGAATCTTTAATTTGTATTTGGAATGATGACATTGGTGTCAATTCCCGCAGCGAAACTAAACTTAAATTTAATATTAGTCTTGTCACTTTCTGGCCCACGACCATGAAAATGGACAGGCGATTGTCAACCATTGTGAGCGCCAAATTTTATAGCGCAAATGTCAAGTTTTGACGTACGTGTGCCATGTAATTTTAAGCAGCTTGCTTTAGGATCCTGCTTAAAATTGACGTTTGTGACGTAAAATGTGACGTTCAAAAGAGCCGACAATCTCCCGTCGTTTTTCATGGTCGTGGGTCAGAAAGTGACATAACTAATATTAAATTTAATTTTAGTTTCGCTGCGGGAATTGACACCGTTTGAGGAACCCTGTTTTTTTTGTGTTTTTTAACGTCGGAGTTTTTTTTTAAATAGGCGTATTATAGTAGTTTTTTTTGTAATTACTATATTGGAAAAATATTACTTGCATGTAGGAAATAAAGGCAGTTTTACTGTTCTGTTTGTCTTTCGATGATTTAATAAAAAATAAACAACGCGCCGCGCCGATGCTAAAATGCCTAATAAAAATGTTTTAATCTTTACGAGCGAATAATATTAAATTTAAATATTCATGGAAAGGACTTACTTACCAAGTTTGAAATAAGTAAGTAGGTAGGTACATACTTAATTACAATTGTTTAAAAACTTAAACAAAGGAAGAAAATTGGACTTAACATAAACAATAGGTAAGTTGAAAAAATAATTGAAGGTTGTTTTATCTTTAAACAAAAGTTAATTGACGAATATGATTAATTATAAGTCCATACAAACTTAAGAACAATTAAGCAACAATGTATGTAATAATGATAGAAGCAAGAATCTTAGAAACTGTACGAGCAAAAAAGGCATACATAAATGAAAACATCTTCTATAAAAACTTGCTGAATTAAATACCTAGATCAAATTCTACCTCAAAATTAGCTCGCGAGGTGAATGCGCTTACAAACAATTTTCAAACTTAATCACGTGTTTACCTCGTCTGTCCCTTAGATCCGGCTTAAGTCCACAGTAAAAAAACCTTACACGGTTGCACCACAAAACACCCAGTTTCCACACAAAAAAGGTTCAATCACTTTTTAATTTTTAATACAACAAATTCGCGCGCCACTGTTTGGTATTCGGAATTTGAATTTGACAGTTCGTTGGGGAACGTTCGTAAGGCGTGCGTCGCGAAAGGCGCCCGCGAGCTGACTGGCCTGACCAGTGGTCGTCAAACGAGACTCAATTGAGATAATTATTGCATTGAACACGGCCCGCGTTAGAAAACGAATAAATAGCTCGAGTTATTTGCCAATAAGCGAGCATCGTGCATAGGAGAGATATTCGACGCATCCATTGCAACGATTGAGAAAAAAAACTTGACTGCTTGCTTCGACAGGCGGGAATTTACGCATTCAAAAACTTTAAGTTATTTCTGATAAAACTTGTATTGTATTTCGGTGCTCTTTATGTGGAATTTTAATTAAATATTTTGTAATACTTTATGATCCGGCTCGAAGGATCATAAAAATTCATACCTGAGGTAACATACCGTAATAATAATTCTGATTTAATCAGAACATTTCGAAAATCGGGGTTTATATAAATTAAACGAAATATACTTTGTTGAAAATTTTATTCACAAATTCATTTAGTTATATTTGATAGGTCTGCACTAAGTTCCTAAAATACACTAAAATAAATTACAAGGTGGTGTCAGATCTAACGTTTACGTCATTAAGATAATATTAAATAAAAATAATAAAATTTTATTAAATAAAACTACTTTTAGAGTTAGTTCACAATTAAATTGTGTAAAATAATTACAAATAAGGTAACTTCATTGGTAAGAGTACAATTTTAAGCGTGCGAAAATAATTATTAATCACCTCGACAAACAAGTAATCAGAATTATAAATTGCTTGGCATCTCAAATACTTTGTCAAACAATTTTTATTATAAAACAGCCAAGTGTAAATGCTTCTAGTATACAGGTTCCTATTAAACAGAAATACAAATTGGCTAATATGAATTAAAAAGCAACACACCTTTGAGTATACAGCAAATAGCAAACTGGAGAATGTCATATCTTTTACTAGAGTTTTTGTAAATCATCTATAGTTGGGTTATTATAGGATGGGTTCTGACAACTTCAAAATTTTTCATACGACGTTAACAACTTTTTATAATAATATTCAGTTTAAAAACCATAATAGCTAAAATATTAAAAAAATTTAACTTCACCTCTCATTTTATCATTAAACAGTATGTAATTTTACTCTTAGTAAATAAATAAATAAACGAAATAATATTAATAAGTTTTTATAATTTTAATCTGTCAGAGCTCATCCTATAGTATAATGACAGTTTTCTATCAAAGTCCGCTAATTCAGTTTTACTTTACTTTACTTCACCCCAACGCAAAAATCACACTAATATTATAAATGTGAAAATATATTTAGATGTTTGGATGTTTGTTCCGCTTTCACGCCTTAACTACAGAATGGATTTCGATGCAATTTGGAATGGAGATAGTTTGTACCCTGGATTAACACATAGGATACTTTTTACTGGCAAAAGGCTTATTCCCACGGGAAAATCTTACTTAACGCGAGGCTACGCGGGCAGATCGCTAGTACAAGGTAAGGTAAATAAAATTGCTGCTCATAATTCAAAATTTTGACAAGTCTGAGCGCTAGGCTACTCCAGTTCGCTATACTCAAATGTACCGACTATCACCATACACTATAGCTAATATTATAGATAATATCAATTCATTTTCACACAACACTCACGACAAATACAATATATTGGACCTTAATTGTTAAATCTAAGAAAAGCGTCCGAAATTCGTAAAACACAATACATTTCCAAATTCTACAAAATTTACAAAAATATGTTTTGAATATAGTCGTATAAAAACTAAGCACTCATTTGATAAGGCCATTTATTTGTTAATAACAGCTGTTGTTAGTAAGAACAAATAATAATAAATTATTAGTAACAATAATAACAGTATCCTGGTTCAGATAACACTAGAAAGCGTAAATAGTTGAAATCCTTTTCATAGTCAACCATTAAATTTCCTATAATTTTATTTTCTAAAGCTATATATACAGGGTGTCAAGGCCAGGTGGACTGATGACCTAAGGAAGGTCGCTGGTGGTGGCTGGATGAGGAAAGCGGGTGATCGTGCGCTTTGGCGTGCCCGAGGGGAGGCACACGTCCAGCAGTGGACTGCAAAAGGTTGATTGATTAATTGATCAAGGACAGCGACAAACTGCTAATTTTGAATGTAATATACCAGAATTTCTTTGTGTTCCAGTTACATCACATTAAAAAAATTACCGGTTGTAGCACCACTTTGAAAATAAAATAGACAATTATTTTCGGATTACAATACGAGCACGGGCACGCATTGACTCCGCAGTGGCCGTTAATTTGCTGGCTGCGTGCATAAATGCGTAGATAAAAATGGAATTTCGATTTTTTTGGTTATTACTGAAGTATTTCAATGTGCCCAATATCTTGGATAAATAGATAAATAATTTATTTAAGGTACATTAGACACACGCGAATGCTAATAAATACACTGTAACGTTTTGTCACACCTGTCACTTACACGCTGTATTATTGGCGATGAGAAGTCGGAACTGTACTCACACAAATATTATAAATGTGAAAATATATTTAGATGTTTGGATGTTTGTCCCGCTTTCATGCTTAAAGTACTCAACGGATTTGGATAAAATTTGGAAAGGAGATAGTTTGTAACCTGTATTAACACATAGGATACTTTTTACAGGAAAAAGTTTTATTCCTACGGGAAAATCTTACACAACGCGAGCGTAGTTACAGCCCGCGGGCGGATCGCTAGTTACAGAATAAAAGTAGCGATAAAACGCTTTGGATTAAAGTTACATGCTACATGGATACAGATTGATCAACTCCAACTTTGCTACTTCAAAAATAAATATCATACAGAAAACTATTATCAAACAAGCTGAATAATAACAACACAAAAATTTGTACTTACAGAATAACTAGGAATGTGTGCCTATGTACTATATAAAGAAGAAAAGATCTATTGTTTACAAAAGTGAGATTTTGCACCGTAATTATAGACTAAGGGAGGATATAATCAACTAAATAGATAAGTAGTACTCATAGGGTATCTTGCTTTCGCAGATTTGTCAAGTACATCAGTCAATAGGGAATATGCATAAAAAAATATTAGTTTTCTTCATCTGAAAGTACACAAAAATAGAATACTGACAGTCAAAACAGAATCGAAATTGATCGAAAAACAAACTAGATACAACATTATTAAACAAATATATCTGTCCCTCTTACGAAAACAAAATTTTGTATGGCCCGCGTGACATATGACGTCTCATGTCACGTCGGACCTCTCTGTCTAACCATCAAATTCGAAGCCTTATAACTTTGTTTCTGAGCAAGTTATTTGAAAAATTATTTTTGTGTTAATCTGGAACTTGAAATATTTCGATTAATGAATTTAAAGAAAACGTGCATATTCCCTATTAAAGGTTACCAATATGGCCGCTAAGCCCATCCCTTTTAATGAAAGGGCTGAGAAACAAAAGAAGGCGCGTGTTCGATGTCTTTGACTAAGTCAGCTTCTGTGCCATTAGACGTGCAAAAGGTTTAAAATAACTCCAGAAAACTGGAAAGCTCGTTTACTTCCCCTGCTATTTACTACAAAAGGCCAATGTACAGTAGACAGCACAACAAGCTAAACATTTTTGTTACAAACTAGACGTTATTACCGACGCGCAAGATACTCCGGCGTATAGCTTGATGAGCTGTTCACTGTATGTTTGAACACGTCGTCTTTAAGTGCGTAGCTACATGGATATGAGCGTTATTGCACTTTTAAGATTTCAGTCAAATTTACACCTCTCCCTTATTTCTTCGTGATTTGTGTTAATCTAAAATATAAAACTGTCGTTTACATCTATACTAAGCAGCTACGTAAGCAGATAATATTTGTATAAAATTTAGAGAGAACACAGCAGATCTTAATGTAAAAAAACATGGTCAGTTTATTAAATATTTTTGTTTTAAAATACTGTAAGCACCGTAGGTCATCTTTAGACACTATGTTCCATATGATAAGACCAACGAACTACAATAGTCAAGAAGAGTAACCGCCTAGCAAAGCCCGCTCAAACATAGCACCTAACTCGCACAATTAATGTTGACAGACGACGACGACAGACAGGCAGATGATGTCGCTGCTGTACATTGAAGCTTACTTCCGACGTTCTTACAAACCGAGTCAAATAAAACATCATTGTACCGCGTATTCGAATGTCGTATTGTATAGTTTTGCTTCTTTGGTATTCATTTGGTGGGGTCAAGTTTGAAGCGTAGTTACGTTTCTTGACTATAAGGTAGATAATTCGTTGAATAAGACACAATATTTACTTCCCAAGAGACAACACTTTATGTGCAGCATGGAATTTTATCGTCGTCGCACACTTTGTACATAATTACACTAATATTATAAATGTGAAAATATATTTGGATGTTTAGACGTTTGTTCCGCCTTCAAGCTTAAAGTACTCGACGGATTTGAATGAAATTTGGAATGGAGATAGTTTGTAAACTGGATTAAGACATAGGATACTTTTTACGGGAAAAAGTCTTATTCCTACGGGAAAATCTTATACAACGCGTGACCAACCATAACAGTTTTGCACGAGTATTTTAACATTCGGACAGATTATAAGTGCTTCTCGTACTTGCCCTTAATAATTACTAAAACACAACAAACAGTAGATTGTACTATTAAGGGCTTTAGAATTTTTACCACTTAAGATTAAGAATAGAAAATCAATACAGTAGCATGGTTGCCTCTAACCAGTAACACTCTGTCCGCAGCAGTAGAAAGAGCGTGCAACCATGTGCAACACAGCATCATAAGTGGACCCATAATCACGTGCGTCTAAACTTTTAAATATATTTTAAATAATATAACCCTATTCGTATAGTTTTATCCTTCTAGATACGGGTAAACCTTCATCTATAACAGCAAAGACCGAAAAGAAAATAGTTATTTAAAAAACGCACGTGATATGGATTCACTTATGAACCTGTATTGTAAAATGTAGGTGGTAATATTTGAACCATATTCCACTCGGACCAACCACCCACTGGACACCACATTCTGTATATAATTACGAAGAAAGTTGCGGTGCGGGGCGCGGGGAACACGTCGTGATTGGTTCATCTCGCTTACGCAACGCATTGACAGGTTTCATAATTGGTCGAAACTGAAGTGAATATCTTTATGTGCATTGCACCTATGCGTTTCGGAAAGTTTCGCCCTGACATATGGTGTCCAGTGGTGGCAAAAAGTCTTATTTACAGCTTTAGTGGTCAATTGTACTATTAAGGACTTTAGAATTTTTAGCACTTGACATTAAGAATAGAATGTCAATACAGCAGCATGGTTGCCTCTAACCAGTAACACTCTGTCCGCGGCAGTAGAAATAGCGTGCAACCACGCAATGTATAACGTTGGAGGGACGATATTGCGTCTCCTAGGCATGGGTAAGGTCACGCACACGAGTCTGGCTCCAGAACTGTGTTCGGATATGAGCTCCCTTAGACGTAGATGGCGGTATGTTCGGTCCTGGGCTGCTATTAGGTCGGATTCGGATATACCTGCTGTGAGAAGTTTTTAAATTAGGAAATTGTATTGGTGAAGAGCGTCGGTGGTCTAGTGACTAGGGCCGCTCCCGTCCGGGAGACGCGGGTTCGATCCCCATCAGGTACCAATGTGTTTTCGAATTTCGAATTCATATGTACGTTTATTCGACGCTCTTACGGTGAAGGAAAACATCGTGATGAAACCTGCACACTCCTGCGAAGAAATTCAAAGGTTGTGTGTGAAGTCGGCTAGCACTGGGCCAGCGTGGTCGACTTAGGCCTAATTGCCCTAATTCAGGGTAGGCTCGAGCCCCTCTGTGGGGACGTATATGAGCTGTTGATGATTGATGAAGTAGTACCGTCCGGTAAATGTAGGTTCCAACGTACGTATACTTAGCAAAAGAGATGTATTTATTTATAATTTTACAAATGGTTTTGATTTATTTTTTAGGCTTGTATAGTTAAAATATAGAAGTCTAAATAGGCTGAGGACCCAGGTTGGCCGAAGCAAAGATAACCTGTGTCGGTGGGGGTACTCAAGTAGCGCAGACGCCAGCTGTGAATGTGGAGAACCCTTGCAAACCATGGAACACCTCACTAACTGTCCCGCGTGCCCGACCACCTGCTCGCGTGAGGACTTACTTGTGACCAGAGGGCTACCACGGTAGCCGCTTTCTGGGCAAGTAAGATTTAGCCCGTGTTCTTGCCGACACGAAAGAAGAAGATAGGAAAATTTCATGGCAAGGCATAAATGTTTACCTGAAAAAAACATTAATTTCAGGCGGCTTGTATAGCTATTTTCTTTGCCGTCTGTACCAATAAGTTTTCTAATTTTGAATTCATATCGTGAACGTATATTTGACGCTCTTCTAATTAAGAAAAACATCGTAAGGAAAACTGCACGCACTTGCGAAGAAATTCAAATTATTGCGTGTGAAGTTGACCAATCCGCACTGGGACCTGGTTGGCTATAATAATAAGTAGAATACCATCTTACACACGTAATTATTATATTTTCACCCGAGCTACCAAAATTGGCGCTAGAGCACCGAGAGGATCTGTCATAGTCTTGTGCGCGTGCGCATGGACACAACCACTAGTGATGTAGCATTATCAGTAAAGTTCGGTTAACAGTACTTACTAGTATCGTCTTGTTCCGTCTTCGATTTGAACGGCGTGATCAGCTTGTCGAAGTATGCTATCGTGGAATCTCGTGGCTTCTTGGTGATGTCAGGTATCATCTTCAGGGCGGAGTAGTCTATGCGGAACTTGGATAGTAGGGACGCCATGCTGTATAAAGAAAAATGAATGACTAAATATAATAATAATAAATAAATATGTGGGGACATCTTCACACACGGAATATAAAACAAGAGTGGTAAGGACAAACGTATTTTTTTCTATGAGAACCAGTGTCGTCAAAATCACACAGATAGCACTGTTTACATCACACACATACTAAGACAATCGGGCATTTGACTAATCAGAGCTGTTGTACTCGTTTCAAACAAGAACGTTACAATATACTTCATTACTAAATGTAAATGTTACTTTACCATTAAACAAATAAAGTATATTTTCGCATGAGCTCAGATATACTCTATACTTTCTTCACGTAGTTCAACGTTCTGACCTAGATGGCGTACTACAAGATGCATACCAATACATACCTTAGCCTAAAGAAAATAGGAATAGTTTTTGCAAACTCGGCGAACTAAACAAAACTATGCGGACCTACTCATAGTTATGACACACGCGCCCCGCCCACTTGTCCATTCCTCTCTCGTTTTATATTCCATGTCTTCACACACGGTCATCTGATCCCAAACTAAGCAGAGCTTGTACTATGGGTACCAGACAGCTGATATACATTACTTAAATAAATAAATACATACTTATCTAATACTTTAAACGAGCAATTCTTGTATATACCTATATATATGTCGGGAAATAAGAATAAAAATGAAAAGACACACCATTGAGATTGATTATTAACTATCACAATAGGTAAACTGTATGTCATGTAAGCTGTATGCTTTCCGTAAATAAATAAATAAATAAATAAACTTACAATGGGACACGTGATTACGCAATACGTTTGTCAGGAAAGCTGTACACAACACACGTGGGCGTTTCATAGTAAGACTTCAGGACGGAACCTTTCTAAACAGCAACACTCTCTAACCATAGTCGTTATCATGAGCGATCGGGACCGATCACACCCTAAATGGGGTTTAGGTAGGTCCGAGCACCAACAGTTATGCCACTGGGAAACACGGGCATGAAAACAGACACTGAACATTGGCCAACATACAACGGGCCGCCCAGCCCGGACCCTATGTAACTCGTCCACATTACAGTTACTCTACCCGCGGTCATGATAACAACACCTACTCTCAAAGTACTACACGAATATCAGATAAACTAGCTATCAACACAATATCACTCTACTTACGGTTACAAACACCACTGGACTGTGGTACAACCAATAATGGAACATCCAACACTATTCCACACGCATTCATCGAAACCACATATTCGATCACCACACATGGACCCGCACGTCCTCTCGAAGTATTCACTCAACCTCACAGACACACAAGTCATCACCACGACTGCCACGGACCTACTGAAGGTTCTATTCTACTAGCACTCTTATAAAGGACTTCACTTCTGCGTTGACTCATTCATTCACTCACCATTACATCAACTCATTCGTCAATCTGACGTTACCACTCAAACTGACAGGTGACACTAGTTTGTTTACGAACAATCTACCCTCAATTACTAACAATGCTAATCTAACGTTAAAATTCGAACTGTCAGTCGTTTGAATCTACCTTCAATCTCCGACATATATTTATATATAAAGAGAATCTCGGAAACGGCTGCTACGATATCGATGAAATTTGGTATATAGGGGTCTCGAGGGCGATAAATCGATCTAGCTAGCTTTTGTTTTTGGTAAAACGGGATTTCTCCATGTTTTCGGGCTTAAAAGAATTTGTACGCAATATCATTAAAAGAGAAGGTTAATTTCGCCGCTATCCATAACGACGCGGTGGCTCTGTTGGGGAACCGGGAGGCAATGAAACCGAAAGTCAGATGATCGAATCCACGTGAATGTACTTTTTTATTTTTTTGTTCATGTTTCTTTTTTTGTTTGTTTTTAACTTTTTAATTCTTTTATTTAGTTATTTAAATACAAAAATGACAGAAATAAAAATTTCTTATTTGGTACCTTATTTTTTCGTGGTCTAAATTTTTTCCAACAGATAGAGCAATTTTTATAGGTACGTTTTTTTATTTATTACTTACCGTCGTCGTCGTTGTTAATACTTAATTTTTCATTTACTTAGTTCAATGAAAATACCTTACAGAAAATCACTTCGTTTTTCTTACACCGAAAGTTCTGCAACAGATGGCACTACAACTCACATAGTGACGAAATTTTCTTCTAAAAAAGCATTTAAAAGTATTTTCAGTTATTTTTTCAGATATGTAACACAGAAATGGAAAATGCTATTTTATCCACGGAGACGTTACTTAATCCACGCAACCTCAACAAATTCAATTTTATATTACTACTAGCGCTGGCTTTACCACTGTTAGGCATGGGAATAATAATTTATTTTTCAATCTGAATTCTATCCAAATTCCGATCCTAATTTATTGTCAATGCAGGGTAATCTATTTTTACTAAAAATTAAACCAAGATAGATCGATTTATCGCTCCCGAAACCCCATATAATGCTCAATTTCATCGAAATTATCGACGCAACCTCAATAAATGCAAATTTATATTACTACTAGCGCCGCCTTTACCACTGTATCTGTGAAGTGGCCAAAATTGGAACTACTGCTAATAAGTTGATAGGTTAGTTGGTATGGGAATAATTTATTTTCCTATAATAATCTTTTCTGAATCCTATCAAAAGTCCCATCCTATTATTTTATAATACATAATATATTCTTTTCCTCGTTTTACTCGGGCCATCTGATGGAAAACTTTCAGACCACCAAAAAATGTATCAGAAATTTTCTTTTATTTTTGTATTTAAATAACTAAATGAAAGAATAAAAAAAATATAAAAAAAGAAACAAACGAAAAAAATATATTTGTCGAGATTCAAACTGCAAACTCGCGGTGTCCCGACTGAGCCAAAATTACCTTTCTATTTCAATGATATCGCGTATTTAAGCCTGAAAATACGGGGAAATGTATTTTATAAGCTAGATCGATTTATTGCCCCCGAAACTAAATTGCGAAATCGTTGCAGCCGTACGTTTCCGAGATCCTTATTATTCTTATCTTGCTCGTTTAAAGTATAAGAGTGGTGCTACTATGTCTAGCCGCGTGTACTTTCTTCTGAACGTATGAAGTAAGTAGAGTTTATCGAAATGCGTAGGTATCTTACAAAAAATATTAACGAGCTAAGCTCGGTCAACCAGGTACTATAGATAAACAACAACCAGACACAAGGCAAACACAAGTGCTCATCACACAAATGTTTGCCCTGGGCGGGATTCGAACCCGCGACCCTGTGCGTCGGAGGTAGATACACTTCCACCTGGGCTACGGAGCCGTCAATATACTGTCCAATATATACTTCCGTCAATATATACAGTTAAACCGTCAATATATACTTGCACGCTAAGGATAAAAAATATCAATAATCGTGATAGAAATATCAAGTATACAGCTAGGCGACCTTATTGCTACACAGGAATTATCTTTCAGGCAACCTTGATAGATCATGTGAACGAAGTATTAGTATTGTTTATCCTTAAAATGTGCATTTTAAAATTTAACTCAGTAAAAAGCCCTTTCTGATACGTCACATAATTAAAAGTCGAAAAAATCATAAGTACTAATTATTTACATCTTACTTTTAGAATAGAATAGAAAAACATTTATTTAATGTAGTACATAACATTTAGACAAACATGTATAACATTAATATCTCCTACTACGTTAAAAGGGTCCCGACTCAGCATAATGTCGCTGGCTAGGCCAGTGACGCTGTTATTGTGCCGGAACCTTTAAGTGAGCAAGCGAGATAGACTAACAAAACCAAACACACACATACAAGAGAACAAAACCATTTAAATCTAAAACATACATAGACTAAGAACAAATTAACTAATAAGTATTAACTTTTCAACTCTTCTTGTCACAAGCATTTGAAAAGAAAATCAGCTGTGACTAATTTCAATTTTAATTTTAAAATTCAGTGATTTAGAGAGGTGCGTAACCTTATAAACCGCCGTGTGGTGACGGCAGAGTGGAATACATTTGTCACCAACCCCTACTCTTCCCGTGGGTGTCGTAAGAGGCGACTTAGGGACTACACATTGAACAGGGAACGGGCAGCAGCGCTCTCTGATACAGTAACCTTTTAATCAGCGATCTCCAACCCGCCTGCCAAGCGTGGAGATTATGGCAAAACCAAACACTTAAGTGGAGGAGGCTCATAGTCCAGCAGTGGACTGTAACGGGCCGTTGATAACCTTATAAACAGTGGTACTCACTTCCGTTCCTCCAGTTCTAACTCCGTGTTCTTGTTGGCGAGAGTGAACACCCTCAAAGGACAGGACGACCACGCGCGCCTCGTCGACAGGATGTAAGGCAGCAGGAGGGTGAGCCCTGAAACAATACACGACACGTATCAACTGATAGCTCAGAACTGACTCCGTGGCCGAGTGGTCGAGATTGCGACGCCATTACGGAGGTTCCGGGTTCGATCCCCGGTGGGCACACTGTCAAACAAAAATCTCTTTGTGCGACTTCTCCAGTTTGGTTAGGTTAGGTTACATTGCAGGCTGAATCACCTGATTGTCCGAAAGGAAAGATCGGAAAGCACGTTACGCCGTTGGCCCCGCCTACTATCTAGTCGTTACACGAGCCAAGTCAATGGCCTTTGGCGGCTCTATAACACTGACATCAGGGTTTGTGAGGTCGGCTGTCAACCTTACAACCCACACAATGATGATGATGGGGTCTTTTGTCAGCATACGTGTCTTCGTTTTAATTTTTTTATTTTAGTTTATTGAAGTGTTTAGTGTATAATTTCGATAGTGCATTATCCAGTGAAAGTTTCGGTACTATAAACTTTAATAAAACAATTGAATCGCATACACTTTGCTGACATTTTTAGATGATGCCTTCGATGATGCCAAGAGGCCTCGTGGTGGCTTCAGTAATTGTACTATCACATTACTGAGCCCAATTCACCGAACAATCATCCAAGGATATATCTTAAACCTACCAATATCACTCGACACTATTTAAGATGTGTCGCCATTAGTTAGGAAGAAGAAAAAAAATGTTGATGATGATGAACTGATAGCTTCCTAGAAAACAGAAAAAGACAGTTTCTTCCCCTAGGCACTACCAGGTCTATACTATGTGGTTGCGTGCAACCGTCCCGAAATATCGAGGTAACAATATGAAATATAGCCGTGGTAACAAACCCGAAAATTGTGACAATTTTAGTGTAGTGAACAACCACGAAAATCTTAAAACTGAATTTCTGCTGTTCTGCTTAGACCAAGATCCAGCGAGAAATAGTATCCTGCGTGAAAGTCTATACTTAACATTTCATATTTAAAGTTTAATAATAAAAAAAAACAACAGCCGTATTTACATAAATATACACACTAACCTACACAATATACAATTATTATCACTTATTTCTCTGGTTCTCTCTCATACACACACACTTAGCACACAAATATTCACAACACAAACATACACGTTTATAATTTCACTAACCATAGACAAAAGGGGCGTCTGCAAAACAGGGCTGCCCCGGGACTTGTTCCGGTGGCAGCATAACTGAGACGTCTCCTATTAGCCGCCTTTCTCGTATTATATAAGAACTAAGTAATTATTATTGTTAAATAATTGGTGGATAATAAATAATATTTTCCTTCTTTCTTTCTTTCTATATCTAGTCTTGGTATCCTCATAGGATTCTAGTACATCTTGTCAGGAAATTCGCCCTAATTCAGGGTAGGCTCGAGCCCCTCGGTGGGGACGTATATGAGCTGTTGATGATGATAGTAACACGAACATAATAATTCTGAAATATGAACGCACCTCCATCGTCATACAACCACCACACGTCGACGGAGCCCGACTGTCGCTTGGTGAACTGCTCGACGGACGTGAAGGACGACGCTCGCCGAGCCACGGATGCCCCGAATGCGCGACGCACGGCGCTGCCTAGCCCTTTGCTGGAAAAAAAAACAAGATATGATCATCAAGTTAACATCCTCCGTGCCGGGTGATCGAGATTTTGACGCCCGTTACGGAGGTTCCGGGTTTGATTCCCGGTGGGGATACTGTCAAGCAAAAATCTCTTTGTGAGACTTTTCCCAGTTTGGTTGGGACATTGCAGGCTGAATTACCTGATTGTCCGAAAAAGAATTCAGATTCGGAAGGCACGTTAAGCCGTTGGTCCCGGCTACTAAGCCCGGCAAAGATTGGTAAATATTGATAAATTATTGTGTGATATTATTGTTATTATTTGAGTGGATTTTTTTTAATGCTTTGAATGTTTAGTATTGTTAAGTCAAAGAAAACTGGTAGATTATAGGCAGGTATACATTTTATTTAGTTTGCAACGCCCTTATAGGGCTCATGTGTGAAACTATGTACTTTTTATCCACCTATTATGTAACCACATGAAGCAATAAACTATTATGACTATGGCTACTATCTAGTCGTTACACGAGCCAAGTCAGTGGCCTTTGGCGGCTCTATAACACTGACACCAGGGTTTGTGAGGACGGACGTCGAAAAATGATTTGTAAAAATCTTAATTCGAATAAAAAGTTTTTGACTTTTGACGGTTGTTGACCTTACAACCCACACGATGATGATGATGAATATACATAGTTAAGTGGATGTATAATCTGTTTATAAGAATGAACTAACCTCTGTTTGTGAGCTGGTTTCTCCTCCTTCCCATTGGGGATCGCGCCGGGGTCAGCCGAGACGCCAGGGCGTCGCATTTGAGGCGATGATCCCATAGACACGTCTGACAAACTGCTGCCTGCATATTTAGTGAGTAATTTATTTTATTTTATTTATTTATATCTTTTAGAGCGTTGGTGGTCTAGTGGCTATGGCCGCTGCCTTCCGTCCGGGAGATGTGGGTTCGATCCCCACCACGTACCAATGTGTTTTCGAATTTTGAATTCATATGTACGTTATTCGACGCTCTTACGGTGAAGGAAAACATCGTGATGAAACCTTTAATTTAATTTTAATAAACGTAAAAAAATTCGCTTGAATATACTTTCCTATGTAATATGAATACAAAATTCATGTATTTACCAAGAAATAACAATAAAAAGATTAATAAAAATAACAAAAGAAACCATTATATTTTTTATTTTTGTCAAAAATAATGCCTGGCTGGGCACGAACGCGTCCTATAAAAAAAGGCGGGAGAAAATTTCTGCCGAAAAAAATGTTTTGATATATATTTGTTACATATTTTATGAATTTATGTTAATTTTAACGATGAAATAGTGAAAATTAGATTAATTTAGACTTGTGCGTGACCTTCCAAAAGTTGTTGTCATTAAAACCAACTGAAAATTTCACAGTTTGATTGTGTTTGTTGTGTTAGTTTGAAGTGCATTGATGTGAGTGTCGCACGTGTGATGTCAATGTGGTAGGTAGGTATGTAGCCCATGTGTTATTTTTTACAAACTTACTTGTTTTCTTTCCTCACAATCGAGATGAAAATCAGAGTGTTCATTACGTGGAAAACTAATCAATGCACTATAAGCACTCTCGCTACACTCGCACGCCAAAATACCTAGGGGCCTAGGGGTGTAATTGATCGGTTTCGCCCCTTGGTTAACAATCTACTATTTTCTCAGTAACATTTACATTTAGTAATGAAGTATAATATACACTCACCGGCACATCTAACCGCCCACCCTTTATTTCAGGGAATATTCGTGATTCTTTATAACCCTATTAGTTACAGCTGATGTTAGTTAAAAAGTAGTTAATTTAACGTTTATTCAAGTGTGTTTAATTTATCGTAAAATTATCAATAAATCTGTTGTAATGTATAACAATAAGCGTAGTTTAAAATTAACTCGAAATACAAGGGTGGGCGGTTAGATGTGCCGGTGAGTATATAACGTTCTTGTTTGAAACGAGTGCAACAGCTCTGATTAGTCAAATGCCCGATTGTCTTAGTCTGTTTGTGATGTAAACAGTGCTATCTATGTGTGATTTTGGCGACACTGGTTCTCATAGAAAAAATTACGTTTGTCCTTTCCACGTCTTCCTTAAGACCTTGGTTGGTAGTTTAATTGTCAATCTGTCCGAGTCTTTGTAGACAATACTGTTTGAGATGTAGGTTTAGATAAATAATCTCTATCTCTTTTTATAGAGATTCCAAAAAAAAATATATCTTCAATGTACAGATATGGCAGCCTAATCTTTAGTTAGCAATATACCCGCAACTTCGTTGGTAATTAAACAAATTCAGCTTCCCTTTATATGGAAGCCACAAAACACAACGATAGCGAGTTACAAAAACTCTCCAGCGCCATCTGTCGATAACTAACAGCAAACCTCTTATTTATCGCACATGTTTGTTAACAAACAGTTAGCTGCATGGTCTGTTCCTAAAGAGACTGTCGAGCTTATCCTACATTGGGTTGACTACATTTAAAATGGGTTATTTTCATTGGAAAATTGGAAAATAACTTATTCATGATAAAAAATAAATTATCTTGATTATAATAGAAAATCGTTATAGCTAATAAAAATTTAGTTGAAACTGAATGTTCCCGAGAGTCCATGCTCAATAATATTACTTGCAAACAAAAAAAAATTATAAGTCTCCAATGAATATGAGATATCGTTGGAAATTGACGATAATTTGTCTCCGTCCATCTAGCAGCCTCACCATCGATTTTGATGGTTTTATGGTTTTATCGATGACGAAGGTCACTATCTATAGTACAAAACTATCGATAGTATCGATCTAGACTATTACTAGTCTTTTACTTTCCATAAGATACTATTTTTGTAGTAATTCCAATCGATTTCGAAATGTTTCATTTATGAAATACATACATTCCATACTAAATTAATCATGTATGTATTTTGTTGTTTTGTTCGCCATTCCTTCCGCTCCGTCGCAGACTCGCAGTATATGATATTCACAAAACACAGCAAGTACTGATCAGGGGAACTGACGAACGTGGCCCTACGTTTTTAGAGAATTAGGAGGCGTTGACTAACCTGACTTTTGGCCGGTCAACACCTTTTCAAGACAAATTATAAAGGAGTTGACTGAATGCAAAGAAGAAGGAAAATGACGTAGTCAACGCTTCGAGCTTACTAATTATACAAAACGCTGCGACACATCGCTACCGAGTTTTAAAAGCCCTCCAGCGCCATCTGTTATCTACTTACGAACGACTTTGTAACTGCTTGTTACGTACAAGCTTCTCTGTGCGTACAAGATATTGACTTTTTTATTAAAGAAAATATTGTTGCAGGTTAAAATCATGGTTTTTAACGTCTATTAAAATAAAACTTAGTAACAAAAAAAGCCATTTTTGCAAGCTTTTATTTAAGTTGCACTGTATGTGGGTGGGTGTGTTCGGGCGGAATCTTGCAACTCAATTTTGGAGCAATTGCTGCCATTGGATTATGCCGAAATTTGGTACATTTATGTAACCGCGATGACAATGCAATATTATGGTGCCATGAAGCTGGTCTGATGATGGAGACGGAAGGTGGCCATAGGAACTCCTCTAATACACAACACAGTCGTGTTTGGGCTCGTTTGATTTGTCTTAACAAGATCTTTAGTCATACGTGATTTTCAGGGTCTCATGATGGAGCCGGAAGGTGTCCATAGGAACTCCTTAAATACACACCACAACCTAGTCGTGTTTGGGCTCGTTGGATTTGTCTTAACAAGGATACTCCACTTCACGGCTTTAAAGGCTTGTTAAAAAATGATTTTTAATTTTTCGGTATAAAATGTGTTTGTATACTTTGAATTAAATATTTTTTATTAACAAAACATAGAAGCAACACAAAACATGTACCTACCGACAGACTGCGTCAAGCTCTCCGTAGACTTTGACTCCTTGTAGTTATCCCCCATAGAACCTGTAGACCATTTTGGTTTAGTAACAAAATGAACATTTGTATGGTAAGCAAACACAAATATAAATGTTAATTTCACAATAATCACTCCAGTCTTTTTTGCAATCATGATACAAAGTGAACAATTAAACTCGGGAAAGGTAGTGTGGGACGTCCTCCTGCCAGGTGGACTGATGACCTGAAGAAGGTCGCTGCTGGTGGCTGGATGAGGAAAGCGGGTGATCGTGCGCTTTGGCGTGCCCTTGGGGAGGCACACGTCCAGCAGCGGACTGCAATAGGCTGATTGATTGATTGATTGAACAAATAAAACGTTGAAGAAGAACCCAATTCGTGTTTGTTCTGGGTTAACTTTTCCTCTCGCTTTGTCACTGCTTCAAGATGATTCATCTTATTGCCCAGTAATTTATTCTTCAGTCCAACCATTAATCCATTGCGCAATCATGATATAAATAACTAACCAAAATCAAATGCCTATATTGAAATATTTTTCTTTACTATGGCGGAATGAAAATGGCCCAAGATCGAGATCAGTGGAAGGAAAAAGGGGAGGCCTTTGCCCAGCAGTGGGGCAACTATAGGGCTATTAAAAAAAATGGAAACGTTTTGATTGGACTTTTTTTCATCAAAATTATTAGCAAAGAAATGCAACTATCATGAATCATGACTGTTATTGTGAGTGTTCCTAAATGTGTGCGATTGGACAGTAAAAAAAATTCCATCTGACATTTGTTTAACCAATCAACATCTTTATAAACACACAACAGTGGCTCCATTTAGTTCTCAGTTTTAACCCCATTGAAAAAGAATCCTATTTTAGATTATTTACTTCAGTTAACTACGCCTATATAAACCGACAGGATACAGCAGATTAATTAAGCTCTTTTGTTTTAATAACTAAACCCGCCTTAAAGCTGCCCAATGAATGAATGAATGAATAGGGGATCGGACTGTTCCTAAATTTACCATATTTAATGAATTGTTTTTAAAATATAGATTAGTAGCAGACGATTCGCGAAGAAAAAACAGAATCGGTTGAAAAATGAATTTACAGTGATTTTTTAAAGTTTCAATATGTCTGTCTCTTTCAATAACGATTTTTTGTATGGAGATTATATGGCGTTACTAACAAATGACGTCACAAGTGGGTATGTGCCTCTCTGTCTAATCTTGAATTTCAAAACTCGGCCAATTTTAAAGATAGAGCAAAAGTTTTTTTTGTGTTTGATAGCAGAAACTATGAAGTTTGGATTTATAAAATAAAAAAAGGAGTCCGATCCCCTATTGCCTTTTAACTCTGGTCAGACTCACGAGAGAACATGGAGAGGTCCGTGTTGTTGACGTCGTGAAGGTATGCCCTCAAGTCGTCGTCGAGCGCGTCGGCCGTGTACTGGCCGCCTTCCACTCGCAGGATGGCTATAGCCATATGCACGTCCAGGGCTTTACTGAAAAGATAATGGATAATAGTGATTTGATGTAGTATTAAGATTTTAAATAATCGGTATTCCAAAATATTTCAAATAGACACTTCTTTAAGTACAGTTCCCGGCAAACTGCTTGAGTAAATGACCTTGATTGCGCAGAAACGAATTTTGGGTGCTCTTGGCGGTGGGGTGCGGGGCGCGAGGGGAGCGGCGGGAGAAGCGCGCGCGCAATTGGCCGTTCAGTCAACCTTCGCCCCCCGCGCCGTGTCTACGTCCCGCTGCCTCCCGCGTACACTTACGTGTCATTAAAACGGACCTTCCCTTCGTATTGTGTTATTGTTTTCTTTATTTTTTTTTGTGTTCTATTGATAGTTATGCCGTGACATTTAACTGGATTCGACCTGATGGAAGGAGTATCTTATTTACCTGAAGACTAAAACTAAGCATTTGTTTCTTTCATGTTTAAAGTCGGGCCACGATATGAAGCGACTTTTGAAGGATGTCATTGTGACGTAAATAGTGATGTCCCGTAGTGTAATGGTTGACTTTGCCTAGTATCTAGTATTTCAGTCAAACCTTTTCATTTCTTATATTTGAAATTTATTATTTTCGTAATTAGTTACGAAAAAAAAATATTTAGTACTTTGTTAAATTCCGTATTACAATCGGTGTTGACGATATTTTGTTATTGGAAATAATCAACATACACATTCTGTGAAGTATCACAGAATAAAATTATTTATTTGATACTATTAATTATACTATTGCAAACTCGGCTATATTGAAACGCGAGCATACATATTAATGTAGGTGAACTTCTTGCAAGTACAGCAAAATAACACGTCCCACTAACAAATAAACATAAACAAACCCTGACCTCGTGATCATTACAATAATTACACTATTTCTAATTTATTTTTTAATGTAAATTATTGTATTAATAATAATAATAATAATAAATTTATTTCAGATAATTGTATCCATAATTTGTTAGTAAAGCTTAATCTAATATTAGTAGGCACTTAAAAATAAAATAAAATTAAAACTAGTTACGGGCTGTGTGTAAGTGCACCCAGCGCCGCAGCATTGGCGAGTCCCACCGATTACCTAACGTGCGCAGAACACTGTTCGGACTACTGGCGCGAACACGACTAAGCATCGACGCACATCGATTGCGCATTATAGCGTAGAAATCGTTCGTCTTAGCCTCGGCGAACATGGAAGAGGCGCTACAATAACGCGGCAGCCTAAACAGTATTCTAAACGCGTTATTATATTGGACGCGCAGAGCGCTGTAAGCACGCTGCGTAAAGTTGACCCACAAGCTGCACGTGTAAAAGGATTGGCAAAAAGCTTTAAAGAGCGTCAGCTTGACCTGACTTGTACAACGTGCAAACCTGCGAGCCAACATATTACATCGCACTGACAGCGCTCTGCGTTCCCTTTCTATGTCTACATTATCATTAAGTGTATCAGTAACCCAATGGCCCAGATATTTAAACTATTATTTAGTATTAAGTCAAATAATTGTTCTATTAATACAATTTTTATTTTTTAAGAACTGTATAATTTTTTTTTATCATTGTTACGTTGATGCCTAAGATACAAGTAAAAAATACTTAGTTTAGGCATCGCATTCATATTTTGTCTGCTTTATTTTTTATTTTTGTATTTCTATACTCTATGTTTTAGATTAAGTTTTTATTGAAATAAAATTTATTTTATCTTTATCTTATCTTACTATCAATGTACAGATTATAATATTATATGAAAATATGCAGATGTCATATTAAAATTAACAGATCGACCGTTTAGAATTATAATTAGAAAAAAATTACAAAATATGCTATTAACAGAAAAAAACATAGATAAGTAAAAAAATACAGGTATTTAAAATAAAAGCAGGATCAGAGTCCAAAAGAGGGTAGCCACTGCGCACGAAAACGAAAGACTGACTGATTGAACCGAAACATTAACAAGACTACACGGAATAACTATATCTTTTCTCAGAATTTTAAGTACAAAAGACGCCGATGCACCCTACACAATCGCAACCATGATAGATAACAAAATACCTATACTCAAAAGTAACTCTTGAGCGTACTCACGTTATAACTGCTATCAGGCTGGTACTGATAGTGACAATACTGGGAATTAAAAAAAAAAATTACGGCCGATGTAACTTTTACGCGTCGGCCTAATATTTTTGTTATAGCTTTTTTAAATTGTTGCGCTCACATAGCAGCTGTAATTTATCATAGAAGTAGTGTAAAATTTAAAGTTCTTTGATTATATCTAAGAAGAATGCTTCAAAAGTGCTTCTTTTCTTGTTTTTTATTTGTACGCTGGTACAAGGTTATCGTTGTTTGGTAAGTACATGAAACTTCAAAAATCGCTTCATATCGTGGCCCGACTTCAATTATTAAAATTTTATTAATTTAAAATACATTTTTAATTGTGTCATAAAAGCCTAGCAAAAAACCCACCAAGCCTAGCAAAAAAAAACAGTCTTTTACAGTAACATGAGGTGGCAGTTTTTCTTTGCACGTAAGTGTACATGCGCAACTCTTTCTCCCACTACGTACCCCCTTGCTCAAGAAGTTTGCCGGGAACTGTACATGAGAATCATGTATACGTGCCTAATGTGTCTTGTATTATAACACCTGTTGATACTAAACATTCGCTCACGAAAGTCAACTGTTTACCACAATATTATGGACTAGCGGTCCGCCCGCGGCTACGCTCGCGTTTTGTAAGATTTTTCCGTGGGAATAAGACTTCGCGTAAAAAGTATCCTATGTGTTAATCCAGTATACAAACTATCTCTATACCAAATTTCATCCCAATCCGTTCAGTAGTTTTGGCGTGAAAAAGTAACAAACATCCATCCATACATCCATACTTAAAAACATTCACGTTTATAATATTAGTAAGGATGTACATAATACTCACTGCATGACTTCAACATAGTCGATGACTTCGGAGCGGTCACAAGTCAGCCAGTCTTCCTTGAAACCCATCATCAGAATGTTGGGGTGCAGTTTCCCCAGACCACTCGCCTGGAAACCAGAATAAATAAAATTTTAACTCAGCGTTTATACTACTATAAGGTAGCTTATAAGTTCGATAGATACTTTATCTTCCGTTTAGTGAACCACTGTAGAGTTCCCGTGCTATTACTCCTATAATGTTCTGAGCTGACCTGTATAAGAGCGCTGGCTCCGTCTTTGAACCCGACGTCGTCGACCACTGTGTAGAAAGCCTTTATCTTCCATGTAGTGAACCACTGTAATGTCCCCGTGCTAATTACTCCTATAAATATCCTGAGCTGACCTGTATAAGAGCGCTGGCACCGTCCTTGAACCCAACGTCGTCGACCACTGTGTAGAAGGCTTTTATCTTCCGTTTAGTGAACCACTGTAGAGTTCCCGTGCTATTACTCCTATAAATGTCCTGAGCTGACCTGTATAAGAGCGCTGGCTCCGTCTTTGAACTCGACGTCATCGACCACTGTGTAGTTCCGTTTAGTGAACCACTGTAGTGTTACCGTGCTAATTACTCCTATAAATATCCTGAGCTAACCTGTATAAGAGCGCTGGCTCCGTCTTTGAACCCGACATCGTCGACCACTGTGTAGAAGGCCTTTATCTTCCTCTTGGTAAACCATTGGTACGCGCGGTTGTATAGACCTTCCCGCGCCTTGTGCCCCACTTGACCCTGAAAAATATCATCATCATCATCATCATTATCAAGAGGGGGGCAACACCACCGAGGGGCTCGAGCCTACCCTGAATGGAGAACACCAATAGGTTCTTATTTCACATTAAAACATGCTTTATATTAAAGTTTATATCATGTACATAACGAGTACATTACTTTTTATTTCACTTCAATACATGCAATACGAGCTGCTATTTATGTATCCGGAATAACAAAAAATAACAAACATCTATAACCAAATATACTTTTATTGCTTTTCAAAATATTCCCCGTGATGATCGATGCATTTTTTTATACGTTGAAACCAACTTTCGTAGCATTTTTTCCATTTTGAAAGCATCAACGGCTTCTTCCCGGGTCGAAAATCGGTGTCCACGTAATTTGTTCTTCACGCTTGGGAATAAATAAAAGTCGTTGGGTGCCAAGTCGGGACTGTACGGCGGATGACCCGTCAATTCGATCATTTGACTATTTAAATACTCCGTTGTTGCGGCCGAGGTGTGAGAGCTGGCGTTATCGTGGTGAAGGATTATTCTTCGTTGTCGATTGTTCTTGCGTATTTCTCCAAAGACTTCTGGCAAGCAAATGGTGGTGTACCATTCAGAATTAACTGTTTACGATTCTCTAGTGGTACTGTAGCCACATGTCCACTAATACCAAAAAAGCAGGCAACCATTTGCTTCAAAGTGCTTTTTGCACGAACAACTTTAGTTGGGTTTGGCTCATTTTGGAACACCCAAACCGTTGACTGCTGTTTAGTTTCGGGATCATACGCATATATCCAAGATTCGTCTCCTGTGTAGATATTATGAACAGCTTTTGATGTACTACATTTGTATTTTTCTATCATTTTTTTGCGCCAATAAACACGAGCCTGTTTTTGTTCAACTTTTAAGTTGTGCGGGATCCAACGAGAGCAATTTTTTTTTATAGCCAAATGTTCGTGAAATATTTTATAAATACTCGTCATACTAATGCCCAGAAATGCCTCTATCTCGCGATATGTAACATGGCGGTCTTGCATTATTAGTTCGCGCACAGCATCAATATTTTGTGGTACAACAGCCGATTTAGGGCGACCTCCTTTAAAATCGTCCGCAAGCATACGACGACCACGATTAAACTCACTGAACCTGTGATACACAGTGGTTTTCGATGGGGCTTCCTCCCCAAAAGTCGACAAAAGTTGATCCATGCACTGTTTTTGAGTTAATCCACGCCGAAAGTCGTAATAAATCATAGCACGAAAATTTTCACGAGTCAAATCCATGGTGATGATAGACAATGGTGTGGATTCGGTATACGCCCAACTAAACGAAACTTAAAATTAGTCCTGTCACTTTCTATAATTTTTAATTGAAAAGGGACCGAAGATCATCTGTTTTGTTTTTGTCTTTGACTTCACGACTAACTGTCAATTTTAGTTGCTTTTTATTCGTAATGGTGTTAGGTAGGCCCTAAAACAAGACTAAATTTGACAGTTAGTCGTGAAGTCATAGACAAAAATAAAAATGATAGAAAGTGACAATAAAAATGATAGAAAGTGAGAATAAAAATGATAGAAAGTGACAGGACTAATTTTAAGTTTAGTTTAGTTGGGCGTATACCGAATCAACACTAATGAATTTTAAAAATGGCGCCACAATGTAAAAACAATTGACAGATGAATGAAACAAACTTTATTTAACATCCAAAGAGTTCTATTTATAAATGTTATAATTTCTTTTTAAATATTGTTTATGTAAGTGGCCAGTTCCGGATACATAAATAGCAGCCCTTGTATTACCAAAGTTATGACCGCGAGAAGTTCCGAGCGTGTGACGTCATATGCAGGCGGTTGCGGGCGGTGTAATAGGAACGTTGCGTGCATATGACGTCAATATGAAGTCACAGCTACCACTCGCCTCGTGCGGAAGTGTGCACTTTGATCGTTAATAACTCAGTAATTTTTAAAGATATAAAAAAAATAAAAACACAGTATTTTTTGTAGTTTTTTATAGAACATTTTGGAATTTTCAGCCAAAATCGTTGGTCAGACCCATTAGGGCGATTAGGCCTTAGTCGAACACGCTGGCCCAGTGCGAGTTGGTCGACTTCACACACAACATTTGAATTTCTTCGCAAGAGTGTGTAGGTTTCATCACGATGCAATAATAAAAATAATGTGACTACTATTGTATGCCAATCTATATTGGCGAAACACGTTTCACTTTTGTATTCATTTTAACATGTTACTATCGTGTTTGAAACAATAAAATGTTCTGATTCTGAAAACATAAGAGTAAAAAGTCGGCCTTATTGCTAACGAAACAATCTCTTCCAGGCAACTTTATGGTATGAGGATATCTATAGATCGTTACCTGAATGATATGTCCGCACAGCATAAGAGACAGTCCCTTGGTGAGTAGATAGCTGAAGTCGGTGAGGATCGGTCTCTCTGCTGGGAAACCAGTCAGCACCAGGATCTGTGGCCTGGAATTTACGAACCAACTCAGTTATTTGTGGATCAATAACCTTCTGTTACTAAAGATGGTAAACGTTCGATTTTATAAGAGTTATAAAGGCTTTTTTTTTAATTCGTAATAATTAAATACAGCCCTCCGGGTCGTCGAGATTTCGACGCCCAATACGGAGGTCCCGGGTTGGATTCCCGGTGGGGACACTGTCAAGCAAAAGTCTCTTTGTGAGACTTTCCCCAGTTTGGTTAGAACATTGCAGGCTGAATCACCTACGAAAAGAAAGATGAATCTGTGCTTCGGAAAGCACGTTAAGCCGTTGATCCTGGCCGATATCTACGGAAGCACTCGTTACACGAGCCATGTTAGTGGCTTTTGCCGTCTCTATAACACTGACACCAGGGTTTGTGAGGTCGGTTGTTGACCTTAAAACCCACACGATGAAGAAGAGAAGGTTACCGGTAGTTCTTGACGTGTTCGGTGATCTTGGTGAGGTGGTGGACCCCTTGCAGCGCCGTCTTGTATGTCTGCGCCTGCGTCGTCGAGCCCCAGTTCACGTCTGACATCAAAAACACAATAACAATAGGGGTTAATCACGACCAGAGTCAACATTTTTGGAGAAGTAAGAATTTTGGTATTCAAGTTTGATTTACATTTTACATCTATAACCATTGTTTATACCCCTTATTTTATTATCTTTATCTTATCTACCCCCAAAAATATATTCTCTCTTAAGAATGGGGGCCAATGGGAAAAAAAGCTGAAATTTGATGAAATTGATATAATAATCTTGATGGATTATATCATAGGCCACGTTTCAGAGATATTCCATTTATAAAGTCCGCTAAAAATTACAAAAATCCAAATAGCGTCGAACTTTTTAATTTATTAACCAATAGGGACTACTTTTTTTTATTTTATAAATCCAAACTTCTTAGTTTCTGCTATCGAACACTAAAAGAACTTTTGCTCTATCTTTAAAATTGACCGAGTTATAAAGGTTTCAAATTCAAGATTAGACAGAGAGGCACATACCCACTTGTGACGTCATTTGTTAGTAACGCCATTTAATCTCCATACAAAGAATCGTTTTTAAAAGAGACAGACATATTGAAACTTTAAAAAATCACTGTAAATTCGTTTTTCAACCGATTCTGTTTTTTTCTTCGCGAATCGTCTGCTACTAATCTATATTTTAAAAATAATTCATAAAATATGGTAAATTCATAAAATATGCTGAACAGTCCGATCCCCTATTTCTAACAAAGTTGGTTTGGGGCACATTTTGCCCCAGGGGGCAGAAGCATTTGGGGACCGATGAAGAAACCGGTTGCCTAAGAAACACCATGATGTACTGACCTGGTTTCCTGTAAGACACGAGGAGGTACAGCGCGAGCAGACAGCCGAACGTCACGAGCGCCGTGATCCACGATATCACGAACATTATCGCCACGCACACCATCGACCCGACTAGAGACAGCCACATATTGTAGAACTGAAACAGATCATGTTCAAATTGATGTAAACTTGTGTAATTTTCGTTAGTGGAATGTTTGATCAGTTCATCATCATCGTGTGGGTTGTAAGGTCCACTACCGACCTCACAAACCCTGATGCCAGGGTTATAGCCCAACGGTTTTTCATGCCTTCCGAAGCACGGAATCATCTTTCTTTTCGGGCAATCAGATGATTCAGCCTGCAATGTCCTAACCAAACTGGGGAAAGTCTCAAAAAGAGATTTTTGCTTGACAGTGTCCCCACCGAGAATCGAACCCGGAACCTCCGTAATGGGCGTCGAAATCTCGACCACTCGGCCACGGAGGCTGTTATTTTTGGCTTATGGTATCGCCTCTTGTTAAAATACAGCATGCGGTAAAATAAAAACGCAAGGTACTGGCTAATAAAGTTCTTCTTTCATGTAAAGTATGGCACAGAATCAGAATCAAACTAAAACAAGTTATTATTATGTTGTGTAACTTATCTATCAAGTATCTATTGTAAAGTTACCCGGAACGTGGGCCGCCACCCCACAGGCTTGGCGAGGCTGGCGTGGAACGTGGAGAAGTTGATCAGCGCGTACGCAGCCAGGAAGAAGTTCGAGATCAGGGGCGCTATCTGGTTCAAGCCACCTGGAATGGTATACGAAACATATAGGGTGTTAGTTGAAAAACGAAAAAACTCAGGAGGTAGCTCAGCCAATGAAACTCAGGAGGTAGTTCAGCCCATGAAACTCAGGAGGTAGCTCAGCCTATGAAACTCAGGAATTAGCTCAGCCTATGAAACTCAGGAGGTAGTTCAGCCTATGAAACTCAGGAGGTAGCTCAGCCCATGAAACTCAGGAGGTAGCTCAGCCTATGAAACTCAGGAGGTAGCTCAGCCTATGAAACTCAGGAGGTAGCTCAGCCCATGAAACTCAGGAGGTAGCTCAGCCCATGAAACTCAGGAGGTAGCTCAGCCTATGAAACTCAGGAGGTAGCTCAGCCTATGAAACTCAGGAGGTAGCTCAGCCCATGAAACTCAGGAGGTAGCTCAGCCCATGAAACTCAGGAGGTAGTTCAGCCCATGAAACTCAGGAGGTAGCTCAGCCTATGAAACTCAGGAGGTAGCTCAGCCCATGAAACTCAGGAGGTAGCTCAGCCTATGAAACTCAGGAATTAGCTCAGCCTATGAAACTCAGGAGGTAGTTCAGCCCATGAAACTCAGGAGGTAGCTCAGCCTATGAAACTCAGGAGGTAGCTCAGCCTATGAAACTCAGGAGGTAGCTCAGCCCATGAAACTCAGGAGGTAGCTCAGCCTATGAAACTCAGGAGGTAGCTCAGCCCATGAAACTCAGGAGGTAGCTCAGCCTATGAAACTCAGGAGGTAACTCAGCCTATGAAACTCAGGAGGTAGCTCAGCCCATGAAACTCAGGAGGTAGCTCAGCCCATGAAACTCAGGAGGTAGTTCAGCCCATGAAACTCAGGAGGTAGCTCACCCTATGAAACTCAGGAGGTAGCTCAGCCTATGAAACTCAGGAGGTAGCTCAGCCCATGAAACTCAGGAGGTAGCTCAGCCTATGAAACTCAGGAGGTAGCTCAGCCTATGAAACTCAGGAGGTAGCTCAGCCTATGAAACTCAGGAGGTAGCTCAGCCCATGAAACTCAGGAGGTAGCTCAGCCTATGAAACTCAGGAGGTAGCTCAGCCTATGAATTTCAGGAGGTAGCTCAGCCTTTGAAACTCAGGAGGTAGCTCAGCCTATGAAACTCAGGAGGTAGCTCAGCCTATGAAACTCAGGAGGTAGCTCAGCCTATGAAACTCAGGAGGTAGCTCAGCCTTTGAAACTCAAGAGGTAGCTCAGCCTATGAAACTCAGGAGGTAGCTCAGCCTTTGAAACTCAGGAGGTAGCTCAGCCTATGAAACTCAGGAGGTAGCTCAGCCCATGAAACTCAGGAGGTAGCTCAGCCCATGCAACTCAGGAGGTAGATCAGCCTATGAAACTCAGGAGGTAGCTCAGCCCATGAAACTAAACAACTTTTAGATATTTTCGAAAAAATACTGTCAGCTGATCAGTTTCTGTGAAACAAGAAAAATTTGAATTTTGACTGACCTAAGAATCATAAGACACTTTTCTTAGATTCTAGTTATAGAGAAACGTAAAAGGACGATTTTTTTGAGAATTTGGCCTACTTCCAAAAAAATCCTAGATCCGGAGCTGAACAAAAATACCCTATTTCTTCAGGTTATCGTCAAATAAGAATAATAAAAAACACACCGATAGGTATGAAGGTGACGGCGATGATGAAAGTGAGCACGTAGCCTCTGACCGGCTCGTTGTTGGGCCCGTAGCCCTTCGCGAACAACTCACCGATAAGTATGAAGGTGACGGCGATGATGAAAGTGAGCACGTAGCCTCTGACCGGCTCGTTGTTCGGCCCGTAGCCCTTCGCGAACAACTCACCGATAAGTATGAAGGTGACGGCGATGATGAAAGTGAGCACGTAGCCTCTGACCGGCTCGTTGTTCGGCCCGTAGCCCTTCGCGAACAACTCACCGATAAGTATGAAGGTGACGGCGATGATGAAAGTGAGCACGTAGCCTCTGACCGGCTCGTTGTTCGGCCCGTAGCCCTTCGCGAACAACTCACCGATAAGTATGAAGGTGACGGCGATGATGAAAGTGAGCACGTAGCCTCTGACCGGCTCGTTGTTCGGCCCGTAGCCCTTCGCGAACAACTCACCGATAAGTATGAAGGTGACGGCAATGATGAAAGTGAGCACGTAGCCTCTGACCGGCTCGTTGTTCGGCCCGTAGCCCTTCGCGAACAACTCACCGATAAGTATGAAGGTGACGGCGATGATGAAAGTGAGCACGTAGCCTCTGACCGGCTCGTTGTTCGGCCCGTAGCCCTTCGCGAACAACTCACCGATAAGTATGAAGGTGACGGCGATGATGAAAGTGAGCACGTAGCCTCTGACCGGCTCGTTGTTCGGCCCGTAGCCCTTCGCGAACAACTCACCGATAAGTATGAAGGTGACGGCGATGATGAAAGTGAGCACGTAGCCTCTGACCGGCTCGTTGTTCGGCCCGTAGCCCTTCGCGAACAACTCACCGATAAGTATGAAGGTGACGGCGATGATGAAAGTGAGCACGTAGCCTCTGACCGGCTCGTTGTTCGGCCCGTAGCCCTTCGCAAACAACTCACCGATAAGTATGAAGGTGACGGCGATGATGAAAGTGAGCACGTAGCCTCTGACCGGCTCGTTGTTCGGCCCGTAGCCCTTCGCGAACAACTCACCGATAAGTATGAAGGTGACGGCGATGATGAAAGTGAGCACGTAGCCTCTGACCGGCTCGTTGTTCGGCCCGTAGCCCTTCGCGAACAACTCACCGATAAGTATGAAGGTGACGGCGATGATGAAAGTGAGCACGTAGCCTCTGACCGGCTCGTTGTTGGGCCCGTAGCCCTTCGCGAACAACTCACCGATAAGTATGAAGGTGACGGCGATGATGAAAGTGAGCACGTAGCCTCTGACCGGCTCGTTGTTCGGCCCGTAGCCCTTCGCGAACAACTCACCGATAAGTATGAAGGTGACGGCGATGATGAAAGTGAGCACGTAGCCTCTGACCGGCTCGTTGTTCGGCCCGTAGCCCTTCGCGAACAACTCACCGATAAGTATGAAGGTGACGGCGATGATGAAAGTGAGCACGTAGCCTCTGACCGGCTCGTTGTTCGGCCCGTAGCCCTTCGCGAACAACTCACCGATAAGTATGAAGGTGACGGCGATGATGAAAGTGAGCACGTAGCCTCTGACCGGCTCGTTGTTGGGCCCGTAGCCCTTCGCGAACAACTCACCGATAAGTATGAAGGTGACGGCGATGATGAAAGTGAGCACGTAGCCTCTGACCGGCTCGTTGTTGGGCCCGTAGCCCTTCGCGAACAACTCACCGATAAGTATGAAGGTGACGGCGATGATGAAAGTGAGCACGTAGCCTCTGACCGGCTCGTTGTTCGGCCCGTAGCCCTTCGCGAACAACTCACCGATAAGTATGAAGGTGACGGCGATGATGAAAGTGAGCACGTAGCCTCTGACCGGCTCGTTGTTGGGCCCGTAGCCCTTCGCGAACAACTCACCGATAAGTATGAAGGTGACGGCGATGATGAAAGTGAGCACGTAGCCTCTGACCGGCTCGTTGTTCGGCCCGTAGCCCTTCGCGAACAACTCACCGATAAGTATGAAGGTGACGGCGATGATGAAAGTGAGCACGTAGCCTCTGACCGGCTCGTTGTTCGGCCCGTAGCCCTTCGCGAAGAATTCCAGGTACGGGTACAACTTGTCTTGACATAGCGCCTGCAAACACGGAAACAAATAAATAAATAAATAAAATAAATAAATAAAAAGAGCTTAAAGAATCACACGTCGCAGAAACCAGTTTAATTGTAAAATAATAAGGAATATAATGTATAGGAGAGTACACAGTATTTTAGATTATTGTTATTATAAAAGAAAGAACTAAAACAAGCCAAAAAAATTTACAAACTGTGCCAAATAGATATTATGAAATGGAATCGCAGAAAATCCGGACCTATTTACTGAACCGAAGGTTTTTTCCTCAATCTGACATCCTGAGCCCTGTTTCACGAAGCAACAATTTACTAGTAACAAGTTACAATTTTATATTCATTGCGTAGCCAATTCGCCAAAACTGGAAGTCCTTATCGTTTTACCTCATTGTCTACGCAATGTACATCAAATTGTAATTGTAATTTGTACTTGTTGCTTCGTGAAACGGTCCTTGTTTCTTGAACTGAACATTTATCACAATACTCCGGGTTACTCGTAGTTGAGTAATATTTCGGAAATATCAAGACTCACTAGCGGTCCGCCGCCTGCGGCTGCGCTCGTGTTGTGTAAGATTTTCCCGTGGGAATAAGACTTTTTTCCGTAAAAAGTATCCAGGGTACAAACTATATCTATTCCAAATTTCATCCCAATCCGTTCAGTAGTTTTTGCGTGAAAGAGTAACAAACATCCATACATACAAACTTTCGCGTTTATAACATTGGTAAGAAGGATTGTAAGGAGTAAGTATAAGGATCAATATTGACGGCTCCGTAGTCTAGTTGGTAGTACGCCTGCCTTCGAAGCACAGGGTCGCGGGTTCGAATCCCGCCCAGGGCAAACATTCGTGTGATGAGCACTTGTGTTTGCCTTGTGTCTGGATGTTGTTTATCTATATAAGTATGTATTTATATATTTATGTATGTATATCAGCTGTCTGGTACCCATAGTACAAGCTTTGCTTAGTTTGGGATCAGATGGCCGTGTGTGAGATGTTTATATTTTTATTTTATATTAAGTACAAAAGATACGAGTCCTGTGGAGTTTCTTCTGACCGTTCTTCTCCACAGAAGGCGTACACTTGTAGTGAACGGGCCATCTTGCATTGACGTCGAAAAATGATTTTGTTAAATCTTACTTCGAATAAAGACAATTTTATCTTTATCTTTATCTTTATTTATTTAATAAAACCTTACCTGAAACACTTTAGGAGCGGACACGAGCGAAGCCAAGGCTGACGACAGTGTGGCCGCGAAGCATCCTCCGTAGATGAGAGGCCCGAAGCCTGATACTAGTCGAATCACCTAAAATAAAAGTAACAAGCAGCTACAGATAGAACAAACATTTCTGAGCGCTGACCTTGAATCATCAGCATTATCATTGTGTGGGTTGTAACCTCACAAACCCTAGTGTCAGGGTTATAGAGCCGCCAAAGGCCACTGACTTGGCTCGTGTAACGACTAGATAGTAGCCGGACCAAATATTAATTTTATATGCAGCGCGCGCGATATTGTAACATTTCTTTGTCTGCGGAGCTTAGCGTCGCCTGCGACGCTGCGTCAATACGTCTTGACAGCCGCATACAAGAGGATATTTTTTGCCGTCAATACATCTTGACAGCCGCATACGTGCATACAGCCGCATAAGGGGTCGTGCCTTCCGAAGCACGGAATCATCTTTCTTTTCGGCCCATCAGGTGATTCAGCCTGCAATGTCCTAACCAAATTGGGGAAAGTCTCACAATGAGCGTCGAAATCTTGACCACTCGGCCACGGAGGCTGTTGGCTGTTTTAGGCAAGGCGTAAGTTGAGCACAAGCGAGAGTCACTTTTGAGAAGCGCTCATAATCCGTTGTAGGTATAGGAGGTTATATGATTATTTATTGATTTCCAGCAAGCACAGAAAAAACTTTGGAGTTTTTATTGTATCGTATAAATATCCAATGTTTAAATTTTAATTTTGTACCCTGTCCTTTTTAGAGTTCCGTGCCCTTATAGGATCACCATGTTGTCGAAGTGTCTGTTTGTCTGTGAGTGGAAATATCAATTTGAAATTAATAACAAATATTAGGTCTATCTTCTCTATCTTAGGCGTCGGTGGTCTAGTGGCTAGGGCTGCTGCCTACCGTCCGGGGGACGCGGGTTCGATCCCCACCACGTACCAATGTGTTTTCGAATTCATATGTACGTTTATTCGACGGTCTTACGGTGAAAGAAAACATGGTGATGAAACCTGCACACTTATGTGAAGTCGCCCAACCCGCACTGGGCCAGCGTGGTCGACTAAGGCCTAATCGCCCCAATTCAAGGTAGGCTCGAGCCCCTCGGTGGGGACGTATATGAACTGTTGATGATTTAAGTCTATGGTCCTAAAAACTTCAAGCTTTTAAAGTCGGACTCGCGCTTAACTAGTTCCTTTCTATAAAAATAAAATAAATATGGACGAATATAATTTAAGATTTAGATTGTTAAGCTATGCCAATCGGCAATACTTACGTCATTGCTATGATGCAAGCCATATTTGCAGCTGTTATCTATAGCACAGCTCCCAATAGTCATGTTGACTATATCATTGACGTCTCCGGAAGCGTCTCTGACGACGGTCCAGCCGGCTACCAGGGCTATCAGGAGGTATGACACTGTGGTTAGAACTATTGCTAGGAGAGTGCCTTTCGGAATGGATTTTTGTGGGTCCTGAAACACATGAAAAGACAATCAATGTTAACACTGAACAAAAACAAACAAAAGACGAGTCAAAGGGCGGATTTATTTCTAAAGTAGCGATCTGTCAACTAAGCTTATACCCTGTTTCAGATAACATTGGAAAAATCTCTTATAGGATACTTTTTTTTTTACGGACCTAATCACTATTTATACCAGAGTAGTAATATAGTGGGCGCGGACTTGCGGGGGAGCAGAAGGCTCGTACCCCTTAGGAATTTTATGAAAACGTATCTGGGGGCGCCCTCAGACGGGCTCGGACCGCGCCCAGAACGTTGCCAGGGCGAGAAGCGCGTCGGAGAAGAATGACCCCTACCGGGTCTTACTGAATTAATTCTACTATTAGTTCCGCGTCCCCGCCGGCGGGGGCGGTTGCTACCTGAAGGGCATTCTGTAGTAGTGTTTGGCCTACACGCAATGGCAGCTTTAATCGCGATTAGCTGACAAGTGTGAATCACAAATAACCTTTCTTCTGCCATATATATATTTTTGTCTTTTTTCCAATGTTATTTGAGATGAAGTTTAGGGCCGTTTAAAAATAAGAAAAAGTTAGGGCTCTGTTTGAAATGGAATTGAAATGCCTATGTATAGACAAACCATCCAATAGGGAATACGCACATTTTTTTAAATTCATTAATCGAAATATTTCAAGTTAAAGTAAACACATAAAAAATAATTTTTCAAATATCTTGCTCAGAAACAAAGTTACAAGGCTTGAAAGTTGAAGGTTAGACAGTGAGGTCTGACATGACTTGTGACGTCATATGTCACGCGGGCCATCCGCCATAGAAAATTTTGTTTTCGTAAGAGGGACAGATATATTTGTTTAAAAATGTTGTATCTAGTTTGTTTTTCGATCAATTTCGATTCTGTTTTGACTGTCGGTATTCTATTTTTGTGTACTTTCAGATGAACTATGAAAAAAACTAATATTTCTTTAAGCATATTCCCTATTGTTGTCGGCGATTTATTTAGAGTTAAATTCGTATATTTCTCTTGGACGTAGTATTCCTTATTTACACCACCTTACCTTTAAATCTCCCGAGATATTAGCTCCAGCTAGGATGCCGGTAGCCGCGGGGAAGAATATGGAGAAGACTGAGAAGAAGTTGTGTTCCACTCCTTCGAAGAAGCGGTAGTCGGAGTACAAGTTCTTCTCCAGCACCGTCACTAAAAAAATAATAAAAGTTTAATGAAATTTCGTTTATAAAAATAGGTAAAAAAAACAACATTGAAAAGATATAGCGATCTGTTTTTTTTTTCGAACTAACTGCCTCTCAAGACCAAAACAATCCAGTCAATTATGCACTCAAATATACAAACTTTGACTAAAATATTTACTACAAATTCAATAGTCTTCGCTCCTATGAAAGATCAAGTCACAAACGACGCGCGCCTTTTTGTCTCCTACTTCATTCATTATGTATTTGCTGATACCACTACACTCGTGTATGTAGCGATAACGACCACGCTATGTAGAGATAACGATAGCTAAGCGACTATCGCTTTCAAAATATCTATTTTTTGGTACAGGTCTGAACTTTTTGAACTACATTCAAAATATTTTGTTACTTACTATTGTAACCTATAAACCCTTGAGCCAGTTCAAGGTCACTCTTTGGTCCTATGAATGATCCAATGCAGAAGTCAGCGATGGCGGCAAGTAGAATGATCAATAACACTATTTGTGCTTTAGCTTCCCACTCCATACCGACCATTACTATACCAGTCAGTAGGACGATAGTGATGCAGCCGTAGATCGCTTGGTCCTGTAATTAAAGATACTTAATATAATTTATAAGTTTGCGAATGTATAATATTGTCTACACGTTTTGGGAGGCAGAATGGAGGATGGAACCAGAGATGGAAGTAGGGATAGTAGGGGGCGTGGAGACTTAGGGTGGAAGGAAGTATAGAATTAAGGGTACAAGAACAGATGGAAGGAAGGATAGGTGGATAGAAGGCAACGACAGAGGAATAGAAGAATACCTCTACAGAGAATATACTTTTTAAAACTTTATTTGAACATTATTATGATTACAAACGGGAAATTCACCGTGGTTTGTCCTGGTATTTGTGAGTTCCCGATATTTTGACGCAGTTGCAAACATCATTATCAAGGGTCCCCCACGGAAAATAACGGGGAATATCCCGTTTGTAATCATAATAATAAATACAGAGAGTTCAGACCACCATGTAAGCGGATTCGGGTATGAGGGTGAGCTACAGAATGAAATGTGTATAATAGCATGGAAAAAATGAGAACGGAAGAGGGATTGATGGAAAAACTGAAAGGGCATGGAAGGAAGGGTGTCAAGAGATTGAGAGGAGAGATGAACACAACGATGGAAGGTAGACGAGAGGAAAGATAGAAAGAGAGATGGACGGAGGCATGGAAGGAAGGATGGATGTAATAGAATGAGAAGAGATATCTTACCCAGTTCTTATCCACCATGTAAGCGGACTCTGGTATTAGCGTGATGAGCGACTCCCCGAAACCGACGACGTACATAGCGCAAGCCACTGCGTTCGCCATGGAGAATATCAACCCAATCGAGCCGCCGAACTCAGGACCCAGAGACCGCGATATCATGTAGTATGTGCCGCCTGGAAAGCGAAGATTGTCACGTTTCATTTTCTAATGAAAACTGTACCTATAGGTATAGACTGTCAACTGTATGCCTGCAGAGAATTTTGGAGTTTTTCGGTCACATAGCCAGGAAAGAAGAGCACAACCTCGAACAGCTCATTGTCACTGGCAAGGTTGACGGCAAACGACCAAGAGGCCGCAGCCCTACAAGATGGGCGGATCAGATCCGCTGTACTCTGGACACCCTACTGCATGTTGCGCTACTCGATGCCAAGAACAGGAACAGGTGGCGGAACATCGTTAGCAAGAAGCTGATCCAACGGGGACCTCACGACCCTCAGTAATGAGGAAGGCGACGCGAGGAGGAGCAGGTATATTGCTAAACCTGGTTTTTGTGTGTGCTCCTATATTAGGAGTGATCAAGGCGACGAAGTAAAAGTCGTTTATATAACCGAATCGTGTCGTCCTTGGAAGCTAACTAAATCTCTGCTCACTCTTTTTGGGGATAGGTACCTGAACGTATGTTACCTATATGCATCTAAAATTTATTTCCCCGAATCTATATAATTTAATTTAGTACTGTTACAAAAAATCGAACTGTGTAGGACCACCTAAAAAGTGTCAAGATTTAGAAATGATCACGATTCACGATGTCGTCGGTAGAGACGCCAGGTTTGGACTATATTCGTGCTCTACTGGACAGATTTGTCCTCTCACTGCTAAAGAGCTGATATTATGGACCACGTCCATGATCGTCCCACCTACAACGTCTATGAGACCTAACTCGCCGATAACGATCACATTCTGAGCAGCATTCTAGTATTCGTGATCGCCTTTACCCATCTTTCCGAAGGCATGCTGGCGAAATTCCAGAAAAATCTGATGTTTATCCTAATAAGTTGAACAAAGTGGAATAAACCTTCTAAAAACAACACAATACAATGGAATTATTACATACAATACGTTTATAATACAATATCGATAAATAAATAAATAAATAAATCTTTATTTGTGAACATGGGTTAGGTACATCCACAGATCAATAGTTTTTCTCACCTCCTTTAATAACTCCGTTGGTGCTGATGGCAGACATGGAGAGCGCCGTGATGGTGGTGACTACCGACGTGGTCAGGATCAGTAGCATTGCCTGCGCTGCCGGCAAAACAACATGTTGATCACTTGAAGACTGCTGAGATTAAAGTTCGTGATTGCTTTTGACATCAAACTAAATTAGAGTTCCCGGCAGAAAATAACGCACGTAGGATGTTCGGCTTAGAGCGTTGTCTTTTTCGCAAGTATAGCAACAACAGATTACTCTCTTTCTGAAGCCCAATATGCATTATTAACAGGTTATTTTTTTATATATATTTTCACATCGTCCTTTAACTCTCTCATCTCTCTCACACATCTGCTATCTCTTTCACTTATTCTTGTTCAAAAATCCGTTATGCTTATCTTCGTTTAAAAATACTTTAGGTATGCGTCCCACATTTACGCGTCTTTTTCGTAATCCTACTAATTTTCGCAAAATATAAATAATTCCAAAAAGTTTAGATAAATATAATCTGCTTATTTCAAACTCCCGGACACATCAAAGAGCCTTTAGGTATGAATGTTAGAGTGTTTGAATATAATCAATCAATCAATCAGCACTTATGTATGACACCTATCCTAATTCAGAGTGTTTCCTTCTGTCGCTTTACCTAGGTGAACAAAGTGGAATAAACCTCTTAAACGACAATACAATGGAATTATTACATACAATACGTTTATAATAATTGATATTTCATTATCTGTATATTATGTACCCCGGTGTTCTGAATTTCCGGATCTATAAGTGAAATCGGAGTCAATATTTTCCTGCCTAATACTCATGCCTTGTCAATTACGACAGTTTGAAGGAATGTGGGGTAAGGAGGTCAGGGGTCGGCCTATTTACGATTCCGTGACAACATCCAAGACCTCAAATGACCCACTTCCTTTTGTAAATGTGTCTCGAATTTGTGCTAAACTGCTTTTTTTTTTCAAAAAGTTCGCGTTTGACCACAGTCGAACGAGATGGAAAGCAATGATGCGGTCGAAAGTGGAACACACTTAGCTAGAAAACGCCTATACTACCTATTTGTTTATTAAATTAAGGAAGACTGGAACTGATTGCTTACTAGGAGATTCCAATCTATATTTTGAAAATGTATTTGACGGCTCCGTAGCCCAGGTGGTTCGAATCCCGCCCAGGGCAAACATTTATGTGATGAGCACTTGTGTTTGCCTTGTGTCTGGTTGTTGTTTATCTTTATAAGTATGTATTTATCTATTTAAGTAATGTATATCAGCTGTCTGGTACCCATATAGTACAAGCTCTGCTTAGTTTGGGATCAGATGGCCATGTGTGAAGATGTCCCCACATATTTATTTATTTATTTAAAGATTTTGTATCTACTTTCGACTTGAATACACCTATATTGTACGATTCCAGAAATACTGACGCAGGGAGAGCATTCACTCCTCAGCTGTACGCACCAAGAAAGACAACGCAAGATTTACAATTAACCAACCTCACAAACCCTGTGTCAGATTATAGAGCCGCTAAAGGTCTCTGACATGGCTCATTTGACGAATGTCTTAGTAGATAACAACTAAAAAAGAAAACAGTGCTTAGTTTAGCACGCTTGAAATCATTAAAAAACACATAATCCTACAGACTCATAGTTTCCGAAACTATGTCGAGGTACCCTTGAGTTCTACGAAGAAACACAAAATAAAGAAAAACCTTTACACCAATCCACCAGCTAGGAAATAACACTTTATATTCTTTTGTCGTATACTTTGTGTAATGTTAAGAATGCGCATATTTTTCGCACCTTGATGCGTTTCAAAAATGACAGCAATAATGCGAATCCTCTTACTTACAAGTAAGTTTTGGTGGTGTTTTAAAGGACTCCGTTGAATATTTTTTAAATATCGTATAAGGCCATGGTCATTTTACACCTTTATAATATATTATACGATATCTTTTCGAGTCGACAGCATAACTCAAATTATCTCGTCCCAGAATTTTGCTACGCGGACCGCACTGTCAGTAGCTTTCATTAAATCCTTTCGTGTGCAGGTGGAAGGAAAAGGAGACGATATGAGATGGTCCATTTTCAGTGGAAACTCACCACACTTACACTCCAGGTTGGAATAGCCTATGAATCCCCACCTAACCAAGTTTTCCTTCCTTCGGCCAACCTGAGTCCGAAGTCTGTTTAGAGAATTCCAGGTCGGCCATTGGTATTTAAGAGGAAGGTACTTGAGCGCAAAATTGCAACTAAGGAGTTGAGTTTTATTTTCCAGCCATGTCAGTGGCCTTCGGCAGCTCTAAACATTGACACCAAGATTTTGAAGGTGTCGACACGATGAAGAAGTCTTTTATAATCTTCCTTTCTTTTGTTTCTTTTCCACTAGAACCAAATTATCTCTAGTTTACTGTTTAGCTCGCAAAATGGATACTAACCTATACCAGCCTGCCCCACCACCCAGGACAGTCGGAGGAACAGCATCACCCCCCAAATGTTGAGCAGACATCGCATCAGAACCCCCTTGATCCAGCCGAACTTCATGTTGGTAGACGCTGGAGTCGGCCCCATGTCTTTTTCTGGACATTGTCCTGGCTGAATAAAAAAGAAAAAAAAAGAAAAATAAAGAATTAGTTTTTAATCTACTAACTTACGAAAATAACATTATCCTTAATATTTCCAGAGTGTTTGAGATTTTTGCGGTCCTCTATTTTTTGGGACATCTATCCCATATAGCGGATAGTTGCCTATTCCATATAATTTACGTTTAGATGCCCCGCCGAGAAACAAGGCATCTAATCCGCAAAAACTTTGATCGCATTTTGCTTTCCCATGCAAACGCAATGAGACACGTTCAACTAAGTCATAGTTAGAGAATCTTTCGATACATTAAAAAAATGCATGTTATTCTTTTGCGAAACTAGAGTATTCACAATCGGGGCAACTATACCCTCGGGGCATCTATCCGGGTTTTATCTTAGTGTATCCTATTATGCCACCTGTCCTTCCAGGCTTAAACTATACATCACCGTATTAAATAAAATTCATTGACACCAACGCTTCTAAGCCAATTAACAGGTCAGTAGATCACATTAGTTTCATTAATTAGTCCGTGAAACCCACGGTTGCAGACCAGAGGTCACGATCCCCTGACTCTTGGAGTAATTAATGAATCATGTGAATGGGTTGGAGGTGTTTCAGTAGGAAGCGGTAATTTTACATCGTAAATTGTAAATTGTGGGAAGTGCGAATCAACGTGTGAGACAGTCTTGCTAAAATGATGGATGAATAATACAGGGTTTTATCTAATCAGTGTGCATATATATATCTAGACACACGGCAGTGTGTCCGCCAAGTTCGCAAAAGAAAAAGGAGACGACGCACCAGTGTGTTATATATATATATATGGTACGCAGACTGTCAAATAAAACAATTTTCCCCAAGGGATCATAAAGCGAAAAAGAATCAGCCAAATTTATTTTCATCTCTCACTATTTGTATGGGAGGTTTAACATTTTTTTATTAAAGAATAACCCTGTATTGTAGACCAGACACTGTTGTTAAAAATAGTGGCGATAACTCGAACTTACCAATCGGAACATGCTTTCCATTAAAAAAAATACAAATGTCTCTATTTCTCATAATATTAGGTCCTTACATATGAAATTGGCGTTTTGTATGGGAGGAACAAAAAGTCGAAAAATTTTTATATAGTATATTTTTGCCATCTCATAGGTAGTTCATTGATCCCTTTACTAAAAAAACCATTCGGACGGGAATCAATAAAATCTTTGAAGGCGATTTGGACTGCCCCATCTGAGTTGAATTTTTTCCCTTGCAAGAAGTTATCCAAATTTCGAAAAAAATGGTAATCTGTTGGAGCAAGGTCCGGGGAGTACGGTGGATGCCTTAGACATTCCAATTGAAGCTCTTCTAATTTGCTAGCCGTCTGTTGTGCAGTGTGTGGTCTAGCGTTGTCGTGAAGCAGCAGTGGCGTAGAGCGATTGACCAGCCTCGGTTGTTTACCAGCTAGCTTTTCCATCATGGTTTGCAATTGCTGACAATAGTCATCTGCCGTAATCGTCTGGCCAGATTTGAGAAAACTGTAATGAACGACACCGGCGCTAGTCCACCAAACGCTTACAAGTAACTTTTTATTGGTCAATTTTCGCTTGGAGCAGGCTTTGGCTGGCTTGCCAGGGTCCAGCCATTGCGATGAGCGCTTCCGATTATCGTAGAGAATCCACTTTTCATCACAGGTAATGATTCGATTTAAAATCCCTTCGTTATTGTGCCGGTCAAGTAATGTAACGCAGCAGTTGACGCGCGTTTGCCGGTTTGCTTCACTCAATTCGTGAGGAACCCACCTTTCAAGTTTTTTAATCTTCCCAATTTGCTTCAAGTGGATTAAAACAGTTTTATCACTAACACCGAAGCCTGCAGCTAACTCGGACGTGGTTTGCGATGGATCCGCTTCCACAATAGCCTTCAATGCTTCATTATCAACTTGGGTCTCCGGCCGTCCACGGGGCTTGTTTTGCAGGTCGAAATTTTCAGAACGAAAACGTTGGAACCAAAAACGCACTGTGTTTTCTTTTGCGACACAACCGCCATACACATCATTAACCCTTCGAGCCGTTTCCGCAGCACTGGTGCCACGGTGGAACTCGTACTCGTAAATAACGCGATATTTCAAATTTTCCATTTTGTAAATCGAGCGATGCAAACAGAAAAAAGATAAGTAAAAAAACAAATGAATGACGGTTTACGAAACACAACTACATGTGGAAATAGCTGTATAAATTTGAATTTCGAATTCCTAACCAAATAGGAGAAATTTGTGATCAAAGTGGCCAGTACGACAAAACGCCAATTTCATATGTAAGGACCTAATATTATACTAGCTGGCCCGGCAGACGTTGTCCTGCCATTTTTCCCAACATCTATCCTACATTTACCCTACATCTACCCTACACCTACCCTACATCTACCCTGCGCAATTTTGTTATTCTTTTTATATGTAAGAACCTTCTACGACATATTAGAAAACATTTTAGAAAATGATGAACGAAATCGCTAAAGCCGTTCTCAAGTTATAGCGTGACCAGAAGAAATAGTGGTTCATTTTTATATAACATATAGATTATGAGTCTGATTTGACCTGACTTGATGTTACTCAACGCTTTTAAACAGAATAAAACCTCTTAATAAAACCTATACTACACATCTGCGAATGCTCATACCAAAGATCGATCACAAGTAGACACTGGTCCCGATTCACGCAGTCATGCTCTAATCCTAATTTTTAAATCCTGTAACGTGGTAGACGTTTTCTATGACAAAATTATTTTAAACCTTAATCTATCGTACATCTGTTGTGTATCTGTTGTAAGTGTTACTTACTTACTTATTGTGGTAAACTTATTAGGGCGGTGAACGGAATAAATATTCAGGTATCCAACTCACCCTCTTTCTTTTCTCTTCTACCTACCTATCTGTGACCCTACGTCACAATCCAGCTATCCTTTTCGTCTTATGACCAATCAAAAAGAGGAGATGAAAACGGATGAACGAATATTATTTTGAATGAATGATAACCTAAAGTAGCTGTCAAATTAAGAGATTTTTTTAAGCCAGATGTTTTACGTCCTTTCTAAAATTGTGCAATCGACACGTCCATAAAATTCAAATCCAATGTTTGACAGCTCTGATATTAGAATGTCCATCAACTTTTTTTTAAGACGCGACGAACATTTAAGCCCAAGTCACACAGAGCAGGAGCGGCGCGGTCCGAGGCGCTATGCCGCGCCATAGCACCGTCCCGCTTTCCCGGCCCCGGACCGCGCCCGGCACGGCTCTGTGTGAGTGGGACAGTGAGAATTAGCCCCATGATGGATGAATAATATTGCAGTCCAAGCGTTGTTAGTATAAAATTAGTGTCGATAACTCACTTTAACCGAACGTACTTTGCATTGAAGAAGCTGAATTATTTTTCTTACCACACTAATATTATAAATGTGAAAATATATTTGGATGTTTAGATGTTTGGATGTTTGTTCCGCCTTCACACTTAAAGTACTCAACGGATTTTAATGAAACTTTAGAATGGAGATAGTTTGTAACCTGGATTAGCACATAGGATTTTTTAACGGGAAAAAGTCTTGTTCCCACGGGAAAATCTTACATAACGCGAGCGTAGCCGCTGGCAGTCCGCTATAGTATTATATATACGAGTAGGTAATGATCTGACTTGACCTTTTCAACGCAATTAAAATTAAGAAAAACATCTATACACGTCTGCGAATACTCATACCAAAGTTCGATCTATTAAACAGCTACATAAGATAAGAGTTATTAAAAGTTATTACAAAATAATATCATTCCTTCATCTCTCTATTTCATTGACCATAAAAACTAAAATAATTTAAAATGAAAGATTTTAAAATTAGAATTAAGTATAGTAGGCCAGTCAATATCGACATCAAACATCGCAAACGCGCATGTATCTACGATTTTTTTATATGTTGTTAGGTTCCTTGAGAGAAGTTTACACCCAAGTTTGCAACCCTGAAGCGATTTTCAAGTATGTTTGCCGTATAATTTAATAAAGCTAACTAAATTTTCTACAATTTGAGTTTAATTTCAGCACTCTAGGTCCATCAGTTGCAGAGATACAGCTTGTCAAAGGTAAGCTATTTTTAAAAAAAAAACGTGTATATTTTGTGTTTAGGTCATATTCAAAGACACGTACTGGCTAAACTAATGGTCCTGGTGCTGCTTCATTTGTTCATCTGATTGTTTTGTGACGCAGCCTCTTTGGAATATGGTAAAGGGATCAACATCAACTCTCTTGTTAAATACTTTCACAGAGGTGCTAATCAGCGATATCTGCTCTCCTGAGTATGTATCTTGGCTGAGCTACGACCTTTTTGCGCTGCTGCAGCACACATGCATAACCTGGTGTGTCAGGTTATGATACTTTTAGTAATAGGTTTAATTTTGTTTTCTTATGTATGTGTCTGCAGTACAGAAATAAATTCTTTATCTATCTATCTAACTATCTAAGGTCTTCGCTTTGTCCTGGGTCAGCGTTTTTCACGGTTTTTCGAGGTTTTTGGGTAGCACAAGGTTTTCAGGGTTGCAAACTTGGGTGTTAACTACTCTCAAGGGACCTAACAACATATAAAAAAATCCCAGTTACATGCGCGTTTGCGATGTTTGTCCTTTTTTGTGTTGATATTGACTGGCCTATAACACGACACAGTGGTCTAGGAGAGCGTCGTCGGTGGTCTAGTGGCTAGGGCCGCTGCCTCTCGTCCAGGAGTCGCGGGTTCGATCCCCACCATGTACCAATGTGTTTTCGAATTCATATGTACGTTTCATCGACGCTCTTACTGTGAAGGAAAACATCGTGATGAAACCTGCACACGAATAAATTCAAAGGTTGTGTATGAAATCGACCAGCCCACAATGGGCCAGCGTGGTCGACTAAGGCCTAATCACCCTAATTCAGGGTAGGCTCGAGCCCCTCGGTGGGGACGTGTATGTGCTGTTGATGATGATGACTTTGTGAGTGGGAGACATTGTTTTCGAAAACTCACTGTATCGAGCTAATTATTACGAGCAGATGGGACGTAAGTACTAAGACGTAAGCTTGCAATTACGACAATTGGATACCTGTGGGGTAAGTGCGTCATTAGTGACCTACCTACTCCGCTAATTGGCGGGAGCTGTGGTCTTAACAAGTCCCGTAGGTACCGAATAAACAAACTTAACCTTGTAATTCTATACGTGAGCAAAAATTTCCGTAGCATGTAGGAACAGTGGGCCGCTGCCTTCCGTCCGGGAGACGCGGGTTCGATCCCACCATGTACCAATGTGTTTTCAAATTTCAAATTCATATGTATACGTTTATTCGACGCTCCTACGGTGAAAGAAAACATCGTGATGAAACCTGCACACTCCTGCGAAATTCAAAGGTTGTGTGTGAAGTCGACCAACCCGCACTGGGCCAGCGTGGTCAACTAAAGCCCAATCACTCTAAATCGGGGTAGGCTCGAGCCCCTCGGTGGGGACGTATATGAGCTATTGATGTATGTAGGTCCAGTAAAAAAAACTGGGGCAGAACGTCATCGATATTATTAGTGCAGCGAGGGATATTTTTTTAAACAATTGTTAGGTAGATCGTCTTAACCACGTCTTAACTGAAGCTACTGTTTCCCAGAAAATTTATGTCACCACAGCAGCCGTTATGACGGCAGTCGAGAAAATGCTTAGGTGAATGGGGCAAGTAAGACAAAACGCCCACCAAAAAGAAACTTTTTTTTACCTTACGTGACAAAGAGGCGTTGTGTAACTCGTCTAGTGTCGGCCTCGGAGCCGCGTGCAATGAGAGCACGTTCCTGTAGTTGTCTAGCCTCGGTAACGCTTCTCTTGTGAAATGCCTGAAACATTAATATAATAAATTGGCGCCCGAAAAGGGACTCGCAGTAGTCGCAGTCGAGGAAGATATTTTTGGCGCCCAGTAAGGGACTGCGAGCATAGTTTTTGATCAGCCTAACAACAGGTAAAGTTAGAATTAGAACCTTTAGAATGATGATTTGAGTCATAACAGCCAGACATCGCTATTTTAATAATCAAGCGTTTTAACTATCCTCATTCATTCATATAAACAATTTTAAGAGTTATTAGGTATCTTATTGACGTTTAAATGCGATTGGAACTGTACTTTCCAGAGCGTACTAGACGTGTTGATCTGCGTCTCCAATAAAAAAAACGCAATAAAAACAACGTTGCAGTTCAAACGTCACTCAACCAACAAAAAGATAAGTTTATGCTACACATAGTACTCGCGACATTAATCCAAATATAAACACTAAGAATCACCTACCTGAAACTTTTGCCATATTTCGTGTCTTGTACTGTGAGGGGATCATCGCTGTCCATTCCATCTTCTGAATCTTCCGTCGCATATTCTTCTGGTTTGGCCTCCATCTGCGAAACAGAGATAGATGATGAAGATTTTCTTTTTATATTTCTTGTTTATTTTTTTATTATTTGCAAAGGTGACTAGCTGCATCAGGCAAACAATGGTCAGTAATACAAAAGATTTCTTTTTATGTAACTTTTTTAGAATTTCGGTGTTAATATCTTCAGATTTATTGTGACTGCGTTACGTTACATCAAATCAAATTATCAAAAATCGAAATGTGTTTTTTTTTTAAATTGGTGGAGTAGATTTGACCAATCTGCACTGGGACCCCGTGATAGACTGACCAGATCTCCCTGATAAAAACAGGCTAGAGCCCTTCGGTGGAGACGTCACGACGACGCTGATAACAAACATGACTCTCTGTTCGATAATTCGCCGTTTCATGTTTAAAATTGACTAAATATACAAACGCTCAATCAAATAGTTCACAAGCTCCATAAAAAAAAACGAGAAATTATATTATAATCCAAGTAATATTATGTTTCAAGAAGTAAAATACGAGTAAACTATAAAATCATCTGTTGTGACAAATGTGGAATTCATGGCCGTCCTTGACTAAACAGTTTTACATATTTTCAATACGTAATAAGTTAACAAACGGGCCATAATTTAATTTGATTTGTTCATAAATAACGAACATACAATTCAGAAATAAACCGGTCATGCGTGCACGACTTTAACCGGTTTAAAGGGAGAGCGTAAAGAATTACGCGTTGACGTTTATTTGGAAATCACGACATACCTATCTTTGATATGTTATGTTGCCCACCATGTAAATGTTTTAAAATTTTGAAGTAATCAATAGGGGACCGGACTGTTCACCATATTTTATGAATTATTTTTAAAATATAGATCAGTAGCAGACGATGCGCGAAGAAAAAAACAGGATCAGTTGAAAAACGAATTTACAGTGATGTTTTAAAGTTTCAATATGTCTGTCTCTTTCAAAAACGATTTTTTGTATGGAGATTATATGGCGTTACTAACAAATGACGTCACAAGTGGGTATGTGCCTCTCTGTCTAATCTTAAATTTCAAACCTTTATAACTCGGTCGATTTTAAAGATAGAGCAAAAATTATTTTAGTGTTCGATAGCAGAAACTAAGAAGTCAGGATTTGTAAAATAAAAATAAAGTAATCCTATACCCTATTGTGAGCTCAAAGGTTTAGGGTTTACATTATCTTGCAGAAAATCGTTTCCTTTTCGTTACTCCTTCCTTACTTTACTAATATTATAAATGCGAACTTTGTCTGCCTGCCTGTCTTGCTGTCCGTCTGTTACGCTTTTACGGTTAAACTAAATCGATTTTGATCAAATAACATAGTTTAGTGCCCAATAACAGACAAAGGATGCTTTTTACCGCCGGAAACACATTATCTCAGTAAGATTACTAAAACTAACAGCGGTATCTGACGTCATCGCTTGGAACTATAAAATTAAATGTATCTCTCTTCGCGTTCTTTGATGGAGCTGCAATTTTTCGAAAAATCCACCAACGACGCATGCGCAGCTCGAGTGGACAGCTAGTATCATCAACGGATATCCTCATCCAATTTAATATTACTCTTTATAACACACCATATATATCTACCGGCTACCGGGTTATTACCACAATTTAAAGATTGATTGATTGTTTTTTTTTTTTGTTTGGTTGGGTTTTATATATATATGTATATATATATATATGTGTGTGTATTAATAATATTTACAACCGCGAAACCCTAAAAGTGTTTATAATATTACTCTTCTCTACACTAACCATGGAAAGACCTTTTCTCCAATAATTTCAAAAAAGTGGTACGTTTACTAAAAAATATCAAAAAAGAGCAAAATTTCTAGCTACCTCTGTACTGAATGTATGATAGTTGGATATGATGTACACAGAAAAACTAACACGCCAAACGCAGAGGTTTTATTTTTTTAAGTGCACTAGGTATTTTTAATATTTTTAAACGCATAAAACATCTATATGTATATACGTGTTTTAAATATACGTTGGTTTATTTATACAACAGCAAAGTGAATTATGTAGATTATTACGAAACGCTTGCGAAGTATCCTATTGAAAAGTATCCTATGTGTTAACCCAGGGTACAAGCTATCTCTATTCCAAATTTCATCTAAATTGGTTCAGTACTTTAGGCATGAAAACGGCCCAAACATCTAAACATACTTTCACATTTTTAATACCCACAAGTTTACGACAAATGTAATAGCATTGCCAGCCATAGTCTTATCTCTAACCACACGGCTTACTTGAAACCAAGCCGATTAAATATGGCTGCTGAAAACGCTGTATCAGCTGTATATAGTCTTCGCATGACGTCATACGTAAATTAGTATGCGCAGAAGATATGAGCTAGCTAGCCCTATTGAAAATATTATACGAGCTAGCTAAATCACATTGGAGACATAAAAAGACACAAAGCATTATTTAAAGCGGTCCGCCCGCGGCTACGCTCGCGATTTGTAAAATTTTCCCGTGGGAATAAGACTTTTTTCCGTATCCTATGTGCGCATACTATTTCCATTCCAAATTTCATCCAAACCCGTTGAGTATTTAAAGCGTGAAGGCGGAACAAACATCCAAATATACTCACCGGCACATCTAACCGCCCACTCTTGTATTTCGGGTTAATTTTAAATTACGCTTATTGTTATACATTACAATTTAATTATTGATAATTTTACGATAAATTAAACACACTTAAATAAACATTAAATTAACTACTTTTTAACTAACATCAGCTGTAACTAATAGAAATATAAAGAATCACGAGTATTCCCTGAAATGAAGGGTGGGCGGTTAGATGTGCCGGTGAGTGTATACATATTATCACATTTATAATATTAGTGTGAGTGATGTGATGTGATAACTGGAAACAAAGGCCTTCGATCAGGAAATTATTAATTATGTCAGAATTTAAAATAAAAATACAAAGCGAAAATCTGTATGTTGGTGTCTCGCGTCAAGATTGAAGAGATTGTTCTCACAAGGTTAGATTATGGGTCAGAGACTGGCATACTTTTTACCGCGGGAAAAAGTTTTATTCTCATGGGAAACAAAAAAACAACGCGCGGCGGACAGCTAGTTTATTCATTTCATTCATTAGGATTTAACAATGGTTTCATTTAACACGTCAAAAGTTCTCACGTTCATAGAAAAGTTTGCATTCTCCTAGAACGACGAGAAAAACTCGCATCACCTACTAATGTACTTATTTAAGTGTTTCCTTTTTTATTGTTTTTGGGAGCGTCGTCGTCGGGGCGGTGTGTTGGCTTGGGCCTGCTGCCTCCCGTCCGGAAGACGGAGATTCGATCCCTAGCAACCACGTGCCAATTAATTTAGAATTGGACGTAGTTACACGAAAAGGATCCAATCCACAACATTGTCAAAAATGACTTACGTACACAAAACTGACCGCAAATAATACCAATCGTCCCATAAATATACTATTAACAATAAAAATGTTTTAATGTTTCTCACAAAACATAACACGTAAAATTATCTTGAAACAAATACCTATGAAGAAATATTTTGAACTTCAAACTTCAATATCTGAAAAGTAACTTTGTGTGGATTGGATCCTTTTCGTGTAACTACGTCCAATTCATGTACGGTTCGCGGAAAATCTTACGCAACGCGAGCGTAGCCGCGGGCGGACCGCTAGTTACACATTGTTTAAACCATTTATTTTGCCACACACACATATTTATAAATAAATTTACCGCTGTATACAATGTTTTATAGCGTGTGGCGAGGGTCAGGCTCAGTATAACGCTAAGCAACTACAGTCGCGTAGCACTAGCGTAGCATTATGTAAAACAGTCATTACAAGAGCCATGTCGGAGGTAAATATCTCTGACACCAGGGTTAATCGGGTCGGTCATCGCTCTTACAATCTACACGATAAGAAAAATTCTAATAATGTACCTGATTATGTACCTATTATTCTTGTCTCTTCTCTCTAGTAATTTAAGTACTTATACATTACGTGTTTTTTGTTTAGACAACAGAGTACTACACATAATACTGGAGTTTAGACTAAACGTTATATTATTATTATTACATTTTGTTATTTAATTATTATTATTCTTTTGTTTTTTTTTATTATTATTTATTATTTTGTACCTATTGAAAATGTATAAAGCGAAATATATCATGCTTAAAGTGAGGCTCCAGCAAATTTCAGAAATAACTTTCTTTTAATGAAATAAAGATTTTTGTTTTTTTTTTATAAGGGCGTCACCGCGTCAAGCCAATACACCGTGGCTAGGGCCGCTGTCTTCCATCCGGGAGGCGCGGGTTTGCTCCCCACCACGTACCAACTTGTTTGCGAATTCAAATTCGTATGTATTATTCGACGCTTTTACGAGTAAAACGGTGACGGAAAACATGCTCACTCCTGCAAAGAAATTCAAGGGTTGTGTGTGAAGTCGACCAACCCGCACTGGACCAGCGTGGTCGATAAGGCCTGTTCGCCCTGATTCAGGGTAGGCTCGAACCCCTCGGTGGGGACGTATAATGAGCTGATGATGACCATGATATTTAGTAGAATGTGTATCTCATTGTGATCTCATTTAAAGGGCCCCGGAGACGGTCAAACGGTTTGACTCAAACCTTACGTGTTTGATCAAACCGTTTGAGGTCGGTTTGAACGGTTTGTCAAACGGCTCTGCGTAGTCTGATTCTGTACGCTGTCGTAATTACACTTCTGACGCGTCAAACACAACAAAAATATGAAATTGCATCAAACATGCTTCAAACACGTAAATGTTTTACAAACCGTTCAAACCACCTTTGTAAACGATCAAAATAGTTTGAGTCAAACCAAACTTTACGTGTTTGAATCAAACCGTTTGACCGTCTCCGGGACCCTTAAAAGAAGCCCTCGTTCAATGTTGTAGAGTAGAACCATTGCGCCATGTATAGAAGTACTTATACTTATATTATATACTTACCTACCTAGTTACATTATATTATGATTGTGACAGTAACGTCGTATTTTACGACCGCTTGTGGTGAAGATAACGTTACGACTACCATGCAAATGGATCGAATGGCGCATTGATTTTGTTGACTGATTGTCTATTTTGTTTGAATTGGGTCAGTATTTTTAGTCCAAAGTTAGAACAATAACTTGGTGGTTTAGAATAAAAAAATCTTCATACAAACCTAAAGACGCATTTTTTTTTAATTCAGAAGTTGTTGTTAATTTTGTAAACTTGTCCGGGGGACGCGGGTTCGATCAAAGTCAAAGTCAAAATTATTTATTTCATAGGATGTTATTACATCACTTAGATCCGTCATTACATTTTTTTTGGGTGAGTTCACTAACACAATGGCGGAATCTGTGGAGAAGAGCTCCACACCGCGTACCAATGTGTTTTCAAATTTCGAATTCATATTACGTTTATTCGACGCTCTTACGGTGAAGGAAAACATCGTGATGAAACCTGCACACTCCTGCGAAGAATTTTAAAGGTTGCGTGTGAAGTCGACCAACCCGTACTGGGCCAGCGTGGTCGACTAAGGCCTATCGCCCTAATTCAGGGTAGGCTCGAGCCCCTCGGTGGGGACGTATATGAGCCGTTGATGTAATTTTGAACACTTGTAGTACAAAACTTGTTCACATTCATGGGCTGAACAAAAACGTGCCAATTCATTCAAGACTAAAACTCAGGTTGTATCTCGGCCCATATAAAACAGAACATCTTTTTGACAGTGGTTTTTTTTTACCATCAATGTCCCCACCGAAATTCGAAGTTTAAATTTCGAATCTAGAATCTCTACAGAGAGGTTCTTCGCCGCTCTAAAACGAACGAGGCTACGGGCTGCTAAAACGATGATGAGTTGGAAGTTTTGCTACATGGACCTTTTCCTAATTAGGCTTACTGCTCATTAGACGTTTTGCTGCTTAGACCTTCTGATCGGGAGGGGATTTTTTCACTTCACTTCACTGGCTTATTTCGTCGATAAAAGGTCATAATCTCACAATCCTCTTACATAACCTACTAACTTCCACCTGTAGATACGTTAATCTTACGGCCGGGTCTAGGTCAGGCGCCTCCTCGACCAATAAATCGTAATATCTGACAATTGGATAAGTGCACCGCGCGCTTCCTCCTATCCGCTCACGGCTAAGTCGCGACTCGTGGTTCTAAGAAGATGGGTGTCTTTACGGATGTATTAAGAGAACTAGTACTGTATTAGCCTATCCTTACACTCAGACCTCTGGAATACCTCACTGTACAGTTTGTACATTTGAGTTAGATGTTAAGTTGGTGTAGTTGATTGAGAGCACAGAGAAGAAGCACACGAAGTTAAAGTAAAACGGTAGATATAATCAGAATAAAGTTGTACAAATAAAGATATAATGGTGACTTCTCTCTATGACGTATGAACGTATTCTAATAATAAGTAATTGAAATAAAGTAAAAGACTGCGACAGCTATAGTAGGTTGCAGTACAAGTAACATTCTAAGTAAAATACAATGTGCGGTCTTAAGCCGTACACACTATGGATGTGGTCAAGTATATTCATTCATTCATTCCTAATACGTAATCACTTTGAAACTGTCCCCAGTTTTGTTAGGCCATTGCAGGCTGATGCCGTGTGGTGACGGCAGAGTATTCTACATTAGTCACCAACCCCTACTCTTCCCGTGGGTGTCGTAAGAGGCGTCTTAGGGACCACACATTGAACAGGGAACGGGCAGCAGCGCTCTCTGATACAGTAACCTTTTAATCTGCGATCTCCAACCCGCCTGCCAAGCGTGGAGATTATGGCAAAACCCTCCACTTAAGTGGAGGAGGCTCATAGTCCAGCAGTGGACTGTAACGGGCTGTTGATGATTGAAGGCTGATTGTCCGACAAGTAGGAAGATTCCGTGCTTTGGAGACAGATGCCAGGGCGTGGCATAGCGACATGAAAGGAAGACTAAACCTAAAAGCGGAAGATGCTCACGACAGAAATGCTTGGAGAAAAAGAACTGACCCCGGGGACAATGTAAGTAAGAAGAAACGGTGGAAAAGTAGGGGAAGGCCTTTGCCCAGCACTGAGATCCCACAAATAGATCATCGAACCGATCGATCGAATAGATCAATAAAAAAAAACGTGACGATTACGTACGGATGTACGAGTATATATGACGTATAACCAGATACTTATAAGCACGTGTAGCGATTTGCGGTAAACCAGCTCATATAATTAAGGCCACAACTCACTGCTGCTCATCTTTCGTGTTATTCAATTCAAATAACTATAGATAATTTTATTTAATAAAATGATAGTCTTTATTACGGTGATGTAGTGGCAAGGAAGACGCGGTTTCTCACCAATAGGGAACATGCACAATTTTTAAAAATTCATTAATCGAAATATTTCAAGTTCCAGATAAACACACAAAAATAATTTTCTAAATATCTTGCTCAGAAACAAAGTTATAAGGCTTCAAAGTTGACGGTTAGACAGAGAGGTCCGACGACACATGTGACGTCATATATGTCGCGGGCCATACATCCGCCATAGAAAATTTTGTTTTCGTAGAGAGTGACAGATATATTTGTTTATTAATGTTGTAACTAGTTTGTTTTTCGATCAATTTCGATTCTGTTTTGACTGTCAGTATTCTATTTTTGTATACCTTTCAGATAAACTATGAAAAAAAAACTAATATTTTTTAGGCATGTTCCCTATTTCGAATTCATGCACGTTTATTCGACACACTTTCGGTGAAAGAAGACAACGTGAGGAAACCAGCACAATCCTGCGAATAAATTCAAAGGCTGTAATTTTTTTTTTTATCTTGGACAGGACTCGAACCTGCATCTCCTTGGCTATTCAAAGGCTGTGTGTGAAGTCAACCAAACCGCACTGGGCCAGCGTGGTGGATGAAAGCCTGGTCGTTTAATTCAGGGTAGGCTCAAGCTCCTCAGTAGTATAATATTCACAGTTATAAGACTTGAATGTCTCTGAAAGAAACGGGTCAACACTTTAGGGAGTTAGCATTTAATTTAATAACCCTGTAATTTACATAAAATCATACGTCGTGTTTACGTCAACTACAAACACCATTCCTCGTAGGGTGTACGGGTTTTAATGACATCATGTAGTGCATTTATCTATCCTTTCTAGGAAAAGATGGTTCAATTATTTAAAATACTTAATAAGTAACATTAATTCTCCACTAAAATTACTGTATTAGACTTTCTAAATGCAGAGTCAAATAAGCCATATATTGCTGAGTTTGGGTCACACTTGGTACGGTAAATTAGTACTGCAACTGCAATGACATGTACATAGTTGTTAGCACACTTTCTTAGACAAAGTGTAACCGGGGAAAAATCGTGTATTTCAGTGAGGATAAATAAGTTTTTAAAGTTTTCCATATGAGAATCGGATTGCTTTCCCGCCTATTTTTTATTTTTTGCTGTGGCTGTCCCGGCCAGCTTTTGAGCCATTATTTTTAATTTCCATCATTGAAAAATGTTAAATATTTTGCCCAAATCTATTTTATTTCTAACAACGACTTCTACACACACACACACACATACACAATATCACGCTCATATCCCCGAAGGGGTGAGCAGAGCATTAGTGGGCACCCAAGGAACACACATTAAAACCTTGGAAATATTTATTTTTTTGGGTTAAGATTCGGCATAATTTTCATGTTTCTTAGTGCAGCTAGTGACATGTTGCCTGTCGCTTGTGTGGCACTAAACCCAAATTCCTTAGTCGCCTCCTACGACACCCACAGGAAGACATGGGTTTGGTCCTGTTCGAATGCCAGGAGCACGCGGCGACTCTTCCTTTAGTCGCCTCTTACGACACCCATATGGGAAGATGGGTTGATCCTAATCAAATGCCGGGAGTCACTCGACTTTTATTCCGACTATTTTCTCTTTTATATATCAACAGCTCATATACGTCCCCACCGAGGGACTCGAGCGAATTAGGGCGATTAGGCCTTAGTCGACCACGCTGGCCTAGTACGGATTGGTCGACTTCACAGACAACCTTTGAATTCCTTCGCAGGGGAGTGTGGAGGTTTCATCACGATGTTTTCCTATAAGAGTGTCGAATAAACGTAAATATGAATTCGAAATTCGATAACACATAGGTACGTGGATGTGGTGGGGATCGAACCCGCGTCTCCCGGACGGGAGACAGCGCCCTAGCCACTATACCACCGACGCTATAGTTCACTTTTATAAAGGCTATTTATTCCATGGTAAAGGAAGGAGGGCGTTGAGGGCGTCAATCGACTTAATGGTGGCGGGCTAAGCTTTTATCTTTATCGCCAATCGCTGATGCCATTGCCAAACAAACGGATTGACATGTTTTTCTTCCATATTGACCACCTGCCTATGAAGTCGTAGGCGATGGATGTTTGATTTCAAGGGTGTTTGGCTTGAAGAATTTCAAAGAAATTGGACGCGCGCCGCGTTGCCAAGCAACCCTCTTTTGTTTCTCTAGAGATACTGGCTGTTCAATCATATCAGCCTCATACCAGTATTTGCATTCTTAGTTTGAAATAATTTTAAAAAGGTACAGTTTAAGATTAACCTATATTACGAGCAGGGAGGATCGTGTTTTGCAGCCCATAGGGGGTATATTTTTTAGAATTAATTATTGAAATATACTATACAAATATAATATAGAATAATTTTTTTTTTCGTCAATATTATTGTACCTAATGAGGCACCCTAAAATAACGTTACAATCTAGCCTAAAGACTAATGAGTAATTTTACTTTAACTTAAATTGCTAAGTAGGTTTTAGCTAAGAACGTGTCCATTAACACTTTTCTTATTGTCTCTATTAAGGGGAAGACACTTTGTTCGTGTGTTCTTTATGAGTAAGCACTGATTGCACTACCTTACACTAACGTTCACTAAACTAACTCAAAGGGTTTTGTCCTTTTAAGTCTTCTCACTAAGTCCGTGTTGTCAAGGAGCTGGATAGCCTCAACATTCACGTGATGGCGAAGTCTTTGTTCGTGAGCTTCGGCATACTTTTTAATAACACTATTTACATTTTCTACTCTTAAATCTCGGTGAAGGTCGTCATTTCTAATATACCAAGGAGCATTTACGATACCCTTTAGTACTTTATTTTGGAACCTTTGATAATATAGAATGAGAATATATTTGTATATCATTGGAGCAAGCTGGGTTTGGATGAATACTCAAAGAACTACCCACGTTTTGTTACTTTGATAATCTTGTAGGAGGACTCTAGCTAGGATTACACTAGTACTTAACACAATACTTGATGGCTCGAATATGAACCTCATTCATATCTCCGTTTCTTGTGAGTTTGTTTAGAGAGAATATGAAGCAATATCTTAGCAACAGGGCTTACAGAAACGCTAACGCCATTTTGCGGTTTGCACTCACCATGATAGACGGACTAGCCATAAGTTCGATAAGTACCAATTAATATAGGTATATACAACGTGTTATAAATAATACCAAAAAAAAGAATACTGTTCACCACAGGCATTTAATCAAAATATTCCCATCTCTAATGTCAATCAACCTTGATATTGTATAGACTATCGATTCTCAGAACAGACAAGTATTGATAAGTGTTTGTACACCACTTGCGCCTACATTTTAAAATAAAAAGAGATGTACTTAAATCAATTTATGTTAGAAAACCTTTTTTTTTTGCCTTGATTATCTTGTTTACGTATTTACAAACATGAATATTATTTTGAAATATTTAGTTTATTAATTTATTATATCATAACAAAATTTAATGAATATTTTTTTAATCAAATGCAATTTTTATAATTTCTAAAATAATTGTTCTGATGTGCATGTTACGGTACAAGTAATACGTAAACATTTTTAACCATAGCGGTAAAAATAGGCCCATTGCCCTGAAATGACATATCTGGTCCGATGATTCTTTGACACTGCCTAATCTCTAGAGATGGAAAAATTAAAATTAAATGCCTTCGAAAAAAATATTATTTTTTTTGGTATTTTTTGTAACACGTTGTATAATCGTTTCAATTTTTGTTTTACCACACAGTTGTTTGTTTAGATTAATATCTTTTATTGATAAATAATAAACAGCTTCTTTTTCAATTGTGACTGTTCGTTTAAAGGCAATATCTTTTTTTTACAAACGTTACGTTGCGTTTTACGTTACGTTTAATTACAAAAATCATGATGGTCTTTCGCACTAACATAATATGTGCGTTCTGTGGAAAACCTGCTGAACTCTACGGGTTTGCATCTTTTGCATTCTCTTTAATTTAGAAATGGACCGGCCCTAGATAATTATGACTCAAATAGACATTTCGGCGTATCAAAATGTAGTTGTTTCTGTATAAATAGTAACTCCAGACAAAATGTGTCTCTACCTCTTTAGATATAATAAAATATTCATCCTTTACTTTTATCCATCTTCATTCAGTGTAAAAATAGCTCAATAGAGAATCTTCTGGACGCGTGAGCGGAGCTAAATATAGACGCAACGCCACCGGATAAAATTATACCTTAATCTGGTTACTCCAGTCAGGTTTATGACTTCAAGAGACTTCAAGTGGTCATAATTGCAGCATCAAATCATCATAAACAGCATTCACAAGTTAGAAGCTCATTCCTGGATTTCGTTTTTCATTCGTTTTATTTAAAGGGTTTCCTTTACAAAAGTGATATTAGTCAACTCGTCCCAGCTGGTCCGAGTTCGTTTGGGACGAGTTGGCGAATGACCCGATCAGTGCATGAAACCAGCGACCGGACTACCCGTTGAAAAACTCCTTCAGTCGTTAGGGTTTTAAGTAAATAATAATATGTTTATCAGATTCCTTGATAGGGTTACCCTGTTGGATTTGCAAACGTTATAATTATAGCATAATAAGAGTACGAGATATTGTTGATCAAAATCGTAAGGGTTCCGGTCCCTGCATGAAACTAATCAACTTTCCCGAAAGAAAATAAGTTATTGGCTTAGTATGAAAGGGCGAATATTTATTGTCATTGCCAGTGGAAAGTTGTTCAGTTTAATGGACTAAACTCTCCCGTACAGGGTTTAAAACTAATGAATTTCACTGTGTATCTTTGTAGGCGGATACAGGTTTATCTACAACGTGAGAGCATTGAAACAAATGTCCATAAAAAAACCATTCGTGGTACGTGAAGGGTTTCAAACCACGAGCTTCCGTACATAATCTAGAAACCCTAACCGCGACACCAGCGATCTAACAACTGCCACAGACAACGCCTCTCTCTTGCAATATCTCTTTCGGCTCATCCATTCTTCCAGTCACTAAGACAATGCAACCTAGAAACTACTTGCAGACCGACCGCCATTTTGTTTGGCATTTTATTCAACCGGATTCAAGGTTCGAATCACAGAACATGCCGGTTTGTAAAATGACCGCACCCAACTATTGTAGAAGTAGAGAGATTCGCATTGCGCTTGCGAAGTACTTATCATTTGTTTATTTATTACTAAGCGGTCAGCCCGCGGGTACGCTCGCGTTGTATAAGATATTCCCTTGGGAATAAGACTTTTTTCCGTAAACCAGGATACAAACTATCTCTATTCCAAATCTCATCCCAATCCGTTCAGTAGTTTTTGCGTGCGAGAGTAACAAACATCCATCCATATTCCATACATACAAACTTTCGCGTTTATAATAATTAGTAGGGATAAGGATGTATCAATGATGGCAGGAATTTTTATTTTATGCGCTGGTCGAAGTTGAGGGGTATGTGATATATTTGGGTCTTCGGTGAGCTCTTCTCCACAGATTCCGTCATTGTGTTAGTGAACGCACCCAAAAAAATGTAATGACGGATCTAAGTGATGTAATAACATCCTATGGAAATAAACAACTTTGACTTTGGGCATTGGTATTGGCACAGCTGCGCACCAAAGTCCTACCTTTATGTTTTATAATATTAAACTATAAACATTTCTATTTCCTTCTTATCTAACATAAAACAATTGAAGAAATGCATTAAATAGAAAAAGAAATGCAGTAGTTCTATAATGCTTTAGCATTATAGAACTACTACGTCCAAGCCCCTATTTAGGCGACACAGACTATAATCTGTAAATTTATAGAGACATAAGATAATTATAATCCTGGCTGCATCACCAGGCCTGAACCGTTTATTGCACTGTCGCACCTGCTTTACATACTTATGCAAAATTACAGTTAGCGACAACTGGTTAACATTAAAATTCTGATTGCATTGCAAGATTTGACCTGAGCTCGAACGTCGAACTCGCCAATTTCTACAGAAGATTTCTTCCTGACGTGTGGTTGTAAGGACGACTACCGACCTCACAGACCCAGGGAAACGATTTATAGAGCCGCCAACCAAAGGCTTATGTATAATTCTTAATAAGAATAAGAAAACTTTTATTTACGGCACATAAAACAAAACACTCATAGTTACAAACAAAAAAATCATAATAAAAATGAACATAAATCAGATGCCACCACAACAGTGGCGATCTGAGCTGTCAAGGAGTGTTCACACCAGCCAGCGCGTGAAGAAGCCAACTGATGCGAACACTCTCAGAACACAGTAAAAAAAAGAAAAATAAACGTACAATATCGTGCTTTCTATTTTGCGCACCGCAAAAGGGCTACAGCTCAACATTTTGCTGCATTGTAGTACCCACCAAGTAGGCACTACAACACAGCGCTGTTTTTCAGCTATCCTTTTCATGTATCTTTCATTCCATAAACCAACAATGACCAAACGTGCCTCCCAACTTACATCGCACAATCAGGTGATTTAGCTTGCAATGTCTTATCCAAACTGGGGAAGTCATTTTTACTTGACCTCATGCCCGAGTTTCAAACCTGAAATCTCGTAATTAACCTGACTAATAAGCAGACATTCAACATCAACAGCTCATACGTCCCCACCGAGGGGCTCGAGCCTACCCTGAATTAGGTCGATTAGACCTTTGTCGACCACGCTAACCCAGTGCGGGTTGGTCGAAAAGCAAACATTATCCCTAATCAAATTCTTCGAATGAATACAGGCACACAGTTGTAGGTTTAAAAGAAAAGTACAAAAGATACGATTCCTGTGGAGTTTCTTCTGGCCGTTCTTCTCCACGGCGTGCGTACACTGGTATAGCTCTGACGTCGAAAAATGATTTGTAAAAATCTTAATTCGAATAAAATATTTTTTATTTTGATTGAGGTAGAGTTAAATTAAAATGTTTAAATAAAAACATTTAAAAACGTGCCTGGTGGGACCAATACAGGCTGCCAAGTTATTATAAAATAAAAACTTATAAAAACAAGCCTGATGGATGGCGGTACAGGACGGATGGTACGGCTTAAACAGCCTGCCAAGTTGCCAGAGAGAGCTGGAGCCTTATATGAAATTACCCACATGTGGTGCGCTTATTTTGCAAGCAGTAAAATTACATACAAAGTAACGGGACTGGATAAGTACTTCTATAAACCGCACACTTACGTGCTTATAATGTTTGTGGTATGTTTGTTGCGTTATGGTGGTACTCGTAACAATGTAAAAGACGTGTACCTACTATAGCAATCGCATCGTAAGAATGCCGTCCTGACAGCAGGCAGGAAGTATGAAAACCAAATGGGTGCAAAAGAGACAGAAAAAAATTGTACGTGTATGACAGCTGTCAGAACGGCATTCTTACGATGCGATAGGTATAGCAAAGGTTGACGCAAGAAAGAAGAGGCTAAACCCTACAGTAGGTAAATAAGGGCTGAATACCATGATACCTACTAATTAAAATGTAACAAATGACGGTAGTTTTCCATGTAAATCTTGAAGTAAATAGGCAGTTTATTATTTTTATTTCAGTTTTAGACACGGCAACCTTTCGAAATAAAAGTACCTAAACAATAAGAAGAACTGTTTGCCTTTAGACAAGTTTAAAATAATTATAAAACAGAAATTGTATAAAAAAGGTTACTATAGGATATCTGATTACTTAGAAGACAGATGTCCATGGGAATAGATTGTTTGAGTAGCAGGCTTTTTCGATATAAGCATTAATTTTGTAATTGACAATATTTTATTCAAAAAAGGAAACGCAAAAGATGCGACGACTGTGGAGTTTCTTCGGTGAGCTCTTCTCCACAGATTCCGCCATTGTGTTAGTGAACTCACCCAAAAAAATGTAATGACGGATCTAAGTGATGTAATAACATCCTATGGAAATAAATAATTTTGACTTTGACTTTGTTTAATTTTTTATTTTAACTGCAATTTCCGGGCTATTCTGATAAAGTTGGTTTTTAAAGTCTTTAACTAAACCACTAATTATAACAAATGGAGGTTTCATCGCATTTTTTTTCCTTCACAGCGTCGAATAAACATAATATGAATCCGAAAACACATTGTACTTTTGGTACGTGGTAGGGATCGAACCCGCGTCTAACGGACGGAAGACAGCTGTCCTAGCCATGACACCACCGAAGACGCGGTCGGATACGGAGGCTGGTTAGACAAGGCATGTCAGGAAGTCTAAACACGGAAAGTCGGAAAGTAAAAAGCTGCTTGAACGGTTGAACGAGGTATACCTACTACCTATATAGGGTGTAAATAAATTAGCAGACACTATTTTAAAGGATAAACTTACCCATGAAACTGTACTGTACTGTTAAAGTTAGTGTTGTGATAAATGTTAAAGTTGAACATTATCACAACACTAACTTTAACATTATCACAACACTAACATTATCACAATTCGCGGGTTTGTTACCACGGTTATATTTAATATTGTTACCTCGATATTTCGGAACGGTTACACGCTCCATAGTTTCGCACGAGTAGACTGGTGTGGCGAGTGGACAGCTCCTAAGGACAAACATATCTGTCTACCCTCTGTGAACCCTCAGTGAACAACCACGAAAATCTTAAAACATATACTGAACAACTTTCCCTAAGAAACACAGGCTGTCGGACGAAAAAAATATGCATCTTCCATAGTAAATTGATTAACTAGCAGCGCGGTTTTGTATGAAAGGGACAACTTTTTTTGTCGTCCGACAGCCTATTGTTCAGTTCCATGGGTAGGTTGATCCTTTAAAATAGTGTCAGCTAATTTATTTACACCCATATACAACTTTCTATCGAATGCAGGAAATTTGCATGCAGGTATGGTATCTTAGCATTAATACCGCTAATGGTGACTCATACTCATGGGCGACGCTTACTGATTTTACTTCTGTGAGTGGGCCGTACGCTGATAAAACGTAACTCATAGAAGCCGGTCAAGCGTGACTCGAACTCACGTGGAAAGGTTGACCTTTGATACGTGAATAAGGGACAATTCCCTTTTTTTTAAGCTCGGAAATATCAGAGATCCATCCAAAAGTATATTATAACACTCATACCTACAATATGTATGAAATATCCTTATTTGTATTGTAAGATTAGATACGCCAGTAATTTAATATACTTGACAGCAAAAAATACACCTAAGAACAAAAAAGTAAGTAGCCAATCTTAACAAATCAATTAGGTATATATAAGCATGTATGTATACATATGACTCAGTCAGACGGCCTTCATTCATTATGTAATTAAACCGATATTGTTGTTAACTGTAATATTTTTTTCAATACACCTTGCTCCAAAATTGAACTTACGAAGGCAGTAAACTGTTCGGTAAATGCATTTTACCGCACTAGTGCGATTTTATTACAATTTGTTTTTGATTCCTACGGTGTTCAAAATCATTATTCAGCCAGGATCATTTTGACAATAAAAAATATTTAAATCGATTCATACAAAGAGAAAAGTATTTCACATTTTTTTTACTTCAACAAATTGTATCAATAATATTAAGATTTTAATTATAAAAAAAAAAATCTCGATTTCACAAAGAATGAATTCGTAGAGACTGAATGTCCGCCAGAACCTTTTCTCCGTAATTATGCTTATAAAAAAGAAACATTCGTTTTGTAGTTGGCGCCAAGTTTGTAAAATTTTCATTTAATTGATTTACATTGAATGTTGTTTTATGAGTGATTAAGTGTTGATAATTAATGATAAATGTGAATAATACGGATACTCAAATTGCGCGCGATATAATAAAGGTTAGTTTTTACAACTTCTACGTCATGATAAATTTTACCTGTAGTATCATATGATAGCTTTTGTAGGGTACTATGTACCTTTCTTAACCATTTCAATAATGTAATCAGTTTTCTCACAAGTGTATTGAAAAACGTCGTACGACACACGGATCTTAGGTTTTATAACACTCGTGGCATTACAAAAGTCACCTCGTTTGTAATATGCCACCTACGATCCTTGTATCGCAATGTACTATTTTGGCAGATATTACAATACAATACAAAAATTCTTTATTGAATTAAAAGTGCGTTACATAATTATGAGCTTGAAACCCTGTAGCCTGTGCTAGTTGGATTACTGTGTTACAGGCTACAGTGACTTCCCCTTATTCAATTAAATCATGATCTGGCACAATTTATAGTTTTAATTTTACAGAAACGCGGTAAGGTATGTGTGTGTGCGTAGGTGGGGGGTGTGTGTATATGTGTGGCGAGGGAGGGAGAGAAGCCAGCCCTACGCAGTAAATACTTGGGATCGGGAGACCACCTCTCTCTCTCTCTCTCTCTCTCTCTCTCCAAGTGCGTGAAGTATGAGGGTGATTGTGAGACATTTGGGAGAGAGGGAGGGAAGCTAGCCCTAATCAGGAAATCCACTATCTTCCCCTATATAGTCACGAAAAAGGTAGGTATCTGTATTTGTATTAACTGGGAAAAAACCAATTAAGTAATACAGTTCGCCTGGCAAATGAAGAACCCTGGCCAATGACGCGACACTATCTCTCTTTCACTCACTCACTCCGTAAATGCCATATATAAGCGAGAGGCAACATCCCCCTCCACTTTCACTGTAAGCTGTCGCGAGGTCTATACCTACCAGAGAATAAAAAAATCTTCCTTTGTCCAGTTACTAAGCAATTGCAATAGCAAGTTTAGAAACTGAACCAGAAAACATTAAAAAAGCTTAATTAAATTTTAAAACTACAATTAACTTTAAAAAAGCTTCCGTTATAAAACAATACAACTTCCGGTACCGTACGGTACCGTACGGTCGCACCATTGTTTTTACTGGACCGTTTGCACAGCAGGTGCCTATTTGTTGAGTCAACCAACACCTCTTATCTGTGAGGTTATCATGAGCTGGTACTTGTTGGTGCAACAGTAGGCAGGTAGGTAGCGCTTTATCAATAGTAGTATTATAGAACTAGTTATAACTAGTATGCTGACTTTGTAAGGATGATTTAGTAATTCTGGTACATTAAGAGATATGTGTACCTAGATATAGAGTGTACCTACTTAAGGTTTTCCATGTAATTACCCTTCTGCAGCGAAGCCCAAAAGGAGGGTAATATGTGTTTGATTGCTATGTAGGTACATGGTATGGTATGGTATGACGCGGGCTGGTTTCTGCAAATCGACGTCTGCTCTGCTGCATCTATTTTGTGTGTGGGTGGGGTAGTCAAGTAATATATTATGTAAGTACATATGTATTTCTTAAATTTTTTACCTTAAGTTGCGGGAGAAGAATGAAATTTCTTTCATCGCAACCAGTTCTGAAACTTAGTTGCAATCGCGTCCGGGGGGTAATTTTCGTTATTTTGTTTTCATGGAATATTATATATCTTGTATTTAAACTTTTTAATACCTAGATTTATATTTTATTATTTTTTGTTTTTATTATTTTGATTACTACATAATGTTTTGTACAGTCATTAGAATTTAAATATATAAGAACTTTGTTTAATTTTTTTCAAGTAATTATATAATTATATTTAATATATATTTTTTAAAAGTTATATTTGATTGAGATTTAGGAATATAGTACATAGACTCACCTGAAACCTAGTGGAAGATGGTTGATTTTTGAACCGCGACGGTTTTTCTATGTCCCTGAAACTGCTCTTTGTGATCTGCACTTTATTGTCTTCAGCGTCAACATCCCCGGCGATCAATTTGTCTCGTTCTGTCGCGTCCCTTTTCAAATGCAGCCCCGACTCCAAATCGTCAGGCCTCACTGGCGGCATGTCTGTAGGGTACTGAATGTTACCATTTGTAGCTGCCATTGATTTAGCTGAACTAATCTTCCTAAACCTCCCGATGATGACATCTTCTTCGTCATCGACTGGCACTTTTAACTTGTCAGCTGGCTTACTAGAACCCGCAGGTTCCGTCTTCACTGGACTCAGTTCGATGTCTTTTTCCGGAGAACTCATGTTGGAAACTTTTGTTTATTTACGGAAAAACTGGTTAATTAATGTTAGAAATAGACACACACATGGTTCTTATCAAATTAAAGCATGAAGGGCAACGGAAATATGCCGGTTTTGTTTACGATACAAAAACGCGAGTTTGGGAAACGATGTTTCACGAAATAATTTTAATTAAAAATTCATAGTGTAAATCTCAGGTGGACAAGTTTCTGTTGAATGTGTTCACAAATAATTTAAAAATTTCTACGAAAATTTTAAGAGAAACAGCGATGTTTCTGTTATAAATAATTAAAAATATGTTGAAACACGCGGTATTGAAATAGAAAACTCAAAGTACGTCCATCCCGTTGACGATTGGTTTGACAACTGAAAGAAAAAATTTCTACTTTTTTTATAACGTACCATGAACGTACCAACACGGGAAACAAGTAATTTGGCCGCGTCAGGGCTCCCGCTCGGATCTATTGTACATTCATTCATTCGATTGATTCCATGCGAGATTATCGTGTAGTATAAAGGCACTCGTTTATTTTTTTTAAAGCTTTCCTCTCTTTCCCACACAGCCAGCTGACTGTTAACAAATGTCAATTTGGCGCCAGCCAGCCAGCCAGACAGACATCGCCCGTCGGCGCCGCTTTTGTCTAGTTTTTATTTTATTTTTATCATTAAAATCTGACCTTCATTCAGTTTGGTTGAAAAAATAGCAAGACAGTGTAGTGCATGTGTGTTACAAGTGCGGCTGTTCCGTAATTTGTTAGGTTCCAAACATTTTGTAACTTTGTTTCGGTCGCCGAATTCAAACAACATGGGTTTTGACGAAGGACGGCTCGAGTTTGACCGCGGTGATCTCCTCTATAACGCCGGCGATGTGGTCCGCGGCAAAGTAGTCTTCAACCAGGAGAAGAACAAGACTTTTAGAGGTCAGAAAACTGTTAAAGAAGTTTTAGCCTTTTCTAAAAGTACCTTCCAACTTCCAGGCATTTTTTTTTTATTAATGCAATCGTTTCGAGCCGGCATTGACCTAAACACATGTACAATGTTATGTATGGCACTTCAAGTCTTACAAAGTAACAATTGTTTGGTTTCACAATTCGCGGGTTTCTTACAACCACGAAAATCTTAAAACATATATTGTTTGGTTTGGCCAACTTGGTGACACACACAACTAAAGCAAAAACTTGCAATATTTAAAAAAAATTTTTTCTATGTTAACAGGGATGTATGCTAAAATTAAAGGATACTGCGACGTCCATTGGACTACTAGGCACTCTCGCCGAGTAAATGACCGTACTGAACATTACACTGTCGAGCATACCTCACACGAAGAGTATTTTGAGCATAAAATCTATTTGATGGGAGGAAAGAGTGGTAAGATGTTTGATCTCAGAGACACTTTCAACTAATAATAACAAATCTATTTTCAAATATTATGTAGAGTTTTCTCTTATTGTTAGTGTAATTTCTATCTGTGTACCTATTTAATTTTAATCCTAATTGAATTTAACATTTTTAAATTGTTTAAGACTTATTTATCTTAATTTTTTCTTCTCAGAATAATTTAATAAACTACTTCTATTGAAGAACTTACCTACTTTAAACAAAATATATTTTTATTATGTTAACAATCATAAATGATTCTTATGACAAAAAATGGATAATATAGCTATAAAAATTACATGTTTTAATTATCATTTCCTTTAGGTGAAGTACATCTTAATCCTGGCCATCATGAATGCCCCTTCGAATTTCTGATTCCACCGCACTGCCCGTCTTCATTTGAAGGCTCGAACGGTCATATCCGGTACGAAGTCAAAGTAGTCGTTGACCGATCCTTCAAGTTTGATCAAGAGAAGCTTATGACTATAAGAGTTCAAAACCTGAGAGATTTGAACAGGAATCCTTATTGCAAAGTTAGTTTTGTTTATATTATTGATATTTAATAGGCATTCTTATTTTAGTGGTAAGCTTGATTATCATAATTTTCCCTTATTTGGTTCCAACTTGGTTTTTCAACAATTATCTCAGGACTGATATGCATTTCAAAACATGGAAGATCAATCTGAACTAAACAATACCCAGCTATTCCATGCTCTGTTTAGACCAGCATTTCCCTATTTGTTACAACAAGGATGAGGTCACTGCTGTAATAAAACCACAGAGAATAAGACATTATGAAACACTTTCTAAAAAAATCAGCCAAGTGCAAGTCCGACTCGCTCACTTGAGGTTTACGTACAAAAACCTTACGAAGGCAGACATGCAACAAAGTGATCCTATAAACTTTCCTTTTTTCCTATTCCTATAAAAATACAAAAAGAAATTAAATTGCCCGAAAGATGTTGACTAATAATTAAATTCTTTTTAAAAGAGTAGAAAATTAAGTAAATAGTAAAGTTTTTATCAGTATCCTCTCTATTGTAAAGTAAACAAAGCTACTGATATGGAACAATCACTGAAGAACTTTTGTTGCTTCTTTAAATTCTTGCATTTTTATCAGGAGACAATGGTGTTTGAATTTGAGGAGACATACTGTTGTTGGTGCATGAGTCAAGGCATGTGTGAAGTCACAGCTAAGTTGCCACAGTCAGGGTACTGTCCAGGACAGACAGTCAATATTGAACTCAGCTGCACAAATAATAGCAACGTCGAGATTGACGCCATCAAGTTTCAAATTCTAGAGGTAAGTTTTGTTGAAGTGTAACAAGCTGAAGTGGCAGTGGACTGGCCACGTCTGTCGCAGAACCGATAAGCGTTGGAGAAGACGGGTTCTCGAATGGAGACCACGTCTCAGGAAACGTAGTGTGGGTGGCCCCCCTGCCAGGTGGACTGATGACCTGAGGAAGGTCGCTGGTGGTGGCTGGATAAGGAAAGCGGGTGATCGTGCGCTTTGGCGTGCCTTTGGGGTGGCCTACGTCCAGCAGTGGACTGCAATAGGCTGATAGATTGATTGAATTGCTGTACTATAAGTAATCATCTCAGTGAAAAGACGTCCACTCCTCGACACAGGCTCCACAACCAGTCTTGCGCTGCCCGCATCCAGCGTCTTCCCGCGACCTTCATCAGATCCTCATCCCATCTTGTAAGGGTTTTGTTAAGTGGAGGTCTTCGTAAGGTATGAGACGCAGCAATTAGGACATTAGAGTCCCAAAGACCACTCTAATCCAAGAGGATCTACTGTAGTGAATGTAAAGGGTAGACCAAACATAGCGATCCGGGATCGGGTACATATCTTTGAAAAACTATCTTTTCGACATCAGTAGATTTGGCTGTCTTATCACCGAATGACGTCTACATACATATGAATGACGTACATATAAGCTTGTAACGAGGCTTTCGTCCTCTTTCCTGTTTTATGACTGGCAACCTTTCTTGCTGGCAGTTTTATCTTTAATTTTAAATTCATTTTCAAATTTAGATTTGTTACGTTTCGATTTTGTCTTTTTTCTGCCGAATTCTTCACTTCATGTCCTAATCTCCAACAGTGAACTTACCCATGTTACTATTTTCTACGTTAGTTATTTAATATATAGTAATTAATATATAAATACATAAATAAATACCTTCGGACTGAGCCCTGGTCATTTGCCACGCTTTATTTTATCATCCTCTACTACACTCTTCGTGTAGTGCTCGGCAGCTCCGTGGCGGCTGGTGGGCCGCAAGCTCACGCTCTTTTGCCAAAGGAGTGAGGACAACTTTGGCTCCCAAGGAACGCACACTGAACGCACACTAAAATCACGTTCGATCTTCACAGTTGAACAAAAATGTTTCCTCATATCAATAGAGAACTGATCCTCTGAGCTGCACGTGATCTTATTCTGTCGGACACTGCGTCGCTAAGTTCAGTATCGATAGACAGAGTTCAAAGTTGAAAGAGTAGTGAGTAGGAAAGGTATACTTATATATGTTGTACCTAGAATCATACATGCACATTGCACATCTGCTGTAATGCATCAGATTGCACTTATTATGTATTGTATTACCATTTGAATCAGCCTAACATAATAACAACCTCCGCAGCGTAGTCGAGATTTTGACGCCCATTACGGAGGTTCCGGGTTCAATTCCCGGTGGGGACACTGTCAAGTAAAAATCTCTGTGAGACTTTCCCCAGTTTGGTTAGGACATTGCAAGCTGAATCATCTGATTCTCCGAAAATAAAGATGATTCCGTTCTTCGGAAGGCACGGCCGTTGGTCCCGGCCTTTGGCGGCTTTTTTGGAAGTTATTTTTGACTTTTTAATTTACACCTTTTTATGATCCAACCTTAAATTCAATTATTTGAGAACATCTAAACCTAAGCATAATGAATAGATTTTAGCTAAACCTTTTATCTCCCCTTCAGACCAGGAAATTCATAGCAACGCATAACTCGGATACTCGCTATGACGAGAACGTCATCGCTTCGCTAAGAAAAGGTTCGATTCCCGGGAACACCACCCGGAACTGGACGTTGGAGATGGACATACCTCAGATGGACGTCTACAATGTCGACTCCTGCAAATATATTGATATATACCACGATTTTAAGGTGAGTTCTGCATTTTTAGGTCATCAACAGCTCATACGTCCCCACCCCACCGAAAGCGCCAGCGCAGTGCGGGTTGGTCGACGTGACCCCGTCAGGGTCATTCCTCTCCCACGCGCTTCTCGCCATGGCAACGTCCTAGGCCGAGGTCCGTGCCCCCAAGTGGGCGCCCTTAGGCTGTTGCTATAATACTAGGGGTAAGAGCCTTCCGCTCCCCCAAAAGTCCGGTTACGCTTGATACGTCGATTTTGCGACACAAGCATTAGGTCCTTGTCAAAAAAAAAAAAAAAAAAAAAAAAAAAAAAAAAAAAAAAAAAAAAAAAAAAAAGGGTTGGTCGACTTCACACACAACCTTTGAATTTCTTCGCAGGAGTGTGCAGGTTACATCACAATGTTTTCCTTCACCGTAAGAACGTCGAATAAACGTACATATGAATTTGAAATTCGAAAACACATTGGTACGTGGTGGGGATCGAACCCGCGTCTCCCGGGCGGGAAGCAGCGGCCCTAGCCACTAGACCCCCGACGCTCTCATTGTCATTGTTATAGGTATTTTGATAAAACTTAATCGCAGATGTGTGGAGTTTTCTCACGATTTCTTAATTCATCCTACGATCGTGGAATAAACGTATATGATTTCCAAAAACAGAGCTCTGCCGCTCGGCTACAGAGACTGTTGAGACGTCTAATAAAAAACATTTGAAGCAATACATCGCTATTTACTCTGTGTCAAGTGATGACTCACTTGGTTGCATGTGGAGATAAGTATTATATTCCACTCGCAACGAATCCACTTATCTAGTAGGTACTGTAGCGTGCGGCCTGTTTTTGAATTGAATTGAGGGGCCAAGCTAAACCGCCATAAATCTGTAATATTTAGGATTTGGGAATTTCTTAATTTAGGTATACTAAACTCTCAAATAAAAATTATTATCCCAGGGATAGTACTTTGTAAGATTTAGGCTATGCCACTTTATGCAGGCGTCAGAATTGAGGGCCCAAAGTTATTTGATCATAACGGTTTTGTTTCACGTTTAAGAAATTTAAGAAACTTTGCTTTAAGTTTTACCTATTTTTTACTAGAATCCCTGTAAGTGTTATCTCGTTTCGCAATAACTTGAAAAATGGGCTCTCAATCCAGATGCACACTGAAACATAATATTAAAATAAACACTTTTAGGTTTTTGCGACAGGTATCTACCGGGTTATTACTACGATTTAGCTTTAAAATAAGCTGCCGTGATCATGACTATTGATAGTCGAAATATCGGTAAGCTCATTAAAAACTATCGTGGTAATAACCCGGTAGCTGTGTGTTATTAATAATATTCAAAACCGGTTATTTATTTATTACTTAAAGTTATAAATTCGAAATAGACATTTGTCACCCCTACTCTTCCCGTGGTGGGTGTCGTATGAGGCGACTTAGGGACTACACATTGAACAGGGAACGGGCAGCAGCGCTCTCTGATACAGTAACCTTTTAATCTGCGATCTCCAACCCGCCTGCCAAGCGTGGAGATCATGGCAAAACCAAACACTTAAGTGGAGGAGGCTCAAAGTCCAGCAGTGGACTGTAACGGGCCGTTGATTTGATTTGACATAAATAAGTTCAAGGTCGTTGGCATAAGTGATCCTCTACCTCAAGTAGGTATCTTGATAGTTGATACGATACCATAATTTCAGATTGTTGTATCGCCCTCTGGATGCCACTCTGACACCGAAGGAAGTCGACGCTTAATCATTGGACACATTCCTCTTCGGGAATTCGAAGGCCCGCCAATGGGCGACGTCATAGCTCCCCAACCCGTAGCACCTTCCATGACACAATATCCAGGAAACCAGTATCCTGTCCAACCTTACACTGACAACCCCCCCTTTCCGGGTGCAAATCCCTCGTTTCCTGGGGCAAATCCGCCTTATCCTGGGGCAAATCAGCCGTTCCCTGGCGCAAACCCGCCTTATCCTGGGGCAAATCAGCCTTTCCCTGGGGCAAACCCGCCTTATCCTGGGGCAAATCCTTATCCTTCTCCATTTCCTGGGGTGTCTCCTTATCCAGTCGGGGAAGATCCTAAACCGGCGCAGCCTGGCTTCGTCACTAATCAAGTTCCACTTCCATATCCGAATAGTGTAAGTATTAGTTACATATTACATTATTATTTATTTAAAACGGACACACTCACGTAATAAAAATGGAAACCATGTCTTCCAACGTTTCGATCCATTTTAACGTGAGTGTTTCCGTTTTAAATAAATAATAATGTATAAAAAACACGTGTCCTTCAATAATAAAATATTACTTGTTAGAATGCGATTAAAAACAGGTAAAGCTAGTGCTTAACTATATAGCCTTTTTCTCTTTCACTTCCTTTAAATCCTATGGGTGCAAGGGAAACAGACTGCTGTCGAGTAATCGCTTTATCTCAATGTGCTTTATCTGCTCTCTTAGGTTATTATAATGTACAACGTTATATCGCTCATCTAGTACTACAAAGACGGAATTGTCACAAAATGCAAAAATGAGTTAATGATGTCAGAATGTTCCAAAATGTTCAATACGTATGGTGTTACAAAGTCGTTTTTATTGTTCAACAAATGAGCGTAAGATAGCGCCACTGTCTTTCTTGCACCGGTACAAAAATTTACTCGCCCCGAGTGTAACGACGCCACATTGGTCAGTTGCGCGGGACGCTCCGTGACGGTCAACCGTGTCAGAGTGCTACATCGTCGTTCAGGTAGTTATGACATCAATTTTTTCTATTTCTAAGTGCCAAACGACGTAAATGTATTTTCTGTCTTTGTAGCACCAAAACAAAATTCTTTTTTGAGCGCTACAATGACGTAAATGTATTTAGTGTCTTTGTAGCACCTAAACAAAATCCTTTATTGAGAGCTACAGTACCGTAAATGTATTTTTTGTCTTTGTAGCACCAGAAAAAATAAATTTTGAGACCTTCAATGCCGCAAATGTGTATTATAGTCTTTGTAGCAACAGAAAATAATAATATTTTGTGAGCTACAATACCGTATATGTATTTTGTGTCAGTGTTTAACTTAAAATTGAATGAAATAATGACGTGATAGTATTTACAGTCATTGTAGCACTACAGCACATGATTTGATTGTACTTTGTGTCAGCATAGTATAAAAGAAATAAAAACAGGTGTAATGTATTAATAACACACATAATATCTACCGGGTTATTACTACGATTTTGGTTTAATAAATAATTTAAGGTTTTTTATGAGCTTACCGATATTTCGACTATGTTGCAATAGTCATGATCACGGCAGAACTGAAGTATTTGCGGGTGGTTAGCCGGACGGAACATTGTTATGGGCAGACATATCTGTCTACCCTCTTTCTCAGTTAAGGATCTACTAGACAATTACGATTTGCACATACAAATTATACTTTACGTTCGAAGTCGGGGCAAAAATTGTAGATGACGAAACTACGAGTATTAATTTATCGAATGAAACCTACCCAGACTTTTTTGGTAGCCGCTCCTGTCGTTTTCCCTGCGTTTATTCGGGTGCGGCATTGCATCCCGCGCAGCACAACAAAATATTATATCATAGACTATCAAAGAATTTTATTGATAGTCATATAGAAATATGTACTGACTTAACGACGACGACGACTTAAAACAGTTGCCCACGACTAATCGACGATTTTTTGGCTGGCACCGACTCCAAAAGGAAGTACAAAGTTCTAAATATTTACTTAATACACTACCTATCTACTTAATTGAGGATATTGGCAATATTGTTTTTCATGTTCCATCTAGAATGTTATTTTATTTGTTACTTTTTAGTGGAGATAACCATATAAGGTAATTTGAAGGAGGTTTCTATTTTTTTGTTAAAATTATTTATATTTTATGATTTTCAGTGTTTCATTCAATATATTTTATGTAAGTAATTAATCCTAACCTCGACACATATCCTATTATTTTTCTTCATTATCCAAAGCTAGGTTTTGTTATTTAACAGTTTCAGTACAAAGATATTATACTCTCGTATTTTTGGTATTTGCTTAGTTTAGACTGCGTCTTTCGTGCTATGCAAGCGCGTTTAGTTGTTTATTATATTATTAATGATTGTTTCGAAAATAACATAAGTTAAACTGGGTAAGAGGCTACGAAGTAAGAGGTCATTTAGTAGTCCAGCTGGCCACTAAACTGACAATGCTAAGAGGAAAGAATAGCTTCGCGATCCTAACGAAATAGATATTTAGGAAAACATTTGCTATCGCTCGTGCGCTCATGTCCCCGGGAGAGAGAGCGAGAGCGTTGCAGCTCGCGACTGACAATAGGTACTTTTCTTGATGAAATTCCCATTTCGGGAGAAAACGGTTTCCAATAACTAAATTTCAACAAAATCACTTTTATTTTGATGTCGATCGTTTCAGCACAATATATTCTAGGTTCATGGGTTCGGTTTAAAAAAAAAAAACATTGTTTTTATTTAACAAACGGCTCAATTCGACACAGTTTTAATCATAAAAATTACGTTACTTGAGGTGCCTATATAAGTTTGAATCTATAGCGAATTTTGTAAAAAGATAAATCTATAAACCTAGTCATTCATTGTGTCAATAACATACTAAAAAATCATGGAGATTGGAAAATATTTAGAAGTGGAAGAACGTTTTCTCTTTTTTTATGGACGAGCACGTACTATTCTTCCCTCTTAATAAGCTTATAGTTTACCCCTATACTTGGGCTATTCGTAAGGAGTTTCAGGTTTGAGATGGTATCTTGAAAGTCTGTCGTTAGCTGATTACATACAGATAGTGAACGTAGGCTGGCTTCTTCTTTTTTTTCATATTGTGGATTGTAAGGTCGACAACCAACCTCACATACCCTCACACAGTTAATATAGTACCGGGCCCTTGTCAAAACCCACTGACTTAGCACGAGTAACGACGCCTTCTGTAGATATTAGAGCCGAGACACATGGCTTAACGTGCCTTCCGAATCACGGAATCATATTTCTTTTCAGACAATTAGGTGATTCGGGCAGCAATGTCCCAACTAAACTGAAAAAAGTCTCACAAGGACATTTTCGTTTAAGAGTGTCTTTACCGGGATTCAAACCCGAAACCTCCGTAAAGAGAGTAAAACACTCGACCACTCGGCCATAGAAGCTAAATTATTTGTGATATCCAATACAATATCCGAGCAGGTTCTTGTCCTGTCACGGTCGCCAAAAAATGTGATAAAATCGAATAATATAATTTTATATGGAACAACGGAAACGTAGATTTTCAGTAAACTGACAAAACAAATTTATTTCGTTGCCTAGCAACATTCCACCACAAACGGTATCGCGCGCGATGCATGTTGCTATCACTGGTTGAGGAGTTTCCGCTTTTATCTCTTATTTCATCATCAGATTTTGACAAAATTTATATGGATCTATCCCTAAAGCACGTTCTATCGAATGAAAAAAGAATCATCAAAATCGGTTGAAAACTGACTGAAATATGACTAAAAGAATAGACGAATAACGACGCGAATGCTACATTCCGTTGAGGAGTTTCCAAGTTTTACCTCATGTTTCACCATCAGATCTTAACGAAATTAATATGGAACTACCTCAAGAGTAAATCCTATCGAATGAAAAAAGAATTAATTAAATCGGTTAACAATTGGCGGAGATATCTAATAACATACATAAAAAAAAAAATACAGACGAATTGAGAACCTCCTCCTTTTAATATTATTAATTGTCTCCTCTTTTTCATTAGTCATAAAAAATAAAACAATAGCAGCTGTACTCAAAGACATTAAAACAGGCAATCGAAGCGCCTATAAGGTTTAATTTTGGATGTTTGATCTTCTTTATTTTAAAAAAGCAAAAAGGACAGCCGAACATAAGTTAAGGATCTACTAGACAATTACGATTTGCACATACAAATTATACTTTACGTTCGAAGTCGGGGCGAAAATTGTAGATGACGAAACTACAAGTATTAATTTATCGAATGAAACCTACCCAGACTTTTTTGGTAGCCGCTCCTGTCGTTTTCGTTTTGTCATTGTTTTTTTTTTTTTGGAGAATAAGATTTATTTTGAAACGTGGTTTTATTTTTCTTAAAAAAGCGTTATTTTCGTTATGTTTTATTTCTCATTTGTTTTGATTCTACGATTTTAGTTCCTACTATTTGTAAGCAATGAAAAAGCTGTGATTAGCGATAGCCTTGGGATATTTCAATAAGTACTTTGATATAAGGATAACAAATGAATCTGTGATTTATGTACCAATACGTAATTATTCAAAAGACTATAATTAATTATTCAATAAGTGGTTTGAAATTTAAGATAACAAATACAAATTCACCTGTGATTTTACGTGCCATTAAGTAATGTTAATTATTCAGTATTTTATTAAGCTGTAATAAATGATTATCTGAAATTAAGTGTTTTAAAAATAATTAATTAGTACCTATTTCAGTATCACAACTTCCAAAATAAAACATTTTCAATGCAACAATGACACAATTGTATGTGTCAAATCATTTCAAGTGTTTTTTTTTATACTTACACTTAATTTTTTAAAATATTTTTGCTATTGTACTCTACCTATATATTTAAATATCCAAAATATCCTGGTTCCAGTTGTATATAATATAAAGTGAAATAATAAAACAAAATAGAACAGTAAAAAAAACTTTAAAACGCCCTCCTGTAAAATTTGTAAAATGACAGTTCCGTCTTTGTAGTACTAGATGAGCGATATGTGTTTTTGTTTAATATCAGAATTTAATTTGTATTAAAGTGCTATTCTCATTAACTAGTTCTTGATAGCGTTTCCGTTTCTTACTGCATTATTCACTTTATGACATTAATTACGTAAGCCATTAATTAATTATCACTAAATAATAGTAGTTAGTGGTGACTAGTATAGTTCTTAGTGAATCGGTAATCATTCGCCGCGTCCGATGCGAAAGGATTTCCATACTTTGCGCGCGTTTTGTATAGGCAAACCGTCGATTGCCGTCGATAAGTGTGGCCCGACCCTAACTGTCGCTAATTTTTAGGATTGGGTCGGTAGTTGACTGTTCTAAAAATAAATATACATATACAGCATGAAATTTACATCGTTTTGTTCCCGCCGTGTAGTGATAGTACCCGTCAAACTGAACAACTTTTCAAGAAAAAAAATTTCCTGCGACAAAAGAATTTTTGGTTGTGGGGTTGTCGGGAGACTCACTTTGTATGGAGAGACCAAAAATTTTTTTGTCGTAGGAATTATTTTTTCGCGAAAAGTTGTTCAGTTTGACGAGTACTATCACCACACGGCGCGGCGGGAATAAAACGATGTAAATTTCACGATATTTGCCGCTATCTAAGGAATATACGTGTAATTGTCATTTCAAATCGAACTAAAAAGTGACGTCACGCCTTGCTAATTTTTTTTATTTCTATACTACTTTTGATATATTTTTTTATTTAAAAGAAGCTAATTTGACTAGTCACTCAACTATCCCATTGACAGCTTTTCTTTTGTTTTGGTAATCAGAATATTTTTGTGGCCGGTTAGGTTACATAGTGTGTAGTGTTTTTTTAACGTATTTTTTAATTTTCAGCAACCAATAGTCACCCCATACGCAACAGCACCCAGTGCGCCGCCGCCTGGGACCCCGGACTTCGACGGCAGTTAGTATTTAGCGTACTTATCTTATATATATATAACATTTTATTGCAACACACAATAAACACATCACACACACAACACATTCACATTTATCTTTTTTACTTGTCATATATTTACAAACTATTTCATAACATAAAATCCTCTTGAGCGCATAGCTCAGCCCACAAAGCTGAAATTTTGTTATAGAACTCTTCCAAGATCTCAAGAAAAAAAAACAATAAGTTAAAAACTTCGATCACTGTGATCGAAGGTTAAATATAAAAAAAAGATACGAGTTTGATTTCTTTTACAGTATTATAATTTACACTGCCAGAGAGGTTTCGCGGTTTTGACTCTCGTGTTGTAAAAAATGTTTGATTACTTTTTGGACTCTTTCGGGTATTTGATTTTTTAGCTAAAGGTCCTTACACACTTACAACTACATACATACATACATTATTTCTAAAGAATAGCATGCAAATTACCTTCCAAATATTTCCAACCAGTGCACAATCTATTCATAGAAGACCGGAAATCTATTGTTAGTTACTTTTGACGAGCAACGTGTTTAAAAGTTATCTTATCAAGAATAATACTATGACCGAGACAGCCGAGACTATGACCCTTGCAAGTAATTGTTTTTTTTTTTATTAAATATTTGTATTTTATTTGAAACAAAAGAGAGTTTGTAGTTCAAGGGTAGTGTAGTGTGTAGATTTTTTAAGCTCGTTTGGTTTTCTATTCGATTTTTTATTATTACACTTCTTTTTTGAGTTTTATATTTGTTCCAGATTTATATTTACCTATCTTTTCCTTTTTCAGATAACTCTCCATTTAATCCCCAAGCGAAAAATTAAAAATAGAACTTGTGAATTTTATGACGTGCCTTTCCTGTAAGCTATCTCGGAAAACGTGAATGTTTTTGATGCGTACGTTGTATTTTATAAATACCTCGAATAAGTAGTCTTGTATTTAAAATATAAAATGACAATGTACGCTCGTTCGCGTTTTGTTAAATAACATTTTTTATATTCCCATTTAGACTTGATAATAATGTTGGTGATTTATTGGTAAACCAGGCTTGCAAAATATGATTTTTTTTATCTTAGCAGACTGTAATGAGTCGGCAAGGAATTAATTACTTTTTTATTACTTTAAGAATAACGTAAATTGTTACCTAAATACAGTAGCTGGTACATGCGGCTGAAAACTTTGACTGCGCCTTTATCTCGTAGCAGTAGGGGCGGTATTCGTAATACGAGTGTCTAGCAACATGTGCTAACTACTGTACTCTTCGTCTGATGAAAAGTAAATACCTCATATGCCTTACAAATTACAGTATATTATTATGATGTATCTTTGAAAGAATCTCGTTTTTTATAAATAAGTATATTTTATAAAGTATACCTATTAACGTTTGACATAAAATTGCTTAGATATAGGTACTGTTTTTGCATTTGTTATATTTAAGTACCTACTTAAAAAGACGATCTAATAATCGGGTGTTACGTGTATAAACCGTCGCTTTAGAGGTGAATGGAGCCAAGCCACACTTTTGTCAAAGTCAAGTTAATTACACTATCAATATCTAAATAATGTTTTCCGGTGGTGAATATAGTAAATAAGTTTATAAAATGGTGAAAAGATGTGTTAACAGAATTCAAATCAACGGCCCGTTACAGTCCACTGCTGGACTATGAGCCTCCTCCCCTGAAGTGTTTGGTGTTGCCATAATCTCCACGCTTGGCAGGCGGGTTGGAGATCGCAGATTAAAAGGTTACTGTATCAGAGAGCGCTGCTGCCCGTTCCCTGTTCAATGTGTAGTCCCTAAGTCGCCTCTTACGACACCCACGGGAAGAGTAGGGGTTGGTGACAAATGTATTCTACTCTGTGCCGTCACCACACGGCATACAATTAACAGAATTAGCTTATTGTTGGTTTGCTTATCCTCATAGCTTTTTTAACTTAGTAAAACAATACCATGTGGCTTGGCTCTTTTCACCTCTACAGCGACGAAATATGCAAGTAAATTTGAATATAGTGCGACATGCAAAACTAGACGAAAATAAATATTTAGCTAATCGTTGCCAATTTTTGGGGTCCTACTGCCCACGCAACCAATGACTTGCTGATGTGGTGTTCTTAGTGTTGCCATAGATAATGAATGTGGTTCCAAGGTCCTTTGTTATTTCTCATCTTTTATGTCGCACTGTATGAATCAGTGAAATTGAAGTTACTGTTGTTGTTCTTATGCTATTTTTAAAGACGTACTTATTAAAAATATATGTAGTTTTATAAAAATGCAATTTATTTAACCACTAGTCAAGATGTTTTATGTAGAGAAATGATTATAGAAAAAATATTTTTTCTTATTAAACATACATGTATACGCAAGCTACTTCTTGAAAAAAAAAAAAAGCTTCCGCAATTGGTTGGATTTAAATGAACTTTTTTACAGGATGGTACAATAAGTCGATATAATAATATTGAAGAGAGAGAATAATAAACTGAAAAACTGTCCTTAAGGCCCAACACACACCGAGCGCGGCGCGGCGAAGATACTGAGAAGTCAACAATTTAAATTAAACCCTAATCCCTATCTTATAAGGTCCGCGCGCGCCGACTCTCGTGGCCGCTTCACTGCGCCCCGTGCGCCGCTCGCTCTTATTTATCTTTGCCTGGCCTTTTCAACCTTATATGATAGGGATTAGGGTTTAATTTAAATTGTTGACTTCTCAGTATCTTCGCCGCGCCGCGCTCGGTATGCGCTGGACCTAAGAAGGATGGGCCGTATAAAACCTGAAGGCTTTTCCTAAACTGTATCAGCTCAGCTAAACCTTTTATATGGGAAGACTGTGGGAAGACTGTTTTTCCAACCCAATATATTATTCTGGAGATAGTTGTAGTTGTTCAGCGGAGTGAGTGAATGAGTGAGTGAGTGAGATCAATTTATCAAAGAAGGTAATAACGGAAACAAGAAAAAACACAAGAATTATGTATTTTTTTATTATATTTATGCTTAGAAGTTAAGTATAGATATAAAATAATATTATTAAAAAATAAGAATTCTATATTTCATGAACTTGTGACACAACTTAGATTTCTAGATTTTAGCGATACCACCCGTGGGCAGTTTCCTTTTGTCCTCGATGCCGTAAATGTTCTCTTTGACTGTTTAAATAAATTGTTAATAATCGAAAATGTTTCAAGGCAATAGGCACTTTGGGAAAGCCTGCTCCACCGGTTGACATGATTGAGTAAGCCCATTTTGATGATTTACAAATATTTTGCAATCGCCTTATGACGTCATCCTTTTATTTTTTTAAGAAGAAGTTGAGATATAAAATATAATCTTGTTAAATGTCATGAATAGTCTCGATTTTTATAAGAAGTAATTTTTGACGTGATGAAGTTCAAAACTTATAAAATATTGTATGAAAATGTTTATTGCATGAGAATAGTGTTTATTGAATGCTGTGAAATAAGGGCTAAATAATGATTTTTATCTTTCATATATTAGTTTTAAGAATAATTTTAAATGTTAAATGGTAAAATGTGTTATACACCTATTTTTACCCGCCATAATAGTGTTATTTTATATACTTATTGATTATACGGACTTAATACATAATTGTTAAATTACTAGTACAATCGACTGCGCGTCAAAAAAAATTATTTAGCCGAGCGCGCTTCAAGTTCAAATAGGCGCAAGTGTTAAATTGGCACTCATATTGTGCGGTCGACTGTACAATTTCTGATGTAGTTATTAATTGATACTTAAATATAAAGAACTATTTTTCGAATATACACAAGTTGTTTTTCTTTTAAATAGCATAACGTATCTATCTTCTTTAATCAGAATCAGCTCAAAATATAGTATGGCCAAGACTGGTCCACAGTATATAGATAAATAAGTATATCCTCTCTATATTTCATTCATTCATTCTATGACCATACTTATTAATAATTTTAAAATATAATTAATTTACTCCTACATTTTTTCTCAGGCTCTGATTTAAAAGCGAAATGGAGGAATAATGTGTTCATTCGCAAGCTGATTTGTCAAAGAAGTGGATCATCGCCATGCACATGCAGGAAAAACCATCTTTATTTTTATTATTATAACTTCAAGGAAGTTAAACAGTACCGGCTACCAATCAAGAAATTAACCAATTGTTTAGCGTCTGGTAAAATACCGAAGTTGAGCGACATTATTGAGATAAATACACAAAAACATAATATCTTCCAAAGTCGATCAAATGTAAACGCTAACTTAACTGTACCTAAATCACCAGTTAACACGCCTGAAACAGTGACACACGCGCCGTTAACCCAGCCAATCCCTTCGCCTTTCACGCCAGTGAGCCAATCAGTGACAATTCCATTTTCAAAATCAATTCCAGCTACAGAACCGCCACCATACTCAGAGTCCGCACCGCTTTGTCCATCATATTCTGAATCTACGTGTCTGAAATTTCACAAAGAAGAATCTAAACCGTTGTCGAAAGAAAATATCGAAAATGACGTCCTCGAGGGTACATCCAAAATGTTTCTCTTCAGCTTGCTCCCTGACCTGAACGCCATGAGCAATGTGCAGTTGAGGGTATTTAAGAAACGAACAATGGACTTGGTAGATGATATTTTAGATAAAAGTCCATCGACCTCGGTGGCTGGGCCTAACGAACATTTTAATCATGAGATGCCTGGAAGTGAAGATAAGACTTGAAAGAATACTGAGTAAAATCTTATGCAATCTTTTCTAGTTTTCATTGCTATGTAAGCTAATGGCCTCGATTCGGGATGTCACACTCTAATTCTAATTTTAGAATCCAGCTATCAGAAGAAAGAGGTGATGAACGAATGATATAAATTTTAACGAATGATTACTTAAAATAAGGGCATAGCTGTCAGTTTAAGAGATTTTTAAGTCGCATGTTTTAAGTGCTCTCTAAAATTGTGCACTCTACACGGCCATAAGGTTCAAATTCAATGTTTGACAGCTCTAATATTAGGATGGCCATCTCCTGTCCCTTTTCAATCTTTAAAAGGTAAAAAGGACGGACTAACTTAAATTAAGGATTAGAGCGTGACATCCCGAATCGAGGCCAATAACAAACTAATACCGGGAGTCTATTTTAAAATGAAAATTGTAAGATTAATTACAGAAAATATATTTTCAATAAAGATACAAAACGTCAATTCGGATATAAATCAACACTATAAATGCTTACAAAACAAATTACATAGTAGAATAGTCATAGAATATAAGACAATCCTCAAATTCAGTAATTTTAAACAAATGAGTATGTGCGTGCATGTGCGTACATCTCACACTGCCATCTGATCCCAAATTACTAGGTATAGTCTGTATTATGTATGGGTGTCAGACAGCTGATATATATATGTACATACATAAATAAATACTGACATACAAGGCGAACACAAATGTTTACCCTGGGCGGGATCCGAACTCACGGGAAACTAACTGTTTCGTTGGCAGTCGTACTATTTATTCATCGAAGCAGTCAAACACACAGTAGGCCGAACGTCATCATATAAAGGAAGTTATAAAATCCATATTAATGCTATTCCTATTCGGTTACTAAACTTTGCAGCTAGAGAACTTTTAGTAGGTACACACATTATACAAACGATTCAAAATAATATTGTATAACTGAAATAGCAAAAGTTTGGTCTCTTAGACAATTTTTTACTTAAATGTTTTTCTATGTATATATAGAATAGAATATACTTATATACTTATGAAAATATAATAAATATTATTTTAACTTATTTAAATAAAACATTTAACAATTACAGACTAATGATCATGATTCTGACTGAATTTATACAATAATCATAAAATAATAATTTAAAAAAAACATAGGAGCAGCTGGAAGTAAGCCTAAATACTTTATTATTCAGAATTATGAATTATTAAAACTGATAAATAAAGTTAAACATTAGGTGACTTAGTAACAATATTCTGTTTTGTCTACGTATCAGTTTTAAAAAAGGTTAGGTTAGGTTATATATATATTCATTTAGTACAGAACAATCAGGGACGGGTTTATAATCATAAATAACACAAGTAGGTACGTAAATAACGCAACAACTCGAGATAACGAGGAAAAATATTTTTTCCCAATGATTCAGTCATTAATGAACTACAGTCTGCAGTCATAAAGTCATTACGACCGACGCGTTTTACGTGCATGATGTCTATAATATTATGTTACATCGTACAGTCAAGTCAACGCGGCGTCAATCAATGTTCCCCTTTCCCAGCATAAGCCGACATACGATGCCATCATTACTTTGACTGATATTCGAAGGACTAACGGAGGCATTTCAAATCAGGGTTTTAGATAGACCACGGAGTTTGTTAAAGCGATAGTTGTTTAATAAATTCCAATAAGTAGTGACACAAAAAAATATTAAAATAGGTATGGTTGCTTATGGGCAGAGGGCGGAGCTTTTTTTTTTAAATACTGTTAGAATTTATTTTGAATTTGTGGTCGACTCTGTTGTTTTTTATTTTTTATTATGGCTTCTGCATTTAGCAATTTAGCCAGTAATCAGCTTATCGCGGGTAGGTATGAAATTAATTAACATAGAACAGACACACACACACATTCACATTCTTATTTATTATTATGAGATAAACAACTTTAGTAAAGTTTATATTTTACAAGATAAAATAGCACCATAACTGTAGTTTGTAAGCATACATTTTAAATATGTAGTATCAATGCAAGATGTAATTAGATATAATGTAATGTAAACGTACAGTTTATATACTCGTTCTAATTATATAATTATTTATAGATTAATTCAGTGAAGAATAGCAGCATATTTTTTTGTTAATCACTCTAAACATTCCGTTAGGTCAATCACTTTAAAATGGCACTTGACATAGGCGTACACAGTTTTACAATCTACTTACAAATCTAAATTATATGTACTGACTGTTGAACTTTTAATATGTTTTCAATATAAAAATATCAGAAATAAATGCTTAACTTTTTTATACGTAATATTAGGCATTGAACATTTTACAGTATATTTAAAAATATAGCATTTCAAAACTGTCGTAGCGGTCTTCTTGTACTTACAACATTTTTATTAAAAAATAACAATATTATTAACAACTTACTTACATAAAGGCTCCACCAACCTCTTCCTACGAGCAGACGTGTTCTCGAATGCAGACCACGTCTCGTCAGTCTCCTGCCAGGTGGACTGATGACCTGAGGAAGGTCGCTGGTGGTGGCTGGATGAGCAAAGCGGGTGATCGTGCGCTTTGGCGTGCCCGAGGGGAGGCACACGTCCAGCAGTGGATTGATTGACAGAACCGCTTCCCAGTGTTTTTCAGACGACAAGGTACTTAATATAGGTAGATAGCTAAAAGGTTCAACCTAATTCTGAATACATAGCGTTACACGTAAGAAGTTCTCATTGTTTCTTTAGCACAAAACTTATTATAAAATCAGCTTGGAGGCGCGGACGGGGCACTAGAATATGGAGTCAGAGGATAGCCCTGGTGCGCTGGTTGGCTAGGAAGTTGGCAGTTATTGGCTCCGGGATATGGAGAGGTATTGGCACCTGGGTATGGGGCAGTATTGGCCCCTGGGTATGAGGCGGTATTCGCGCCGAGGTATGGGGCAGTATTCGCGTCGGGGTACGGGGCAGTATTGGCGCCGGGGTATGGTGCAGTATTGGCGCCGGGGTATGGGGCAGTATTGGCACTTGGGTATGGGGCATTATTAGCACCAGGGTATGGAGAACTATTCCCCCCAAAAGGCCCATTTGTTACAGGATAAGGGGCATTATGACCTCCAGGATAAGGCGGGCTATTTGGAGTCACAAAACCAATATTACCCGAGTTCAACGTTGTCATAGGGATCGACTGATGAGTGTTGTTTGCGTTGGGGTAAGGGGTTACTGTTGGGAAATGCCCATGAGTAGGGTAAGGTGATGCTGTAGGGTAAGCTGTGGAGTTTTGGATAGGCGCGCTCATTTGATACTGTGCATTTTGGACTGGTGGGGCTATGGCGTAGTTAGGGTCAGGTATCGGAGCCTGAGGCAGGTCACTTTGCATGGGATGTGTGTAGTTTTGAACCAGGGAAGCCAGTGGTACCAATCCGAGGCATATTTCCGATTCGTCTTCAAGGTCGTCGTTGCAACCGGACAGTTTGATGGTTACCTGTCGATAAAATAAACCTATTGAAGTTCACACTATAATATTGGTGGGTAATACATTATTATTTATTACAATTAGACTAGGTTAACCACCTTTTGAAAACTTCCATCTAACTAATTGGCGACGACATGGTATATGAGCTATTGATAATGGTAGACCTCGGCCGAGAAGGCAAGACGAGCTGCTTTTCTAAAACCTTGCTCAGCAACGATGCTCCACAGAGAAGGGTGGTAAGAAAAGAGAGAGTTGTGGCTCAGCGATAAAACAACATGCTAATAAGATATTCTTCTCCATCGTGTGGGTTTTAAGGTCAAATCATAATATTCCCACTTGCATTTCTTTAAGAGATGTGTCAAGTTGAATGACCTGGGGACAGCCTCAGAAAATATTTTTTATTTGACACATTGTCCCCACTGGGATTCCATGTCTTCGTAAAGGGAGCTGAATGGTCTACCACTCGGATACGGAGGCTAGCGGCCACTTGACTTTAAATTTGGTTGTTTTTACAATACAATTCAATACATACATACATATTTGATTGTCATCAAAACATATACGTACAGAATTAAGATACAAATGAAAATTACGAAACCCTATTGCTAAAGCAACCCTTTTCCAGGCACCCTATCTATCGTTGCAGGAAAATTCATTTTTTTGGCGTATTGGTTTGACCCTCAGAGGAATATAAGACGATAGAGCGCGAGGCGACGCGCGTCAGAAATCTTTGGTTTGAGCAGTCTCACTTGATAGAGAGGTCGAAGCAAGAACAAGCTCGCCCAAAAGGTGCCTGTTCATTCTTGCCTTCTATATTATTTGTGATTTCCAATACAATAACGGTATCGCGAAGCAATCACCAGTTGAGGAGTTTCCGCTTTTATCTCCTATTCCATCATCAGATTCAAAAGCGACGAGGTCGAAGCAAGAACAAGCTCGCCCAGAAGGTGCCTGTTCATTCTTGCCTTGAATACACCGAGGTTAAATTCCTAGTTTGAGCCAAAGCGGATACTCACGTAGATACTGTATCCGACGTCAATGTATGACGTATTGGTTTGACCAGTCTCACTTGATGGAAAGTGACGACGAGGTCGAAGCAAGAACAAGCTTGCCCAGAAGGTGCCTGTTCCTTCTTGCCTTGAATACACCGAGGTTAAATTCCTAGATTGAGCCAAAGCGGATACTCACGTATATGCTGTATCCGACATCAATGATGTTACAGTTCTGCAGGTTCGGCGCGATGAACTCCGGCACGACCAGCTCGTAAGTGTTCTCGCGACTGGTTCCGCTGAGGATCGGCCCCGTCTGGACTGTCTCCAGAATCTCGTGGGGCGGGATGTAGTCTGACTTCGGCTCGATGCTGTGGTAGCATTCTTTCTGTAACAATAACGGCGATATGTGGTTCCCGGCAATCGATGGTACCAATCCGTCTTCCCATGGGTGGCGTAAAAGACGACTAAGGGAAGAGCTGTCATGTGGTCCAACCCAGAATTGGACCTAACCACATCTTCTCGAGGGTGTGAATGAATGAATATACCTACTTTATTGCACACACAAAAATAATAACAGAGTTGAAGTAAGAACAGGAAGACGTTGTACAGTTAGGCGGCCTTATTGCTTAGTGTGTGTGGTGCAAGGCGACTTTGGGTTTGGTGCCAGACTTAGATAAACTTTGATCGAAGGTGCCAGATATGGAACAGGCAATCTGTCACTAGATGCGTTAAGAAATGTCAAAATAGTTGTATGACCTTCGTTTCTATAAGCCGAATCCTAACCCAAAAATATTGCCAAACGTGGTTTAATTATTTGGTGTGTGCTCCTTGGGAGCCCACGGAAGTCCTGCTCACCCTTTCGGGGATGGGAGGATGGTCTTATCACCCCGGCATCCAACCAGCCGCTGCCTCAACTCCAGTCGTCGTCATTCAGTATGCTTTGTATGAAACTAAACCTCGGAGTGTTTTATTGGATAGAGACCTAGAAAAAAAAAATCCCACAAGAAAAAACTAAAACGCGGACGTAACCGCTAGCGAACAGCTAATAAATTAAAAAAACAAAAAACCCGACTGCGTGAAAATAAATGAACTGTAAAGATGGAAACAAGATTTTTAGTTTTGTTTTGAATGATCGTGGTTGATAAAAAAAAAAAATTCCTTTGCCAAAGAGATACATAGATGATAGTGTTCTCAATAGCAGTCGGAGGCATCAAAATGTGATTACATTTCTTAATCAATAAAATAAGATAAGACAAAATAAAATAATATAAAATAAAATTTAAAAGTAAATAAAAATAAAATAAAGTTTAAAAATGAAAAAAAATCAAGGGGTTGGGGATGTTTGTCGAGAAAAAAAATTTTGTAAAGATATATACAGACTCGCGAGGTCCACAGCTCACAGAGCCGCTAGTGTAGGTAATTCACTTCAAAACGTTGAAATTTTTAATGTCTTTTAGCATTTCTCATTTCAAATTACATTTAAACATATAAGTTGTAAGCCCTTTATTTTGATACCCCTACTCGATAGGTTTTAGAGAGATAAAAATTTTTAAGTCTATGTTTTGGCGCCAAAAATCAGCTACCTGTTTTTTTTTTATGTATGTACCCAGTGTCACTCTCACAAGTAAGACGAATCTAACGACACCACTTTAGCTAAATCCATCAAGTCGTTTAGGCTGTAGAGCGTGCCTCAGAAATATACATACATACATACATACACTCGAAAAACATAACCCTCCTTCTAAAGCAATCGAGTAATAATAATGTAACAAGACGCGTGGAAATTCAGGAAACTTGGTCATTAATGCCTAGTTTGATAAATCGTGATCTTAAATTACGACAATGACGTCACTAAGAGACTTCTTAGAGAGCAGCTAAAATCGTATTCACCTAGATTTACTATTTTAAAACCAGTGCATTTTTCTAAGTGCAAAAATATTTCGATTCTGTCTGGGAACAATATCAGGTGTAGGGTAGGGCAGGGGCAGCTAGTAACTTATAATAATGCAAATGGCATACTGGCCGACAGAATGTTTAAGTTCGTTCCCCATGAAACATAGTTGTCAAATGAAGTAACATAAATTTTCCGTGCTAAATCTATCAAATCGTTGGCCGATACTTTTTTGTCGTCACAGCCTGTTTCTTGGGGAAAGTTGTTCAGTTTCATGGAATAAGTACACCTTTATAATTTGGCCAACAACATTTAGCCAAAACCGAACAAATTGTATGTTTCACGACCTTTAAATTTTGTGTGTACATGTCACCGTCAGATTGTGAATATCGTTAGTTTATAAACTGACTCGCGATATTATAAACTGGCGTAAAATTGTAAACTGCATCCAGTCATTTACAATAGGGAATCGGACTGTTCACCATATTTTATGAATTTACCATATTTTATGAATTATTTTTAAAATATAGATTAGTAGCAGACGATTCGCGAAGAAAAAACAGAATCGGATGAAAAACTAATTTACTGTGATTTTTTAAAGTTTCAATATGTCTGTCTCTTTCAAAAACGATTTTTTGTATGGAGATTATATGGCGTTACTAACAATTGATGTCACAAGTGGGTATGTGCCTCTCTGTCTAATCTTGAATTTCAAACCTTTATAACTCGGTCAATTTTAAAGATAGAGTAAAAATTCTTTTAGTGTTCGATAGCAGAAACTAAGAAGTTAGGATTTATAAAATAAAATGAAAGTAGTCCGATCTTCTATTTAACGTATTATTTCTCGTTAGTTTATAAAGTCACGTCAAATTGCAAACCGTCCCTGATTGGTCAGTTTTGGCTGCGGCTATGAATAAAAAAATAAAACGAACGAGCTAATGCCAAAACTGACCAATCAGGAACACGTTTCACGATTTTACGGGTGATAAAACCCGACAGATTATGAACTCTGCAGCTTTGTTCACAATTTGACGGTTTGACACGGATAGATTATAATCTAATGAGAAATAATACGTTAAATTGTAAATGGTTGGTTGCAGTTCACAATTTTACGTTAGTTTATAATCTCGCGAGTCAGATTATAAACTAACGTCGTTCGATGTTCACAATCTTACGGTGACATACATAAGAGCTTCAATAATACATTCAGAATCTGAAAAGAAGCTGACCGTAACTGCTACACTACACTGCTTTGCTATAAGACAAGTTATTAACTAACCTGAATAAGTTCGAAGGTGATTTTCTTGACTTCCACGTTGCTTTCGTTGTCGGCGTCAACGGTGATGGGAATTGCTTGTCCCGGACAGAAGCCCGACGCGGGAATGTGCACCCGTATCGTCAGGGGGGAAGAACTGCAACAGCAGCTGTAGGCTTCCTCGAATTCCAGGTCTATCGGAGTCTAAAAACGGATGTTGGGTTTAAAATAAACATAAAAAGAAAAAAACGAACAATCTTTTGCCTTTTTGGGTGACAATACTCTTTATTATCCGATTATTTATCTTGTGCAATACGTCCAGTCAAGACGTGAAGCCATATTTATTTATGAATGTGGTAGGCAATCAGGTCCTGATGATGCTGGTTACAGTGTTACTGCTCGCAAGGAAACTTCTCATCGGTTTATAGAATAAACTTAAAAAAAAAAACTGTCTCCAACTGGCGTGTAGTTAACGCAGTCGGAACCAATCGGGAAGCTTGGACTAGCCTACCGTTGCGACTTTCCTGTAGCAGTAAAGTTGTCAATCAATACAACCTACTGTCTGTATTTCTGTTTTATACGTTTCTTCTATTCTAAAATATATTAAGGTGCCCCGTAATTAGTGTCAAATATTTTCAGGGCTGAGAGTAATAGTCACGTAAAAAAAATATTTCGAAAATCTACACGTTAGTTTAAAAGTTTTTTTTCTAACAAAAAAATCATCATTATATATGACAAAAAGAGATCACCCTCTGCATGTACACTCACATTACTCTAGAATCTAGAGTAATGTTTACATGTATCTAGAGTCTAGATACATGTAAACACGCATCAAACGCGTGTGTGCGCGCATGAATGGAAATGTAGTAGTGATCAGCTGGTTGAGGGTGATGTTTTTTATGATTAGGTAACCAAGTTGTTTAGCTTAATAACTTGAAAACTAACGTGTAAATTGATCTCATTTTTTTATGAAGTAAAGATCAGGACTTCTTCTTTCAGCCCTGAAAATATTTGACACTAATAACGGGGCACCTTATACATAAAACTCATACCAACCTTAATATCATTCCCTATATTCAAGTTCAACGGAGCTACGACTTCAAACGCCTTTTCTAGCTGGTCCCTTTCCCGTGTCGGGTCGGGATACTCAATATAGGTGACTACTTTGTAAGTCACAGAGCCTCTTTCGCCGTTGAATGAAGAAGGCGCGTTGTGCGGTATTTGGAACTGGAACGGCACTTTGTGCTGGCCTGGTGGAAGAGTGACAACACCTGGAAAAGGGGGGGGATTTTAGTTCTGCATGTAGAGAGGGCGCTAATCTTGCGCTATGGTGACAAGATATTTCTCTCTGTGTCAGAGTTAAAACTAGTGGCTCTACGAGCTGTAGACCTCGCGAGTCTGTATGTCTCTTTATATTTATTTTTATTTTTTCTCTCCCCTTTCTGACCCCTTGAAATTTATTTAACATTTTATTTTATTTTAATTTATTTTAGTTTATTTTAATTGATTGAAAAATGAGACCTGTACAGGAAAACAGCTTCAGCGGTAGACCTTGTAATCTGGCAACCCACATAACTCCGTAATTTTTTAAAATTTCCAAAAACTGACTCGACAAAAAATTTGATTAATTTATCGCACCTGCTCACAAAATTTCATGAGAATCGGTTCAGAAGCGCAACCTGTAGAGTGGAACAAACAGACAGATGAACAGACAGATAGACACACAAAAGCAATTATGGCCATGCTGAAACAGGGACGCTTCGCTCGCTCGGTCAATTAAATTACCTACTCATTTGTCTTTAGGCTAGATTGTAATCACTCTAATATTATAAATGTGAGTGAACGTGTTTGTTCCACTTTCATACCTAAAGTACTAATTTTGGAATGGAAAAATCTTACAGAACGCGAGCGTAGCCCCGAGCGGATAGCTAGTTCAAAATAATAATAAAATAAAAACTATGGGGTATCACGACATTTGCGCATATTTTTCGCTTTGCAGAAGCTATTATACAGCAACAAACAAACTATAGTCGGGTTATAGATGAGTTCTGACAGCTTCAAAATTTTCTCGAGCTCTTCTCCACAGATTCCGCCATTGTGTTAGTGAACTCACCCAAAAAAAATGTAATGACGGATCCAAGTGATGTAATAACATCCTATGGAAATAAATAATTTTGACTTTTACTTTGACTTTTCATACAACCAACTTTTTTTATAATATTTAGTTTAAAAACCATAATAGCTAAAATATTTAAAAAGAGTAACTTAACATCTTATTTTATCATTAAACAGTATGTAATTTTACTTAATAAATGAATAAATAAATAAACGAAATAATATTAATAAGTTTTTAAAATTTTAATCTGTCAGAGCTTATCCTATAGTAACCCAAATAGCAACAAACATGTTTTAAGTGCGCGCGCGAACTCAAAGGAATCTTTGGGAATGTTGACATAATGACCTATTCTATTCACACCTAGACCTAGTATACAGCATATTTGCTGTGCGGTAAATAGTAATGCACTCTTTATCTCGTGAGCAGATGATGTACTTTATTGTTCTGGACATTTTCCATTATCAACGCGGTTATTGCTCAATATTTCCGCTTAATTTTTCGTTCACAATCTGTCGATCTTGTATTTCTTTTACATTTAAATCAATGGCCTAAAAAGGATCATTTTTCATTTTCCGGTGATATGAATAGGGGATCGGACTGTTTACCATATTTTATGAATTATTTTTAAAATATAGACTAGTAGCAGACGATTCGCGAAGAAAAAAACAGAATCGGTTGAAAAACTAATTTACAGCGATTTTTAAAGTTTCAATATGTCTGTCTCTTTCAAAAACGATTTTTTGTATGAAGATTATATGGCGTTACTAACAAATGACGTCACAAGTGGATATGTGCCTCTCTGTTTAATCTCGAATTTCAAACCTTTATAATTCGGTCAATTTTAAAGATAGAGCAAAAATTCTTTTAGTGTTCGATAGCAGAAATTAAGAAGTTTGGATTTACAAAATTAAAAAAAAAGTAGTCTGATCCCCTATTGCTTTCGTGTCTTCGAAATGAAACTGGTATAGAAGCAACAGTGTAGAGGTAGACGGACACAATGGAATAATTAATTTGCATAATGAAAACCGTCCTAATCCACAGCATAGAATAGGAGCTGTCAAGGTCAATCTGCTGTTACGTACGAATGCTGTTACTAAGCCCCAAATGCGTGCTCCATTGCATGCACTACATCTATTACTATATATTGAGTATGTTAGCCTATACGATACTCGGAAAGAATGACATCATCAGGTCGTAGATTCGGTGGAAGAGTTTTACGCGGGACATTATGTGGCGCTATGTACTCATGTATATGGTTATAAATAAATATACGAGGAGGGATCAAAAAGTAGTGAGAACGACATACTCCTTGGTAAGAAAAAAAAATACTGGCAGGCATAGCTCAGATACATATTTGTAATATTAATAAAGAAAAAAAATCTTCGATTCTCTTTTGTTTTTTTTCTGAATGTAGTCATTTGTTTGCTTCGTGTCGGAACGTGTTCTCGAAAATGGAGAAAAACGAAGTGCGAGCCTTTATTAAATACCTCTGTTTAAAAAAGTAACGACTCAAGAGATTCATTGCGATTTGGAGGCAACATTAGGAGAGTCTGCTCCGCCGTATTCTACTGTCGCAAGGTGGGCTTCTCAATTTCGAGTAGAGAGAACGAGCACGGAAGACGAACATCGTTGCGGCCGTCCATCAACGTCAGTCACCCAAGAAAATGTTGCGAATGTCGAGAAAATTGTATTGAGCGATCGAAGAGTTACCATCCGATACTTAATCCAAGAAACGGGCATTTCATATGGAAGTATTCAATCCATATTGAAACAATCTTTGAATATGAGAAAAGTTTCCGCAAGATGGGTGCCGACAGTCAGAAACAAAATCGACTTGACATTTCGAAGATATTGTTGGACAAGTTTCAAGAAGAGTCTGAGAACTTTTTGTCTCGTTTCGTAACAATGGACGAAACATGGGTCCATCATTTTGATCCTGACTCCCCAAAAAAATTTATGACGAATCCAAGTCATTTGAAATCATACTATAGAAAATAAAACGTGGCGATCTACGCCTCCAAAACGCTCTGATCTTTCAGTTCCAACTTGACCCAAAAAGGTTTATCCTTACTGTAAAAAAGCTCTCATATTAACCAGACAATAAACTCGATGCCCTTGACCGGACATCGCCGTTTTGAATGCGAAAATTCGGGCGGCGGCGGCGCTTTCGGGCTGTCTGCCTGTTCAAGGATCCGTGATTAATGATCTCAACAAAAGCTACTTATTATTTATATATTTTTTTATCGAATCGTTTATATAACATATCTGCATGCATAAAGTGAATACACTAGAATCAAAATGACGACCGGTATTTGCGCTAAAAACCCGAATTCGATTCCTGGCCGGGCAGATATTTGAACAGTAAATTTCAATATTTGTTTAGGGCTAGTGTTATTTTGTGTATGTCTCGAGTGTTTTCATGGCTTTCCCAAAACAGGGAATCCTAGGCAACATTGAGTAGTAAGTGTAAGATCGAAGACCAACCCCACAAACCCGGATTTCAGCTTCCGCCATGGCTCCTGTAACGATTATATCTGTTAATAATAAAAGCCGGGACCAACGACTTTACGTGCCTTTCGCAGCATGGAGAGACACCTAGACGTGTTTTGTTTTTATTTTTTTATTTTTTATTGGAATTTTATTTATACGAGTAAGTACTAATACTCAGCGACTTAGCTGGCGTTCGCACAGGACCGCAACGGTGAAATAGGCACGAAAAAGAGGAGACTTATGTCCTGCAGTAGGTAATGGTGGGTCATGCTCAGCGAGACAAACGGCATATTATGGCCTGACCTTACTGATGTACTCAAACATAAAATGTACACTTATCAAACCGATATGGAGCAGATGTTATTATTTAGGCGATATCACAAAAAAACAGCACAGCAAAAAAAGACAATAGACATGGAACAAATAAGACAACATCATAGTAGTAACAAGTTACTGATTACTTAGGTATATTACATTTGCAGCAGCAGTATATATTATTTGCTTATTATTATTCCTGGGCCCCGTAGCAACAAGTTACAATTTGATATACATTGCGTAGCCAATTCGCCTAAACTGTAAGCCCTTATCGTTTTATCTAATCCTCTACGCAATGTACGTCGAATTGTCAGTTCCAGACGAGATATTTGTTACTTTCAAACATCGAGATAACTCTTATCTGATAGATAGTAATAGATTCGAATAGATCATTTACTTAGACGACCGGTAACGGTAGTCTCTCCGAGGAACAAAAGACGATCGCGAGCGCGAGGCGACCGCGCGTCTTAAATCTTTGGGTAGTCTGGTCTATTATTTGTTCTGTGGTCTGATTGTCATTGCATCTGCCTTTGCACAAGGGTACCGGGTGCGATTTTCACTCGCGTTGATATTTAAATGAATCTGTTTCGAGTCTAGTGTATGAGTACGGATTATTTATTACTCTCTGTGAATTCTCCCTTTTCACGACAGCCGCGACGAGGAAATCTTATATTTATAAAGAAAAAAAATGTTTATTTTTTCATCCGCCGTGTGGTGACGGCAGAGTAGAATACATTAGTCACCAACCCCTACTCTTCCCGTGGGTGTCGTAAGAGGCGACTTAGGGACTACACATTGAACAGGGAACGGGCAGCAGCGCTCTCCGATACAGTAACCTTTTAATCTGCGATCTCCAACCCGCCTGCCAAGCGTGGAGATTATGGCAAAACCAAACACTTAAGTGGAGGAGGCTCTTAGTCCAGCAGTGGACTGTAACTGTAACGGGCCGTTGATGTTATTTTTTCTTATTTTAAATATTTGATATTTCGTAACGACGACGTAATCTGATAGAAAAATAATCTACAAAGATTCTAGGGGAGATTTGAGTGTCACAGTTATTTAAATTATTGAGTAATGGAATTTTAAGATTTTTCTACTTCAGGCCACACACTGAAGCCATTTTTCAATTAAGATATCTTACCTTGTTGTCAATTAATTTAATAGTTAGATAATATGGAAAACTTGTATAATTTTTGAAGTGAGGAAAGCAGTCTTTCGTAACACAACTTTGCTCTAATCAAAAACTTTTAATTTACAAACTTTTAAATTACTATTTTTTTATTTACAAAGCACTACAATACACTAATGTAAGTCAATACAAATTAAACTGTGGCAAATGTTCATTACGTACAATGTCTGTCTGATAGCTGACAAGGCTAAACATTTGATTTAGAAGTTCAAAATATACAACAGACATGTTGTATTATAGAAGATTAATTTGAAAATTATACTTAAGCAGACCTACATTTATTATAGACCGGTATAAACCGGACACTCAATATTTTCAATCATACCTAAATTTTTACAACAAAACTGTTAGTTACTAATCACAAACATCATCAAACATTAACTAATTCATACAAACTATTTAAAAAGTCTTTAACTGACGAGGTACTTTAATACCAATTTTATTTGACTTTTGTTAATAACTTAAAAAGTTAGGAAAATACGTCAAACTAAATAAAAGTGAGGGAACTTCCTCAGGAAAATGAACAAATTAAAATTAATTTATGGTAACAACTCACTAGAATTCCTAGCCTCACAAATGCGATGAATAACATTTAACATCAATCCATAATGCCTAGGATACACAAGGCTATTTAGGATAGCAAACCCTACCGTATCCTCCACTGGCTTGCTATCCAGCTGTTTCTACAAAACCAGAATTATCAGCACTAGCTTGCTATCTTAGCTTCAATAACTTACCATGTGTATCCCAGGCATTTTATGAATATCATCCATATTCACCTACCTATGTGTGAATTCAACCCAGGGCTTTGTAGAAGCCAAATGCAACATCCAAAAAATATAAAAAACATGTAAAAATTAGACTTTTCTGATTCAACTTATGTTACACTAAAATTGTCACAATTTTCAGGTTTGTTACCACGGTTATTGTTACCTCAATATTTCTGAACTATTGCAAGCTTGGTCATGAGTAACCCGAAAATTGTGACAATTTTAGTGTAATGAACCATGAAAATCTTAAAACATAAATTAACTTATGTTGTCTGTCAGCTCAAATTTAGGCTCAATTTACATTCAGATTCATACACAAAACAGTACCATGGGAGGATGCTATTAGAAGTTTATTGGTACCACTTCTCGTAGTAGTACAACAATCACTGTGGCTTACTTTGTCATTGATAACATTAAATAGAACAACATTCCATCATCTTCATTTAAATTTTTACTCTTTTGTATTGCACTGTATTTATATACAATAAAAGCTGGCCAGTACAGCCTAGTTGGCAGTGCCTTCAGTGCAAAGGAGGCTAGGCAGATATTTAAATACTGAATTTAAATTACAGTATTAGAGTGTTATTTGTGTTTCTGTAGGTATATTTCCTTGGCATACCAGACACAGTGTTTTTTATCAATGACTATATTATCTTACCCATTCCACCGGAGATACACAGCATAGTGTTAAAGTATGTCTCTCGTCCTGTGTACTTGACATTGACACTCCTGCGGACACCATTGTATTCTTCAGTCTCCAACTCTGTCCAGAACACATTTGCTTCTCCAACAAAGTTTGCATTTATCACTAAAACAAACATAAATTAAGTTTAATTTTCACATTACTTCCTTTTTTTTACTTATTGGCAGAAAAGTAAAACAGCTTTGTTTTAAGGTTTGCATAGATGACCAGTGTTTACCATTCTTCGAAGAAAGATTGTTGACTCTATCACAATCTATGAGTACATCACAACAAGTGAATAAGTACAGTAAAAATTGCACAATTAGGCCACTATTAAAAAGAGTTAAAGGAAATAAATAAAGACAAACCATTTTTGATGGCCCTAAATCGGCCACCTGTTATTAAGACACCAAAAATTCTGATAAAAAAATTCTGTTCAAAGAAAATTTTTTTTTTGCTTATTTTTTTTTTTTCATTTCATAGTGCCCTAAAGCCTATACTCCAAATCCCACACACCGCCCTGAAGGCGACCCTCTGACCCACCTGTTGATTGTATGTATTCAAAGAGTTTTACCTGTATAGCTAAGTGGCTCAGTAACTTCACATTCAATGTGTCCGCTCAACACTTGTCCAGAGTAAAAGATATCCCGCGGTTCATCCAATACCAGCTTTGCATACTTAAATACATCCATGATGGGTAGACCACAACACTTTTAATTTTAACACTTTTGCACTGCACTTCAACAAAAGTTAAGCACTCCGAAGTAAACCTTTGGTTAGATGTTGTGCATTTTAGAGCTATCAAAGTTTATAAGAGTTTATAGAGTGGATAATTATATGGTAAAATTATTTCTCAAATAGGTAAATAAAATCTATCGAACTTACAAGGGGTCGGTCGGGCGGGCAAAGAATGAATGAGAGAGAATGGTTTTTTTTTTTTTTTTTTTTTTTTGTCCTTTACAGGAACAGGCAAAGGCATACGCCATGCAGCCATCGTCTCTAGTTTTTTTTTCCTTGTCCGATTTGATAAAATAACGTCTTCAGTAAGTTCTTTGCTTGTCAAATTTGATAAATTAACGTCTTCAGTTTTATAATATCCTTATCCAGTTTTATGAAATAATGTCTTAAGTTTATATTATAGATTTATTCGTCTTATTTGAGTGAACAATATCTTTAAATTCCGAGTCCGATTTAGATTGTCATTTTTAGGTAACTAACATGTTATTTTACACATTAGATATAATATGCTGTCAAGAAATCATTATAACTATTATTAAATTTCATATACAGTATTTACAATAAATTTATACAACAAAGGATATGTACATTGGTTATTTAAAAGATCCTGAACGGTGCGCGGGATGACACCAGAATCACCGTAAATCTCTAAAAGTCCATCCATTAGCAGAAGGCGCTGTATGCCAAAGGATGAACATTCAAAAAACAAATGATCAAAAGTCTGTTCGGCACTTTGACAGTGATTACATTGTGGATCATTAATAATATTTTTGCGGTGAAGATGATAATTAATGCGACCATGACCAAATCTAAGCCTACAGATCACAGAATAAAACTTCCTACCCAAAAATATACTACTCCTGCAGAACCAAGAAGATTTATTAATATTGACATTCAAGGCAGCAAACCAAGAACCTTTGTTTTGAACTTGAACGCAATGATTCCAATGTGACTTCCACAATTCATTCATTCTATTTTTTAAGAGTGGAATAATATCAGTGAATGGAAGAGTAACTTTAGAATCAATACCATCACAATCTGTGATGATATTGGTTCCAACGCTTTCGTTTGAATTAAAATTAACAATTGCTCTAGCCAAAAAGTCAGCTTTCTCATTGCCTGAGACTCCTATGTGGGACGGAACCCATGCAAAAACAATATCTATACCTTCGTCCAAAATATCGACACATAACTGCTTAATAGTGTAAATGATGTAGTTGGTGTTAACATTAATTCTATTATTATACAATGCTTTGAGAACACTCATGCTATCACTAACAACAACCCATTTTCTTTGACCTAGATTACGATTTCTAATATGTTTCAAGGCAACCAGAATCGCCACCGCTTCCGCAGTGAATATACTGGCGTTCTTGTCCAGTTTATAGCCCAAACCTAATTTTGAAGTGCTGTTATAAACAGCAAACGAGACATTTGAACTATTCTTAGAGCCGTCAGTGTAAAGAAAATGATGATCAACCCAACTAGCCAGCATTTCATTTACCTGTTCTTTTGTTTTTAAATCATGATTAATGACAATATTTAGATGAATATATTTACTTTTATATAGACCTACAAAGCAAGGAAAACCAGAACTACTTTGATAAATATTACTATTTTGAAGAAATTGATGAAAACGAGGAAAATCTTGAAGAATGAAGACAGGTTTAGAAGGATTAAAATGAGAATTACGAAGAGACCGAATAAGAGAGTTGTTTTGAAAACAAAAAAGTTTTAAAACAAATCTCTCCTTCAGATATGTAAGCCTTAAATGAATCGGAGGAGTGTTACATTCTACCTGCATTGAATTAATTGGTGTCGTCCTAAACGCACCAGTTATTAAACGGAGACATTTATTTTGTATTTTATTCAAAATTTCTATCAATTTTTTATCTGAAGCATAACAAAGAAAACCATATTCAAAATGGCTTCTCACTAAAGATTTATAAAGAATCAGGAGTATTTTAGAATCTGCTCCCCAATTTGTCCCAGCTAAGGATCTAATTACATTAAAAGCCTTATTAGCTCTGACCGTGATTCGATCAATATAATTTTTCCAAGAAAGATTGTGCGTAAATGTAATACCAAGAAATCTAGCATCATATGAAACAGGCAAAGCAGAATTACAATAATAAACTAGAGGTAAACATGAGCTATTACGACCAAATATAACTACTTTGGATTTTAATGAGTTAACTTCGAGATTTAAATAGTCAAAATACTGTTTCAAATTTTTTAAAGCTGAATTAATGACTAAAGTTGTTTGATTTAAGTTTGCGCCTGACAAATAAACAACTAAATCATCAGCAAATTGCAAATTTTTAACTTTAGAACCTAATACCAAATTTAAACGACGTATGTACAAAATAAAAATTAATGGGGATAAAATACCACCCTGACAAACTCCAACAGAGGACAATCTAGGCCCGTATAGTTTACCATTATATTTTACAAAAACTTTCCTTCCTAACAAGAAACTATATACCCAATTTACTAGTTTTTCAGGAATACCTATAGCAGAAAGTTCTGAATATAAAACATCTATATTTACACTATTAAAAGCACCAGATATATCAAAGAAAACAGCAAGTAATGGATCACCAACTGTCAAGGAATTTTGAATATCAATATGTAGCTGAACAAAACTTTCACGGGCAGACCGACCCTTTCTAAAGCCAAACTGATTGTTGGGTAAAATGTTAAATTTCTCCACAAAATATTCGAGACGCTGTTTTAGGAGCTGCTCAAATATTTTACCTACACAAGATGTTAAGGCTATGGGACGATACGAATCAGGATCAGACCTGACCTTATCAGGTTTTAGAATTGGCACAATGACATCTATTTTCCAGTCTGAAGGGATATAATTACCGGCCCACAAACAATTGATGATATCGAGAAATACTTTTTTAGACTTGTTATTCATTTTTTTAAGCATCATATAAGGAACTCCGTCAAAGCCAAAAGCAGTATCCTTACGAGATGATATTGCCGACTGTAATTCTTTAAAAGTAAAGGGTTCTGTTAAAAAATTAAAATCAAAATTAACTTTTTTTAAATTACCACTAAGATTATTTACATTTGGAACAAAGTCAGGTGTAAATTTTTCTAAAAAACTTATAATCCAACTATCGTCACTATTTTGACTCGGAGAGAAGGTTTTATTGAACTTACGCATAAAATTCCAGATGATACTGAGTGGAGTGCAGCGATTAAATGTATTACAAAGAGAAGCCCAACTGTTTCGTCGTTCAGAATTAATAGTCAGTTTTTTTAAAGCTTGCATCCTTTTAAATTCAATGTAGCTCTCCTGAGAAGGGTTTAATTTGAAATTTACATAAGCTTGCCTAGAATTATACACTGCTTCAGAACAATTGATGTTCCACCAGGGTAACTTGTTTTTTTTCCTATTTTGATTACTACGAGAACAAGAAGAACGAGAACTAAAGGGCAAATTTGAATTAGAAGGACTTGAAAGAGACTTTTGAACAGAATCATGTAAACTTTTAATAAACAATTCATAGGCTTCCAAAGGAGACAAACTATCGAAACAATGATTAGACAACAACAACTCTACATTTGTTGCATACACTTCCCAATCCACACATTTGTAATTGGGGTAGATGGGGAAATGTACATTACTGTTTGTTTGTTCATGTCTATCACTATTATTACAAATTAAAACTTTTATCATTACAGGGAGGTGATAACCACCTAGCGGAAGATCAAGAACCGACCAATCACAAGACAAGGACAGCGATGGTGAGACAAAAGTCAAATCTAAAACATTAGGCCTCCAAGTTAAAGAACCCACTGTTGTTAATTGACCATTATTAAGTACAACTAAATTATTGTCTTCAACTACGTCAAGAACATCTTTACCACGTTGGTTGTTCGAGTGAGATCCCCATGACATGTGATGGGCATTAAAGTCACCAGCAAATATCATAGGACCCGGTATCGACTTAACAAGCGAATCAAAATTATTTTTATTAAAGACTGGATTGCAATTTGTAGGACAATAGAAACTTACAATACTTATTTCCTGATTATTAATTACTACACGAACACATAAATTTTGTAAACTATCATCAAAAAATGTATTTATTCTGGAATAAGAAATACTGTTACGAATTAAAATGGCAACGCCATTATGTTTGTTCCCAGTATCGTTTCTTTCAATCTTATAACCCTTTATATTAAACTTATGTTCAGGTTTTAACCACGTTTCACTGATTATTGCTATGTGAATATTATTATCATAGAGAAATTGTGTTAAGATATGTTTATTACTTGATAGGCTTTGAGCGTTCCATTGTATAATGTTTAAAGTATCCATTTTGATTTAAGGGGGAGATTTCTTAATAAATGTGTCTTTCAAGATATTTTGAACGGATTCTGAATTTATGGGGATATTGTTTTTGTTATTAGTTACTACTTTCATGACAGCTTCAATTAACAGTTTGACAAATTTATCGGATTTCATTAAATTGTTGATCTGGATATCAAATGTTCTTGCTGCAAGGTGAGGGAATTCAGATGAACTGAATAAATCGGCATATTTAGCCGAATGCGACTTTATTTTGTTTTCCTCGACTTTTGCTTTTTTCATAGGACATGAAATACTAATGGCTATATGGTTTCCTCCGCAATTAGCACACTTGGCATTAGACCTGTCTACTATGCACTGTTTAAAACTATGCTTTTGTGTACAAATGGAACAAACTTCATCGTTTTTACAAAATTTTGCGATATGACCGAAACGAAGACATTTCAGACATTGTTTGACTGGAGGTACATACATTCTTACCTCGTGCCGCCAGGAGTCGAGATAAACAAACTCTGGTAATTGTGTAGAGGCGAAAGTAATAGCAACAGTTTGGGTTGGTTGCAGCGTAGATGCGCCACCATCTATCTGAATTTTCCGCATAAAACGACGTACTTGTATTACATTCTTTGAACTGCAAATTGAAGAGAATATTTGCTTGTTCGACATACCCACCGGAACAGATGTCACTACACCCGTTATTTCAGTATCTGTAGCTGGAATTGATGCTTTTAAAAACAGTTCATCGAGAAACTTTTTGTTTTGCAAGAAAACGTTCGCATTATTGGCCAAGTCAAAAGTTATGCCTACTTTAAATTTATTAAAAGGCCGCAAATGTAAAACACCTGCAATGCAGTGCTTCCTTATGCCTTGCGAGAGGGCCATTCTATCATAATCAGAGAATGGTTTTTTATCATCTTTATGTGACAGAAAAACTATAAAATCAGATTTATTTGAGTTCTCTGGGTATCGCCTCGAGTAGCTAGTGAGCGTGAACGTCGCATATTTGTTTACGGAATCAACGCTATCTTCCGAAGAATCGGTTTCATTACCCCCTATAGAATCCGAGGGATCAGGTTCTTCAGGGCCCTGGCCGGCAGCCCGGGCCCGTTTTTTACGCCGTCCCATCAACAAAAAATATAATACCGACCTTCGTCCTTTGTACACAATACACAATAGCACTATTTATTATAAAATTATGCAATATGAACAAGAATAATTAATTTTTAATATTTCCAATAGAAATTTAGCGCCTTCCTTTTCAAAGCTTTCCCGCCGAAAAACGAGAGAGAATGGATGGCGGGGCGGGGGGACCGATCGCTGTCAAATTTTGAATAAAAGGGGTCGTTTACATTCAACGATTTTTGTAGGAGCGTTTCGATGTTGCTTGCTTGCTACTGATGACAATTCAGTCAGGTAAAAAAAAAAAAACAGGCATAGACAACTGTCAATGCGAGGGATGACATTTTTCCAATAAACAGAGCGGGATTATTGTGAGAATTTCAGGTTTATTTTCTATTTCTTTCATGTTTTAAAGCATTTTGCTAACAAAATGGCTTCTAGAAAAACAGGCGCATCTACTAAACAAAATACTTTAATGAATTTCGTCAAGAAAACCAGCAGAGATTCTTCGAGAAGCAATAGTCCAGTACTTGGTGCTGTGTGGGTACTACTTCATTGTTTATTTTTAAAATTTGATTTGTAAATGTATGTATTAATTATTCTTTATATATTTGTAGTGAAAACAAACATGAGCAGGCCTCAGAAAAAAAGTCTAAATTTGTATGGAAATCTAAGTCAAATTCTTCAGGCACATGTAAGTATTCTTGTTAAAAACAAACAAAACAATATTTTTTTATTTATTGGAAGGATATCTATATTATGTCCTGTTTCAGGGACGCCGCCGTTTAAAAGTAAAGACAATCCTGTAATCGAGAATCTTATTAGTAAGGTAACATTATAAAATTTTCATTGACCTCACATATTTCTCCCTGGGGAGACACGGGGCCCCTGGGGTCATCTTATGCCAGAAGCGGAGAGAACATGGACGCATACAGAATGGCTGGGCTGACGCAACGCTATCATGAAAGGGGTAACCATCAAAACTTGGGATTAAGGGTGAAATATTTCTTAACTATAGAGCAGATCGCCCATCTGCGCTCCTCGCAGATGTCCCCCATCATACATACATACCTCTCATAATTTCACAAAGTTAACTTTATTTATTTAAGGTTTGGTCCATCTCAAGAGAGTAAAATACTATTTCAAGGGTTTGTTCGAGATTTCTCTCCCTGTTTCAGCATCATTAAAAATTACCTGACATGTCAAATGATGATGGAGAAGGTTGAACTATTTTTTTATAAGAAAGATTTTCAAGAATGAGGTTCTTATTTATGTTAATAAAAAAATTATACTATTGAAGAAATATTTACTTTTGGTTGGATCTACAGCAATTATTAACAATGACAGTGATGTTATGTAACTACACCATTTGAAAACCACTTTTGTTGAGCAATCACTCTCCAGCAATCGAGAACCACATTTCATCTTTCTTTCTGTTATTCTTTTCCTCTCATTTCTTTTACCGAGTGAATTTTTACTTGGTTTCCGAATAGACCCCTAACAATTTTGACAATAAGAAGATTTGATTTGTAATTTTTATTTATATAACCTGAACAGTTATTGTTGTTGGTACAACTATTGCCCAAAACATTATTAAATAATAATTTAATAATAAATCTCATATAATATTTAACAATGTTTCATCAATCAATGTCTTATTCTTATCTTAAATTGTCAATAACACTTTATTTCCAACAGAACTTGCCTCAAGAGTCGCAGAGTATCCTAAATAGTTTGGAGTTTAGTAAAGAACCAAATAGATTAGGAACATTAAACACTCCACCGCAATACTCTAAGAAATACTGTGAAAATGTACCCGAGAACCAGAGCCGTGATATGTTTGAAGCCATGGAAGTGGTAAGTTATAAAAAATAAGTTTTTATTTAATAAGTATATTTTGTAAACAAAATATGATAACTATAATGCTTTAATAGTTTTGGTTCTCGAATCAAATAGAATAGAATATACTTGTGTGTGGCCTTATTGCTAAGGTAGCAATTTCTTTCAGACAACCTTAGGGTACAGAAAAGTTGTTATTAGAAAATGGGGTTGCGGTAGTCATCAAGACTGTGTTGCCTGATCCCCCCTCATCAAATCACAACACATCTCCTTAATAGAAAGAATGGAAAAACTTCTAGATATAAAGTTTTCACTATTGTCATTATTTTATTTACGACTTTTGTTGCTCATTAGAGAAAACTAACCCACATTGAAGTTTTTTACGAACTAAAGCATATTTAAATGTTATTTTCTAGGATGACTGTGCTGATTTCCCATCAGCCTATATCAAAACTCCAATAGAAAAAAATAAAGACAGTCCTGTTTCTAAGAAGTCAGTAGATACATTAAATGAATTTCCATCTGCTTTCAACAAATCTTCTTCTGAAAAGTTAGAATTCTTATCAGCTTTTGACGAAACTCCAGAAAAGCTAAACAGATCAACAAGAATAAGTGCTACTCCATCACCAACAAATATCCAACAAGAAATTGGTCTTAAAAAAGAGAGATCCTTAAAAACTCCAAATAAAAATAAGAAGAGTGATAGTTTCAATGCAAATTCAAAGAAAAATAATTCTAGGGAAGAGAATACATCAAAAGATAGTGATAAAGCGCCAAGTTTAAAAAGGGAATCAACCAGTTCAAGGGGTTCTTATTCCAAAAGAGAAAGCGGAATAAGCATAAGTCCAAGGAAAGATAAAGATCCTCTGAAAAATTTAAAGTTGGACAACACTACTCTTTCTGGTTTTTTCGCCAATGTTAACTGCCATCCTGCCATGAGGAAAATTAGTGAGGTAAGTAAAGATGTTAATTAACTAGCTGCACATCGACTTTGTCTGCATTCATTAATTCTCTCAGTGTAAAAATGTGTCTTTGGCCCATAAACTACCTTTATGCGGAATATCACATGGATCGAGCATGGATCCATTGTTCCATTGCTGTATACTAACAAACCAACTAACACTTTTTCGCTAATAATAATATTAAAAGATGCATTGATTTTTTTATTATAATTATTTGTAGGACAAACAGCTATATCAAGAAGACATAGAAGATTGCAAAACAATGTACATTGAACTTTTAGAGAAAATATACAACGCTTTTGATAGAATACCTAAATGTATCAAAGAAAAATTCCCTGGTTTTGATAATAAAACGTACGCGAAATTAAAACTTGTAAAATCAAAGTTAAAAACTGCTATAGACAAGAAATCTGATACTAGTTTAAGTGGAAAAGTTAAAGAATATCTTAATATAAATAATCTCGATAATAGTATGACCAATGAAAGTGCCAGTCCATCTTTCCTGGATAATGAAGACATAGATGACTTTGATTTGGAGACCAGTCAAGTCTACGGCAAGAAACTGCTTGGAGAAAAATCTAGAAATGACCCGGAGACATCCACACCAGATTTCTCAAATTTCAATAAAAATGGTTCAACAAAATCAATATACTCTGATTTATTAGCCAAAAAAGCACTGTCGTTCGATGCGCTATCACCTTTTAATGATTCAACTAAAAGTGTTGAAAGCAGTGTTCAATCTGATACAGATTTAAATAATTCTGACAATGTTAACAGAAGCAAAGGTAAATTTGTTTTTAAAAAGCCCTCAAGATTAACAGAAGAAAACAAATTGACACCAACCAGAGATGTTCCTTCTTGTACTTTAGACAGACTCATACAAGCAACAGAAAAACTCAAACCAATAGAACAGAAAGAAACACCAAAACACCAACCAGTGGCTAACAGCTCTGTAGAATTTCAACCACCACAACTTAGCAAAAGTTCCTTATTGAACTTCAATAAACCATCCTCTCCTATAGTTAAAGATAGTCCACTGGTTCCCGAATTTGACCATGAGGATGACTACAACAATATTCCTGTTGACACCATAGAAGATATAGATATGCTCTCACAGAATTCACAGAGTGTTATAAGTATTAACGATTCTTTACCGAGTAGTCAAACTGTCAAGATCAATGACAAAGAAATACTGGTGGATGAAGAGGGCTGGCCGGAATATAGACTAGAAGACTTTGAAGATGATTTGATGGAGAGTACTGAGCCAGTTGTAGTGAATTTGATGGAACAATCCGTGTCGAAGGATAAGCCCAAATACGAGGGAATGGGCGACTTCCATGCTGGAACTCACAACGATGGAATTACAGGTATGATTACTTTACGATGTAGCTAGGGTTATTACTTTCTGTATAGGAAGTTGTGGTATAATAATCGAATGAAACCTTTCAAGCATACCACTGTATGATCTCAAATCTTTTTAGTGAAAGAAAACGTTGAGGAAACTTGAAATTAAATTGCGTGAAGTCGGCCAATCTTCGCTATATCAACGCGGTTTGCTGGATAAAGCCTATAACTTAGTGTAGTTTAAAAGAATGCTTTAGTAAAGTTATAGAACAAAATTTGTTTAGTTTTATAATCGGAACTCTCAACCACCCAAAAGGTTTTGCACTTTGTATACGCTGATAACTAACGAACTGTATTTGCAACGATTTTACGTTTTGTTTTCTCAAAAGTAAAGTCGATTTCTTGCGCATTTCCAGGCGAATTCGACGGTTTAGATTACCCGCACTCGTCGCTGATGATGGAAGTATTCAAGGAAAAGTTCGGGCTCAAGTCGTTCCGCCCCAACCAGCTGCAAGTTATCAACGCCACCTTAATCGGTCACGACTGCTTTGTGTTGATGCCGACCGGCGGAGGTGAGTTAAGAAATCATCTATAATAGTACTTCTTGTCAATGATCTAACTTATTAAATATTATTAAATTAGTAAATCACCGCTATAGAGCTCAAAATACCTGACGGTTTAAGTCTTCCTGAAAAAAAGTTTAAATATCTTGTAAAACAGACTTTATGCAATAAATCTTACTATAAATTAAATGACTATTTGATTGATAAGGAGGCTTGGTGTTCGGATGCTCCAGCACAGCACAGGAAACATTAAGAGTATGGATTGACTAAATTGTAAACAACATTTTAATAAATAAAAAAAGTACAGAAGATACGAGTCCTGTGGAGTTTCTTCCGGCTGTTCTTCTCCACAGTGAGCGTACACTTGTAGTGAACGGGCCATCTTGCCTTGACGTCGAAAAATTATTTTATTAAATATTACTTTGAATAAAGACGTTTTTATCCTTTATCTTTTTATCTTTTATTAAAATTTTGAGCCGCCCAGAACTCGGCCATAGCTAAGGGCCACGGCATTTTCGGCCGCCATGTTCAAGTCCTCCCTTGTGCAGCTGGAGAAACAAGAGATCACAATGGGCAAGCGAGCCAGTGCGCCATACCTGTGATGTTGCTCCACAATCGCAGTGTGGTTGCGTCTCTTCTATAAAGCCTTTTCATTGCCATGTTTACCCATTTTGCTATTTACACTCATCAACATCAACGGCCCGTTACAGTCCACTGTTGGACTATGAGCCTCCTTCACTTAAATGTTTGGTTTTGCCATAATCTCCACGCTTGGCAGGCGGGTTGGAGATCACAGATTAAAAGGTTACTGTATCAGAGAGCGCTGCTGCCCGTTCCCTGTACAATTTGTAGTCCCTAAGTCGCCTCTTACGACACCCACGGGAAGAGTAGGGGTTGGTGACAAATGTATTCTACTCTGCCGTCACTACACGGCAACTTATGCTATTTACACTAATTCACAGCAAAATGGTTGTCCACATGCACATTTTGTGTGAACTTCTCTATACTGTCCATGTAAAGACCACTGTAATATATCTAGCTGTGGAATAACGTTTTCATTTTGATTTAAGGAAAGTCGCTGTGTTATCAACTGCCAGCGATCCTAACGCCGGGTGTGACGATAGTGATTTCGCCCTTGAAATCCTTGATTTTGGATCAAGTCAACAAACTACTTTCACTTGATGTAAGTACCTTTACGCCATTAATTCGTAAAGTTTTATTAACTCTGGAACTTTTAGCATTGCGCACAAAAAAATAAACGATTCATAGTTTGGTTTAAACTGTCAGAATCTTCTTAAAATTCGTATTAGTTCTAAATTGTCTTGATAGATGGCGTTAAGTCATAAGTATCAATTTCTAGTAAAAAAAAATACAATGGGGGTATTTGACTACTTTTTTTAATTTTATAAATCCAAACTTGTTAGTTTCTGCTATCGAACACTAAAAGAATTTTAGCTCTATCTTTAAAATTGACCGAGTTATAAAGGTTTGAAATTCAAGATTAGACAGAGAGCCACATACTTGTTTGTGACGTCATAAGCAAGTAACGCCATATCTCCATACAAAAAATAGTTTTTGAAAGAGACAGACAATTAAAACTTTAAAAAATCACTGTAAATTCGTTTCCCAACCGATTCTGTTTTTTTTTCTTCGCGAATCGTCTGATACTAATCTATATTTTTAAATTAAATTTAGGAACGGTCATTAAAATATTATAGTAAAATAGATATTAAAAATGTTACAGTTGTTTGAATAAACAAGTTCAAAACAATAATTATATACCTATATATTTTGCTTACAGCTTAGCAACTTTATTCATATATGAACATAAATAAAAGAAAAAGTTCTTGGTATATTATTTTTGTCCATTTGTTTCAAACACTTATAGATCCCGGCAGCCCATTTGTCGGGCGACGTCTCGGCCGCGGCCGTAGACGAGGTCTATTACAAACTGTCGATGCAAGAACCCTTGCTCAAGCTATTGTACGTGACTCCGGAGAAAATCAGCAACTCAGCCAAGTTTCAGACTATGCTGGACTCGCTATATTCCAGGGATAAGATTGCCAGGTAAGAAGGACTTTGGGAAATGAATATTGTCATTATCAGTAAAAAAAAACTATTAAACGCCATTAAAAAAAACTGGTTTTCTGTTACGCCAAGAGTTTGTTCCATCTGAACCTAAAATCCTTACTACCTCCTTAACATTAAACATCAGCTGCAGTGGCGCCACCAATTGAAATAAATCATTTATTTATTTCATATATGCACATAATACAAAACTAAGTTTTCTCATACAAAATACCAATTACATAATACTTTTGCTTGCTAGAAAAGTGTGCAGTAACAGTTCAAATTAGGCCGTTGCCTGTGCTAGACCTAATTACAAAAAAAATATTAAGCATCATTGAAAGCATTACTTATTGTCAGTGACTTCGATCGAAAATATTATGTGTTTCGACAATAGAAGGGTTACAAATATATTTTAGTTATTGTTTTATAGTCCTAAATATAATCAATGTTATGTAAGTCGTAACTGTCAAAAGTGGCCATATTTGGCATGAGGTGACCTACCACCCGAGAGTGTTTGCGTTATTATGCTAACGCGTTGTATATCATCTGATATCCGTGTACAAGCTCTGCTTAGTTTGGCCGTGTGTGAGATGTCCCCACATGTTTATTTATTGCTTTTGCAGGTTCGTTATAGACGAAGCGCACTGCGTATCGCAATGGGGCCATGACTTTCGTCCAGACTACAAACGTCTGTTCATACTGCGTGAAAGATTCCCCAAGACCACTCTCATGGCTTTGACGGCCACCGCCACTCCCCGCGTCAGAATGGACATATTACATCAACTCAAGGTAAATACTTTGACAGCTTTCTAGAGAAAAAAGTAGGCCATTATTAGATTACAAACGTCTGTTTATTTTACTCTTTCACGCAAAAACTACTGAACGGATTTGAATGATATTTGGAATGGAGATAGTTTGTAACCGGGATTAACACAGAATACTTTTTACGGGAAAAACTCTTATTCCCACGGGAAAATCTTACATAACGCGAGCGTAGCCGCTGGCGGACAGCTAGTATATATAGTATATGATAATAATATCTGTAATTAATTAATTCGGCTAATTTACGGTCACGATAATGTCTCATGAAGCGACAGTTTAAATAATCTAATTTCTTTCCAAAGGTTACAAAATGCAAGTGGTTCCTGTGCAGTTTCAACAGACCAAACTTGGCGTACAAAATACTGGAGAAAAAACCTAAAAGCGTCAATCAAGAAATCGCAAACATCATCAAAGAAAAGTTCTTCAGGTAACCTTCTGTGTTAACTTGGAATGTCGAAAGGGCTTTTTAGGTGCATAAATAAATATCAATTAGGTGGATGATTTCGAATTCATATGTAATACGTTTATTCGACGCTCTTACGGTGAAGGAAAACATCGTGATAAAACCTGCACACTTCTGTGAAAAAAATTCAATAGTTGTGTGTGAAGTCGACCAACCCGCACTGGGCCAGCGTGGTCGACTAAGGCCTAATCGCCCTTATACAGGGTAGGCTCGAGCCCCTCGGTGGAGACGTATATGAATTGTTGATGATGAATTGGTTATAAAACTACAGAAAGTGGCAATAATTGACTGAAGATTGAACTGTGTTGCCAATTACATCCGTACATGGCTCTTATTTTTTTTAGACTATGGATATTATGTTTTTTAGCTATTATGGACATTCGGAAGGCGGCGGTCCCAGTATTCATTAATAACAATATTTTCCCAGGGACTCGGGGATAGTGTACTGCCTATCCCGCAAGGAGTGCGAGACGCTGTGCGCGGACCTGCGCCTGCGCGGCGTGCAGGCGGCGGCCTACCACGCCGGCCTGCCCGACAAGAAGCGCGAGCAGGTGCAGGCCGGCTGGGTCGCCGACAAGTTCAGAGTGGTACGAACATTAACTGACTCATTACGGCTGCGGGTTCGACCTGCGCACGCGCGGCGTGCAGGCGGCGGCCTACCACGCCGGCCTGCCCGACAAGAAGCGCGAGCAGGTGCAGGCCGGCTGGGTCGCCGACAAGTTCAGAGTGGTACGGACATTAACTGACTCATTACGGCTGCGGGTTCGACCTGCGCACGCGCGGCGTGCAGGCGGCGGCCTACCACGCCGGCCTGCCCGACAAGAAGCGCGAGCAGGTGCAGGCCGGCTGGGTCGCCGACAAGTTCAGAGTGGTACGAACATTAACTGACTCATTACGGCTGCGGGTTCGACCTGCGCACGCGCGGCGTGCAGGCGGCGGCCTACCACGCCGGCCTGCCCGACAAGAAGCGCGAGCAGGTGCAGGCCGGCTGGGTCGCCGACAAGTTCAGAGTGGTACGGACATTAACTGACTCATTACGGCTGCGGGTTCGACCTGCGCACGCGCGGCGTGCAGGCGGCGGCCTACCACGCCGGCCTGCCCGACAAGAAGCGCGAGCAGGTGCAGGCCGGCTGGGTCGCCGACAAGTTCACAGTGGTACGGACATTAACTGACTCATTACGGCTGCGGGTTCGACCTGCGCCTGCGCGGCGTGCAGGCGGCGGCCTACCACGCCGGCCTGCCCGACAAGAAGCGCGAGCAGGTGCAGGCCGGCTGGGTCGCCGACAAGTTCAGAGTGGTACGGACATTAACTGACTCATTACGGTTGCGGGTTCGACCTGCGCACGCGCGGCGTGCAGGCGGCGGCCTACCACGCCGGCCTGCCCGACAAGAAGCGCGAGCAGGTGCAGGCCGGCTGGGTCGCCGACAAGTTCAGAGTGGTACGGACATTAACTGACTCATTACGGTTGCGGGTTCGACCTGCGCACGCGCGGCCTACCACGCCGGCCTGCCCGACAAGAAGCGCGAGCAGGTGCAGGCCGGCTGGGTCGCCGACAAGTTCAGAGTGGTACGAACATTAACTGACTCATTACGGTTGCGGGTTCGAATCCCGGAAAAAAATATTTTTAAGTGTTTTTTCCAGTTTCTGAATCTCTTAAAATTGTTATGCTCTTTTCATTTTCGTTAGGTATTCTATGAAATAAAAGGGTTCGAAGATGAACAAGTAAAGTTTTAATTGAATGATCAACGCCATCTACCGAAGTTGTATGAACATTTTTTTTGAATTGGCTGTCGGAAAATCCTCTTTTAACAACAATTAAAACAATCCCTTTAATTTTACGTTTATAGCATGGCCGAATTTATATTAAACTAGCTGACCCGGCAGACGTTATCCTGCCATTTTTCCCAACACCTACCCTTGACCATCGTGTATTGGAAAACTAAATTGTCGTTTTTTTTCTGTTATTATTTATGTTTCTCAACGTTTAAACCTTCCCTGAACTTCCACAAATATTTCAAGATCAAAATTAACCAAATCGGTCCAGCCACTCGCGAGTTTTAGCGAGACAAACGAACAGCAATTGATTTATATTTATATAATATAATAGATAGATAGATTGTAGTAAGTACTTGTAATTTGCCCTACCATTTGATCTTTCTTGTATGAATACCTTGGAAACCGCCAGATCTGCGCCACGATAGCCTTCGGCATGGGCGTGGACAAAGCCGACGTGCGCTACGTCATCCACCACAGCCTGCCCAAGTCCGTCGAGGGCTACTACCAAGAAGCCGGCCGCGCGGGCAGGTACAGACACATATATATTTTCATAACATCATCATCACCAACAGCTCATACAAGTCCCCACCGAGCGGCTCGAGCCTACCCTGAATTAGGGCGATTAGGCCTTAGTCGACCACGCTGGCCCAGTGTTGGTTGGTCGACTTCATACACAACCTTTGAATTTTTTTCGCAGGAGTGTGCGGATTTCATCACGATGTTTTCTTTCATCGTAACTTAAAACATCGGGATCTGTACAATCCTGCGAAGAAATTCAAAAGTTGTGTGTGAAGTCAACCAACCCGCACTGGGCTAGCATGGTCGAAGGATCGCCCTACTTCACGGCAAGCTCGAGCCCCTCTGTGGGGACAAATACGAACTGTCTGATGATTATGCATTAGATACAATGCAGTTACAATTAAATACTTATTATATTTCTTTATAAAAATAGAAAAAAGAAAAAAATCCATAAAAAAATAACATATTTTATCAGGCAGGTAGCTATGATAATTGTTGTATTTTCTGTCAGGGATGGCGATCCGGCCACCTGCGTCGTTTACTACTCCTACACCGACGTCGTGAGGTACCGACGACTGCTGGACAGTAAGTCAGCCTCATTAACAATTAGTAACAACAGTCTCCAAAAGTTACTAATAGCTACCAAGAATCACTTAGCCATTTACAGTCAACAACAATCACTAATAGTCATTTGCAGTAACCAGCAATCACTACTATTCATTTACTGTCACATACGATCACTTCAACAATCATAAATAGTAATTTAACAAAACAACAATCACTAATACAACACAATTCAATATTCTTTAATAGCAACAAGCAAACAGTTATAGTCACCAACAATCATTTAGTCATTCACAGTCACTAATAGTAATTTACACTAATTAATAAACACTATAGTCACCAATAATCACTAATACAATACAATTCAAAATTCTTTAATAGTCATTTACAAGCAAACAGTCACAAAGTCAAAGTCAAATTAATTTATTTCCATAGGATGTTATTACATCACTTAGATCCGTCATTACATTTTTTTGGGTGAGTTCACTAACACAATGGCGGAATCTGTGGAGAAGAGCTCACCGAAGAAACTCCACAGTCGTCGCATCTTTTGCGTTTCCTTTTTTAAATAAAAAAATAAAATATTACAAAATTAATGCTAATTAAATATCGAAAAGGCCTGCCACTCAAGCAATCTATTCCCATGGACATCTGTCCTCTAAGTAATCAGATATCCTATAGTAACCTTTTTTATACAATTTCTGTTTTATAATTATTTTAAACTTGTCTAAAGGCAAGTTTTTAATATCAGTAGGGACCTTATTGTAATAGCGTATACAATTTCCTTTAAAAGAATTACTAATTTTATGTAGTCGGCTGACATAAGCAACCAACTTGTCTTTATTTCTAGTATTAAAATTGTGTATTTCACTGTACTTCTGAAAATTACTCATATTTCGTTTTACATACACAAGATTGTCATAGATATATTGAGACACAAATGTCAGAATATTGATTTCTTTAAAACTTTTCCCTCAGTGACACTCTAGGCCCCAATCTATAAATTGCACGAACAGCCCGTTTCTGCAGAATAAATATACTATTAGCATTCGCAGCGTGACCCCACAATAGAATACCATAGGTCATTAGACTATGAAAGTAACTAAAGTAGACTAGTCTAGCGGTGTCTACGTCGGTAAGAGCTCTAATTTTTTTAACTGCGAACGCTGCTGAACTCATTCTGTTCGACAATTTAGTTATATGAGCATCCCATTGGAGTTTAGCGTCCAAAGTAATGCCTAAAAAGACTGTCGAATCTACAAGGTCCAATCTCTGTCCTTTAACTAATATATCTGTATTTATTGGTTTAACATTAGGTAATACAAATTTTACACATTTCGTTTTCTTTTCATTAAGTAATAAATTATTAACAGTAAACCAGTTGACTACATTAGAGATAGCATTGTTTACGTCGTCATAGTTTGACTGTTGTCTTTTAACTTTGAATATCAAAGAAGTATCATCAGCAAACAATACTAATCCATGTTTTTCTTTAACAAGATAAGACAAATCATTAATAAACACTAAAAACAAGAAAGGACCAAGAATTGAACCCTGCGGGACGCCCATACTTATTAAAGATCCAGGTGATCTCTTGCCATTAATATCGACCATCTGAACTCTATTAGTTAGATATGACTCTATAAGGTGAAGTGGCTGATCTTTTACACCGTAGTGGCGTAGCTTCCTGACAAGAGTGTCATGATGGACACAATCAAAAGCCTTGGATAGATCGCAGAAGACACCAATAGCATCCATTGCATCTTCCCAGGCATCAAAAACATTGTTTATAAGTTCAACACCAGCATCGGCTGTCGAACGACCCTTTGTGAAACCAAACTGGTCGATATGCATCAAGTTATTAAGATAAAAATGGCCCTGTAACTGATTTAGTATTAGTCTTTCAAATATTTTACTAAGAGTCGGTAGTATCGATATAGGTCTAAAATTAGTAGGGTCTAATGTGCTACCGGCTTTAAACAAAGGTATGACTTTACTTAGTTTCATCAAGTCAGGAAACACTCCACTATCTATACATTGGTGCAATACAATCTATAATAGAACTTATAATTTTCACGGATAGGCCATGGACGTCAGCTGTCTTTTTCATTTCTAAAGATTTAAACGCTTTACGCTTTATATTGTAATATCTTCACTATTTACGTGTCTAAATTTAAAATCAGTTTTACATTCGTTAACGTTTTGCTTAAGTATAGATACAGCAGCAGTGGGAGATGAGTTTAAAGATTTGGTTGTCGAAACTGGAATGTCCGTAAAAAAGTTTACAAAAGCTTTAGCTACTTCCAAGTCTGTACTTAAAATTTGGTCGTTTACGTTAAGCCTGAAGTTATTATTTGTAGCCTTGGCCTTTCCAGTTTCGCTACTTATAATTTGCCAAGTTGTTTTCATTATATTGTTACTTAATTTGATCTTGTTCTTAATCAAATTTGATTTAGCTAAAACACAAACGCGTTTGAACATTTTTGAATACTTGCGAACATAATCCGCAAAGGCAGGACTTGTGTTATACAATCTCTCTTCATAAAGTTCGTATAACCTCCGTCTGCTCCTATGAATGCCCACTGTCCCCCAATCACTAAACAACGCCTTATTGTTTACTTTTATAGTTTTTGGTTTAAATACCCTATCATATTCACTTTTGACTAAGTTAAATACCGAATTATACAACAGATTTGGGTTTTCAATGTACGGTAATACCGGTAATTTTTCTAAAATGTTATTCCTATAGTGCTCGAGCCTAGTGTCACTAATGTTATGTAATATTGTAATAATACATGTAATATATGTGTATGTATGATATGCATACATACATTAATTTTGAGCGCTGTTATCTCATTACTTTTTGTTAATTAAGTATTATTATTATGCTCGTTTTTCTATGTGGTTGCTTATATGTGCAAATCTGTTATTAGCTGTCTGTTACATATTTTTTCAAGTACTTTATGTTAATTAGCTGATGATTTGCCGAATAAATAAAATAAAATAAATATCTTTTTTTGGCTCCATTTAGATTTTAATATTGAATGTACCTATCAGACCAGAATGATCAGAAGGTAATTTGTTTATTACTGATTTATATGTAGGTGTAATGTTAGAAAAAATATTATCAATGCAAGAAGCAGACGTTGCAGTAATTCTTGTAGGCTCCAAAAAAATATAGTTAAGGTTATGACATAAAAATAAAGATTTAAATCTTGTACAAGTATTATTATCTTTTAAAAGATCAACATTAAAATCTCCACAAATTAAAAAAGTTTTGTTTTTATCGCTGATCTTGGTTAACCCTTCATCCATTACCTTTTCAAATAAGTCATAAGATGAAGCCGGTGGTCTGTATACGTTCATTACAACAAGTTGCTCAAGTTCTATACAGGCTATTTCAATAGTACGCTCAACAGACAGACTTACTATATCAACTCGTTCCTTGCATTTAAAACTATTATTAATAAGTATTAAGGAGCCACCGCGCCCTTTTTTTCTGTTGAACGAACTAGCAACGTGGTAGTTGTTTAAAGTAGACATGAACTGATACTTTTTCAAAAAGTGTTCTGTTAAACATAAAATATCAATATTATTACAGTTCATGAATAATTCAACCGGTAATTCTTTACTTAATATGCCCTGAATATTTTGATAAACCACGTTCAAAGTACTATTCTTACTTTTATATTGTTTATTACCACCTAATTGATTTAGTTGGCAAGATAAAAGTAAATCTTTACAATTAATATTAATGCCAGAGTTACTCTCTGTTGTCTTATGGGCTAATTTAAAAACCTTGGAACAGATTCCAAGGGGTAAATGTCTTTATTACCCGGATCGACTGCTTGGAAGGCAACTATGCTGACCATTACACCAATCATTTAGTCATTCACAGTCACTAATAGTCATTTACAGTAACCAAGAAACACCTTAGTCACCAACAATCACTAATAGTCTCTTACGTTCATCAATAATCACTTCCGGTTTCAAAATATTCTTAGCTACAACCAAAATCACGGCACTAAGAATTTTGAATGAAGTTGCGAGAGACATTGATTTATTTGATTGCACGCTGACTAAATTCACAGAAATCACATATACATGCTTATATAGAGATAATAAAAAATTACCAAAGTATGTATTGACTTTTATATTTATATTATTTTATATTGCAATTAATTGTGAAACATAGTTATTTGGGGTAAACCTGCGACGGCTATGTATTGACTGTGTATAGATTGAATAAATTTAATTGAATTGAAAATGGTTTACCTATTTCTATGTCTAAGTAAGTTTTATGTCATTGTGTTTCCGTGCAGTGGAACGCAACGCCACAGCCGAAGCCAAACGCGTCCACATAGAGAACCTATTGCGGATGGTGGAGGTGTGCGAGAGCGTGACGGAGTGTCGCCGCGCGCAAGTGCTCTCCTACCTGGGGGAGCGCTTCAACAGAGAGGAGTGTGCGAAGAATAAGAGGACGGCCTGCGACAATTGTCTCAACGCACAGGAGTATAAGGTACGTAGATTATGTTGCCGACAGTCGCTAACGTTATTGCCAACACCATAGACTTATAATATACTGGCGTATAGACCAACAAAGCGTGCGAGGGAGAAGAAAATCTCTTACGGAGATACAGCAAGATAAAGGAAAGCGAATCTATTGGAACTGAGACCGGTTTTGGTTGACAGGTCGTCACAAGTCGACACGCATGGAAGAAGCTCCTCAGTATTTTGTATTTTTTGCTTAAACTGTGGTTTATTTTTAGTAAATACGATTGTATTCAACAATGGTTACATGTTCTGTGAGTGACTGTGGTGTTAATCATAGAAATAATCCTGAAGAAATAGTCCGTACAGATGTGGCAAGTTCGTTAGAAAGGGCCAACAAAGAAGCAGATCCACAGCACCCAATGTTTCATCACATATCAGTAGCACAGAGGCTTAAAAGCCGCCATGGTTTTATAAAAACCGTAGCGGCACTAGATGGCGAAGCTCAAGAAGCACGACCTGAAAAGAGAGATACCCAACTGCATCACCTACTTCGCTCTCTGAGCATCTTCCCCCTGGACATAGTCTACCTTGGCTTACTTGGAAATCTTTGAACAGACTCCGGACCCAAGTCGGCCGAAGCAAGGAGAATTTATGCAGGTGGGGCTTTAGCTCGGATAGTGCATGCCAGTGCGGTGTCTCTCCCCACACAATGGCACACATGTTATCCTGCCCAGCGTGTCGCAACACCTGCACACGCGAGGATCTTTACAATGCTACGGATAATGCTATATCCGTAGCTGCGTACTGGTCCGCATATATTTAATAGCCGTGTATGAACCGATACGCTAAGAAGAAGTTCCTGAAAATTGCACATTTCACAAGTAAATACTTAGGACGTCGTCACTACAATGATGCGTTTATTTTTGGTTAAAACTTGTCTTTTATTCTGTCAATAATATAAAATTATGTCAATCCTTTTGTGTATTTTAATATTTTGTGTAGATAAAGTTCTGTTTATTGATAATTTTGTTTATTTTGGTGAACTATTTTTTCATCATTAGATTTTACGCTAGCTAACGCACACATTGACAAGTCAAAACTTGGCACGCATTATCGGGCTGTCAGGTTGTCTATACGCTAGTATATTATAGGTCTATGGCCAACACACACCAATAATAATGCCAGCAAACCCTATCAATATTTCCAACAATCAGTAATAATATTATGTATATACCTCAAGAATATTGCCAGAAGCGCAAGTACTCTCTTATCTGGGAGACGATTTTATAGGGAGGAGTGTGCGAAGGGTAAGAGGATGGCCTGCGACAGTGGGGGATTTCCTGACAGCTCTTTAGAAAATAAAAATAATAGTTCTTTAAGACGATAGATGGCGCCAGGTGTACTTCGTGGATTTCTTCGTGGATCTTTTTTTTTAATCCTTTTATGGCCCTGGGTGAGTCGCCGGATTTCTTCGGATCCACGAATCGTCAACGCCATCTATCGAAGATATTGGCTGGCGGAAAATTTCCCATTGCCTCAATACACAGGAGTACCTAACGTGTATATACCTATAAATGTTGGCGATTTCTGCAATATTGCCAACATACAGTCACCAACGTCCAGCATACACCAACAATAATGCCATGCCAACAATCATTAGCAATATTATTAAAATACTTCAAGAATATTTCCCAAAATCTCCTACAGTATTGGCAACACTAAGTTTTTTTTAAATTGAAACTTAAACGAATTGTTTTTTTAAATGGTAGTAAAATTTGCTATATTTTGTATTTCCTCTTACTTCTTTATTATCGTTTCGTATCCTATACTCACCTATATTACATATTTATTTTCAATTATAATTTATTTATCCCATTTTCTTGTATTTATTTGTTACCGATTTGCATTCTGTCCCTTGTTTATTTTTTTGTTTATTTCGTATTTACGTAAGGAGTTTAGAAATATGAATTTACTAATGTTTATTTTGTTGTGCATTTGTCACGGCCACACCCACCTCAGAACGGAGGAAGAAACGTAAGTGTTTTAGTAGTAAAATATGCCAACATTGTAAATACATTATACCGTTAATTTTACTATATTTAAATCTAGGCTTACTAACTTTCAGTTACACCTCTGTGGTTACACCTTTCTTCGTCTACGGGTTGGTGTTTTAATTTAGTAATATTATTAAAATTTAACATTTGCATAACATTATTTTAAGTTGGATTTTACAATTTTTTTTTGTTGGTAACACCATTTCACTTGGATTATTTAAGTTTTTGTCACCATGTTTCTTTCACCACTTCAAAGTTTCTCGTGCTTATGATTTTTTTCACACAATCCCACAGCCTTTCTTCTTGCTTGTTATAAAATATTGCTTATGTTCGATATTGAAGTTATTTAGCGCCCTAAGAACTAGATACATTAACAAAAATAATGTACAGATTTCAAATTACAATTGAATACATTTTATTAATTAAGTACACGTTCTATTCAAATGCAAGTTGTCCAAATTAAATAACATTCAAGCACTTTATGAAAGACCAGTTATTTATTGAAAATAGGGAATATGCTTTTTTATCTATTTATCGAAATATTTCCAGATAAACACATAAAAAATATTTTTGAAATATCTTGCTCAATAAGGCTTCAAAGTTAATGGTTTGATAGAGAGGTCTGATGAGTCATGTGACGTCATATGACACGTGGGCCATACGTATGCGCTACAATTATTATTTTTAAGAGTGACAGATATATTTGTTTAATAATGTTGTATCTAGTTTGTTTTTTTGACTGTCAGTATTCTATTTTTGTATACTTTCAGAGGAACTATGAAAAAAATTTTTTTTTTTTTATACAAATTCCCTATTAGTGTAGCCAGTCTTACAAGCACGATTCTAACAGTGCCTTCATCTTCAGTCTTCTTTTTAGACTAGTGATACTATTTAAAATCCATTTTTTTTTGACGGACCTAATCACTATTTATACCAGAGTGGTAATATAGTGGGCGCGGACTTGCATGGGCGCGGACTTGCACTATTTAAAATCCATTGCTCCTTCCAGCCGGTGGACGTGACGGACGAATGCAAGCTGATCGTGCGGTGTATCAGAGACGCGAACTCGGGCGGCCGCGCGCCCTACACGCTACTGCACATAGCCGACGCTCTCAAAGGATCCAACGCGCAAAGGCTGTCCAACCTGCAGAACACCCCAATACATGGACGGTAAGTAATGCAAGCTGATCGTGCGGTGTATCAGAGACGCGAACTCGGGCGGCCGCGCGCCCTACACGCTACTGCACATAGCCGACGCTCTCAAAGGATCCAACGCGCAAAGGCTGTCCAACCTGCAGAACACCCCAATACATGGACGGTAAGTAATGCAAGCTGATCGTGCGGTGTATCAGAGACGCGAACTCGGGCGGCCGCGCGCCCTACACGCTACTGCACATAGCCGACGCTCTCAAAGGATCCAACGCGCAAAGGCTGTCCAACCTGCAGAACACCCCAATACATGGACGGTAAGTAATGCAAGCTGATCGTGCGGTGTATCAGAGACGCGAACTCGGGCGGCCGCGCGCCCTACACGCTACTGCACATAGCCGACGCTCTCAAAGGATCCAACGCGCAAAGGCTGTCCAACCTGCAGAACACCCCAATACATGGACGGTAAGTAATGCAAGCTGATCGTGCGGTGTATCAGAGACGCGAACTCGGGCGGCCGCGCGCCCTACACGCTACTGCACATAGCCGACGCTCTCAAAGGATCCAACGCGCAAAGGCTGTCCAACCTGCAGAACACCCCAATACATGGACGGTAAGTAATGCAAGCTGATCGTGCGGTGTATCAGAGACGCGAACTCGGGCGGCCGCGCGCCCTACACGCTACTGCACATAGCCGACGCTCTCAAAGGATCCAACGCGCAAAGGCTGTCCAACCTGCAGAACACCCCAATACATGGACGGTAAGTAATGCAAGCTGATCGTGCGGTGTATCAGAGACGCGAACTCGGGCGGCCGCGCGCCCTACACGCTACTGCACATAGCCGACGCTCTCAAAGGATCCAACGCGCAAAGGCTGTCCAACCTGCAGAACACCCCAATACATGGACGGTAAGTAATGCAAGCTGATCGTGCGGTGTATCAGAGACGCGAACTCGGGCGGCCGCGCGCCCTACACGCTACTGCACATAGCCGACGCTCTCAAAGGATCCAACGCGCAAAGGCTGTCCAACCTGCAGAACACCCCAATACATGGACGGTAAGTAATGCAAGCTGATCGTGCGGTGTATCAGAGACGCGAACTCGGGCGGCCGCGCGCCCTACACGCTACTGCACATAGCCGACGCTCTCAAAGGATCCAACGCGCAAAGGCTGTCCAACCTGCAGAACACCCCAATACATGGACGGTAAGTAATGCAAGCTGATCGTGCGGTGTATCAGAGACGCGAACTCGGGCGGCCGCGCGCCCTACACGCTACTGCACATAGCCGACGCTCTCAAAGGATCCAACGCGCAAAGGCTGTCCAACCTGCAGAACACCCCAATACATGGACGGTAAGTAATGCAAGCTGATCGTGCGGTGTATCAGACTAAAGAATATGTATTTGAATTATAATAACATTTTATCTACCGTTTTTCCGTAGTTGTAAATCGTGGCAACGCAGCGACCCTCAAAGGCTCTTACGTCAGATGGTGGTGCGCGGTTTGCTGGCAGAGAAACTGGTCGTCAACAACGACATCGCCAGCGCCTACATCATACTCGGGCCACATGTCGACAAGTAAGGACGCATCAACGAACACACACACATGTCCTAAATGTAAAAAAAAAATACCCTGACCTGACAGGTCAAAAACTTCTTATCAACAGCTCATATACGTCCCCACCGAGGGGCTCGAGCCTACCCTGAATTAGGGCGATTAGGCCTTAGTCGACCATGCTGGCCCAGTGCGGGTTAGCCGACTTCACACACAACCTTTGAATTTCATCGCAGGAGTGTGCAGATTTCATCACGATGATTTCCTTCACCGTAAGAGCGTCGAATAAACGTACATAATATGAATTCGAAATTCGAAAACACATTGGTACGTGGTTGGGATTGAACCCGCGTCTCTCGGACGGGAGGCAGCGGCCCTAGCCACTACGACGCTATAACATAAGTGACAGGTTTCACCAAAAATAGGATACATTCAGCCCATGATTCTAATCATATTCGCCTGGAATTTCTTCCCGCCTTTTTTATTTACTTTATACAACAGGTGCCTCAAACTGATACAGTGCCTTGAATGTATTATGCCATACGAAAACAAATTCAAAAATGGCAACCAAAAAAATTGGGTTTTTATTATTTTTAAGAGCCATTAAAAATTTTCAGGATATATATGTCGTGGCCATATCGTAGAATTGACCACATCATGAAATTTTCGATCATTTCATGAAACGGTCACATTTCATGAAATTTTCACTGTTCATTAAGCCACATCATGATGTGCCTTGGCCAGATCAATGATAAGAAATCGTTTGTCCAATTTATGTCATAATCTTGTTATGTTCAACTAAAACGCAGCTACTTCATGAAATGGTCAAGATTATTTGATCATATCGTAAAATTATTACATTTATTGCCGATAGGGGCGCTGGAAGCGCTTTGTTTATGTACCAACATGGCGGCCGCGTTATTTCTCGCAGTGAATAAGTGAATAATTCGTTATTAAAATGAGGAAGAAAAAGATTTTATGATGAAAAAGTACTCTGAAAATGTGTGTCGGACTTAGAGAACAATAAGTACCAAACAATTTATTCTATTAAATATTTCATGGACGCCCTATTTTCACGATATGGCCAATCGTGGACGACAAAATCGTTAAATGTTCACGATTTTATGATCTGGTCAAAAGTTGGCCACATCATGAAATGTCGCCATTTCATGAAATAATTGAAAATTTCATGATGTGGTCAATTCTACGATATGGTCACGTCATATACATCTGGTGTAGTATAATTCAAAATTTTACTTTATCGTTTTACGGAGAGCATAAAATGTGGTGTGTTTTCAGATTGATGTCAGGCGGTCTCCGCATAGTGTTCCCGATGAAGTGCGACAAGAAAGCGCTTACAGTGGCCACAGCCGCGCCGCAGACCGCCGCCGACGACAAACCCATCACCGCCCTCATCAAGAGGATCGAAGAACGCTGCTACGCTGATCTAGTGGAGGCTTGCAGGTAAGTCAATATACGATCCACGTCATCTTTCATCAGTTGGACAGTTTAACAGGGAATAAATTGTTTTCTTTCTTCTTTCTTTCAACATCATCGTTTCAACCAAAAATGTCCTCTGCTGGACCTCCCCAAGTTCTCCACAAAGACTGGTCCTGCTAGGCCCGCATCCAGCGGCTTCCCGCGACCTTCACCAGATCGTCGGTCCACCTTGCGAGGGGCCTACCCACGCTGCGTCTTCCGGTTCAATCGACCTCGCACTGCTTTCCGGTTCAATTGACCAAGATAAGAATTCGCAAAACACCCGAGTCTAAGAATTCCGTACGAGACGCGATAAGGTTAGATTTGCAAAACACTCGAGTGTATTATCATAATTATGTTATTTGTTGTACAGAGAGATGGGCGAAGCTCGCGGCGCGTCGTTAGTGGCAGTGATGCCGCTCGCCGCGCTCAAAGCCATGGCGGCCAGGCTGCCCGAGGCGCAGGAACAGATGCTAGCGCTGCCACACGTCACAAGGGCGAACTACGACAAATATGGCGTCGAACTGCTCAAGATCACAGCTGCCTATGCTGTCGAGAAGATGGGTGAGTCAACTAATAAAGTAGGTTCTAATAATAATGGTTAACAAGCTGTCTTACATCGTCCAAAGCTGAATTCTGAATCAGCAACATTTAACTCGCTTTTTTGTGTTGGTTTCTTGTTCTTTTTTACTTACTTTTTGGTTATTAGCTGTGTGCGCGATGAGTTTTTAGGATGAATTTTTAAAATCTATTCTCAGTACTGCATAGTGAAAAGTTCCGGTGGACATGTTTCTACATCTATTTAGGTCCTCCGGATTGCATTGCTCATCAGGTAGTGTTGTAAGTTAAATTAGTTACTCCTAGATTTTTAACTTGTATAATACAAGTACGCTATAGTACGCTCTAAAACTGGCATAACGGATGTCGGGAGGAAGTCCGCGCGGCTGCAGTGGGATTGGGCAGGGCGTGCTGCTCGTATGCATCCTGATAGATGGGCGAGGATGACCACAGATTGGTTGCCAGACAATGGCCGCCGACGAAGGGGTAGACCCCGGAGACCTTGGCGAGATGACCTGGACACGTTTCTGACAGAGTGGCAGACGGAAGCTAAAGATTGTGAACGGTGGAAAAATAAAGGGGAGGTCTTTGCCCAGCAGTGGGACACATTACAGGCTACATTAAAAAAAAATCATTCTTCCAGGTCTTCTAATGCAATACGAAGACGAGTTAGAACAAGAGCAGACTAGTGAGAAGAAAGATTTCGCTTCGGACGGGTCGGGCTCCGACACCGACTGGGGGCGCCTCGGACAGTCGGCCGCCGCCCCCGGGGGCAGCGGGGGCAGGGGGCGGAGCACCTGGAAAGGAAGGGGAGGAGTGAGGAAACGGTCAGTTTATTTGTCCACAGGACGTTGTTACGTTCAGATTTATAATGTATATTTTTCTATATATATGTATAACTGTTCAACAGCTACAGAAAGACCAGGAAAAGTCCTTCAGCGGCCAAGAAGAAAGCAGCTCGGGGCGCATTCGCGGCGCGCGGGCGGGGCGCCAACAGTAGTCGAGCTAGCACCAGCGGGGGCGGCAAAGCCACGGCTAGCACGTCTACATGGAAAAACAGTGGTAAGCAGTCACTCAATATTAATAAATAAGGTTTATAGAAGAAGGCAGTTACTAGTTCTAGCGGGGGCGGCAATGAGCAATATATCAATCCCCTGAGCAATTTATTAACAGGGGCTCGGACTGTTCACCATATTTTATGAATTATTTTTAAAATAAAGATTAGTAGCAGACGATTCGCGAAGAAGAAAACAGAATCGGTTGAAAAACAAATTCACAGTGATGATTTGATTTTTTAAAGTTTCAATATGTTTGTCTCTTTCAAAAACGATTTTTCGTATGGAGATTATATGGCGTTACTAACAAATGACGTCACAAGTGGGTATGTGCCTCTCTGTCTAATCTTGAATTTCAAACTTTTATAACTCGGTCTATTTTAAAGATAGAGCAAAAATTATTTTAATGTTCGATAGCAGAAACTAAGAAGTATGGATTTATAAAAATAAAAATAAAGTAGTCCGATCCCCTATTCCATCTGATGATGTTTGATCGACTATTAAATGGTTCTATTCCCCAGCTGGTAACCGCCTGGGCAGCATGCCGGTGCCGCGCGCCCCCAGCGCCGCCATCAACACACGGCCTGGTGTCTTCAACCCTTCCAAGCTCAACCTCATATAGATGAGTAACCTCACTTTTCTCATGTTCGACTATGAATGCATTATATAAGTCGAGGTGGTTGCTTTGGCTGAAAACGGTTGGAGATCAATATGATATGATACTTAGAGCGTTTTAGCAACGTGATTGTCGATGTCTATAAGGTAAGATAGATAGATAAATTGTTTATTGCCACAATAACTTACAAATGAGTAAATACAAATGTAAACATAAACTAAAGGTATTGTGGCAAAAGGTCCATACTCAGCTTTTGTACTGTTCCAAACCAAGTCTGAAACAGTGCTGTTTTTCAGTACCTATGTCCCCTTTTACCACGCACGCCCATGCTACATTTAAAAAATAAAACCAAACCAAAATAAACAAACGCAAGTAATGTCCTTGAAAATGGTTAGCATAATATATCATTGCTGTGAGTTAGAAAATCAAAAATTATCATTGAGCAAGCAAACTGATGTTGCTGTTCTGACTTTATTTTTCTGCTAAAAAGTTTTGCGCTTTCTGAATAAGTTGCAGAATCCAAACACTCTAATGTTGGGTAAAATGAGCTTTTGCGTGAAGACTATAATAAAGTGATAGTGATATCGTTAATGCTATACATCATTGGGCGCAAAAAGTTGCTAGAAGGAACCTTGTGTAGAGCTTTAGAAGTGATTTACCACCTGAAATGTACACATGGTATGCAATAAAGAATCTGAATTTGATGTACTTATAAGATAAAAAAATAACTTATTTCCACCTAATCCATTATAATATAAACCATTGTTTATGTCAACATCATCAATCAATATCAACGGCCCGTTACAGTCCACTGCTGGACTATGAGCCTCCTCCCCTGAAGTGTTTGGTTTTGCCATAACCTCCACGCTTGGCAGGCGGGTAGGAGATCGCAGATTAAAAGGTTACTGTATCAGAGAGCGCTGCTGCCCGTTCCCTGTTCAATGTGTAGTCCCTAAGTCGCCTCTTACGACACCCACGGGAAGAGTAGGGGTTGGTGACAAATGTATTCTACTCTGCCATCACCACACGGCATTGTGTATGTAAACTGCTCTAAACAGTGTCAATAAAAATGTCTTTTCCCCTATGTAAACAAAAGGGGCGTGACTTGGGACAAGAGAATTTGATGCTGCGAAATAAAAATGAAAACGTTATCTCTAGAGCTGTGATTAAAAAATGCGTAACACACAAGTGCGTATAATGATAATTCAGCAAATTGTACATAATTCAATGTTAAATTCATTTCGATTTGGTTTTGTTAATAATTATTTTGTTTTGTAAATAAATAAATTGATCGATACTTTTAGATGTTTGTGTTATTTTTTTTTTATATTTCTTGCAATCATGATTATTATAGTTTATTGTTAGCAATCTGTCGCATCCTAAATTCTCAAAGCTTTCGGCTAACCTTTATAAAAAAGCTTTATCCAAACAAAAAATAGTCCCACATAATAAAAGTACATATTTTAATGGTCGACATGTATGATGATTTTAATGGCGTTGCCGCTCTGCGCAAGCGCGAGGGCCTCCTTAATGTCCGCCATCTTGAAGTGGTGCGTGATGAAGGACTTCAGGTTGATCGCGCCGCTCGACACCGCCTCCAGGGCTGCCACGTAACTGAAATATAGGGTAATAAGTTTTTCTTCCAACTACGCAGTAATAATAATAAATAAATAAAATAAAAAGGTATTTATTCTCTCTCACAACAACACAAATTACAGAATAAAAGCTAAATACAGATGACCATTTATAAATATGTTAGTTAGTTATGAGAGACTGGAGCCTAAACTAAGCTAAGTAATGTTATCAGTAATCACTACAAAACCGATCACAAAGGACCTTAGAACCAAAACAGTGCAGAAAAGTTATATGAAATCAACACAACATACAAATAAAACAACATACAACTCATACTCAACATCATGATACATATGAATTCAGCTTTACAATTAATTAAAAAATCATATTTTTATGAATAAATAGAAAATGCAATAAGGCAACTGCTCAAAAACGACTGCTTCCGCCAACAGTCATAGCAAAGCTTGTCGCTCCAGCAACCATACTTTAAAAATGTTTTTTGAAAACAGGCTTGGAAATAGGTTTACGAAGTGGCGGAGGTAAGTTATTATTAAGGGTGATACTAAAATAAAAGAATCTATTCTTCTGGAATTATATGGGAGCAGCAATGTGTTATTTTTTCGATATATCCCAATAATTTTTCATAGTTTTAATAATACCATTAGATAGAGCTCGTGGAGCACTTATAGTACCAGTAATCAGTTTCTCGATATCTTGTATAGTTTAGAAAAAATCGAGTGAGTGTGTACTCACGTTAACGTTTCCACCCTGTGCATTGTTGTCATAATGAAACTATGTTGTTCTTACGTATTCATGATCCTGTAGGACCCTCTAATGTCGACCTCCCGCAGCATTGCTTGCGACAGAGGCACCTCGGATACCGCATCTGCTATCCCCACCACCAACACCACTCCTGCGTCCCTGGTCACCTGGAAGGTATATTGTCATCGTTATATCGTTCATCATCGTCATCGTGTGGGTTGTAAGGTCGACAACCGACCTCACAAACCCTGGTGTCAGTGTTATTGAGCCGCTAAAGGACACTGACATGGCTCGTGTAAGGTCTAGATAGTAGCCGGGACCAACGGCTCCGAAGCAAGGAATCATCCTTTTGGGACAATCAGGTGATTCAGCCTGCAATGTCTTAACCACTGGGAAAAATCTCACAAAGAGATTTTTGCTTGACAGTGGCCCCACCGGGAATCGAACCTGGAACCTCCGTAATGGGCGTCGAAATCTCTACCACTCGGCCTTCTTCTTCTTATCCGGTACGCTCTTGACAGAGCGGTCGTGATCGTTAAGTACTCGTAGCAGTATTGGATGGAGGGGCAGATGTGATGCACTTAACGACATTTCGCCACCGCTGCCTGCTAGAGGTCATCCTGCCACTCGGCCACGGAGGGTTATATCGTTGTGTAAAGTCGACGACCGACCTCACAAGCTCTAATGTCAAAATATACCCAGATATGTTTCAGTCAAGTTTTAGCACAGATATCGGGAAGTATTCTGTCAGTTATTTAAAAAGTAAATTAGTTACAGGAATTTCGATAAATGGCACGACTAGGCGTGGTTCTCTAAATAACGCATAGAATCACGTGTCAGAAAGAAACTCGAAATATTTGTAGGAATGAAAATTACTTCCCTAGTTTTGTTAGGATATTCCCATTCTGATCCCATTGATTCTTTCACGTGAACTTCTGAATGAAGATCTATGACAGCAGCAACAGTAGTAGGAGGGGTCGTTCCCGCTCGTCCACACCACGTCGTCCACACTGCCGACGACTGGGAAGCGGACGAACAGAACGCAACATTCACTCACCAACATGGCGATTCTTTGCGCAGACGCGTACCCACACGCGTCAAAGGTGATGTCTGGTCGGGTGCCCAGGATCTTCTGAATCTGCTTCACCGCGTCTTCATCAGACAGACCCTTCACTGATAAAGTGTAGTCTACTGCGCCAAGTTGCTTAGCCGCTTCCAGGCGGGATGGATTTGTATCTATCAATTTCAAATACTTGCAATGAGCGTCGGTGGTCTAGTGGCTAGGGCCGCTGCCTCCTGTCCGGGAGACGCGGGTTCGATCACCACCACGTACCAATGTGTTTAAGAATTTCGAATTCATATGTACGTTTATTCGACGCTCTTACGGTGAAGGAAAACATCGTAATGAAACCTGCACACTCCTGCGAAGAAATTCTAAAGTTGTGTGTGAAGTCGACTAACCCGCACTGGGCCAGGGTGGTCGACTAAGGCCTTATCGCCCTAGTTTAGGGTAGGCTCGAGCCCCTCGGTGGGGACGTATGCTGTTGATGAATATTTCGCCTACAAATCGCGAAATCGTGAACAGTTGTCCTTCAGATACCCTATCATCATACTATTTCGAAAGTTAATCATTATTTTTATCAGCTCCCCATTTAACGCCTATGCGAGCTGTCTTGTGAAATATTTTGTGACCCTAGACCCTACCTTGCATCTTTTGCTTGTCTTTGATTTGAATCTTCCCTCTTTTCGTGTACAAACGTGCAAATTATCCCATTTCTATAAATTACTATCAAATCAAAATCAACGACCCATTGCAGTCCACTGCTGGACTATGAGCCTCCTCCACTTAAGTGGAGGGTTTTGCCATAATCTCCACGCTTGGCAGGCGGGTTGGAGATCGCAGATTAAAAGGTTACTGTATCAGAGAGCGCTGCTGCCCGTTCCCAGTTCAATGTGTTCAATAAATTACCATGCTCACCAGTAATAATAATCTTGCTAGCTCCCATAGCTTTAGCTGTCATAGCACACAGAATGCCGATGGGACCCGCTCCCAATATGGCGATCTTGGAGCCAACCTTGATGCCGGCGCGGTTGCACGCGTGTATGGCTATCGCTAACGGCTGCACTGCTGCTCCTTCTTCCATGGTCAGGTTGGCTGGTATCCTGGTGCAGAAACATACAAATGAACAAAACATTAAATTAAATTGATATGAATATTATTATGTCAGAAACACTCAACACCTCTTACAGAACACTCTACCACTAACCATAAATCAAACCTATAAATCAAAACACTGAAACATGTTTTATATTATTGCCTAAAATAGTCTACGAATAGCATACGAATTTTCTTATCTTTTTTTGTCGGACTTCATTCCAATTGGCTCTCATGAAATCAAACTTTTGTCTTCATGATCTTTGTCAATAGGGGATCGGACTACTTTTTTTTACTTTATAAATCCAAACTTCGTAGTTTCTGCTATCGAACACTAAAAGAATTTTTGCTCTATCTTTGACCGAGTTATAAAGGTTTGAAATTCAAGATTAGACAGAAAGGCACATCCCCACTTGTGACGTCATTTGTTAGTAACGCCATATAATCTCCATACAAAAAATCGTTTTTGAAAGAGACAGACATATTGAAACTTTAAAAAATCACTGTAAATTAGTTTTTCAACCGATTCTGTTTTTTTCTTCGCGAATCGTCTGCTCCTAATCTATATTTTAAAAATAATTCATAAAATATGGTGAACAGTCCTATCCCCTATTGGCAGTAGGTATAGGTATGTCACGCCTTTCGGCTAGGCTTTCAAGCAGCCGCTGCATCTTGACAGCGGCTTGGGCGGGTTTGCGCGATGACGCGAAGTAGGCGCTGTCATTGGCGAAGAGGGCAAGCTTGACATCGCTCTCCCACTCCTGGAGAGGGCCTTCGAGCGTCGGGATATCGTCAGTGAAGAAGGCGATAGAGGCAGGAAGAAAAAAGAGAAGACGAAGCTACGGGCCTTCAGGTAGCTTGCCACCAGGTAGACGAGGCCCTGTGATTGCTGTACATTGCCGCGTACTCGACGCCCACTGGCCTCCTTAGAAGCAGGACGATCACACTTGGGGGCTAATCGTTTCCAGTGGCCCTCACGGGGCGACTGGGAATAAAGATTTTACCTGACCTGTGCTCCACTGTACTTCCCTAGGTGAACTTTGCACAAAGCACTGGTCACATTTATTTTCAATTTGTCATTCTTAGCAACACTATCATTATTTGAAAAAATAACGTCATTAGTCTCTCAAATCGTCATTATTGGCAACATGCAATAATTTAAAATATTAATTATTTCTAAAACTACTTAACTTTTTGAAGTGCCTTCTACATACAATTTCATCTTTTCCACGGTACTATTCTTCCAGCTTAAAATTAGAGTTCTGGCACAAGGATAAAAAATTGATATTTTTTTCTCAAGAATATTTTTTTTTCGAAGATTCACCCGGGTACCAGACAGCTGATATACATTACTTAAATATATAAATACATACTTATATAGATAAACAACAACCAGACACAAGGCAAACACAAGTGCTCATCACAAAAATGTTTGCCCTGGGCGGGATTCGAACCCGCGACCCTGTGCGTCAGAGGCAGATACACTACCACCTGGGCAACGGAGCCGTCAAATGATGTAAATAAATATATATTAGAGATCACAACCCGTATTGTTGGATTTCACAAGCCAGTCTTCAAGCCTGTTAGTTTCTGAGGTCTTATAAGAAGCGTCGCAAGCTATGAAGCTGGTCAGAATTACAGTTTACCAGCGAACGACCTCCCTTCTACGGGGGGCAGCTGCCCCTCCCTGCCCGTACCTGGCTACGCCCATGTAAACGTATGGACTTACTTATGGCAGAAGTCGTGCACGTGCGAGTAATACCGGCACAGGTTGCCCGGCGCGCCCATCGACGAGCAGTAGTGCGGCTTCACACACAAGTTGTACTTGCCCTGTCTGCACATTCCGCAGCTGCGGCAAGGCTGTGTCGGCTCTATAGCCACGCGGTCTCCCACTTTCAACGTGGTTACTTTCGCGCCCACCTGGAAAATAAAGTCTAGCCTAGACTTTTTAGATAAAATACCTACAGCCTTGTAAAGGGCATGCCCACGCTGCGTTTTCCGACTGAAAACTTTTCAAAATCTTTCATGAAAGAGGCTTTTCGGCAGAATAGTTAAAGATGATGATGAAAATACCGCAAGATCTGAGATGTGCAATTTCTAAATCTTCGGTATAAAAGATGGTGTTGGTAGTTAAAGTTGGGTACGTTTAGTTTTCGTCAGAATACTAATCAAATTATTGAAATGCGACGACTGTGGAGTTTCTTCGGTGAGCTCTTCTCCACAGATTCCGCCATTGTGTTAGTGAACTCACCCAAAAAAATGTAATGACGGATCTAAGTGATGTAATAACATCCTATGGAAACAAATAATTTTGACTTTGACTCTGGGAGTCTTGCTATATTAACATCTTCTCAAGGTAGGACCTTTCATACGAATTTATCTTTTTAGCCGTTGAGTGAAATTGGAACTGTAACATTGGAGCGCATTGGAGGCGCAGACAGCCACCTCTAGTACGGTCTGAAGTTGCACTTACAGCTTCACTGAACCGCCAAAAAAATGTTTCATCAACAGCTCATATACGTCCCCACCGAGGGGCCCGATCGAGTCTACCCTAAATCAGGGCGATTAGGCCTTAATCGACCACGCTGGCCCAGCGCTGGTTGGTCGACTTCACACACTACCTTTGAATTTCTTCGCAGGAGTGTGCAGGTTTCATCACGATGTTTTTCATCACCATGTTGTTCACCGTAAGAGCGCCGAATAATCGTACATACGAATTCGAAATTCGAAAACACACTGGTACGTGGTGGGGATCGAACCCGCGTCTCCCGGACGGGAGGCAGCGGCCCTAGCCACTAGTCCACCGGCGCTCATAAAAATGTTTATTGGTTTAAAATTAATTAGCTCAAACAGCCTCGTAGTGACGGCTCTACTTCTACCACAACAGGGCCCCGTTTCACGAAGCAACAAGTTACAATTTGATATACATTGCGTAGCCAATTCGCCTGAACTTTAACCCTTATCGTTTTCTCTAATCGTCTACGCAATGTACGTCGAATTGTACTTGTAATTTGTAACTTGTAGATTCGTGAAACGGCCCCCAGATCTTCCTGAATGAATGTACTTCTCTAGGGCTTTTTAAGTACATTGCTCCTTCAACTCACTCCTACCTTGGCCACAACGCCAGCTCCCTCATGTCCCATCACAAACGGCTCTGTAATGACGTCATGCCCACATCGACCTGTCGTATAGATCTTCACATCTGAGCCGCAGATGCCCACACAATCCATTTTCACCAGCACGTCTGTGAAAAAACACGGGTTTTTATTTATGAACCAGATCGTCTCATCAGCGTCATCACTTCTCAAGCACCCATTTTAGAATTAAAAGGCTAGAGAGAAAAAAGGCAATTAGGTGATAATTAAAATAATATCTTGACTCATTACTAACCGTTTTCCGTTATTTCCGGCATCGGCCATTTTTCCTAAAAAATAAACAATATAAGTCAAATCGTAGCCTAAGGGTAATAGACTATCCATCCATCCCAGGAGGGTACCTAGTAAATGAGCTGTTGATGAGACTATTCACTAACCTTATACCGATATCATGAACATTTCTGGTACTTTCTTTCATGATATTTGAAAAGAACACCATCTTATAATGCTGATTCTTGGATGTCTCAATCCTGATCAAATTCGCAAATGAGCATTTTTGGTGATTGTCATGTCTCAATAAAAAAACTGCTGCGGCTCCTTTCATGAAGGAAAGCATAAGAAATTTTGATGATATCGGTCTTAGGCCGGCGGATATAGTCTATAACCAGAGATGAGTATTTTTATTATGTACAAATCATCAACATCAACGGCCCGTTACAGTCCACTGTTGGACTATGAGCCTCCTCCACTTAAGTGGAGGGTTTTGCTATAATGTCCACGCTTGGCAGGCGGGTTGGAGATCGCAGATTAAAAGGTTACTGTATCAGAGAGCGCTGCTGCCCGTTCCCTGTTCAATGTGTAGTCCCTAAGTCGCCTCTTACGACACCCACGGGAAGAGTAGGGGTTGGTGACAAATGTATTCCACTCTGCCGTCACCACACGGCATATGTACAAATAAATTTAGGTAAACTTTCATAAAAGATATCGAGAATACAAAAAATATTATATACTTTTATAAAAGTTTACCTCGATTATTTCGATTATTTTAGTTCGATTATTGTGACTAGTAAATCCGACACGTATCTTCATGCTCCGTATATTTGCGAAATGATGGTTTTACCACAGAATAATATTTAATGCACAAGAAATAGTTAAATAATACTTACAACTGTAACATCATTAGCTCCATGGATGACTGCTGCGTAGTTCTCCGGCATTTTCTCAACAAAACCGTCAATTCACACGAAATGAGTTTATTAAACTGGTACAATTTGTTATGCAACAGACTGATATAACATATTATATTGTTGTTGTTAGCTGGTTATTAAAAAATACTAAATTGTTATGTTATTACTGATACTATAGTTAGTATTCGGTTTTACTTTATACTTAAAATGTGATAATTTGTTTTATGAATTCGTGTCCAATACAATGTATTTTGTTATGGATTAATAAACTTTGAACTTGAACTTTGAACTCGTGTGGAATAATCTTGTGCTAAATGAGACGCCAGAGTGCCAAATATTATAAAAATAGTTTGGGTGTGTGTGTAACAATAGTTTTTCACAAAATACCAAATTAATTTACATTTTACAAAATATGGATTTAATTTGCATCGACACGCAAAGAACAAGAAAAACAAGAAATTCATATTATTCGGATGGCGGAAGCTTAGTAATTGGGTCCTTAGAGTACCTACTAAATCCGAACAAAATAAATTCATGTTGAATTTACGACCAACAGCTAATCAACTCTAAAAACATTCTAGAAGGATAGATAATTAACACGAAATTATGATTATTTCGCATATTTTTTTAATTCGCCAGAATAAAATACATTATTTTGTATTTAGCGTGTCAGTTGACAAACAAATAGTCGACCAGTCGAGAAATATCACATCATGGCGTGTTGCTCTGAGACAAACCAACATACACACGTTTTATAATAATACAGGTATTACTATGATTGTAGTAGATTTAAACCATTTTATTATAACAAACATGTTTTGTTTGAACTGTAAAAGAAGATAATGAAGTGATAAGTATTAAGTCAATGTGTTGTGTTTATTGTTGAACATTTCCAACGTCATCTGTAATGCAGATCTTATTATTTTGATTAGAGAATACAACATTTAACTCTCCTTTTGGTCGATCCTTATCTACTTCACAAAACCTACCTACACTATAAAAAGGATCGTAACAATTTAAAGGAGACTGGTCATGACCCATAGAAAATTACCCCAGCTCCGGCGCTAAAGAAATGTATCTCAGAATTTTCGTCAAATCAGGTAAAATAAATCAAAAAGTCCTCAACTCCGATATCAGAGGCAAACACGTTTAAAAATTGCTTACTGATTTTGTTTAGGCGATTTTTTCCATTTGACATATCTTTGTAAAAAGTTTTATTTTTAATAGATAATTACGAAATATACACTTGACTATCAAAAATAATGTGCAAAATATAATAATAAGGTAAAATAAAACAAAAATGTGTAGTAAATACTTTTACTTTAATTTATTATTAAGTACCTACAAAAAATAATTGAATATTATTTATAATTGATAATAAATAATATATATATACATATATAAATAAATACTACAATATATATAACTAATATATAAATAGTTTATTTATTATTTATATTATAAAATATTACTTTTATTTTTTCATTTTCATATCTTTGGAAAAAGTTTTATTTATAATAGATAATTATGACACATACCTACACTTGACTATCAAAAATAATGTGCTTTGCTTGTTTGTTAAAATGTAATCATAAACAAATCACATTACTTATTTAACGGATTTTAATGTATATAAGCATCTTCAAAAATAATGTGTAAAATATAATAATAAGGTAAAATAAAACAAAATGTAGCAAATCTTTTTACTAAGTACATAAAATAATTGACAATAATATTAATAATTGATAATAAATAATATATAAAAAATAAATATATACATAATTACAGATAGGTAACAAATGTTATATATAATACCTATGGGTATAATATATTTTTTTGAACATAAAAATAAAAATAAAACTTTAAAATAAGCAAAATAAAATACTGCGCCTTATAATAAACACTGGGCAATTTTAGTATGTTCGCCTCTGATTACGGACATGCGAACTTTTTAGATTTAATTTACCTAATTTTACCAAAAATTCTGACATAAGTTCATTTGCGCCGGGCCTGGGGCTCTGATGACCAGTCTCCTTTATAAGAGCTACGCTCGCTACGAGATGTAGAGCCCGCTACGACTTAGCTTGACGTAACGCTCGCTACGATGTAGTGTGACGTAGCGGAGTTGTTAATACGCCATTCAAAAAAAAGTGTATTCGATAGCAAAGTGTCAGAACCTTACGTGATTCTGATCAACCTTGTAGCTTTCTAGTAAGAACTATAACAATTTTTGATTGCGAACATATAATCCGTAGGAAGGCGTGTCCGGTGACCAAGTTTGGCACTGTCTGCCAAGTACTTCCGGCCATTTTAGAACTGACAGACTTAGTAAAACTCTTTCTACGATGAAAGGGCTAAATGATGCCACGTGTTTTGTATTGATGTCATATGACGTAAATGTACCCTTAAAATTTTGACCGGAAGTGAAGGATGTTCTCAAACTTCCGGCCAACTTTAGGTGCTTTATTCTTCTCATTCTTGTTCAGCACAAGTTTTCCGACCGTGTGCCATACATTTGATCGTGATGTCATATGACGTAGGTATTTATGGAACGGGCTTTCGGACTAATATTACTTACAGAATTAAAAAAAATACACTACATTTAACGGAACACACGAGCGCCACTTAGAATATTCTATAACTATAGGTATATTTCAAAACCTATTAATATTTCCATTTCTTTTTCTCACGTTTCACCGGTTGTTCGTATTATTGTTATTTAAATTGTAGGTAGTTTTGTATGTAAATATTTCACGTAAATCTTATCTATGTTTAGCTTGCTTGTTTCTAGCCTATATAAGTAAAAAAGATATAATATGTTAGTAGTAAATATTTTGCCGTTACTTAGATGTTTCTGATGGAATCACACTTCACATCACACTAAAATTAGAAATGTGAAAATATATTCGAATGTTTGTTCCGCTTTCACGCCTTAACTACTAAACGAATTTTGATGAAATTTGAAATGGAGATAGTTTGTACCCTGGATTAGCACATAGGGTACTTTTAACGGGAAAATGTCTTATTTCCACGTGAAAATCTTACATAGCGCGAGCGTAACCGCGGGTGGCTAGTATGTATTATTATAAATCTGAAAATATATTCGGTTGTTTGGAATTTGGATGTTTGTTCCGCCTTCACGCTTAAAGTAATCAACACATTGGATATTTTAAACGGGAAAATGTCATATTCCCACGGGGAAATCTTACACAACGCGAACGTAGCCGCGGGCGGACCGCTAGTGATTATAATTTTTAGCACATCAGAGATCGAATATTTGGACTTAGAATGTTGCAAGCTTTAATTTCTACCAAAACTGAGAATATTTTGTCAAAATGTTCATAGAATAGCCTAAATATGGAAATAAAATCATTTATTTGTGTAGGTGCTATAATGTAATGAGATTAATAGAATTTTATTATATTAATCATTCAATAACTTATTGTCCCTAGCATTTCTTCGTTAAAAATAAGGAAGTGCCTCCGCAGCCGGCGCCGGCCGCCATTAAAGTGGCCGGCGCTGGCTACCGAATCGGTTCTAACCTAAATCCACAATTTGTAGTTTCCTTTTTTTTTTTTAGTAGGTTTTGACTTGGCGACTGGTTTATTTTCTACCAATTTTTACGAATATCCTTGAACTAAAAACCGGTTAGACCTAACTTGCGGTCGCCGACCCCTGCCGGGGTACGCTCGCTCCGCTCGCTCGGCTCCCTCCGCCTGTTGTTGACACCAGTCTAACCTAACCTAACCGACTGTTCCGACTTCTGGGTAGATTTTTTGCCTCCCTTGCCCACCCCCCCCCCCCTTCGTGTTATGCCCTGTCTAGTATGTAAGGACACAAAATATACACAGCTGAACATTTGGCTCAAAAGTTTAGTTACCAAATCATAGACTAATAAAATAATAACAAAAAAAGTAAGCTGTCATTTTTGTGAACAATTCATGTGATTTAGGTTAGGAAAATGATATTTTCCAAGGATATTTTCATTAATTTATTTTAGAAGTTTGCTGAAGGGTAATAATTAGTTGTAGCGGGATTCAGTTAAGCCTTCTGAACCTCCCCACACGCTCAGTTTCCTCCGATCGAATGTAAAGAATTCTAAATCCAACCCATTTCACATTCGCAGAAGCCATGGTGTTGGATAAAATCTTTACTTAAAACTGATGCACTGCACGAACCAAATAAAACCAACCTCAAACACAAACCATGGACATGGCGGGCGACATGACATGATGTGACTTGACACAGTAACAGTGACACTTGATGCAGTGCTGCCAACCCACGTGTACCGCCGGCACCCAATCACATACATTAAACAACTGTACCGCTATTCGAAGCCTATATTTATGAGAGTGGCAACACTGCTTTTCCCTGATTGGTCGATTCCTACATCTGTCCTTGTCTAACATTCGCCGTCCTCTTTCCACCTCCCTCCACCAGGCAGAGCGCTCGAGTTTCACTTGGAGCGCTTCCAACCTCATTGGCGATAAGTTTTTCGCGCTGAGGGGTCGTTGTAAGTGCTCAAAACTTATTTTCAACGGTGAGTACTTAAAAATATTCCTACTTATTTTTCTTGTTTTATATTTAACGGTTTTTCCGTTCGTTTATATTTAAATGTCTGTCCTAGTTTTATAATTTAATACATATTTTTTATACTTTAGATGGATAGTGATGAATCTTCGTCGTCCAAAAGTGGATCTAGTGCGAGCCCTATAGCCAGTGCTGTACAACCGCCTCCACGGTCGGGGCCACCTTCGGTCTTGGCGCCAGCCATGCCCGAGTTTGTGCTGGACCACGTGGCGGGTAGTGAAACTGGGAAGATGCCCGACTCTGCACTAGACCAAGTGGCGGGTAGCAAAGCTGGCAAGAAACGGAAATCTTCAGACAACGGAGAGAAGAAACACCGAAAACGTAAGCGGTCAAATGAAACCGATACAGCCTTGAACGCACTGGCTGCCCAAGTAAGTGTTATTCAACAATTTCTTGCTCAACTATTTGTACCTAATAATATACCTGATGGTAACGAAAGTGAGGTCTCTTTAGATGTAAGTGGAGAATTGTACAAAAATATAGAGGATGAGGTTCCTTCAACGGCTCCTCAAGATTTTTCTTTGTCTATAAATACGGTCCTCAAAGAACCTACTATGCCTAAATCTAATCCTAACGACTTAGAACGTTTGAAATGTATCCAACATTTTGATTCCGATTCTTGGAATGAGGTTAGATTCTCCGATGTACAAAAAAGATACTGCTCCACTCCAGGTTTTACTGAGCTGGAATGTAACGATGAGCTTAAACCTTACGATAGATTAAACAACCTTGCTCTTGTTGAAAGGGGCTTTGCGGCTATCACGCAAAGTTTGCTAAAGCAGCACCAAGCTGCGGAAAATGGTTTCGAGACCTTTCTGGAATGGTTAAAATCTTCTGAAGTAGTTGACATGGCTTCCGTTGAGATCAAAATTAAAGAAATATTTTTGCAAGGTGAATATCAAAAGATCACTAACGATTTGTTACAAAAGATAAATTTGTCAAGTCATCCTTGCGTAAAATACCTCCAACTTGCGAGAATCTTTTCAAAACTGAAGCACTTTCAACAACATTAGAGAAGCAAGGTGGAATAAACAAGGTTTTTTGGCCAGTCAAGCCAAGCACAAGTATTAAATCAACGCCGGTTGCGCAAACTGGTTCTTTTCAAAAATCTAACAAGCAACCTGCGCAAGGTATGCCTAATTACATGGCACCCTCAGGGAGCCGAATGCCGCCAGCGCATGGTGTGCCTTATTATCCTATGATTCCTGCGCAAGGAATCTTTCCCTTTATGAATCAATCTTTCATGCCAAACAGGTTTCCCTCGCAGGGTCAGGCATTTCGTCCAAGAGCCCCCCGGGGACAAGATGATAACTCTAAAAGAAACGCAAGACCAGGACTTTTCAATAAAGGCCAGTCAAAACGAAAGTATTGACTCGATCTTTCAAGCTGGATGTCTTCAGAGCTTTTACCAAGCATGGGAAGATCTGCAAGCTCCCTCAACTCTTAAAAATATTGTCCGAAGGGTACCGCATCCCATTTTTCAAAAAACCACCCCTTCGGTGGCCGGGATCTATACGGGATATTCAAACACCTCGTTCAAGGGAAATGGACCTTCAAATTCAGCAAATGAGGAAAATGGGAGTGCTAGAGAGTGCGCAGCTCTCGCCAAGCTTCCTTTCCAACATTTTCTTGATTCCAAAGGAGGACGACTCACGCCGTCCAGTTTTCAATTTAAAGAAATTAAACAACTTTGTTTGCACAAGCAAGTTTCGATTGATCAATCACCACGGCATTCCGTCTTTCCTGCAGCCCAACGACTGGCTAGCAAAAATAGATTTGTCAAATGCTTACTTCCATCTTCCAATAGCACCCAGTCACAGACCTTTCCTAAGACTAATATACAACCAGGAACTTCTGCAGATGACTTGCCTGCCGTTTGGCTTAGCATCAGCTCCAAAAATTTTTGCCACAATAACCAACTGGGTCGCGCAGACTTTAAGAGATCAGGGAATCAGGGTCCTGATTTACTTGGACGATTTTCTGTTGGCCAACCAGAACAAGCATGTGCTTTGTTATCATGTTCAGATAGCTGTTCAAATATTGGAGTCACTGGGCTGGCAAATCAACTACAAGAAATCCATACTCGATCCTCAAAAATCCCTTCAGTACTTGGGCATAATTTGGGACACTTTCAGAAATTTAAAAATTCTTCCGCCACAGAAACATGTTGTTATACAACAAAAGCTGATGCTGATGCTTCGGCGTCAAAGATCAAATCTAAAAGAATTGCAATCTCTAATAGGTGTTCTAAACTTCTCAAGTCTGGTAGTCCCACAAGGTCGGTTGCATTTCCGGTACTTGCTTCAACATTGCAATCGTCTTTTGAACGAAGATCCGACCCAGGTGTTTCCACTTCCCGAGAAAGCTCTGTTAGATGTAAAATGGTGGCTAAAGAATTACTTTCAAAATTCAATGTTACATCCCCCGGCAGTGTCTCATTACCTATGCACCGACGCCTCGGGATCGGGGTGGGGCGCTCAGCTCGACAACGAGATGCTAAACGGCTCTTGGAGTCCGGACGAGCAGACACTCCACTCGACTCAAAAAGAAATGTTAGCGGTATTGAAAGTCCTACAAACTCATTGTCAACGATTAAAAGGAAGTACAGTGTCCATACAGTCGGACAACAGAACTGTTCTCTCTTATCTTCGAAAAGAAGGAGGCACTCGATCGAAGTCGTTGATGCTGCTTACTTACCAAGTATTTCATATACTTCAGGATAACAACATCCATTTGTCGTTACATCACCTGCCCGGCAGGTACAATGTGGAAGCAGATCACCTCTCTCGAGGATCTCGACATCCGGAATGGCATTTACTTCCAGTCCTAACAGAGAAAATTTTCAAGAAGTGGGGAGTACCTGTTATCGACCTATTCGCCTCGGATCGTGCCCACGTTGTTCCCAAGTATGTGGCCCTGAACACAATGGACTGCAAAGCGGTATTTGTCGACGCTTTCTCACAACAATGGCAGTACAGTCTAGCTTGGGTGTTCCCACCCCCATTTCTGATTCCCAAGGTCCTTGCGCACCTGAACGAAGCGACAGGTATCTTTTTGATAGTTGTCCCCAAATGGAACAAAGCTTTTTGGCGCCCCGACCTCAGAAAACGAGCGTTAAGTCCCCCATTCACCATCCACAACTTGGAGAGAGTCTTGATAGATACTGTAACGAATCGGCCTCCGCCCAAAATTCACGATCTAACGATGGAAATATGGAGATGTGGGGGTGGGATCAGGCCTTGATAGACTGGACTCCAGAACAAATAGTACTTTTAATGGCTAGTTGGCGAGATACTACAAAGAAGTCATATTTGGCAGCCTGGAGACGCTAGTGTTCTTGGGCTAGTAATAACAACATTCCATACCGTTCACCGTTAGGTTCTGATTTAGCAAGATATCTTTCAGATTTATTCCAAAAAGAAAAGCTATCGTACAATACGATTTTACTCCACAAGTCCGTAGTATGTACGCTTTGTGATCCTAATAAGTGTATAAACTTAGGTTCACACCCTATGGTGGTGCGTATTCTTAAATCTATTTCTATTCAGAAGCCCAAAAATCCCAAGCCTCCTGTCTGGGATATTGATAAAGTTTCGTCTTGGCTAGCTAATAACTTTACATCGGATGTTACTTTTTACGAATGTTCACGTCGTACTGCTTGTATTTTACTACTTTGCTCTGGTCGTAGGGTGCACGATCTTACCTTGTTGTCAATTGACCCAGAGTTATTTTCCGTTACGAACCATTATGTAACCTTTTGGCCTCTTTTTGGTTCAAAGACAGATTGTGCTAATTATCAGCAGTCAGGGTGGCGTTTGTTAAATAATACACAAAATGAAGCTATTAATCCTGTATTTTGGGTCAGATCACTAATAAAACTGTCAAAGTCAAGACGTGATGAGTGCAGAAAGAGTAATTTATTTCTCACTGTCCGTGGCGCACCAAAGCCGGCCACACGGGCCGTTATAGCAAATTGGGTAAAGTCCCTTCTTCAGGAAGCTGGTGTCCAAGCGTCCGCAGGCAGCGTGCGGTCAGCGGTTGCATCAGTTACATTGGGTGCTTAACTTTCCGCTTGATGATATCCTCGCCCGAGGGAACTGGAGGTCACAAAACACTTTCTCCCAATTTTACAGGCGGGAGATAAGACAGGTAGACTCGAGTGCATCAGTGGTGTCAGCTTTCTTTCAGCCTGTTTAAAACAAATAATTGAATGTTAATTTATGCCTAGGTACCTACCTATTGTATTATTTCTAATTTGTTATATTTCAACTGTTATTTAAATCACATGATTAAGTTTTTTGTTTTGTTAAATACTTACTTTGTTTTTGTTTGTTATTGAGGTTCTAAGCAAAATATTACTGCCTTATTCACATGATAAGCATATAATTTTTAATAAACTTACCTATGTAATACTTCTGGATTGTTTGCTTTTAAATTGTATCCTTTTTCGACAGCCACACATGTTTTCTGTTTGCACGATTTCCTTTAGCACTTTTACAAGTCTTTATTTCTTGTCAAGGATAATAACTGCAATTTTATTACCCACATATTTTACAATGACTTTAATAAAGTTGTTGTCACTTTTTCCTAATTCAATGGGTACATATATAATAATATCACATTGGCGTTTTTTCTTTCCACCAGGCGATAACAGACAGGTCTCATAAATATAGGCTTCGAATAGCGGTACAGTTGTTTAATGACAGCGTTTTACCTACCATTAAAACGCTTATTAAACTACTTACCATATTCGAAGCCTAAAGTTTAATTTCTGCCTGGTGCGTATTTTTGAAAATAAATATTTTTCAAAATTACTTTTGTATGAGACACAATGAGGTTGGAAGCGCTCCAAGTGAAACTCGAGCGCTCTGCCTGGTGGAGGGAGGTGGAAAAAGGACGGCGAATGTTAGACAAGGACAGATGTAGGAATCGACCAATCAGGGAAAAGCAGTGTTGCCACTCTCATAAATATAGGCTTCGAATATGGTAAGTAGTTTAATAAGCGTTTTAATGGTAGGTAAAACGCTGTCATTTTGGAAGCCAGCGCCGGCTGAGGAGGCACTTCCTAAAAATAATGCACAACTTTTAAGTTTATTAGGGTATTGTAAAATGTTTTAGAAATGAAACTAATACTTACTTAATAATATTTATTACAAATAATGTTTACATAATAGTAAAATATCTTATGAACGTTCTTGTACTTTTTGGTCTGGCAATTTTTGTTTACAGATAAAGATAAAATTATTTATTTCAGGATACATTAATAAATTGGTCTTAAATAAATATCGCGTATTGTTTTACATTAACAAATACAATAGAAAATTTGTATACTTAAAATAAAATAAATTCAACAATTTGATAGGTACCTACATCTTTATGTAAATAAAGTGAAAAAAAAAATTGGTAAAATAATTTATAGGTATTTATGTATGTTACGTAATTTTTTTTAGTAACTTTTATTTTGAAATACTGAACATAACTAAATAAAATTTTACGTTTAGTCCGAGGGAGGTATACCAAAAACGTAAGTAGCAAATATAAATTCGATTAAAATTCGGAAACGAGACGAGGTAACACTTTAACCACACCTCGCCTCAGTAAACCTCTAGTAGTCTACTCAGTAAACGCGGCATAATAATGGTGTTGCCATATTATAAAATGAAATTCGCGGCATAACAGTGGTATTGCCATATTATAAAATGATATTCTGCTAATGAATCCCAATTTTTTTGGGAAAATTATGGAATGTGTTGACACCGCTGGCATACGCTGGCGGCAACCCTGACATACTCTAGTGGCACCCCAAGGTGCCACAGCACTTACTTTGAGAACCCATGGTCTACTGAATACCTACTAAATATATACACTCGGTAGTTATAGGTACTCAAAAGAAGAAGCAAAAGGCGATAAGAGCACATGAACTCTTTTGTGGCGTTCTAGAAGATTCTAGAACTTCTTAGGGTTGTTAGCGTCGCGCGGCTGCACGTGGATCATGACCTTGATGCCGAGGCCCTGGCGAGCCACCTCGTAGGCCTCCAGGGTCTCCTCCAGGGAGTAGTGGTGGCTGACCAGCGGCTTCACGTTGATCTTTCCACTCGCGATTAGGGAGAGGGCTATGGGGTACCTGAGGGTACAATTGTGGTTTTATTAGACTATTTTGTCTGCTGTTCTGTTGTTTAATTAATCAGACCTTCATAAACATTTTGATTTGAAGTCGCTATATTACGTAACATCTATTAGGTCAAGCTCCAATGCTTTTGCAATTATTGCTATTCTCAATGTATTTAATTTAAATTTTAAAAGCATTCCTGTAAATTTCGTCATCATCAACTTGTGTCCTTCCTTCTATTACAGATATTCTTGTGACATCTTGCTTTAACTATTTCAGATTCTATTAAAAGCTTTGTCAGTTTCATTTATAACCTGTAGGATAGAAGCATGTATGCTGTTGCCTTTTGACTACATTAATATCACCATAAATAGCTCATCATCAACAGCTCATATACTTTCCCACCAAGGGGCTCAATCGAGTCTACCCTAAATTAGGGCGATTAGGCCTTAGTCGACCACGCTGGCCCAGTGCTGGCTAGTTGACTTCACACACAACCTTTGAAATTCTTCGCAGAAGTGTGCAGGTTTCATCACGATATTTTCCTTCACCGTAAGAGCGTCGAATAAACGTACACACTCGTATGAATTCGAAATTCGAAAATACATTGGTACGTGGTGGGGATCGAACCCGCGTCCCCCGGACGGGAGGCAGCGGCCCTAACCACTAGACCGCCGACGCTCACAAATATAAAGAAATATAAAGAAATCTAATTCGCATTGCGAGTCGTTTTCTTGTAAACTTTTGACCTTTTTTCCCGTGGTATAACAAAGTGGAAATACAGCAGACGCGGACTTACGGTTTAAGTACACACATAGAGACCCTTTTAGTCCCTATACTATCAGTATTAGGGGATAACTTACTCATTGACGTATCGGAAGATGCCCCGGATGTCGACCTCCCTTGCAACTGAACCTGCTAATGGCACCGTCAGTTCCGGGCTGCCCATACCCACCAGCACTGCTACTCCACCGGACTTCGTTGCCTGTTAATACAAAGGATTTGTAAACAGGCTTGGGAGAATACTTGTCCTTAGGATAACGAATATCTTCTCTCATTGGCTGCTTTAACTATTATTTTGGTCGTGAAAGTGGATATGGAAGAGAACAATCTCACACCTAAGGATGCCGAAGACCGGGCGAAGTGGAGAAGATTGAGTAGGAAAGCGGACCCCAGCAAGCACTAGGCCGGGAAAACGCTAGGATGAAGAAGAAGATTGGCTCCAAATCTTTCCCTGTTTTTTAGGTTATTATGTCCAGAAAGATTGATTGTGGCCAATGTAAGATTCGAGAGAGTTTTCCAGTAAAGAAGCTACTTCACCTAAACCACAGTCTTCCTTCTATACTACTCGTAACTCTCACTCGTGAACCACATTCATTTCCATTATTTGACTCTATTTACTATACCCAATTCACAAGTTGAATCTCTTTTAAAAGTCCAATGCCCCGTTTCACGTAGCAACAAATTACAAATGACAAATTGATAAAGCGAAAAATTAAAAAATTGTGTCGACCTTGGACAGAACTCGAATATGTACGAATCCTCAGCTATTGACAATTTGATTTTACAAAAAGATGCCGATATGATAAAAAGATAAGGGTTTACAGTTCAGGCTACTTGGCAACGCAATAAACATCGAATTGTAACTAGTGCGTTGTAGCTTCGTGTACAAAGTCCTATCGTGGATCCGAATTCCCGAGCAGTCTTACCAACAAAGCCAATCTGACGGTAGCTTGCGCGCCGCTTGCATCGATGGAGATGTCAGGGTGGCCGTTCAGGATCTCGTGCACCTTCTTCACCATATCAGCTTCACTGACGTCCTTCGACGACAGCAGTGTGAAGTCAGCGCCGATGGACTTCGCGAAGTCCAAGCGGGACTGGAGAATGTCTGCAATGGATATTTAGGAATTATTTCAGTGAGAAATTAATTTTAGTATTATTTCGGCATGGAATCCTACCTAAGACCATGGAGAAATAACCAATGTGTTTATGTGATCCCAACAGCCTCCGTGTGCGAGTGGTCGAGATTTCGACGCCCATTACGGAGGTTCCGGGTTCGATTCCCGGTGGGGAACACTGTCAAGCAAAAATCTCTCTGTGAGACTTTCCTCAATTTGGTTAGGACATTGCAGGCTGAATCACCTGATTGTCCGAAAAAGGAAGATGATTCCGTGCTTCGGAAGGCACGTTAAGTCGTTGGTCCCGGCTACTATCTAGTCGTTACACGAGCCAAGTCAGTGGCCTTTGGCGGCTCTATAACACTGACACCAAGGTTTGTGAGGTCGGTTGTCGACCTTACAACCCACACGATGATGATGACGATGCGATCCTAAACAACACGAGTGCATTTTCTTTCAAGTGTGCATTCTGTGTATGCACTATATGATGCATCTGCTAATCCTGTATAGGATAAGATAAGATAAGATAAGATAAATCTTTATTTAGCATAAAAGTACAGGAATACAAAATAATCGGAAGCCCTGCAGCCTGTATTAGTTTTAAACTGTGTTACAGGTTACAGTGTTCCCCAAGCTAATAATAAGTTAATATAATACTTTAGTTAAGTAAGTACATAACGCATTTAATAACACCGTGACCTAAACACCGTAAATACCTACTTGAAATCAACAAACCCTGGCAAACGCTACTGTAAGTGTTGACCACAATATTAGCACTAGAAGATTGTTTCTCACCTGAATTTAACTTTTCTTTATACTGATCTACTGACTTAGAAACCACCACGATATCGCATCAAGAATTTAAGACAGCATATTCTAAATCCGTAGGAAAAGTTCCCCCAATATTATTTTTTTGACCAGCTCTCTAACCTGTGATAAGAATCTTGCTGGCTCCCATTGCCTTGGCCGCGAGCATGGTGACCAGCCCAATCGGTCCAGCGCCGAGGATGAGCACAGTGTCTCCAGCAGTCACGCCTCCTCGTCTGCAGGCATGGATTCCCACTGAAAGGGGCTCCAACAGTGCGCCTTCTTCCATGGACACGTGGTCGGGAAGTCTGGAGGAGGAGAACTCAAGTTATGGTGGAATATACTAAATGATTTATTGTTATAGTGCAACGGACTGTTGAATTTTTAAACTGTTGCTCTCGAAGGCCTCAAAAAGACGATATAAGAAGCACTGACTGTCATTGGTTGACATTATCAGAAACATAACAAACCTGACAGGATTCCTTCCTTTCAACCTTTTCCGTTCACGGAGCAAAACCATTTACTAGAATTTCTATCTTTGTACACGTACATCTCATCGTCTCTTCAATTATGTCTGTCGTTTTAGGACTGTTTTTTTTCATTACATTGAACAGGGAACGGGCAGCAGCGCTCTTTGATACATAACCTTTTAATCTGCGATCTCCAACCCGACTGCCAAGCGTGGAGATTATCGCAAAACCCTCCACTTAAGTGGAGGAGGCTCATAGTCCAGCAGTGCACTGTAACGGGCCGTTGATTGATTGAAATGTGTTGTGTTTATTTTAGAACATTTCCAACGTCATCTGTAATGCAGATCTTATTATCATTTTGAAAAGAGAATACAACATTTAACTCTCCTTTTTGTCGATCTTTATCTACCTCACAACACAGCCTACACTATAAAAAGTTAGTGTTTACGATCTTAACAATTTAAATTTAAAAGAGCTACGCTCGCTACGAGACTTAGAGCTCGCTACGACGTAGAGCTCGCTACGAACGATGTAGTGTGACGTAGCGGAGTTGTTTTGACGCCATTTAAAAAAGAAGTGTAATCGATAGCGAAGTGTCAGAATCTTACGTAATTCATAAAATTACCATGAGCTTGTGGCCTGTGGCTTTCTAGTAAGAACATTTTATTCAAAGAGAAGAGAAGAAGAAAATCTTCAGGAGTAACTTATCTGTGACTTGTCTAAAGAAACTCACTTGTAGCAGAAGTCAGCAGCATGCTTGTAGTACCGGCACAGGTTGCCGTGGAAGGGCGGGGTGGCGCAGAAGGCGATGTCTGGACACAGGTGGTACCTCCCGGTCTTGCAGAACTCGCAGTAGCGGCATGGCACTCCCGGCTCTATAGCCACGCGGTCCCCTGGCTTCAGGTTTTTCACCTTGGTTCCGATCTAGAACCAAAAAAAGAGACTGGTGATGTCTGTTGTTTAATTTGGCCAGATGATTTTAAAAAGTGGATTCGGTGATAAAGGAAGGTAGTGAACGTGCCAGACAACCATGAATAAGAGTTCCTAGTCCTTGGTATTGAAAAAAAAAATAGTAAAATCTCAATACAAAATTCAGATTTTCTGAAAAAGGCAACAAATCGAATATAGTATATAGTAAAATATGAATTAAGTATAAATTACGATACCCCATTTTTCCGCAAAGAAATTTCTCAAGAAATCCAATTATAGCTACGAATATTCTTATTCGTAGGCTTTCTACGATTCTTAGCTCACATTGCTACGCGTACTACGGCGTAGCAAAGTGTGCTTCGTAGCATAACTCGCCTGTGTAAAGCAATTCAAAAGTGTGTGTGAAGTCCCAAAATTGTTATAAATTCAGGGTAGGCTTGAACCCCCCGATGGTCCCCACCTTGACCTGATACCAACCAACACCATACAAAAAATGATAAATTACTGTCGTATTTACGACTTCTTGGAATTTTTAATCTATACTACGTAGTCAATCAATCAATCTATCAGCCTATTGCAGTCCACTGCTGGACGTAGGCCTCCCCAAGGGCACGCCAAAGCGCACTACGTAGTACTATTATAATTATAATATATTATCTGTGTCCTATTAATTATTTCTAGATCTCATAGTCTAGGTTATTTCATCAGCATCAGGCCATCTGGGACGGCAACACAGGACCAGATAAACCTATGAAGAGGTCAGCAAGAGCTGACCAGTATTTGTCTAGAGTCTAGATTTATCGCATTAATAGTAGACATACAACGTGTTACAAAAAATACCAAAAAAAAGAATATTCTTCATCACAGGCATTTAATTAAAATTTTCCCATCTCTAGTGTCAATTTACACCTAAAATATAGACTATCGTTTATCAGAACGGAAAAGTATTTGTACACCATTTGTGCCTACATTTTTAAAAGAGATGTACTTAAGTCAAATTATGTTAGAAATAATTTTCTTTTTTGCCTTAATTATCTTGTTTACGTATTTACAAATATAAATATTATTTTGAAATATTTAGTTAATTATTTCATTAATTTATTATTTCATAACAATTATTTAACAAAGTTTTTTTTTTATTTATTTGTAGTTTTTCAATTTGAAATTAATTGTACTAATTTGAATGTTATGGTACAAGTAGTACGTAAACATTTTTAACCATAGCGGTAACAATAGGCACATTGACCTAAAATGGCATATCTGGTCCGAATATTCTTTGACACAGCTGATCACTAGAGATGGGAAAATTTCAATTAAATGCCTTATTTTTTTTTTAACACGTTGTATATGACCGGAACGCCCTACAAAAATCATAGCAAACAAATACTGCCTAGACACTGTTATCAGATACGAACAAATTCTTATCAGTCATTCTTATGCAATAAGGCCGCCTATCTGTACACTATTATTTAAACTGCATTTTTCTGTTTATTTCTTATGTGCAATATTCTATTCTATTCTTATTCCATATCGTATGCCTTAATAATATAGGTATTCAATTAGATGCAAAATCTTTTGAGTGTAGGTTGCAAGTGCGGTAACCGATGTCCTCAATCTCCATGTGAGATTTTTTAATTCGATGCCTACGCCATAAATAGATAGGTATTTTTGCATGCTACAAATACCACCTCAAGTCGTCAGACTGTGATCATCTTATTAACCGTATTTTATTGATTTTATATGAATTACGTTAATTTCTTATACTAATAAACCGTGTGTGCAACTATCTGAACCCTGTTTTCTTGTGATGAGGTAGAACCATCATCATCATCTTCACCACCTTCAAACTACTATCTATCCTCGTGCGGCCAGCAGTCCTGTCGTGGCAGTTGCTAGGCTACAGTGGTAAAACACAAATGAGGCATATAATTATGTTTTTCGCAGTGCATTTTATGTAACTCTAATAGATAACACACGTAAACACAATAAAAACTTGTTATAATTTACCAACTCTATTATATAGGTAACAGTGTAGTTAAAAACTTGTTTCAATTAGCCATAACCACGGAGATTTGTCTCCGTGGCCATAACAGATAAAACGCTAATATTCGTCTGTCAGTTTCATATAAGTTTTATATTATACCTACCTATACTCGTAGGTAGATGTACTATGATTGACTCACAGTGTACTATTTATATAAAATTGCAGCTGATAGTATACCGATGTTTCGTGGGTGCAAATGACCAGTACTTCAATCAACTTCTAAACTAATCTACGTATAGTATAGAGACATCGCGTTATTTTATTTTCTTAAAGAATAATATATTTTCCCGCAGTAAAATGTACACTAATGGTCCGTTAACTATTTATTCTATCCAAATCACGTCGTCAGTACAAACTACTCTGAAACGTTTTATCTATGATCTCTTAACTATGTATTAAATCATATTGCTTTAGGTGAGCAATTCTTGTATAGTTATTTTATACAAAATAAACATTATAATAATATACTAGTTCCTCGATAACAACTCTGACAATTTAGATGTATTTATTCTAAGTGAGCAATTTTGTTACGTTCTTTATATGTACTTATAAAAAAATATATAATATAATTTACTGGTTTCGCCCAGGTACTGATAAATAATATAGTAATATTGGCCAGTTTTATCCGCGACCCACTATGCTCCAGCCAGCGCCGCGCCGCCGGTCCATACGATGACAGGCGTTGACGTCACACATACATAACACTCCTCAACTCTCCGAGCGCCACGTGAAAAACAACTGTATATTTGACTATACTATAAGTTCCGTCCGCTGCAAAAGGACTTGCCAAATTTACTATTTTAAATCGTTGAAGACAAAGACCGAAATGGCTGGTGGTCTAGGTAGGAGTGACAAACATTGAGCTTGATTTGAAATTATAATCGTGTTATTTGCGGACGCGCATATGGAATGCAGTAGGTGTGTCTCGCTCGGTTGTGCGCTCTGTAAATAAATATGAAAACTGTTCTACTGCTCACATCAAAACATCTGAAGTCGAAAGACTTCCACTACTGGACTTCCTCTTACAAAAATCCACCTACGGCGCACCGTCCTTTATGGTTATCAATGTGGTTATCAACGTACATTATATACGTCCCCACCGAGGGGCTCGAGCCCACCTTGAATTAACTACGAAAGTATTCATTACATGACCCATATCAGAGGTCTTTGGTAGATAAATAACCAGGTCTCTGAGGTCGATTATCAAGCTTTCAGCCAGTGGGCTGATTTAACACGTGAAAATATATTTGGATGTTTAAATGTTTGTTTCACAAGTACTCGAAGGATTTGAATGAAATTTGTAAAGGAGATAGTTTGTACCCTGAATTAACACATAGGATACTTTTTACGGGAAAAAGTCTTATTCCTACGGGAAAATCATCCACAACGCGAGCTGTAGCCGCTGGTAGACCGCTAGTGCGATATATGGATGGTTATCTTACTTTTTCAACGACGCCGGAAGCCTCATGGCCCATGATCATGGGTGCCTTCATGACGAAGTGTCCGCAGGATCCCGTCTGCCAGTAGTGGACGTCGGAGCCGCAGATGCCCACGCTGTCCATGCGCAGAAGGACCTCTGGAATTGGGCACATGGAATTTAAAGGGCAGATACCGAGGTAGTACGCTGAGAGAAGACACTTAGGAAATAACAGAGTGAATTCAGTACCATTTTTGCAGTGTTGGAAGGGACGTCATTCTCTACGCAATGTTTGTATGCGTTTGTAAGTATCTTTAAAGATCAAGTAAGATTTCGATTGCCTACTTGTGGGGCAAAGAACTGAAAAGCAGTTGCCACCGTTAAAACAAATGTTCATTCACGTTAAATATAAATACAAAAATAAAAAGACAACATATTTCAGCATTTTTTCTTTAAATATTTTGCACGGAAATTGGTTCGTTACAGTCGATGCATACAAATCCCATCTAATGACTGTATGGAGGTAGCATAGCAGGTAATAAGCACGTTGTAGTCTCTATTTCTACTTTAATTACCGATGGAAATTTATTTATGTACCGTGTTTCAATATTTAAATAAGTGTTGTGTAAATGAGTAACTTACCATCGTCTGTTATTTGTGGGACTGGAGATTGTTCCTGAATAGAACAAATATTGTTAGAAAAGTTTGTGCATATTATATTTTATTCTTCTAATTACACAAAAAAACAGACAATTTAATTTTGGCTCGCAAGAGTGTTATAAGTCTGTAACCTAGATACCCTTAAAATTAATTTTGTTTTTCTTTCGTTTGTTCTGCCCTATTTATTATTGGGGATAATCCACCTAGACGCATTTTCCGTACATCAGTCAGTACATCGTCGTCGTTTCAAAGATATGTCTGTCAAACTTCATTATTAATTAATGGATTAAGAATAACAAACATTATGACCCAACATTAATACTAATATGTTAAGTCTTATCATTGCTTATCAGTAAAAAAAAGGAAAATAAAACAAAAATTACCGATAAAAAGTATTTTGGGCTTACAGTTCGTCAACTTCTTCTGCGATAGACTCGAGTCGACAAGACCAACCGGCTGTCAAGGTTAGAAAGGAAAATAAGTTCGCAAAAATAGCAACACAACATCCCTTGGCGAATATTATATCGATCGTACATATACACAATTGTAAAAATAACTAGCCTTATTTAACTAAATACCTACTCATACTTTAACAGTTCGACTGATAACGTTCGAACCGAATTAAAATTCAAAAATTCGATTCGAAATTTAAACCGGCTTCGAAGAAACAAAAGATAAAAAAAGGAAACTGTTTAATTTTCTTAAAGTTTTTAAAAGAGCAGCTATAACTTACCAGTCGCAAATCCTTTGCTTTGTAAAGAATCGCTGTTAGGTTATCCTGCGACATGGCTGCGTGCTGTTAGTACTGCGGACCGAACACTACTGGCGATAGCCGTGAATGGCGGGCGTGTCTCCAACGCAAACATACTGCTACTACACCATACATTACCCACTCCAGACACTTGGATTTACGCCAGTAGATAGTCTTCAGTGTATGATGAAGATAACTCCAGTACATTGCTCTTAATTCAATGTCAATGTTATATGAGCAGTTTAGCGAGTTCGCGACGATAACGATGATGGACAATAAACTATTTAATAATTTACTTATGAAAATATTTTACAGGTTCTTGAAGATTTTTACGATGGCTGAAAAAAACTTTTTTGTACAATTAAAAAAAAAAAATATAAAACAGAACGCGTACCGTGCGGAAATCAGAAGATTGAAAAAGGAAGTAATCACACTAATTATAAATGTGAAAATATATTTGGATGTTTGTTCCGCCTTCACGCTTAAATTACTCAACGGATTTGGATGAAATTTGGAATGGAGATAGTTTGTAACCTGGTTTAACTTAGGATACACTTAGGATACTTTTTACGGGAAAAAGTTCTATTCCCACAGGAAAATCTTACATAACGCGGGCGGACCGCTAGTAAACTGTAAATTGTAAGAAACTATCAGTTCTGTCTGACAACTATATTGCGAGTTTTACGTGCTATGATTTCAGGCATAAGTACCATGCACACAATACACCTAAAGAACTTTAAGACAGAACTACAATCGTACCCTTCAGCAATGAAAACTAATATTGAAAAAGTCAAGTTAAATGGCAAGTGAAAAGCGATATTATAACAGTGCAGTTCTTTATAAAAAAAAAAACTATACAGGGTGTAAGTTACAGGTCTCCCTTCACAACCTATTATTTTTATCTACATATATATATATATAATGTCAAATTCGAGAATGAATAATATTGAACATATATATATTATTCATTATCATTCATCTCTACTATTATTTATTCATTCTCGAATTTGACATTTAGCCCATAGCCCGGCACGCACGAGCGAAAATAGCCACATGTGTGGGGTCACCGCGATCCACAGCTGCTCCACCGGCCTGCGCCCGCGCCGACACGTGGGTCATCATTGCAATCCATTGGTGCCATTTTTGTATTGTGCATTAACTGCCTCTGTATCCAGAACCACTCGAAAGCGAATCTGTTTCTATATCCGTCTCCGTCGTTTTGTATGATATAAAGTGAAATGAAGATAGTTTTGCGAATAGAATCTGTGATGAAAGTTGTTTGATAGTGCAGAGGTTGGGGGTGACCCATTTTTTGTCCATATTTAGAATTCGATCGATATGCTTACTACGCTACTGCAGTTAAATTTATTGATATTTGCACTCAAGACACAAGACACATTTCTAATAATTTATTCCAGCGCTTCGGTAGGTATAATGGTTGCCAACGGGGTATTCTAAAGTTTTAGATATATTTTTTCTTTCTAAAATTCATAAGTTAAATTGATGCTGAATGGGCCCCGTTTCACGAAGCAACAATTTACTAGTAACAAGTTACAATTTGATATTCATTGCGTAGCCAATTCGCCAAAACTGGAAGCCCTTATCATTTTACCTCATTGTGTATGTAATTTTTAACTTGTGGCTTCGTGAAACGGCCCCCTGATCACCCTAGTTCAGGGTAGGCTTGAGCCCTTCGGTGAAGAAGTACATGCAAACTGACAACAAGTGGCGTTTAAAATAAAGCCTGTCTTAATAACTAATCAACGTACTGTATGTAGATCTTATCTAGGAATTTATTTGTGCCAAAGATTACGCAATAATAATATCAAATCCAAAACCATTAAAAATGCATCAAAATATCATTAACCATACAACCTAACATTAACAAAATATTGTTTCATACATAACTCCACGAACAACCACATGCAACAATGAAATTTCCAAATCTTCTCTACATGTTGTTTTCTATACCATATTGTATGGCGTTTACTCCAGCAATAAGTTACTTGACAGTCACCAGGGTCGGGTCCTGCCTAGACCGCAAGCCCACTGAGCTTGTGTACGTTTCGGAAATGAGTTTGTACGAGAATAAGTTCGACTTCTGCTCATTCAGTGGCGAAATCTCCATCTCTGCGGATATCGAAAATGGATGGACTGTCTTGGTGAGTGAAGTGCTATTTGTGAGTGCCGGAGATGAATAGAAAGAAGTTTAATTTCTCCTGTATATGAGTACAGCCTGTGAGCACCAGCCTGCGTGGCCGAGCGGTAGTAAAATGTTCGGATCTCTTCACAATAAGGAGGTTCCGGGTTCGATTTCCAGAAGGAACACTGTACAAAAACTACTTTGCGACCCTGTCCCCAATTTGATAAAGAATTGGCTTAAGCCTAGAAACATGGAGAAGAGAGAAAAATGGTTTCTGACAAGGTCTATTTCTGTAGAACGGGACCAACGACGTACCGTGCCTTCCGAAGGACAGAAAATCTTATTTGTATGACAATCAGGTGGTTCTCTCTTCTCTATCTTAAATTTATGTACAAAAGCGTGTTGATTCCTTTCAGACCGTTCGTTCTTCAACAGTGTGGTATTGTGGGAATCTGGTATGCTGGTCATGTGGTATTTTGGGAATCTGGCATAGAGGGAACAAAGGGTTTATCCCCCATCCATAATAAATAACACACAAAATTCATCTATGTAAGCGTGCATCTCGGCGCAAATGTAGAGCAGATATAAAAAATATTACTATCTTATTAGCAGTTTTAATAAAATTTAGATAGTAACACTATATATAATTATTTACATCATAAAGCATGTTGTGATGTTGTAATATCATTTAGCTAAAGTGGCAATGGCAACATAATCCGTCTATAAAGATTACGAACTGTTGTTATCCCTGAACGGGTATTACCTACCACTTCATTATTATTATCTTAATAAATATTTATACTTTTAAAAAATGATATGAGTTAATGATTGTGAAAATACATATGTAGATAAAAGGTGGCATGTTATGATGTGGAGATGAGACGGACGGAAGATTACACGCAGGCAGCGTATTATAGAAGACAGCTACTCTAGAAGAGACGAAAATCAAACTCGAAATCTGCAGTAGAGGCGTACACGCATTCATGTTCAGCTGTTAACTCGTGGCCGGCCATCTCTTGACTCCAAGTTATCGATATAAAACCACGATCCTAGGGTAACCACTAATAATTTAATAATACCAGCCGTAAATTGGCTATATTGAACTTTGATTTTAGACTTCAGATATTTCTATTAAAAATGTTGAATAGATGCATAGGTCATTTACATAATCACTATTATGACAAATAATATTGTTTATTTTGTTCATACTCGTTCCAAAATAGGAGCGAGCAGGCGGCTGTTCGTAAAACACCCAAAACTTTTGCAAGATGAACTAGAAATAAACCTGGGGCATAAAGGAGATTGATATCTCGAAAATTAAAGCAATTTTTGTATGCATAATAAATACGACTACCAACATCAACAATAAACGCTGTTTATATTGATTAACATTCGCAGACCACGATGCAGAAATGCCACGACATCCGTAACCTGGACACTTGTGACTTCTACAAGTCGAAGCACATCGTCGAGCAAGGCTGTCTCGAGTCCGACGCAGCTGATGTTTACAAGAACATGTTCTTCCAATACGTCACGCCTAAGTAAGTCGTTATTCAAGCAAATATTCCCAAGGACTCAACTGTCACACCGTTCGAGCTCCGCTGCTGCGCCTCGCTCTAATATGAGCTTATACCAATATTACAGCTTGGCAAAAAAGAGTTTGGCGCGGTGACAGGTGGAACTAAATATTTAGTTTGCTGCCATTCATGCTGGGTTGCTTTTTATTAATATTGTTATACGTTAATTTTACAATATTTTATAAATTAGGTAATTTTTCCTTTCCTATTTGACTAGGAGAGGTGGCCACAAGTGCGATGAAGCGCCCTCATTTTTTCCAAACTCTATTTTGCCAAGCTGTAATTCTGTGCTCATAAAAACCACCTGGTGGTTCCAAGAATGTGCTTGTCGCGCTGCTTTACATACTGTCGCGTAAAACCAACAATCTTACTGAAGGTCTAACCAGACCACACCAAACTAGTAATCACTAATATTTCTGCATTGTATGGGTTGAAAGTTAACGGTTTTCTTTCGACCCCCAAAAATTTCCTCTTTGCCTCAACGACCCTATTGGATATACCGGGTGTCCAAAAAGGGTATTTGCACTTTTAAATATCAATAAATCGTCTTAAATCGTCTTAGATAGCAAAAACAAATATAATGTCATACGTGGAATTTATTGGAAATTTAATTGAAATGGATTCGTATATCGGAGCTCAGCGCGCATTTTGTGTACGAGCTTATTATCAAAACAATAATTCGATAATAACAGTTCGCCGCTTACATCGCGCGCAGTTCAATGTACGGGACATTTCTTTATCTCCCAGTGCGAATATCATTAGAAAATGGATTAAGACGTAATGGACGTCATTTGGACAACATACTTTTTTTGTCGTAAACTTTCCATTGTATGTACTTTTTGCAAATAGTAATAAAATTATTAAATGATATATTTTTCATAGATAATTTTTGGGTATAAACTGCCAACACCCTTTTTGGACACCCTGTATTATTATCAATTATTATTTTTCTGTATATTCCTTGTGTGCAATGTATACTTATTCTATATGTTTTAAGATTTTCGTGGTTGTTTACTACACTATTAAATATTAAATAAATATGCAATTATAAATGTAACCGTGGTGGTAACAAACCTGAAATTGTGACAATGTTAATGTGTACAAGTATTCTATTCGATTCTATATGACCTGAGCAAGGTCGCTGGTGGTGGCTGGATGAGAAAAGCGGGTGATCGTGCGCTTTGGCATACCCTTGGGGAGGCAAACGTCCAGCAGTGAACTGAAATAGGATGATTGATTGATGATTGATTGATCTTATAGGTAATACTCTTACTTGTAGGACATACTTACATGCTGGTTGCTTTGATGATGTTTGTGATCTAATTACCACCATACAGGTTGGAGTGTCCAGTCCGGGCCGGTAACTACACGATCAGTGACTTCCCGTTCTTCACGGAGGACAGCGACCTGACCGCCGCCAACTCCAAGATATCCGATAGCGTCTTCGGGTATATCTACAGACTGGAAGGGTACAATGAAAACGACGATAAGGTGCTACTTGAAGACAAAATTATTCATGGCATGGATAAAGAGGTAGATGAATGTGAAACAAGCGAAAAAGGGTTGAATCACCTGATTGTCCGAAATGCTGAAAAAGTAATCCTTCCTTACTCGTAATATTATAAACGCGAAAGTTTGTATGTATGGATGTTTGTTACTCTTTCACGCAAAAACTACTGAATGGATTGGGATGAAATTTAGAATAGAGATAGTTTGTACCCTGAATTAATACATAGGATACTTTTTACGGGAAAAAGTCTTATTCCCACGGGAAAAATTCTTACAAAACGCAAGCGCATCCGAGGGCGGCTTTGTAAGGGACGTTAAGTTGTTGGTCACGTATTGCGTCTTGCCCGCGCGCCCCAGCACCTGTACGCGTACACGCGAAGACCTCTATAAGGCCACGGACAGTGCCGTATCCGTAGCGGAGTATTTGTCTTCCCAAATCGACTCCGTGCAGGCGGCTGTTGTCTACGTAAGCAACCATAAAAAATGCCTGCGTTCTTCTATGAAAACTTTGAGTATTTGTTTTGGAGAAGAACGCGCACTTAGCCAATGGACCACAGCTGCCAGGCTCTTCGCCTGCTATTGGTAACGATAAGCATTTAGCTTAGGCCATGCTTACCAGGCAGTTAATTAACAAGGACAAACTTAAGAGAAGTACTTACATACAAGATATCTAATGCACAATAACAAGATAAAGCAACGGACGTAAAGGTTATCTTAACACTTTAGTTTATATTGAGATAAACCGATTAAATATGTTATAGTTGATACCTACGGGCAGTCAACACCTACTCTTGTGCCTTTTTACTCAAAAATAATCTTTACTGTAACGGCATAGTAGTCCAAGGTGTAACTTTGTCTGGTGTTGACTGCATGTAACCATCGGGCCTGTAGGTAGTGCCATTCATAAGTAATAATGAGGAAATAATAATTATATTAAACGAGTGTTACCTACTCGTAACAAATTCTTGTAGAAAGGCTTCGGCATCCAACCTCAAACTCGAGAATTAGAGGACACAATGAATCAATGAATGTACACTTTGGCTGCTTCAAAAAAAACGCAATAATACAGCCATGCGCACCCGCACCCGCCTCGGTGTGGGGGTGCGCCGCATACGTTCGAGGAATTTGGTAACAGCGCACCTTCGACGTAGGGGCCGCGCAGTCACATTAGGAAATTATGCACCTACGAGGCGGGTTTACGCGCACGGCAGTCTTAGCACGCTCCACCTACGTAGTGGGTGCATAGCAGGCGTCGTGCATCGTCTTTAGTATTGTAACTTTTTAAAATATTGCTATCCGATCATTTCTTGTGCCATGCTGGAGTATCTAAAACTAATGGCTCTGTGAGCTGTAGACCTCGCGAGTCTGTATATCTTTTCATATTTATTTTTATTTTTTCTCCACAAACATCCCCGATTTTTTTTTATATTAATATTTTTTATGGGGAATCTTCTTCAGTTCACCTTTATTATTATTATTATTTTTATATTTATTTTATCTTATTTCTTTTTATTGGTTAAGAAATGTGACCTGTAGAGGAAAACAGCCTAACAGGTAGACCTTGTAAGCTGGCAATCCCCATAACTCCGTCATTTTTTTAAATTTCCAAAAACTGACTCGACAAAAAAATCGAATAATTTATCGAACCTGCTCACAAAATCACACCTACAGTTTGCGTTTCTTAACGGATCCTCGTGAAATAAACAAAGAGTAGAGTGAGACAAACAAACACGCAGATGGACATACAAATGCAAATTTGGCCAAGCTGAAGCAGAGACGCTTCGCTCGCTCGGTCAACTAGGCACTACAGTGATTCTTGTTCTTAGTGTCTTCGTTTTTTCAGTTTAGTTCGTTTGGCTGGAAAGACTTGGCTGAGGTTTGCACAGGATCGCAAAGGTTGACACGAAAAAGGGGAGGCTTATGCCCTGCAGTGGGTAGTGAAAAGCTGATAATGATGAGTTCGTTTACAGTTGTTCAATATGCGATTTATTTATTTAAAAATACAGCTACGGATTTAGCATTAGCATAGCACTATTTGCACAGATCCGCGCGTGTACAAATATTGGTTAACGCAAGTAGGGATGCAACGATATATCGGCAAACCGATAAATATCGATATATCGACGCTTAAAAATATCGAATAAACTCATAATATCGAAACGAAATATCGAAAGAGCCCGTCCATAATCGAATACCCATGGAATCAGGTAAAATGCTATTATTGGCAACATTGTCTAAAAGCAGAAGAAAAACTCTGGTCTATATGGTGATTGAGTGAGTGAATAGTGAGCTGACTGCTAAGCGACGGCAGCCTGCCCGAAATAGAAGGAAAAAAGTTTATGTGATGACGATGATGTCGTGTTTCGTGTGCATGCGTGCTTGACTATTGAAATAAAATTTACAAGATTCAAGAATGAAAAGAAGTAAACTTTGGTCATATTTAAAGAATTTTAAGATTTATCAAAATTGTAATTTAAAGAAATATATATCGATATAATATCGATACATTGGCGTTCTAGACCGACATATCGATATATCGATATTGACTTCAATCGATAAATATCGATATCGATATATCGATATTTTTATAAAACTAGCATCCCTAAACGCAAGGCAGGATAATAACGTAGTCATCCTACTGATAAATAATGTACATCACAATTCCAGCTCCTGTGCGTGGAAGCTCACCTGCGACTAAACTACATACGTCACCACGACTGGACTGGCGGTGGCGGTAGGATCACTGGACGAACCACACCGCCTGCGCCTGCGCCAGCTAAAGACGATGATGACGACGAAGACGCAGAGAATAGGCGAGATGATGAGAAGGAACAGGATGAAGATGGAGATGAAGACTAATGTGAATGTAATACTTTTGAGGCTCTTTAAAAACTGATAAAATGCATTTAGGAAGTATATCTTAGGTTTCAAGATTCTTTATTCTCATAAAACACATTCAAAGTCACTTACATGAGAAAAGGTACAAAATCAAAACAACAGTCGTTCACAGCAAAACAAATCACATATCTCACACATCGTATAATCCACGGAGACAAATACAAAGAGGAGGTGCCACAAGCAACTTAGTCCCGTCTCATAGCGGACTAAGTACTCTTACTACTAGCTATTAACCACCAGGCGTCGCTTCTGTCAGTGTTACTTTGGATTTTATGGATACGACACGAATATGACTTGGTTTGACTACAACCATTTTAATTTAAATTAGTGACGCAAAAATTATATGCTGTGTTGTATCGTGCAACAGTACGAGTAATACAACTATTTCTAACGAAAAAAAGACATAATTCCACTCGTATGTATTTTTTTAATGCAATTTTTAATGCTCGTAACTTATTCCTTCGAGAAAGTTCGGCGATAGCAACGCCATCTATCGCCAAGTAGAATAACTTCTTGATTGTAGGAGGTTATATGACCTGTTTCATTCATGTATTTTGTATAGTAAGCTGGGTGGCCAGATATGGAATCTAAAAAAATATATTTGTATAAAATATTTATTTTTGTAGCATACAATTAAATAATGCAGATAATATTGATGAACTTACTCAATATTTATAATTGAATACATGACATCAAAATATCACATTTTGGGTAAGGATGTTTCCTTATACTTGGTAGTAAGTAAGTGATGATGATAAAGGACTTACGTGAAATCCCGTGTCAAAATTGAACAGATCTTTTTATATAATATATTCTTTATATATATATTCTTTATTGCATACTTAAATTTACAGGATAATTAAGAGATCTTCTTATCAGATCTTTTTATGTCTTATAGTTTCAGAGTTACCCATACTGACCCATCTAAATGGGCCATCCTGTATATCACAATTGCTCATATAATAAGGTAATCTTACATTAAAAACGACTACATAATACAAAAAAGAAGAGAGAGATCAATTTAAAAAAAATGGTCCGAATTTTTTGTTTTTTTCACTTGCCTGGCAACATTATACAGCGTAACGAACTAACATACAGAACCATCTTGTGTGTAATAGCAAAATTAAGTACGGTTCATTAGTGTCTAGCTGCAAAGCTAGTTTTGCTATTGACCGCTAGATGGTTAGCAGAACTTCATCTCCCCGCACCCCCTCCCAATGGCGACCCCCGCTATCATATAGAAAACGTCTTAGGGCAGCTCCTCTTTGTATTTGTCTCCGTGGTATAATCACATATCTTGCCAAAATAATCGGCGCACGAGTATAGTTTAGTAATGATATCTAAGAAACCCACGATTCTTTATTTCTACTGGCTTGGCTTCATGTGTGATCTGTAAAAATTGTATAATAACCCATCGCTTTTATTTTATTGAGGTAAACATGAAAAAAAAAAACATGAAAACATGTTGAATAAATTTTGCCAACCCACTGAATGGACGCATCGCATGTGAAAAAGTGAAGATGCAAAACCGAAGATGGATGTATATATAACTTCTACAGGATTATATAGCAATGTAATAACACAACAATTGTATGTAAATAATATATTTTTAATACATAGTAAATTATATTACACTTATTCTACGCAAATACAAGGAATCTATGGAATCTATTCATCCCAGCCCCACAGTCCGTGGCTCTCGCGAATAGTTTCTTTGTTGTCTCGCCTTTGGCGCGTGGTGGCGCTAGCTTCGCCCTTCGCAATGATCTTCTTCCTATCAGTCTGCTTCTGTCGATGTTCTAGATTCTTCCTCACCTGCTGCTTCACCACTTCTGGAGCGATCGTCGAAGCAGAAGTGTACGAGCGCATCGACCGAACGTCTGACAAGGCCTTCTCTATCATGGCAAGGCGGTGTTTTTGAGAGTTTTTGTCCAAGGTGTCTATTTTGTCATTTTGTTCGGCTTGTTCTAATTCGTTGTCTTCAGTATCGTGTTTAGGTTTGGTTTGTGGTAGAACTAATTTAGGTGGTTCATCTGAGTCTTGGATCGTGAGGTTCACAGTTTTAGTGATAATGTTGTCTGCTAGTAACGCTTTTTTGACGTCGTTTTCGATTGATGCTTCCACCTGCATAGAAAGTTTATTTTGTAACTTTACTTGTTTATTTAATGATACGTGGATGTTATACGAGTGTAATACATAAACACTTCTAGGTTTTCGCGGTTGTTAATAACACACATATTTACCGGGTTATTACAGCGGTTTTGGTTTAAAATGCTTTTTAATGAGCTTACCGATATTTCGACTATGTTGCAATGCAGAACTCACGGCGGAACTGTAATATCGGTGAGCTCATTAAAAAGCTTATTTTGAACCAAAATCGTGGTAATAACCCGGTAGGTAACGTGAGTGTAATACAGTTTTAATATTAATAATTAATTTTATGTGAAACTTATATTGAGAAATAATTGTAATGAGATTTAAATTCCGAAAAGTTATCAAAGAATGTTGACTTTTTTTTATTAATTTAATAGAATAGAATATACTTTATTGCACACAAGGATACAGCTTGAAAGTACAAAAGATAGATGAAGGGGTGTACAGATAGGCGGCCTTATTGCTAAGGTAGCAATTTCTTCCAGGCAACCTTAATTTTTTTTTTATAATACAGAAGTGTTACAACTTACAAGTTAACACAGAGTATTGATTTCTAATAGTTGAGCTTTTAAGTTTATATTTTGGATATTTTTATTATTGATCTTTATTTTATATTTTTAATTTAAATTAAGCACCCAAAACGATACGAAATAAAAATGTCTTAGATCCATATAATTAACACCTTACCTCATGTCTGAGTGCCGCCAATTCCTCTTCGGTGTATTTGCTGTCTCTTTCTTGTTCTTGCGCTTCTTCATCTTCCGTCTCGCTCGCTTCGTCATCGCTAACTTCCAATCGGACGCCCATCTCCTAAAATTATAAAAAAAATGTTTAAAATAGGGTGTTCGAATCAAAATATATTTATTTAAGTTCAAGGTTGAATACATAACGATATTTAGCAAGATTATTGTCAACACTATACAATCCCACTTCTGATGTCATGACATAACTGTCTGACTTCGCAGTACAATAGGGGACCGGACTGTTCACCATATTTTATGAATTATTTTTAAAATATAGATTAGTAGCAGACGATTCGCGAAGAAAAAAAGAGAATCGGTTGAAAAACGAATTTACAGTGATTTTTTAATATGTCTGTCTCTTTCAAAAGCGATTTTTTGTATGGAGATTATATGGCGTTACTAACAAATGACTTCACAAGTGGGTATGTGCCTCTCTGTCTAATCTTGAATTTGAAACCTTTATAACTCGGTCAATTTTAAAGATAGAGCAAAAATTCTTTTAGTGTTCGATAACAGAAACTAAGAAGTTTGGATTTATAAAATAAAATAGTCCGATCACCTATTCAAGACCATGTGACTGCTTTTAACATGACTAGAGGAAAAATCTGTGGGACCATTTTAGTAGTCAGTCTTCTATTGCTTACAGCCAGTAGTTCATCCTCGACGTCCCTCGTGCGTTTGTACCCGGAACACGCGACCTCCTTGTCTAACTCGTCGTCCCTCTCTAACTCGCTAAACGTAGGGCACTCCTCGCTCTCGTACCCGAATCGCTTCTTGAAGAATTCACGGATGCACTTCACGTCGCGGTCGAAGTATCTGTGAGAAATTAGAAATGTAAATTAACTGAAAAAATATTGCGATTGTTGGCATATGAAACTAGGTTTTCGTTTAAAAAGTGGCTAGCAAATTGTACAGTAGGTGGGTAAGGCCGTAGATTTTGCCACTTTGTAACAGAAAGTAACGTACATATTCTACGTTACGGTTATACGAAAGTAACGCGAAAGTAACGCTCCTGTATTGTTAAGTTAGTTTCACACTGATGCAAAAGTTAGGTTAAAATAATACATTATTAATTGTTTCGTAAAACTATTTATTTATTTTTTCATTATGAATAAACTTGAAATAAAATAGCTAAAGAATGTTTTTTTTTTCAGAAGATGTTAGATGCCGTGCTAGGTAGTCAGGAAAAGTGCCGAACTTTTTAGGTAGACCGCATAAATGAGTCTTCGCCGGCGCGGGTAAAGGGGTGCGGAGGTATGACAACAGAGGGAAGCAAAAGTGGAGTCGGTGACCGACAGGCATATTCTTACGTCCTGCGCTCTATGCGTTCTATAACTATAATATTTTGCCAAAGACTTTGGTCTAAGGTCAAGACTTTTTTTATACTATTTCGTCAACCAGACAAAATAACAATATGTACTTCGCTTTACAATACCACTTCGTTACGTAACATATAATTTTCGTTACGAGTAACTTATAAGTAACGCTAAAGTAACGAATTGGCTCGACATTTAAAACTAAAATAGGTTATAACTCTGCACTTTACAAACTGCTACACATAATTTATTATAAACAATAGTAAAAAAACACTGATACATATCTTTAAATCTAGTAAAAACACTTTTTTTTGCTCTAAGATCACGACCTCGTCTTCGTCCTCGTCTTCTTTGCACTCGATCACGAACAAAATGGGGACATTCTTTTTTTTTCTGACTTGGTTACTTAGTGTTGCCAGCCTCTTTCCAAAATTCTACCAAAGACTGCATTTAAATGTGTCTGTATTTAAATATCAGTAACGAACAAAAAAGTAACGTAGAAGTGAAAAATATGGAGACACGATTTCAAATTTAAATATTAAGAATATTATCAGTGTTATCAGCCTTTGAAATACAGAATCTTGTAGCCTAAGAATCAGAGATTTTGTAAAAATAAAAATTAGCCGTGAACATTCTTTAGGTAACCAAAAAAATGTGTTCAAGTGTTCGCAGAAATCGAAAAAACGTCCAATTTTTAGCCAAAATTAGGGGTGAGAAAATATTAAAGGCTAAATAATTTTCTTGTTTGTTAATTATATTTTAATCAAAAAAGAAATTTTAAGAGCTATTGAATGCTTTAATGCATTATTGAAACACGCATTACAGTATATATTTTTATTATTTTTTTATTAAACTTTGAACATTGGAGACAACCAACTACTTCAAAAAGTGGCAAAATCTACGGCCTTACCCAGGTTTAGTAACACAAACAAGGTAACCTGCGCCGTACCGGTTTAAATCGTTAGATCATTACGAAACGAGAACAAATAGTTTAGGTAATAGGTAATATGCACAATTTTTTTTAAATTCATTTATCGAAATGTTTCAAGTTCCAGATAAACACATAAAAAATATTTTTTCAAATATCTTGCTCAGAAATAAAGTTAAGGCTTCAAAGTTGATATTTAGACAGACAGGTCCGACGTGACATGTGACGTCATATGTCACGCGGGCTATACATCCGCCATTGAAAATTTTGTTTTCGTAAGAGGGACAGATATATTTGTTCAATAATGTTGTATCTAGTTTGTTTTTCGATCAATTTCGATTCTGTTTTGACTGTCAGTATTCAATTTTTGTATTCTTTTAGATGAACTATGAAAAAAACTAATATTTTTCTTATGCATATTCCCTATTGCATATTTTGTCAGAATAACTGTCACAAGAGTTTGTTCTATCAATTGATTATTGTTGTTATCTTTAATTTTGGTGCCAGGACCACCAGGGCCGTTTCACGAAGCAACAAGTTACTAGTATCAAATTACAATTTGATATACATAGCGTAGCCAATTCGCCTAAACTGTAAGCCTTTATCGTTTTATCTAATCGTCTACGCAATGTACGTCGAATTGTACTTGTAATTGTAACTTGTGGCTTCGTGAAACGGCCCCCTGGAGTGAAGTGTGGCACAATAGAGATTGCTGCCCTAGTAATAACGCTGTCTTTAGATTGTTAATATAAAAAATATTGTACTGATTTCTATAGCAATAAAAAAAATATTTACCACACAGCAATAACACACTTACAGTTCAGCATTAGGATGTGAAGTGGAGACCATCTGCGGGAAGTCGATGATGACTGGCTTTCCTTGCGGGTCGATCATGATGTTGAACTCATTGTAGTCCCCGTGGATCACCCCGCAGTTGCCCAGGCGCACTATCAGGTTCATCAGCTCGTCGTACAAAGCGCCCGGGTCTTCTACTTCTGTAACGTGTGTTCTGTGGATGGGAAAATATTAATCTTAGGTTGCTTGAAAGAAATAAGGTAGCCATATTGCTAGTAAATAAGGCCGCATAACTGTACACTTTAATTGTATCATGTTTTTGAGTATGCATTGAAGTATATTAATATTTATTCATTGATCTTACGTTTAACCTTAAATTTTAAAATGGCTCAATCACAGAAAGGGCAATGGAGAGGGGGCTACGTTCAGAGAATCCCTGCTGGATTGCATCAAGTATTGCAAATTCTTCAAACTAACAAAGGGTAAAATCCGAACAATACCGAAACTTAAGTGGCGACGGTCTCATTGCTTGTAAAACTGACGCCTGTTTGAGGCAGAAAAGTCCTCCAGTGGTGAACGTACAGTAAGAAGCAATGTGAGCAAATGTTCTCGGTCTGCGACTTAAAGAGACCAGCACAGAACAGATTGTTGTGGAAATTCTTGGTAGAGCAGTAGTTGTCTAGTTGAATGTATATGTATGTATAGATAAGGCCACTTTAAGATGGACGGGACACATGATGCATGACACTAAGAGAAAATGGAGCAGGAAAGTTGTAGAATGGTACCCTAGAGAAAGCGAGATAAAGACGACTGCAGGATCACTTTGGAGAAGGGTTGCCAAAGACCGACAGCAATGGAAAGATTTGGAGGAGGCCTTTGCCAAGAGGCATACAGAATAAGAGATATTCTTTAAATTGTTTGAAACTGTACAATAATTTAAATTCGGAATTAAAGGGCTTATTATTATTATAAGGCCGCTTTGAGCCAATGGATAAACTTACAAAGGTCCACCCTCAATCAAGTCCATAACGACGCAGTGTCTGTTGAAATCCACAGGCCGGGGCACGGGAAAGCCGCGGTCGTAAAGCGCCTTCATGTACGCGAACTCCTTAGTCGCGGATATACGCGACAAGTAAAGCCATGACGCGCTGTGTCGGTGGGCGTGGTAGTCGCGTTTGTCCTTCACGTTGCGGAAGCAGGTGCGGCCAAGTCTGGAATGCAAATGGATGATCAAAGAAGGAAAACTCCAACAAAATGTGGGTGTATTCCATCTGGTTAAAAAAAAGGTTTTCTTTATGTCACATCACAAGATGTTTTCAGTAGGAAAGGAATGATAAGAATTTTGGACATCTTTTGTGATATCCCCAGGGATTTCATGATATCCTTTCAACTTATTTAATCATAAAAAACTTCTTACTTAAACCAACATTTACTATATTGTGTACACATAAGACATTATACATTATTTATGGCAATCATTAGTTGTATGTATCTATCATCAGGTAATGTTCAGGAAATGGCTATGATTTATTGGCAGAAAAATTAAGAGCTTCTACATGATAATTTTTTGTCTAATGTACCACATCCAGTGCAACATTGCATCCCATATTTCATGCATCATTTAATTTAAAATATATAACTTGACTCATTTTCTTGATTGTTTTCAAGTCAATACAAACCTGTGAAGTTTCAAACAAAGAGGATTTCTGTCTTCATCAGCTACAGTATAAATGTTAGACTCTTTGCCAACTCCAATCTGGTTTCCAAATGAGGCTATCACTTTGCGGTTCGTCAGAGCTTTCAGTGCCAGGTAGTCATAACCAGAATTGGTGAGACGGTATCCATCATCTGAAATATTATTTAATTCTTTTAAATTACATTATTCTTGTAAACCCTTTGGGCCAAGTACAAAATGAGCCAAGTACAAAATTTGATTTCAGGAATATAATTGATTTGATTTGTGGCCAATAAGATAGATAAGTCTAGTGGTAACAAGCTATCTACTGAATCATTGAAGCTGTATTTTTCCACAAACTTTTCACACAGAAATAGAACTTATAGGCATCGCACTGGGAGAATGCCGTCCTGAAGTTTATCACATGACCATTTTTATGTGATGTACCTTGAATTAACGCTCCATGAAGCCTGGTCACATAAAATAGCACCTTGCGTACAATTTATATTTTTATATAACGAAACACTTTATTTTATTTGAAAACCAAATACAAAATAATAAATTTATCAATTATTTCAATGTGTTTCCTGAGATGAAGTTATGAATGAACGTCGATGCAAGGTTAGTCCGTTGGGTCCGCTTACGGTCCGCAGTTCCACTTCGATTCCGAAGTATCCGAAAAATATTCGAATAATCGTAGACTTAAAATAATTGGTGTGGTAATACATACTTAGATGTTTAATATCAAATTGTCAATGAGTTAAAGCGAATCCGATAAGGTAAAAAATAAAGAATTATACGTAATTTAATAATTTGTTTGAAATTGCGCAAAGTAAAATAATAAGAAATGGCAACTGCGGTATTTCAATTAGCATGGTAGGATTCCAGTTGAGACTTAACGTTAAGAGCTATTAATCTATTGTTGTGTGGTTGAAAGCTAAAAAAAACTAATCATTTTTTTTTTTTTTTTTAAATCTAATTTTTGACGAGGCTTTAATCGCTCTTGGCGACTATGCCAGCCTCATAGTTTTAGACAAGTTATTTATCCATATAATTTATCATCGACCCTTTATAGATGAGTTGTGCTACATCACTAAAAATAGTCACGTGATAAACTTCAGGACGGCATTCTCACAGTGCGATGACTATAATGACTAAGAAACAACAACCTAAAAACATACATAAATTAACAAATAAAATAAATAAAAAATAAGCACTTACAATGTTTTCCCCGCTCATAGCTCAAAAGCCTATGTCTGCACAATTCCTTCATCAGTTTGTGTACGCCGCCGTGACGGAGGTTGGCAATGGAAGCCACCAGCGACCCAGGGACCAGCTCATGGTTCTTCAAGCCCATCTCCACCTTCAAACAAGGGAATCCTACTATTAGCACTTTATTGAGGTTAGACAAACATTCATATGAAGCTATACTCACAGCGGTCAGTACTCGAAAGTCTTCAGGTGTTAGATATCGCAAAATAGTAACGTCTAGCTTACCCATTTTGTAGATTTTAATTAAAATTTCAAAAGAAAATAAACATCACAACAACGTGACCACGAACCACGCACGAAAAGATTTGATTGACATCACTGACAGTAACAGGGACAGACCAGCTGCAAATGACAGCCATTCATTAGCAGCAACGAAACGCACTTTTTTTTTTTCTTCCTAACTAATGGCGACACGGCGACACATCCCTGCGTTCCGAGACGCGCTGAAATTGATTAAAGCACCCGTGTCATCTGTCAAAACATCTTTGCCCACATTTTTCAGTTTTTTTGACATAAAAAAAGAGTGTCCTGTAGCGGCTGTAGCCTCCTTAGGCTACAACTCGCTACTTCAAATATAAAAGACACTTTTATAACACGATACTTTATTTATAACTTAAACGCACTGTTTATAACTTTAGCACTAGAAATAATACTATGGTCCGCACTCGACGGCGGACGGCAGATGAGTACGTCAAACTTCCACGGCCCCAGCCCGTCTGAAGTTTCTATCGTTCTCTTTCTAAACTGAATAGTTAAAAAGAGAACGAATATATTGCAAAAAGAATACTATCGCCAGTATCAAACTACATAGCACTCGGACCAACGAGGCCCGATGCTACAGTCCACACTTTATTTGATGGTTGTTAAAGCTTTAACTCACACTCTATGCAACGAATAAACTGTCAAAACCAGGTGACATAATTCCTAACAGATGCTGAGAAAAAAACATAAACAGAGGCGGGCAAAGTTATCTCCATTTTCTTACATCTTTGCCCAACCTAAATTTCTCAGCAACTATAAGCTCTATGACTTTGATTTTAAGATATATTAATAGCAAACAGGCAAAATTGTATTCCATTACAATTTCAAATAAATAGAAGCCCATCTAGAGTATTGAATGGTGGTGGGCAATGTTATCGTCACATTTAGTCACACTTTCATACTAAGGGATTTGAGGTGCTAGGGCTGTGCAAGGAAAATAATAAACTGATTTTGTTCTTTTAGACAAAACCACATTTAAAACTGGGATGTCCCAGACTGACGCGAGCAGTGGTGGAGGCCGTAGTGATCAGTTAAATAAAATCTATCATATTATGGTAACTGACACTGCAACGCATTTCCTTGTTTTTTTTTTTTTCAAATAGTGTCAACCCTTGTAACATTTTGGAGCTGGGCAATGTTGTCGACCTCAGTCTATAAAATTGCTTTCAACATTACCCACACAATTTTCTCGCTAACTAAGAAGAGTTTAAGGGGGGCAAAGTAGTAAAGTTTCACGGTACATTTTTTTGCTTTTCTGATCGCTGACAGCGCTGAAAGTCTGACTCGGAATGCGCCCATAAGGGGCCCATAACGCGATTACGGGTGCTTTAATCGATTTCAGCCCGTGCTCAGAACGCAGGGTATGTAGACGTATTTCGCCAGAGTCGTCGAATCGAATGATATTTGTAGGTTCAAAATATATATCCTTGGATGATTGTTCGGTGAATTGGGCTCAATAATGTGATAGTAATTACTGAAGCCACCACAAGGCCTCTTGGCATCATCTAAAAATATCAGCAAAGTGTAAGCGATTCAATTGTTTTATTAAAGTTTATAGTCCCGAAACATTCACTGGTTAATGTACTATCGAAATTATACACTAAACACTTCAATAAACTAAAATAAAAATAAAAATCGAAGATACGTCCACCATTGTCAGATGCTGACAAAAGACCAACGAAACGCACTTGCTGCGAGAGTTATTGTTTGTTTGTGGGGGACTTGCTGCGAGAGTATTTTTAATGTTTGTTTGTGGCACTAATGAACTTTGTGCCAGTGTCGAGTTTTATTTACTACAAAATAAAATAACAAAGGAACTTTTTATTCAATAAGCAAGCTCATGTGTACGCTAGCGTAACGGACAACGCTTTACATACTTTACGATTCAACCAATTAATTTTATCAACCATTTTTTATTGAGTACAACACTAACGTGTCATTGTCAGTGTGTAAAGTTGCTGTAAAGTGAGCTGTTTGTGGAAGGTGTGGGCCGTATTTTATTTTCCACTTTACAAAGCAAAAAATATAGTTTTAACGCAGTAAAATGGGAATAAAAGAAGCTAATATTTATCTTGACAACCAGTACAATACTTATTATGCTGGACAGACTGTTAACGGGCGGATAGAATATGTTTTCGATAGTCCGAAAAAAGTTAGAGGTAAGTGTAATATTTATTTTGGATCGAATGAGTCATATGGTTCTTCTTACATCTCGATATAAGAGCTTTAATAATTCGGGGCTGGTATTAGCTAGGTTCATAGGCTAGTACTGGGAAGCTACGAAAAGTATACAGGCTCTTATTAGTAAAGAATGGAGACTGGAAATTTCTCGGTAGGTACGGTGTACGGTCGCCGCCCTAGACCGGAAGGTCTCATAATTAGAGTCTAATGGAATCGAATACATTAAGTCTTTGTACCTGCTTCGTGGGAACTTGGCTATTACCATGTCTCATCTTATAAAAGCTTTTACAGTTTTTGTGCAACTTTATTTCTTTGCCCTAACCATATATTTCAACAGAATTCTAATTGTGTGCCTTTTGTGATGAAGTTCTTTCTTTTGGGTATTAAAAACTGCAATGACCTTAGCTACCCATCCCAAATTAATTTGGTATAACAAATTACAAACCCACTTTTTAATGAAGAACATTGTAAGGTTAAGTTATTACTTGAATTTTTACTTATAAAAACAGTAAATAATTGGTATGAACTATATATTGTTTTATTTATCTTGGGCTAAGGCCCGTCCTAGATTTAATTTGTCATCGACACACAAAGAAGAAGCCCTTCTTGATATATTTTTTCTTACAAAAATATGATATAAGTGCTTGTTCTACTTCAGTGCTGTAAAATTATTGTCTATTACCTACTACATAACAATAAAATCCTCTTGCAATGTTCTTCATCAAAATGTAGGCCAGTGTAATAAACTCGCAAAGTTGTCTGTGTGATTATGAAACAATTGCAATCTTGATAATTAGAAATCTGACTGCATTGCAAATGTTTAAATATAGATTATATAATTGGGCAATGGGCATGCATGCCCTAATTTTACTCTCTTGCCTGAATTAGGAAAAGTGAATGTTTTCAGTCATATAATTGTTGAAAAATGTTTTACAATTTTTGTAATTTTTGTTGACAGTACCAATTAATGTTATCAACAAACAAACACACACATAACATTCTTTATAATTCTATTAGTTACAGCTGATGTTAGTTAAGAAGTAGTTAATTTAATGTTTATTTAAATGTGTTTAATTTATCGTAAAATTATCAATAAATCAATTGTAATGTATAACAATAAGCATAGTTTAAATTTAACCCGAAATACAAGGGTGGGCCAGTGAGTATATATTTTCTTAAAGTACACTTAAAACTGTGCTTAGTCCTCAAATTATGCTAAATTTCATAATGACCATGATTATACTTTGGTACTTCAAAAAAAATCATATGTAATCTTAAGACTAAATGGATTAAGTATTTAAATTATATTCTCAGGTATCCATGTCAAGTTCAAAGGAGCTGCCCACACTGAATGGATGGAGAACAAAGAGGAGATGAGCTCGCAACAACGTGGACTCGAGTTCAAGAATGAGCCGCTGGATCAGAACAAAATTAGCAATCGCATGACTGGGGATGAAGAATACTTCACCATTCAGTACTATGTTTTGGGAAGCAACTCTGGTAAATAGTTTTTGAATTTTATTAATTTTTTGAAAAGTCCCACATAGAACGCTTGAACTTTAATGTATGTTGTTACTTTTAGTATTTCTAATATAATTTAAGTTTTTCTTCAGAAAATGTTTACTTAAACTGTTTAATTATTCACTATTCACAGCAAAAGTTCTTATGGTTTTGCAACTAAGAGGGGACAATGCCGAAGGGGTCATCTAGGAGTAAAGGGATAAAACATTGTATAAGTACATAAAACATTATTCAGTTCATAAAACATCATACATAACTTATTTAAAAACTGTGACTGTCTTTGTAGACATTTAGTAAGTTTAAAGTTGTTTTAAGGTCTTATCTTGTTTGACCAATAAATACACAGTGTGCACTGTGAGTAAAAATGTTACAAACCTATTTCCCCTAGCATGATTGACACATTGCTGATAGTAGCTAATACTAATGATGTCACTCATCATTATTCAAATAGTATCTAGCATAGCAGTCTACATCTATAATAAATGAATATTTGATGATGTAATGTGCAACAGTGCAAAAAAAAAAAACTATTGTTAGGTACCTATTCACATGCTAATGAAGCCACCTTGAAAAATGTGCTAGAGCTTCATGCTTGTGTTAATGTTGTTATTCCCCGCTTCTGTAAACAATGATCCATTATCATTTATCTTGTGTAAAAACAAAGGTTAGGATTTATTGCTATGCTAGCGCGCCGACAATCTGTTATGTTATACTAAAATTATGCCTTCACTTTTCCTTTTAATGAGTAAAAGACAGCTGTCCGACCAAAGGCTTACGTGATCATACTGTGTCGCGCTCTCGACCTCGATATCTTCTTACCGCGGTACTCAACAATCCGAAAGGAAAGTGCCAGATTGTCTAAAACTATATCTATAAATTATTGCAAAAATTGCTGCCTGTATGTATAATAATATTTTTGAAGAGCGTCGAAGGTGTAGTAGCTGGTTCGGACAGCCGCTTTTCGTGCGGGAGGCGCCGCTTCGATCCCCACCTAGTACCAATGTTTAACAGCCTCCGTGGCCGAGTGGTCGAGATTTCGACGCCCATTACGGAGGATCCGGGTTCGATTCCCGGTGGGGACACTATCAAGCAAAAATCTCTTTGTGAGACTTTCACCAGCTGGTTAGGAAATTGCAGGCTGAATCACCTGATTGTCCGAAAAAAATCATCAAATTGTTACCATTTGTAAGAGATGATTCCGTGCTTCGGAAGGCACGTTAAGCCATTGTAATGTAAAAAATGTAATGACGGATCTAAGTGATGTAATAACATCCTATGGAAATAAATTATTTTGACTTTGACTTTGACTTTGACTATTGGTCCAGGCTACTAACTAGTCGTTACACGAGCCAAGTCAGTGGTCTTTGGCGGCTCTATAACACTGACACCAGGGTTTGTCAGGTCGGTTGTCGACCTTACCACACGATGATGATGACCAATGGTGTTTCCGATTTCATAAGTGCTTTTATCCGACCACTCTTAGAGTTCCGCACTACGTCCGATCCGAATTCGATCTCAATCCGTGAAAATAGGGTCCTGTGTAGTCGTAGAACTACCTATAAGGGCGTCACAGACGGTTAAGATAGCACGAGGCAGCCAGCTCTCTCGTCGCCATTCACTTTGTGTGAAAAGCAGGGGTCAAGCAGAATGGCCGGTCACTGATTGATTCGCCATTTTGTTTAACCCCCGCTTTACATAAAATGTGAATGGCGACGAGAGAGCTGGCTGCCTCGTGCTATAATATCGTATCTTAACAGTCTGTGACGTCCTATATTTGTAAGATACTTTACGCACTAGATCCGATTTCCGTCATCCGAACTACCATAAAATAGTTCTTCGAATACTCCGAACCGATTTTCACGGATTCGAATCGGACGTATTGCGAAACCGCTCTTAGTTATAGATACGACTAAGAAAACAGCGTATGACCATTGATATACTTACTAAGTAAAAAGACCGGGACACATCTGCAAAAAAAGTATATTGTATGAACAACCAGGTGCCAGGTGGACTGATGACCTGAGGAGGGTCAGGATGAGGAAAGCGGGTGATCGTGCGCTTTGGCGTGCCCTTGGGGAGACCTACGTTCAGCAGTGGACTGCAATAGGCTGATTGATTGATGTGAACAACCAACCCTCTGGGCCAGCGTGGTCGACTATAGCTGGATTGCCCTAAAAGTAGGCTTAAGCTCCTCGGTAGGCACGTATATGAGCTGATAATAGCAACATTTAACTCTTAGGTGCGGAGATCGAGATTCCTCCGGGCAAGCACACGTACAACTTCACATGCGCGCTGCCGCCCGTGTTGCCGTCGTCCTTCGAGGGCGAGTTCGGCTTCGTGCGCTACACCGCCACCGTCACGCTCGACCGCCCGTGGAAGTTCGACCAGGAGACCAAGATGGCGTTCACCGTCATCAACCCGTTAGACCTCAACCTTAACCCTTCTTATAAGGTAAGACGACACGTAGTGTTTATAGGCCGATTACACGGCTCTCTCTGCAGCATCTGATTCACATTACATTGCTGTATTTGACTCTTGTCGGTAAACTACAAAAGCAATGACTGATAGTTATCATCCGATTCGTAGAGAATTTACAATAGTCTCATTCGGTTTTGGGCTCTTGCACCATGCGGCAAAAAAACATAGTTTCAATGTTGAAAAAGTTTGTTTTTACAATCGGCCGCCTGTTCGACGTCAACTCTTCTTGGAAATACTTTTATGGCTTCTAGAACTTAGTTTGTTGTTCAGTAAAGTGTTCCACGTGCAGGTTTGTGTGGCAGTAGTGTAACCCCTAGGTAGTTGTTTCGTAATTATTTTCTTCACTAGGTCAAAAGCACTGGTTGTCTAATCAGCTCAGGGTTGGCTATTTCTATCTTTCAACTAAAAATTGTAATGCTTGATATACGGACGACTACATATTTATTATTATATACCTTCTTAAACTATATCTATAAAACAAGAGCCCGAGTGACTGACTGACTGATATATAACGCAGAGCCGACATTATAGCAAGTACTAAGAAAGAGTTTCTGGAAATTCCATCCATGAAGGGGGGAAAGAGGGGTGCAAGTTTGTATAAAATTAAATTTCGTCGTTTTAAACGAAAACTACACGAACAAATTCGCGAGCGAAAAGATAGTATACAATATTTTAGGAGAAAAAAAACAATAAATGCAATTATTTTTTATGAAGTATGCTTGCGTTTGACTTCCATCTCAGCATTCTCAGCTGATGGAAACCGATGATAAGGTCGACGATGGAGCGCGCTCGCCTAGAAACTGCATATTAATTCTTTTTTTGAAGTAACTTATCTCTGGGTATTTTTAAGATTTATAATAATATATTCTTTATTGCACACAATTTCCAATTAATACATTTGATCAAAATTTACATTGCGAAGCCGAGCTTATCTCTACAAAGAGATCTCTTCCAGCCAACCTATTCATGTAGTAAGAGTGAAAAATAATTTAAAGGTAGACAAAAAGTGCTCATATAATGAAAATAAATAGACCTACTTGAATATAAATATTATAAAACAATACATAATATATATATATCAAAATACATACATACATATATATACATACTTATAAATAAGTTACATAGATATGAAGTGCTCTTTTAATCTCTTTTTAAAAAGGTGTATAGGGCTTATACTTCTATCTCAGTAGATCAACACAGTAACAGTGGAACGAATAGTGTGTCTGTCTGGAACTCGATTGAGATAGCAATTAAAGCCGTGATCAAACTGTTAGTGTAACTGCGCTAAGTAAAGTGCATTAGCTAGCGGTACGCAGTTAAGAGGTCAGGCGGCGTTCAAGGCGAGCATTTGTTGCGTTTTCAGATAAAACATGAACTACCTACCTAATACCTATATATTCTACTGATGCATGACACAAAGATACATGTAGGAGAGCTTTTTATATAGATTTACTTGTTTTTTATGAGCACTCTACACTATATACAATTTTATTGTAATAGATTAATGAGACTAAACTAAAACAGTTATCAACATCTTTTATAATGTGTACCGCAAAGGAGTGGAATCTCCTGCTGGCGAATCTCGGAATCTCCTATGGTGGAATCTCCTATCTATTTCCGAGCATATATAATCCGACTCTCTTTAAAGCCAGAGTGAATAGGCTCCTTCTGGGTAAGCTCGCTACAACGTAGATCGCATCCCTGCTCTCGGGCTGGATCGGGGTCAAGAGCAAATCCATATAATATAATATATTTAAAAAAAACTATTTTGGTAAAGAACGTTGGTAACTGTAAGAAGTACATCTATAAATAATAGTAAAGAAATAATTCCATCTTCATGCAAAGTTATAAAGCATACATGGGTGTTTTAAATTTTAGGTCACACGTATCTTTGAAAGTAAAAAGTAAATACACATTATGCGTCTAAGAACCCTACCGCAGTTAACAAAAGAGCGGATGACCTTGAAACGGTTGAACCGATTTTGATGAAACATGTCTAAGAATCATCGCTAGAAAACCTGCTTTCAAATCAAAATAACCGCATCTAAATCGGTTGACCCGTTTAAGTGCTACAGTGCCACAGACAGACACACAGACAAACACACATAGCGGTCAAACTTTTTACACCCTTCTTTTTTGCGTCGGGGGTTAAAAATACATAGTGATGCATAAAGAAACATGGCCGAGCGCTATAGCGTTCGGTTCACATCACGGAGTTTCCTTGTCTCCCTGAAAAATGACGCAACAAGCCTATTGTTATTTTATTAAGCCTATTATTTTAGGAATGTAGGCTTGTTATCCTCCATCACACCAAAATATTTAACATCATCAATCGTTCAACCAATGTTTGCACACAGGAGCCAATCCACATGCAACTGGAGAAGACATTCTGCTGCCTGTGCTGCGTGTCGGCGCCTCTAAGCGTGGACGTGCGCGTGCCCGTGTCCGGCTACTGTCCCGGACAGACCATCCCCGTGGAGGTCCACGTGGAGAACAAGAGCAACGTGCAGATGCATCTCGTCAAAGTGCTGCTCAGGAAGGTAAGGCAGTTCTAATAATAATAATAATAATAAAATAATTTATTGTGTCCGAAAACTTAGACTAGGTACAAGGAGATCGTTTATAAATCTAAATTATACGTCTAATATATTTAAATTAGCAGGACAGGGGTCCCCAAACTAGGCGTTGCCTGTATCTTGGGGAACCAATAAACAAAGTAGGTCTCAGAATTTTTCCGAAATAAAAGAAAAGCGTTGATAAGACTATGAAAGGAAATAATAATCTTATAAGGTGTTGTAATAATATTTGGTAGGGGGTGAGGTGTGCTGAAGATGACGTGTATTGTGTGATCAATAAGTTCATGTGTGTTGAAAAAAAGGTAAAAAATTCTCTGTAGAGTCGTAGTCTAATGATTGAAACCATTTATGGATTATACCTTTTGCTTCTGATAGCGTAGAAAGTTTAATGTCGCATGATTTAACTATTCGGTTGTATATAGTCGGAAAGGCAAATGCAGGAAATCTCGCTGCAAACTGGGTCCTGACGCGATGGGTAGGGATTCTGAAGACACGCTTATTAAGCAGTAAAGAATAATCTTCGTGCTTAAGAATGCTAGAGTGTGCTCTAAGACACGCTTTGGCAATATATATTTGCCGGACTCTGAGGACCTGAGCCTCTTTATACAAGATGTTAGTAGAAAACCTGAAAGGTTTCCTTAACATTACCTTGAGCAATGCACGCTGGGCTCTCTCAACGAGGATGAAGTGAGTTTTTGCTGCGCATCCCCACACTCCAATGCAGTAGCTTAGAAGAGAATGACAGATAGTATAATAAACGATTTTTAAAACATTGAGCTCGCAAACGTCTCTCAACTTTTTCATTATGCCGATCGTTTTACGTATTCGAGACGATAGTGTGGTGATGTGTGGAATGAAATTGAGTTTTTCATCAAGAATTACCCCTAAGTATTTTAGATCTGTCGTCTGCTGAATAATGTCACAGCTACACTGAAGGTGGGAGGAAGAGGTTGGGTTTTGCAAACAGGAGTGCATTTTGATGCCTGAAGTTTTATGGGGTTTGGAAGAGGCGGTTATGTGGAAACAAATGTATTTAGTTTTTTTTGTGTTTACCGTCAGTAGGTTCTGTTGCAACCATTTGAACACAGTAGACAAACCCTCCTCTGCCAGCATATAAGTATCTTTCCAGTTAGCGCCAGAAAATAGAATGACAGTATCATCTGCGTAGCATATGATTTCTGCCGAAGGGATGACTAAAGAGTGGATGTCATTCATGTAGATTAAAAAAAGAGTTGGGCCAAGAATGCTTCCCTGTGGCACGCCAAAACTGATGGGGCTTATATTGCTGTTAAATGAATCCAACTTGACGAGTTGTCCTCTTCCCATGAGGTAACTTTTGAACCAGGCCAAGGCCCCCCACGGACTCCAACAAGTTCTAGTTTGCGAAGCAAGATGGGGATTGACACCGTATCAAAGGCCTTGGCCAGGTCAAGAAATACACCAATGCAAGGATTCTGTTTGTCAAGGTATGAGGAGACAAGATCTGTTAGTAGGGATACAGCGTCTTCTGTGGATTTGCCTCTCCTGAACCCAAACTGTCTTGAGCTTAGCAACCCTAACTTTTCTAGAAAAGCTACTAGGCGATTGTTGACAAGTTTTTCCAGTAATTTAGAAAATACGCTAAGAAGCGAAATAGGACGGTAATTGGACGGTGAGTCTTTCGGACCCTCCTTATATATTGGACTCACAGCCGCAGTTTTCCATTGAACCCGTACCAAGGCTAATATTAAAAATATGAGTCAGAGGTAGAATAATCCTGATACTAATGGCCTTGATTAACTGATTGCTAAAACCGTCCAGACCAGGCGCACCATTATTTTTCAAATCCTTGATAATACGATTCACTTCTTCAGGGTCGGTAGAAAAAAAATCCTGCGACAAAAAAATTTTTGGTCTCTCCATACAAAGTGAGACTCCCGAGCGACCCATTTTGTATGGAGAGACTAAAAATTTTTATGTCACTGGAATTTTTTTTTCATGAAAAGTTGTTCAGTTTGACGGGTACTATCACTACACGGCGGGAACAAAACGATGTAAATTTCACGGTGTATTATGTGGAATGAGTAAAAGTGTTTACATCATTAATAATACTATGGAGTTCCACCAAGTGCCGACAATCGCAAGTATAAATTCTTTCTGACAGCTCTTTAAAAAATAAAAATAATAGTTCTAATTAAGACGATAGATGGCGCCAGGTGTTCATGAATTCTTTTTTTTATCCATTTATGGCCCTGGGTGACTCGCCGGATTTCTTGGGATCCACGAATTGGCAACGCCATCTACCGAAATTTTATGAACTATTTTTTTTAATCCCCCATTGGCCTTTGTCGTCTTCTCAGAGGTTTTAAGCAGAGCGTCATAAGCGGTTTCGTTATATCTTTTCCTTGTTCTTAGGTTATATCGGCTCCTCATAATATTTTAATAATATTCCGCAAAATTTCTTAGGTAATTTCTTGGGTTTCAGTCCGTAAATCTGGACAACTTTTGTTTCAGAACTTATTCAAATTCGCAAAAACATTTTTTTATTTTTGTCATATTAATTTATCCGATTAAGGTTATTTGCATGTATTTTTAATATAAGGTTTTTGCATTTAGACTTTTTGAGGTACATACCTGACGTTAATTAACGCAATAACTTAAACATTTATATAATATTTGTCTATCAATTCCAGGTAGTGACATACCGCGCGACGTCCCCCACGGGGACCAAGAAGTGCAAGGACATCGTGCACACCATCCAGGAGGGGCCCGCGCCCGCCGGGACCACCAAGCAGTGGAGCCTCCGCCTCGAGGTGCCGCCCATACCGCCCTCCAACCTCGTCAACTGCAGCCTTATAGACCTGGATTATGACCTCAAGGTATGACACGGAATATAAAACAAGAGTGGAAAGGACAACCGTAATTTTTCTATGAGAACCAGTGTCGCGAAAATCACACATAAATAGCACTGTTTACATCACACACAGACTAAGACAATCGGGCATTTGACTAATCAGAGCTGTTGTACTCGTTTCAAACAAGAACGTTATATTTACTTCATTACTAAATGTAAATGTTACTTTACCATTAAATGTCAAAGTCAAAGTCAAAATAATTTATTTCCATAGGATGTTATTACATCACTTAGATCCGTCATTACATTTTTTTGGGTGAGTTCACTAACACAATGGCGGAATCTGTGGAGAAGAGCTCACCGGAGAAGAGCAATAAATACAGTATATTTTCGCATGAGCTCAGATATACTCTATACTTTCTTCACGTAGTTCAACGCTTCTGACCTAGATGGCGTACTACAAGATGCATACCAATACATACCTTAGCCTAAAGAAAATAGGAATACTCATAGTTATGCCACACGCGCCCCGCGCACTTGTCCATTCCTCTCTTGTTTTATATTCCGTGAGGTATGAAGCGCTTTTGTTACAGCCAATTGATTTTGCTGTCCAAAAATCGCGTAAAACATGTGTCGACCTTTCAGGCTTGTGTTATTATTGGAAATTAATAATAATAATAATCAACAGCTCATTATACGTCCCCACCGAGGGGCTTGAAATTAATAATGTGTTGACTAAACTTCCGAAGAGATGAAGTTTTGTTCAAGATTGATGAGTGTTTTTTGCTTAGATCTTAAAATATAAGAAACGTTCACTTAACAAAATTTACCATATAAGGATAAAAGCGTGATTTTATGTACAGTCGCGGAAAATGATTGTTTAGCAGGTTAAAGATGTCTTAATTTATTCGTATTATATGTATAGAAAAAGGAGACGACAGATATTGTTTTTTTTACATAGAGATCGTGCCTCGAAAGAAGTTTTATTTTTCCCTTCAGATAAAAGCTACCTATCTTTGTTTCATACTTACTTAGCGGGACTTCTTTGGTGGTTTTCTTTTTAAATAAATGGCTTCACGTCGATATGTGACGTATTTTGCCAAAGACGACGTTTTGACTCAACATAACAAAAACGAGAAGAATTCGAACATTATCATTTACAAAAAAAAAAAATTGTCACATTTGACAATTCATATAAGTTTAATGACATCCTGACTGACACATATAAACAAGGAATTCACATAAAATAAACGCTATTTTATTTCGGAAAGACGCCAATCGCCATTCAGGAAAAAGATTGATTGATTATTAATTATAATAAATAGTTGGAAATAAAATAGCCGTAATTGTAAACAACTGGTTCCACAATCATCCCGAAGTTCAAGTCATACCATGGCCAGCCAGATCTGCCGACCTCAATCCTACCGAGAATTTATGGGGATTAATGGTCCAAAGATGGGATCATCGCAACGAAATGAGGATAGATTTACTAGAAAATCACTGCATGGAAGAATGGGAAAATATTCGTGGAACAGATTTATGCACCCGTCTTGTTCAATCTATGCGTTGGCGACTTAAACTGTAACTGATAACAATGGTGCATATACCAGGTTTTGAAGAAATTAAATGTATATAAAACGTCTGCAACTGAAATTAACATAACAAAATTAAAGAAAATAGTGACTGAAAATCCTCATTTAATTTTGAGGAAATTTCTGTATCTCACGAGCCATTTTAACTAATCATTTGGGTATGAAACATGTTGCCGCTCGGCTAGTCCTAAAGACTTGAATTTTCTCCAAAAACTCAATCGCATGAGAGTCGCAAGGACATGCTAGAACGAGTCAATTCCGACCCAACATTCATGAAACGTACTGTTACTAGTGACGAGACGTGGGTTTACGAGTTTGACATGCAAACTAGTCAACAAGCTTCGGAGTGGCGCCTTCCAACTGAACCTATGACGACGTAAACAATGCTATCTCTAATGTAGTCAACTGGTTTACTGTTAATAATTTAATACTTAATGAAAAGAAAACGAAATGTGTAAAATTTGTATTACCTAATGTTAAACCAATAAATACAGATATATTAGTTAAAGGACAGAGATTGGACCTTGTAGATTCGACAGTCTTTTTAGGCATTACTTTGGACGCTAAACTCCAATGGGATGCTCATATAACTAAATTGTCGAACAGACTGAGTTCAGCAGCGTTCGCAGTTAAAAAAATTAGATCTCTTACCGACGTAGACACCGCTAGACTAGTCTACTTTAGTTACTTTCATAGTCTAATGACCTATGGTATTCTATTGTGGGGTCACGCTGCGAATGCTAATAGTATATTTATTCTGCAGAAACGGGCTGTTCGTGCAATTTATAGATTAGGGCCTAGTGTCACTGAGGGAAAATTAAAGAAATCAATATTCTGACATTTGTGTCTCAATATATCTATGACAATCTTGTGTATGTAAAACGAAATATGAGTAATTTTCAGAAGCACAGTGATATACACAATTTTAATACTAGAAATAAAGACAAGTTGGTTGCTTATGTCAGCCGACTACATAAAATTAGTAATTCTTTTAAAGGCAATTGTATACGCTATTACAATAAGGTCCCTACTGATATTAAAAACTTGCCTTTAGACAAGTTTAAAATAATTATAAAACAGAAATTGTATAAAAAAGGTTACTATAGGATATCTGATTACTTAGAGGACAGATGTCCATGGGAATAGATTGCTTGAGTGGCAGGCCTTTTCGATATTTAATTAGCATTAATTTTGTAATAATTTATTTTTTTATTTAAAAAGGAAACGCAAAAGATGCGACGACTGTGGAGTTTCTTCGGTGAGCTCTTCTCCACAGATTCCGCCATTATGTTAGTGAACTCACCCAAAAAAATGTAATGACGGATCTAAGTGATGTAATAACATCCTATGGAAATAAATTAATTTGACTTTGACTTTGACTTCGAAACCGAAAAAACGGAGAATTCGCGGCGAGAACTGAACTCAATTCCGGAAACAGCGTTTAAAAAATGTTTTGATGATTGGATTATTCGTTGGCGTAAGTGTATCGTTTCTGAAGGAGAATACTTTGAAGGTGATAAAATAAATTTGGATGAATAACAAACATTTTGTGTATTATTGATCTTTTCCCGGTACTTTCTTGACAAAGTCGTATAGTCATTTCTTGAATGAAAAGTAGCTAACTTCTTATAATATCAGCTATCTGCCAGTGAAAGACCCAATAAAGCCGGTTCCGCTGATTATGAAACTATAGGCTACATGATATCTAGCTAACCAATAGTTTTTTTTTCTGAGTACCTATCTAACATGTCAATTCGTAAATTATCGTCTATCTTCGTAAAAGTTCGAGTATCTAGTATTATACGACCAAATCAAAAAAACTTTGACCTGCCAAGCAATCATTTTCCGCGACTGTACATATGGTCAAGAAATCGAACCCCGTGCCTCTACGCGCTGTGTCAGAGGGTTTTATTTCTCGGCAGCTGACTATAGCCCACCGGCTGTCACTCAGCGAGCCATGGAAAGATCTATGCTTGGTGAAGTTTTATGGTCCGAAAAGATAATAATCTATGCTTGGTATTTCGCTACGGGATAAAATCCGAAACGAAATCATCCGGCAGACGACCAAGGTAGTTGATATCGTCCAGAAGTGTAGCTTCGTGAAGTGTTTGTGGGCTGGCCACGTCTGTCGCAGAACCGACGAGCGTTGGAGCAGACGGGTTCTCGAATGGAGACCGCGTCTCGGGACACGTAGTGTGGGACGCCCCCCTGCCAGGTGGACTGATGACCTGAGGAAGGTCGCTGGTGGTGGCTGGATGAGGAAAGCGGGTGATCGTGCGCTTTGGTGTGCTCGAGGGGAGGCAGACGTCCAGCAGTGGACTGCAATAGGCTGATTGATTGATTGACTATACCTATGTGTGTTTATAAAGTAGTGTGTTCCGTGCAGGTGGAGTGCGTGGTGTCCGGCCTGCACCTGAACCTGGGCGACAAGAAGTACGTGACGATCGGCACCATCCCGCTGGTGGGCGTGCCCAGCGCGCTGCCCCCCTCCGCGCCGCCCTCCCCCTCGCAGCCCGCCGTCCTGCCCGTGCAGCCCGGCATGCCCGCCATACCTACTGTAAGTCTCATCATCATCTGTGGATTGTAAGGTCGACAACCGACCTCACAAACCCTGGTGTCAGTGTTATAGAGCCGCCAAAAGCCACTGACCTGGCTCGTGTAACGACTAGATAGTAGCCGGTACCGACGGCTTAACGTGCCTTCCGAAGCACGGAATCGTCCTATTTTCGGACAATTAGGTGATTCGCTTTTTATAAATTCAAGAGGCATACGATAGACTTCCTGATTTTAAAGCTGTAAAACATCGAATTTGAATTTTATATACTATCTAATGTTATTGATTGTTATAAGAATGTGTGGAATGTGACTTTTAATTGAACTCTGTTTATTTCAAACACAATGATTGTATTTTTAATGAATAATTGAATTGAATATAAAACGCGTCGACTGCACAGTTTCAGAGCGAACGTAAACACATTTTTTTTTTTTTAGAAAGATGCGTTTTATTTTTGTGTTACCAATTCGAAAAATATCATTTGTTCATCTGAATCCATCGTCAAAATAAAATCATTTAAAAAACGTAAAGAATTGCCGGATTCAAAATTTAGGATTAGAGCGAAAATATTGAGAATTAGTCCCAGCCTCGGCCTAAATTTCGCTATAAAAGTGGAATTTTATAAGAACACCTAAAGTAGGATTTTTAATTGAACGGAGTAATCTGACATATGGTGGGTTGCCGCTTTTTTGAGAAAAAAATATAGTGTTGTGCTAAAAAGATATGATTCAATCACTCTGTACGGGACGGCCTCTAATTAACTGCTAGCATAAGACTTAGCCTTATAGATATTGTAGATTAAGTTTATTGATTTAAACTCTTTTTTCCTACTAGAATAGTATTTTATAGGTTTATAGGGAAGAACTTTAGTGTCCTAAGTAGTTATAGATATTTAATAGCTTACAGTTTTATATTCTCGAACTTTACCCACCTTTTCGCTTAATCTAGTCGGTAAAGAATAGTATAGAGCCGATGTTTTTTATGTTGTTTACGATGTTGTTTACGTTCGTCATAGTTAGCTAGAAAATTCTAGAAAATAATAGGTAAACAACCCATTGTCATTTGTTGTAAACAACTATTGTTTAATAAACAAACATCGGTCCCTCGCCCCGCTCACTCCGCCTTCACCTCCCCTTACCCTAACGGGTAGGAGTATAAATACGGAGCACTGCCCGCTGCACCGACAGTGTGTTTTAAGCAGTGGTTCACAGTACAGTAAACAGTTCGGAAGCCTCAAGAGGAAAACAGAAAGAGGAACGGTAGCAGCGGCAGTGCAAATAGTACCTCAACGGTGTAGTGTGGTACGGCGGACCGAGGAAGCGATCCTGCACAGAATACTGGTGTTTCTTTTCGACGACCCTCAACCGGACGGCCCAATCCCAGCAATAGTCCTGTGCGGCACTTATCCTATGTTTCAGTCCACGCGATCGCACCAACAGTTACAGTAGTGCCACACATTTTGGTCCTTCGAGCCGGATCGCGGTCAATACAGAAGAATGGTCGTCACCAGAAGCGGAAAAGGCAGCCACACCGATCACCGTCACACCGGTGAAATCGCAACATTAGGAGGCAACAGCATCGAAGACACCGACGCACACGCGGAACAGACTACGTCAACGTCCGAGCCATCCGTCAAGGACGCACCCATTAAGGTCGCCCCCCACCACTCCACTGCAAGCGGAATCATGAAACAGACGCCCCTCTGCCCGACGTTACTGGGCAACCAGGGCACCACAGAAGCTGTCCAGCGAGCCAGCAACACAGACGGGGCCACAATGAAAGAGCCCTACCCGACAGAAGACGGTCGGGGTGTAACTGCCGCACACTCCGACCGCCCCTCCGCCGCCGCCGTTCAGGCGCACCTCCCCGCGCGCCACGCTGCAGCATCCCGAGCATCAACATCGACGAAAGCAAGATCAATGCGAGCACGGGAGCTAGCAATACGAAAAGAAGAACTCCTCCGCCTGAAGATAGAATATGAACTCGCCCGCATCGCCCGCATTGAAGCAGAGAGCTCTGAGGAAGAGGAGGACATACAGGAAGACAACGGCGGTAACGAGTCACAACGCCGCGTCGCCGATTGGGTCGACCAGAGTCTACAGCATCAACTTACAGCCCTATCGAAGAAAGAGCTGCCACCTCTGCCTCAAAACGAGAAGGCAGAAACACGGAAGATGCCACACCCCCCCGGCGCCCCCGCAGCAGCAAAACCGGAGTGCGGGGAGTGTTCCCCCCCTGCCTGTGTACCGGCGGGAGCGCGGGAAATGACAGTCAAACAGCAGAGCTTCGACATCTCCGAGCTCGCGCAAGCCATCACACTCGCTGCGCAATCAACACGTCCGACGTCACGTAACTTCTTCGAGTTACCGAGCTACAGCGGGTCACATCAAGAGTGGCTATCATTCAACGCAGCCTACACTGCAACAGCGCCCTCTTACAACGACGTCGAGAATCTCGCCCGCCTACGCAAGAGCCTCAAGGGAACAGCAAGGGAAGCGGTCGAAAACTTGCTTATGTACAACGCGGACCCGCATGACGTCATGAAGACACTACAGTCCCGCTTCGGCCGCCCCGACGCCATCGCACAAGCCGAACTCGATCGTCTGCGAGCCCTACCGCGACTCACCGACTCCGCCAGAGATGTCTGCATGTTCGCCACAAAGGTGAACAACATCGTGGCCACCCTCCGCGCATTGAAGAAGCAACACTACTTGTACAACCCGGAGATTACGAAGCTCACCATAGAAAAATTTACACCGGTGCTGCGTTACAGATGGTACGACTTCGCCGCCTTCCAGCCAGAGGACGACGACGCCGAGCTATTGAAGTTGTCTCGCTTCTTGGAACGCGAAGCCCAACGCTGCGCCCCGTACGCTCAACCCGAGCAACCTACAATGGCCGCGCCCACTCAACGCGTGGCAACCCACAGCACACTCCCACGGCGGCCACCACAGAAGACGTACGCCGCCACAGTGGAGCCCACAGCTACAGTTACAGCAACAGAAAAGCTGTGCCCGGTATGCCAGAAGCCCGGACACACTGCAGCGACGAAGTGTCCGCAATACATCGACGCAGGGGTCGATGAACGATGGGACATAGCCAAGGACAAAGGGCTATGCTTCAGATGCCTCAAATATAGGACGCGGAAGCACAGTTGCAAGCCACTGCGATGCAAAGTCGACGACTGCGACCGCACGCATCACCCGCTGCTACACTTCGTCAAGAAAGGCGAAAACGAAACAGAAGTCGTGAGCACCGCCAGGACAACAGAGAAGACGCACAGCTTCTTGAAGATTCTTCCAGTCACCGTCACCGGACCGCGGGGCGACTACAGTACTTACGCCCTACTCGACGACGGGTCTACAGTCACGCTCATCGACGCCGCCATCGCTAGAAAGATCGGCGCAAAGGGGCCGATCGACCCACTACACATCGAAGCCCTATCGAACAAAATGGGCGAAGCTAAGTCTCAACGCGTGAAGATCACAGTAAAGGGGACATCGAGCAAAGTCAACATTCAAGCGCGAACCATCAACAGTCTGCGTCTCTTACCACAGCGAGTCGAAAGGAGTGACGTCATCGACTGCCCGCATCTAGCGGGCATTAGCGCGCGCTTGATTCACGACGCCGTTCCGAAGATTCTCATCGGTCAAGATAATTGGGAGTTGCTGTTGGCTACAGAGACGAAGCGGGGAGAGCGGCACCAACCCGTCGCGTCCCTCACCCCCCTCGGCTGGGTACTACACGGGGCACATACACGCACGCTCGGACAGCGCGTACACTACGTGAACCACATCGTCACCCAGGAAGAGAACATGGATGAACAGCTCCGCCAATACTTCGCCATCGAGTCAATCGCCATAACACCGAAAAGACCACACAGCGATCCGGAACAACGTGCGCTCAACATATTAGCAGAGCGCACAGTACGACGCGAAGACGGCCGCTATGAAACGTCCCTCCTCTGGCGCACCGATGATGCACCGATGCCCAACAACTACGACAACGCGTTGAAGAGACTTCAAACTACAGAAAAAAAGATAGACAAGGACCCTCTCCTCAAGAAAAAATACGAAGAACAGATGGAAGCGCTCATACAAAAGGGATATGCCGAGCCAGCACCCGCCGACTGCACCGAAAAAAGGACATGGTATCTACCACACTTTGCCGTCCTGAACCCTATGAAGCCCGGCAAGGTTCGCGTGGTCCACGACGCAGCAGCGAAGACGAAAGGGGTGTCGCTCAACGACTATCTCCTTACCGGTCCCGATCTTCTGCAGTCGCTGCCCGGCGTATTGATGCGACTACGCCAGCACTGCTACGCCGTCTCCGCCGACATCAGAGAGATGTTTATACAAGTCAAAATAAGAAAAGCAGATCGAGATGCGCTGCGCTACCTATGGAGAGGAGGAGAGCGGGGGGACACCCCTCCCCGCGAATACAGAATGACGTCGCTTATCTTCGGCGCTACGTCATCACCGGCTACGGCGATCTACGTCAAGAACGTCAACGCGGAGCGCTATAAAGAAAAGGAGTCAGACGTCTACAACGCCGTGATAAGAAATCATTATGTCGACGACTACCTACAGAGCTTCACGACAGTCAACGAAGCAATAGCTACAGCAAGCCGGGTGCGCGACATACACAGCGAAGCACACTACGAGCTACGACAATGGAAATCGAACTCGGCAGAGATTGTCGCCGCCCTCGCCGAGACGACTACAGCGTCTCAACCGGTCACCTTGGACGGCGGGACTACGACGGAACGCGTGCTCGGGCTCATATGGAAGCCACACACAGACGAGCTCGCCTTCAATCTCGACCTCGCCCGCCTACCGCAAGACATCTTACAGAACACGCGCCCCACCAAGCGAGAAGCACTGAAAATCGTCATGTCCCTCTTCGACCCACTGGGCTTCGCATCACCGGTCATATCACGAGCGAAGCAATTGCTACAGGAAGTGTGGCGAAGGGGAACCGACTGGGACCAACGCATCGACGACGACCTCGCAGCACAGTGGACAGAATGGACGGGGTACCTACAGAAGCTAGCCGGCATCACTATGCCGCGCTGCCACCCACACTACAGCGACGCATCGGATCTACAACTACACGTGTTCGTCGACGCCAGCGAGGCCGCCTTCGCCGCCGCACTATACTGGCGCATCACCGCACCGGACGGCCACGTCATCACTTCCCTGGTCATGGGAAAGTCAAAGGTCGCACCACTCAAAGTGATCTCGATACCACGCCTCGAGCTACAAGCCGCCGTTATGGGAAGTCGCATGGCCGCGACAGTCATCGACGAACACGATCGCAAACCCGACTCCGTCACGTACTGGACAGACAGCCGAACAGTACTCACATGGTTGAAGACAGGCGCGCGCTCATACAAGCCCTACGTCGCCCACCGCATTGCAGCCATAGAAGAAAACAGCAAGCTCAGCCAGTGGCGTTGGGTACCTACCAAGCTCAACGTCGCCGACGACGCCACCCGCAACGTACCGGGCGACTTCGACGCACAGCACAGATGGTTCCGGGGACCACCCTTCTTACTCGAAGATCCGACAACATGGCCTGAAGACAAACAGAAAACGTCCGAGGAGAAAACTGGGGAAGAGAGGACTAACTACGTTCGACAGCAGGCAACATCGAAACTTACAGACGCGATCCCCGATAGCAACCGATTTTCGAAGTGGGAACGCTTACTTTGAGCCACAGCGCGCGTGCTTCAATTCATAGCACTCTGTCGTCCGAAAATAGAAAGAATAAACTACAAGCGCACAAAAAAGAATAGAGAAGCTGATCCAGCCTGGGGACGAAAACAAACAGGCAAGCCGAAGCCGCAGGTGACCATGAAGCCAACAGAAGCTGATCGCAGCTACAGAATAATAGAAGCCGGGCTCATGGTCAAGGCAGAGAAGCTGCTCATCATAGCGAGTCAGCGAGATTCGTTCCCAGAAGAGATAGCAGCGCTACAGCAAGGATGTGATATCGCGACGAACAGCCGCCTACGCCCACTTGCAGTTCAATTGGTCGACGGCGTCATCAAGATCGTCTCCCGTATCGCCGCGACAACTGGCATCCAGGAAGAGGTGAAGACCCCAGCGATTATTGACGGAAACCATACGACGGCAAAGCTTTACATCGACTTCACACATAGGCAGCTGCACCACGCCAATGTCGAGACGACAATCAACGAATGCCGCCAGCATTATTGGATACTTCGACTGCGGCCAACAGCACGCATGGTGATCCACAGATGCCTGCCATGTCGACTGAGGAAGACAGCTCCGCCTCAACCATCGACAGGGAACCATCCGCTGGCGCGCCTAGCACACCATCAGCGCCCCTTCACCTATACTGGGTTGGACTACTTCGGTCCTCTCACAGTCACTGTGGGCCGGAGTAAACAGAAAAGATACGTCGCACTATTCACTTGCCTGACCACGCGAGCCGTCCACTTGGAGATCGCCGCCTCACTCACAACAGATTCAGCCATCATGGCGCTTCGTCGAATGATAGCGCGCCGCGGCTGCCCAACAGAGATATGGTCCGACAACGGAACAAATCTACAAGGCGCGGACAAGGAACTACGCCGAGCAATCGATCAAGCAACAGAACAAGAGGCGACGAACAAGAAGATCAGCTGGCGTTTTATACCCCCTGCAGCACCATTTATGGGCGGGGCCTGGGAACGCCTAGTACGGAGCGTCAAGAATGCACTCTACGTCGCTTTGAAAGAAACAAACCCGACAGAAGAGGTCCTCAACACACTACTCGCTGAAGTCGAATATACAGTCAACAGTCGACCACTCACCCACGTATCGACAGACCCAAACGATCCAGAGGCAATAACACCGAATCACTTCCTGCTGGGCGGATCTGCTCGAGTAGTAACACCAGGGACGTTCGACGACTCTGACCTGATAGGACGAACACACTGGAGAGCATCTCAACGTCTCGCTGACATCTTCTGGTCCCGGTGGATTCGTGAATACCTTCCCGAACTTCAACACCGGCGGGAGCCTCGAAGCAAGGGACCAGCACTTCGCATCGGAGACGTCGTCCTAATCGCCGACAACACTCTGCCGCGTAATACATGGCCACGCGGACTGATCGTCGCAACCTACCCTGGCACAGATGGGATCGTCAGAACAGCAGACGTGAAGACCAAAGGAGGCATTCTACGCAGACCGACCAAGAAGCTCGTCGTGCTACAATCAACAGAAGAGGCGTCCCTTCCACGGAACAAGGATGCGTCGACCGAGGCGACGGACGACGCACGGCGGGAGAATGTACGGGACGGCCTCTAATTAACTGCTAGCATAAGACTTAGCCTTATAGATATTGTAGATTAAGTTTATTGATTTAAACTCTTTTTTCCTACTAGAATAGTATTTTATAGGTTTATAGGGAAGAACTTTAGTGTCCTAAGTAGTTATAGATATTTAATAGCTTACAGTTTTATATTCTCGAACTTTACCCACCTTTTCGCTTAATCTAGTCGGTAAAGAATAGTATAGAGCCGATGTTTTTTATGTTGTTTACGATGTTGTTTACGTTCGTCATAGTTAGCTAGAAAATTCTAGAAAATAATAGGTAAACAACCCATTGTCATTTGTTGTAAACAACTATTGTTTAATAAACAAACATCGGTCCCTCGCCCCGCTCACTCCGCCTTCACCTCCCCTTACCCTAACGGGTAGGAGTATAAATACGGAGCACTGCCCGCTGCACCGACAGTGTGTTTTAAGCAGTGGTTCACAGTACAGTAAACAGTTCGGAAGCCTCAAGAGGAAAACAGAAAGAGGAACGGTAGCAGCGGCAGTGCAAATAGTACCTCAACGGTGTAGTGTGGTACGGCGGACCGAGGAAGCGATCCTGCACAGAATACTGGTGTTTCTTTTCGACGACCCTCAACCGGACGGCCCAATCCCAGCAATAGTCCTGTGCGGCACTTATCCTATGTTTCAGTCCACGCGATCGCACCAACAGTTACAGTAGTGCCACACACACTCATCTGGGCCACGTTTCACGAAGCAACAATTTACTAGTAACAAGTTACAATTTGATATTCATTGCGTAAGTTCAACGATGAAATGCAAAGGCAAGAGAAACATTCGAACACTCAGACCGGAGGTAAGAAGCCGAATGACGAACAATAGGAAAGTAATAATAATAAAAAAATAGACGCTTCTCCCGTCATCCAATAGGAAATTAGTTGTATGGATGAGTCATTCGTTTGTGTCGCAGCTGCAAGTTATCTCTTAGAAATATAAAAAAAACACTAATTACTTTTATTACCTACCTACATAAAAAACCTGACTGTTGTTACCAGTAATACTAAAACCAACTCACCAATTCTGATGGATTCCAACTATTGCGAACTGCATGATATGTAGACGAAGTCTATGTTTATAGGCTGGGGTAACAAGCATTTTTTTATATTTAATAGTGTGAATGATTCAACTCACTTGAGTTAGAATTGAACTGAAAACATCACTAAGATTATGGAGCTGGCAACATTATTTTTCTGTCTAATGTCAAATTACTCCGTTCAATTAAAAATCCTACTTTACATTTATTTACAGCACACAGTATACAACATTAAACAAAAACAAAACAGGTACCAGGTACCTATAATATAAAGTTAATATCACCTTGGGTGTCTTATTTGGTAAACAAACAAGGTGACCATAGACACAAAATAGTGCTTCCAAATAATAGATTTCATTGATTTAATTGAATGTAATTGAATTGGTGAATAATTGTAATTGGTGATAACAAGCATTTCGGAATATCCTACTTCGTATATCTCTTACTCTAATTTGTCATTGGCTTATTTATTGTGCATCAAAAGCACGATAACAAAGGCCATGCGTATTAAAAACTATCCAATAAATAAAAGGAAATACTATCACAGAAACGCAATATACGACATCCGAACCGAAGCGAAAGAAACGAATTACCATTTGACCATTGAACGCAGTGTTGCCAGCGACAATTTTTTTACTGCCGTGTTTGGTGGGGAAAATTGCTGCCATGACAAATAAAATAAATAAAAAAAAACTATTTATTGCCGTTGGCCGCAGGTTTCCCTTAAATTATGTCTGATTTCCGTAAAACACGTCAATTGCCGTAGAAATGGCAACACAGATTGAACGATTGATTGGTTGACCTATGAATGACCTAAAAATAAATATGAGTGAGTATGAATGAATATAAACTAAGTAAATTAATACAAATATAAATTGGTAATAAAAAGACGATTATATTATTTTCACCTGGCAGCCCTGATATAGGGGGTCACGCAAATAAAGAAATCGATGTGCCTTGCGTTTCGAGACGCGCTGAAATCGATTTTAGCGCACTCAAAGCGCATACCGAATTACTGTCAGCAGGCGAAACCCATACAATCTGATCGCTGATGGCACTGACAGTTTGATTCGAAAGTGATTTAAGCGCGTATCGGAACGCGGCCGTGATTCATTCATTATAACATACATTTTTTAATGGTAATGGATAGACGTCTAACCACTTATTTGTCTTATCTATTTCTCTCTTTATATTTTCAAAGATTCAACTAGTTTATTCCGATTAAATAATTGAATTGTGTATGAGTGCGTGATGTACCTCATCTATAAAATCCAAAGACAATGTAGAGATACCCGATCGAAATATGGTTTGAGGTTAGAGCGATTTATTGATAATTTTGCGAAAAACTTAGGTTTTCGATGATTAATTCTAATAGAATTTGTGAGTGAATGTTTGATAAGTATTTGTTTCAGGTGTATTTGCATTTTGGACTAGTTCTATAGTGTGATTAGCACGTAAACATCTGTGAAATGGTCAAAATTGGAACTACAACCATTGCTACGGAAATGTCAACTTTCAGAATAGAGGATCGGACTACGTTTTTTTATTTTATAAGTCCATACTTCTTAGTTTCTGATATCAAACACTAAAAGAATCTTTAAAATTGACCGAGTTATAAAGGTTTGAAATTCAAGATTAGACAGAGAGGCACATACCCACTTGTGACGTCATTTGTTAGTAACGCCATATAATCTCCATATAAAAAATCGTTTTTGAAAGAGACAGACATATTGAAACTTTAAAAAATCACTGTAAATTCGTTTTTCAACCGATTCTGTTTTTTTCTTTGCGAATCGTCTGCTACTGATTTATATTTTAAAAATAATTCATAAAATATGGTTAATTTAGGAACAGTCCGATCCCCTATTGTTGTGATTGGTTAGATTACCATTTTATATTACTACTAGCGCCGTTTTCAGTAGCTCGAGCTGAAATAATGGTTAATGATAATGACGTGATCGTTTTAAATGATAATTTATTCCGCAGGCGCCGAGTGCGGGCGACGTGCCGGGCGGGTGGGTGCCGCCCCCCCAGGGCCCCGCGCCCGCGCAGCCGCCCTTCCAGTCGCTCTACCCCACACTCTGTAAGTATTCACATGGCGCAGTGACTTCACATCACACTTAAATGTAATAATACACACTATACACACTTCAGGACACATATACATACATTTCAGGAATCCCACTTCTGATAACGATGAAAGATAGACGTCATACAGAACGCTCACTGGTTAATACAAAAGTAGATTTGTGTTTCATTGAAGTCAACAAACAACACATTTTAGTATTTTATTTTACGAGTCAGTATTCTTCCACATAGAGCTATCCTGGAAAAATAACAATATCCACGTGAAATTATTCACATTAACTTCGAAACTGAATTATTCTTTGAAATGAACAAAATCATTAAAAAAAAAATTGCAATCTCAGTTTCACTTTTCCTAAATGTTCCCTCAATATCAGTAAACCACAGACTATGAATCCCCTATACCCCGCAGCGGAGCCGGTGTACAAGGCGTCCCCGTACGCGTCGCAGTTCGGCATCCAGGACTCGCGGCACACGCGGCTGGCCGGCTCGCCGCAGTTCGCGCCCTGCTACCCGACGTACGCCGCCGTGCAGCCGCCGCCGCCGCCGCAGTAACGCGCGCCATATTGCGACAGCATTGTAATATTACAGACCAGAAAATTATTCAACATACCTAAAAAACAAAATAACAGATCTATACTGCGATTCATAATTATGTTAAGCAAATGACAGGTTTATTTTGATTTGAAGGAAAGTTGACTATTCTGTTTTTTTTTTACTTTATCGTACCAAAGAGATGAAGTAATTCTTTGTAGTATTTTGTTTCAAAGCCTGGGATATTAAGCTGCCAATTGCTCCAAATGATTATTAATCGCACTGTAGACAAAAGTGAATTAAAATGCTCATCACAACTAATTATTCAACATGCGTCTGAAGATATTTTGTAAAATGATTTGTTGAGTAGTCTTTCTGGTTTTTCTGGTCTGTGAACTTTATCAAATTTTGACTTTGTTACGTCAAAATTTGATATATTTTATAAATGGCTACTATTTAACCACAAATGGTGAATTTTTGGAAGCTTTTCTACTGTTTACAATTAGAATACTAAGAGCAAGTTTTATTACATCGATTTGTGTGAGGCGATCACAGTAAGCACTTCTGATTCGATTACTTCAGCAACGTCCCACACCAACATCTCGCAGTTGTTACCTCCGCCTGCTCTCCTTATTCACAAAATAAACTACGAAAATAAGATACTTCTAACTATGTTACTTAGAAGACGAAACGAATTTTCAGAGGGTCTCGCGTGAAGCTATTGTAGAATGCGACACAAAAAAAATAAAATAAAGATGAAATTCAATTCGTTAGCAATGGCAACACCAGATAAACTGCAAGTGATTGGTTACCAAGGACAGGAAGTGGCATGATTAGCTTAAAATCAACAGTGTTGCCAGAACTCCATACCAGGGCCATATACCAGAATCAATTTACCAGTATTTTATACTAGTTTAACAATTTTGCATCAATACTTTCATGAAATTTCTACAGATACTCACCAATATTTTACTGAAATGGATTTTTTGTTATCACAACACATATTTTTATTTACGATATAGTTGTTATGAGTGAAACCAACCATAGACATAATAACTCAGAGTGGAACCTTTTACGATCCGATCAAAAGGCATCGTAGCCAGAACCGTAAAACCAAATATAAAAAAAAAAATACGATGTAGTGAATATAAATATAGTGAATATAAATTGAGGAAAGAATGCAAAGGAGAATGAACGAAGAGAGTCAATGGAAATCTTGGAAGGGGAAGACCAAAGCGAATGTTTCACCACAGAGGTTTCACGATCAGATATGGAACATTCTGGAAAAAGGCCAGACCTAGAGTACCCTGAATAAGGAGATAGAAGAAAGTGAATGGTAGAAATCTTTTTATTATAAAGTATGTCTGGATGAACTAGTTTTTCGTTTAAAAACGTTAAGTTTGCATATATATCGTGTTCACTTATATTACGTTAAGTTTTTACTTATATTAGATCTAATTGTAAATAATGTGATTGTTTAATCGTCTTATAAGTATGACAGTTCGAAATATCTGCTTTTCGTAGTTCATTTTACGAATAGGGCGAGCTGGCAGCGGTAACTACTGCGAGACCTTGGGGTGGAACGTTGTTAAAGGAAATAATTAACTTATAGCATCATCGCCAAAATTGCTAATGTGAAGAGGCCCTAAGACATGAAGATCGGAGATAGATTGTATTTTAAGGGCCCCGGAGACGGTCTAACGGTTTGACTCAAACCTTACGTGTTTGATCAAACCGTTTGAGGTCGGTTTGAACGGCTTGTCAAACGGCTCTGCGCAGTCTGATTCTGTACGCTGTCGTAATTACACTTCTGACGCGTCAAACACAACAAAAATATGAAATTGCATCAAACATGCTTCAAACACGTAAATGTTTGACAAACCGTTCAAACACCTTTGTAAACGATCAAAATGGTTTGAGTCAAACCAAACTTTACGTGTTTGAATCAAACCGTTTGACCGTTTCCGGGGCCCTTTACACTGCGACACAAAAGAATAGACATTCAATAATGCTTGAATTAAATTATTTTATGAATGTCATCACCAGATGAACCGGCGTTGATTGGTGACCGAGACCGACAGAAAGTGGCAACAATAGGCTGAAAAATCAAGTTTCTTCAATTAACTCCTTATTAAACCCGCTCCACATCTTCCGATCCTACCTACATCGGAAATCCTCATTCCCTACACACTGTCCGATGTCCTAACTAACTAGGACCTGTTGCCCTATACATACATTGTCCGATTTCTTCCGATTTAGGACGTAGGATTTCCGATTTAGGACGTAGGATCGGAAGGTGTGGAGAAGGTTTTATGCTCATTTTTTGTCCTTTATAAGGCATCGTACAATAACTAACCTACCATCGGAATCTCTAATGTAAAGTATTATCATGAAGTAATGAGGAGCTACCCTGAGTTGAATGACCTGTTGCTGCTATTAGAAAAATAAACCGTGTGTCATCCCCGCTGTCTTATAAACGACGTAATATTACAATATGTACCTTTATAATAAATACAAAGACACAAAAGCGGAAAAGAGCGGCCAAATTAACATTCAAATTGAAAAAACTCTTGACACGTTTGCGTTCGATTATCTCGGGTTCTCTAGCGTCACATAAACTGAAATAAGGTTGATTAGCCGTCACCTAAAATTGTGTATTGACCTACTAAACGTGGCTCATTTGGAAGAATTGTCCAGCCAGCCTGAGTCACATTTTCTTACGGGCGATTTAGAGATTAACCTTTGTGCGATACCACTCAATCCGTATAATTCGACTAATTAATGAGATGGGATCAACAAATTATCTAGTCTAATCCGTCTAACAAAGCCCGCTAAAATATGGCACCTAATTAATTTTGAAAGAAAGAAAGAAAAAACGTTTATTATTTTGACAGACGACGACCTTAAAATGTCCTGCGCATCTGACCGCTTCCGTCTAATGGACTCATCATCATCATCACATTGAAGCTTACTTTCCACGTTCTTACAAACCGAGTCAAATAAAACATCATTGTACCGCGTATTCGAATGTCGTATGGTATAGTTTTGCTTCTTTGGTATTCATTTGGTGGGGTCAAGTTTGAAGCGTAGTTAGGTATTCTTCTAAACTATAGATAATTCGTTAGATGGGATGGGATTGTCTGTCTAATGATAGAACATTTGTGTGGTGGCATTAGGGGAGGGGGATGGGGGACGCCTGCGCCAGAGCGCAGACGGGTGACCTGCTCTATGTGTAGAACTATTTCACCCCTAATTCCAAGTTCGGTTGCCGCCTTTCGGACTCGCGGTGCATCGGACATTTCTCCCTGTTCCCTCGCTGTCCCCGGACAAGTTCTGCCCCCACACGTATCCTCTCCCACCGCTCCAGGGAGGGGTGCTGGAACAGTTTTAGAATGGATTCTCAGTAATTTTGATCTATTCTAATGCTACTCATAATTAAATATTCACACAAGTTTAAAATTAGATGAGTTAATAAACCTATCTAGTCGGACCAGTTCTTTAAATTGCGTTAATTTGCACGTGGCACGGTGATGTCGATATCGCGGCACGTGGTTTTCGGTCGCAAAATGGTCTTGAATTCCTGAGCGCATTTTGTAGTCTCCACGCTACTGACTTTTCTTTCCTCTGTTCTCCAGTTTATGGTGGCTTTGCGGGTTCTGGAACAGTTTTGGGCTGGATCAACCAGGTTCTGGTTCGAAACTATAATGTTAAAAAAAAAATACACAGTCACACTCTATTCGCACCGATTAACAACAATTTGGTTTGTCTTTTGCTTTCTCTCCCTGAAATTCAGTGGTATCATAAAGGTTAATCATAAGTTCGGGTTATTCCTAACTAACCCAACCTTTCCTGGGTTGTCTGTGACTATGAGAGTCATGCATGATTTGAAATTGTGTAAGCTAGCTGTGAAGTGACAAAAAAAATTACAAATCCTCAATTTTTGGAGTTGTATTTAAATGTATTTAGGTATACCTGATGACGTAATGTATTCTTGAGCTTCCACAAGCGTTCTGCATACATTTAGTTGCCCGACGCCTCAGCGCCTCACCGACTCAAGGTGCTAAACCGGACACAATTATGTATAAGCATTTATCTCAATGTAACAAAGACTAGGTTTATAATCTGCGCTTAAGGCCGTCCACTTTTGATAAAAGGCAACTTTTTTACTAGATCTTTAACTTAGCTTATAAAATTCAGTATTCGTTTGATATTCTGCAATCTCAAATTGTATAATTTTAAATGTTACATTACACTATATTTTTCTATTTCTTGTAGTTAAAATAAGCCTGCTGTATTTGTTTTTTACAATAAAATGTATAATCTAATCTTTCTTTTTTATTTAAACTTTTAATAAAAATAGCAAACCAACAGAACGGTACATATCAGTTTTAAAACCGAACATTTTTGCTTTTTATTGCAGTTAATTTATCCTATTTCAAATCTGGTGAATGTTTCAATCATATTTTAATTTAAAAAATAATAAACGCTTTCATCAATGACGTATCCTTTATTGATTTTCCTTCAAAAACAAAAACTTAAAAAAATATAAACAGTATTTAAAAAAACAGAAAATTTTCTAATAATAGAAACATTGCAAGAACCTTCCTGCTAACAGTGTATAAAATCATTTCTTCTTTTATAACAAACACTGGATATTTTACAACAAATTACTGTAGATCAGCAATCGTCGACATTACAACACAAAGGCAGTGCTTACAATACACGTTTAGATTAAACAAAGAAAGAAAAATAAAATGAATGAATTTCAGTAAGAGAAAAGTTTGCAGGAAGACGGCGAGTACAAAACAAAGAAAGGTTTGCAATAATCTAATCGTGAGGATTACATGTAATGTTCCTTTCAATAGAATCCGGCAATAATGTAAACAAACCAATTTAAACACGATTACTTCGTTATTACTTACATTTGAGTATCAAACTCATTTCGCCCCCTATCAACTTCTGTGTGATAGTTATTTTAATAAAAAAATATTCAGATGACCAAACTTTCATAATTTTTTTACTCATCAAAGTCTTGTTTGTCTTTGGAAAGTTAGTGTTAAAAAAATATCTTGTTTACATTATTGCCGAATTCTATTGAAAGGAACCTTAGGTACTACGAGACTATTTCGTTTCTATAATGGTGGCGATTCAGACAGTCACGCTCTAATCCTTAATTTAAGTTCGTCCGTCCTTTTAGAGATTAAAACAAGGGACAGGAGCTGTCAAACATCAAATCTGAACTTTATGGACGCGTCGATTGCACAATTTTAGAGAGAATGTAAAACAAATCTTAATTTGACAACTATTCTATATTATCATTCATTCAAAATAATATAATTCGTTCATCTGAATTAATTACCTTTCTTTCATTGGTCATAAAAATGATAACCTTTTCATTTTTATGACCAATGAAAGAGAGGTAATGATTTTAAAATTAGAATTAGAGCACGACTTCCCGAATCGGGGCCATTATGTGTTTGCAATAAAATAAATGAACGTGAATAGTGATTAAGAATATTATACATTATTATTTATTCAAAACGGAAACACTCACGTAAAAATGGAAACTATGTCAACAATAAGTTTTTTTTTTTTTTAACAGATTACGTCTAGCGTGTTTTTCGTATTTGATCATTTTGATCAATCACTTATCGGCTAGTCCAGTTGGAAATTTAGAAGCCTTTTTGGTACATACTTTTCGTAATTATTTAACAGTTTTAGTACAACTTGAAATATTTCGATCCAGTGCTGCTTTTGTTTTTTTTATCGTATATTAAAGTTTCTAGCAAGCCGCAATTTGTCGCTCGAAGTTCGTTTCAAATCCTTCCCAATATTTTGAAAGTACATTTATTTTGATAACAATGAATATAAATAGAGTTCACAAAAATAAATCTCTAATCATTTTTGTATTTTAACGATTTTAATACATAAAGAAACAAAAATATTTAAATTTTTGAATACCTAAGCAATTCATGGTTCTGAATATTTATAAGGCAGTTTGTTAACCTTCGATTGTAGGTAGATCATGTTAGTGGTTTAGAAGGAAAAACAATTAAAGAAGTCTCGATAGTATAATATTTATCTAGAAACCGTTTTCACAGTTGAAAACTCTCTCCACCGCGTAGCGCCTCAGTATGTAATTGTTGTCCAAAATAATTTTGATTTGCCCGATTGTTAATTTTCGCATTCATAATTCCTGTGCATGGGAAGACTAGATTTGAAGTTCGTGTACTTTTCGTAGTCCGGAGTTGTCGTCCGTCGTCGACTGTGAAAACGCTCCCGAGCCCAACCCGCTCTACGCCGGCGTCGAGAGGCGTCGAGAGCCGCCGAGCGCGGCTCGGAGTGCCGCCTAACGAACGAAATACATCTAACTGGTTTACTCTGTAATTTTAAACGAGACCGATGAAACTATTGGGATGTTATCGAAACCTCGATGCGACCTCCGCTGCGCCCGCGCCGCCACCCCGGGACGTTCAACGACCAACTTTCGAATTTTAAATTAGGTATCTCAAAGCGCCGGGATCGTCGGGTCGTGGGGGAGTCCCCGTGCTCAGTCCGTGCGCGCCCGCAGCGCTCAGTACTGCGAGCAGCGCGCCAGGAACCCGCCCTGGAACGACGAGTCCTGCGACAGCAGCCCGTCGGGCTGGGACGCCAGCTCGGGCGCCAGGGACTCCTGCGACAGCTCGCCTTGGGACGCGCCTTGCGACAGCGAGAGCGCCGCCTGCTGCGACAGCGGCTCCTGCGAGAGTCTGGTCGGGCGCTTGCGGGCCGGGAGCGCGGGCCGCGGGGGGGGCAGGCGCGTGCCGAGCGGGCGGAAGGCTGCGGCGGGGACGGGGGCGTGCAGTAACGAGCTGGACCGCTCGGGGCCCACGTACGCCAAGGGGTCGCGCAGGGGGCGCGCGCGGTCGTACACGGAGCCCGGCACCATGGCCTCGCGCGCGTCGAACATGGACGTCGACATGAAGTGGGACCCGGGATTCTGCGCGTTCACGAGCTTCTTCGGCTTGGCGAACTGAATCGCCGACTCCTTTAGGTTCGACAACGGACCTTCGGTTAGGACGCGACGCTCTTTGTAGAAGGCGAGGAGGTGGTTCCACAGGGGTTGCTTCGATAAGACTTTGGGGTTGCCGACGACGATGAGGCCGTACTTGGCGCGAGTCAGCGCGACGTTGAGCCGGCGCGGGTCGCTCAGAAACCCGATGCCTTGGTGCTCGTTGGAGCGCACGCACGACATGATGATGATGTCCTTCTCCCGACCTTGGAAGGCGTCGACGCTGGCGACCTCGATTTCTTGATACAGCTTCGCGTGAAGACTTCCCTGGTACTGCATGTGCTGAACCAAGTAAGACCTTTGACCTTCGTAAGGCGTGATGATACCGATTTGCTCCGGTCTTACCCCAGCTTTTAAGAAACGCGTCGTCAACTTCTCGACGTTAGCCGCTTCGGTCCTGTTGAGATAGGACGTTCCAGAGCCGGCTATTTCCTCCTGTCCTTGAGTCACGTAGAAGAACATTGGACGGTCGGGTCTCGGCCAAGGGAAATCGATCTTGTGAAGACGTCTTTCTTCAGCGCTGACTCCGTTTTGGAGCGAACCTTCATAAAAGAAGTCCGATGGAAAACGCGACAGTTCAGGATGCATGCGGTATTGAACTTCGAGTCGGAACGGTCGAATGCCCAATACGACTAGACGTTCGAACAAACTCTGGCTCAAACCAGCTTTAGCCGCTTTCTTGCACATGACGACCGGGCCCAACTGGCAATGGTCCCCAACTAAAATCAGCTGTCTCGCTCCTAGAACAACAGGAACCATGCATTCAGGTTCGGTAGACTGCATTCCCTCATCGATCAGGATGGACTGGAACCTCATTCTGGCCACTCTTGGATCCCCAGCGCCCACACAAGTGGTACAGACCACATCTGCCGCATCTAAAAGTCGTCTTTCAGCCGCGCGGCGTAGAGCCCTGTATCTTCTCTCGTCGGCTGCTGATAGTTCCCCAGCTTCCTCCTTGAGCCTGGTGAGCTTCCTCAGTTCGCTGTCAGCGGAGCCCAGGGCCCGGGCTTGTTCGTGAAGCGCCAGGAACGACACCGAAGACTCCATGGCTTCTCTGGACTTGGCGCACAGGCGGACGACCTGAAATTAAATATTTTGGTTGTAAATTTGATTTAAGTCAATTTCGCTGTAGTATTGCTAATAATTTCAATACTACAGAAAAATTGAATAGAATTGTTAATCAGAGACGTGGTAGCTAACAATGAGCCACATAAAAAGGCTCAAGGTCACCCAAAGGGCAATGGAAAGGGGTATGCTCGGAGTTTCCCTGCGAGGTCGAATCAGAAATGACGAACCAAAGTTGCCGACATAGCCCGAAGAATTGCGAGACGTAAGTGGCAGTGGGCGGGGCACATTGCACGAGAACCGACGGACGCTTCGGCAGATAAGTTCTCTCCTGGCTCGCACGCACCGGAACACACAGCGTGGACAGGTGACGTCACAAGGTGGACCAACGATCTGGTGAAGGTCGCGGGAAGCCGCTGGATGCGGGACAAGCAGGACCAAGAGTTGTGGAGATCCTTGGGGGTGACCGCCGTCCAGAAGTGGACGTCTACAGGGTGAGATGATGATTCCTAATAGTTTAAAGTCGAAAGAGGTGTCCGAGATTAACAGTAGGCGGTGAGTGGCCGTCCTGGTACTTCATTAGTTCTGTGCTATAATACTATCGCACAGGATCTTGGCTGAGGTTCGCTTAAGATCGCAAAGATTGGTATGAAAAAGAAGGAAGCTTATGGGAGCTGACGGTCTACCAAGGGTCTTACCTTGAGCCCGGTGCGGTGGATCTTCTCCGTGAGCTGGTCTACAGCCGTGTTGGAGGGTGCGCAGACCAGCACGGGCGCCCCGCTCTGGCGCACCAGCTGGTAGACGATGGTGGCGGAGGTGACGGTCTTGCCGGTGCCGGGAGGACCTTGGATCAGGGAGAGCGGACGTTGGAGCGCGTGCTTCACGGCGTACACCTGGGGAGAGGTGGTTGGAGGTGAGCGGCGGTACAAATGGATCAAAAGTGCGTTAGAAACTAGTTTGTTATTTATTATCATCAATTCATCATCATCATCATCAATAGCTCATATACGTCCCCTCCGAGGGGCTCAAGCCTACCCTGAATTAGGGCGGTTATGCCCATTCGACCACGTTGGCCCATTGCACACTCTGTGACTGTCGACTTCACACACAACCTTTGAATTTCTTCGCAGAAGTGTACTGTACAGGTTTCATCACGATGTTTTCCTTCGAATAAACGTATACATTATGAATTGGAAATTCGAAAACACATTGGTTTGTTATTTGTAGTCCTATTAAATTTGAGGCGACCATTATTTTCAATTATTCATTCATTATCATATAATCTTTTTCTTTTTCATCGTGTGGGTTGTAAGGTCTCTGCAGGCTTTACCTGTGAGCGGTTGAGGTCGGGCAGGTTGGGCGCGGAGAAGTGCTTGGGGAGGTGGCAGCGGAACAGCAGGTCGTCGACCTCGTGGCCCAGCAGCCGCCGGTAGATGTAGCCCGACACCGAGCTCTCGTCTACGGCGAACTTGCGCAGAGCTAGCTGCATGCTGAAATGATGAAATTGAATGTTAGTTGGTGAAAAGAGGAAGATTCGTGTCGGTTTAACGCCTTATATGCGGCTGTCAAAACGTATTGACGGCAAAAAATGTGATTCGGGGCGGTCATCGATTTGACATCCAGCCTGTAGTTAATAGTTGCTATGTTCTCTATGATAGTTTCCACGTATTCAATATTCAATCTTCTGGTCGCTTTTTTCGTGAGTGTGTTGGAAAATTCAAAATCATAGAATGAAAACAAGCATGTTTACACCTGTTTATTTGTACATTTCCTCACTCGCATATCTTCCATGCAAAATTAACGTGAAAACTGTCTCAATAGAAAACTACCTAGCCGTCAAGCCGTAGAGCGTTCCCGAACCCATTTTAATAAAAAAAATATAAATAAAACAAAATGGTTTGAATCGAAGCGCCTGTTGAGTTTTTCTAAATAAAATTCTACATACATACATTTTATGTTCCGAAGTTTGACTCTTTTTACCGCGCTAAAATGTAATTCCGTCAATAACTGACCGGTCGAAGGAGGTGCTCTTCCAGATGAAGTCGACGACGAAGCTGTTGGTGGCGTCGGTGGGCGCGCCGGCCCCCGACTTGAGCTCCAGCCCCACGTCGTCGCCGTAGTTGTCGGGCACCTTGATCACGTGGCCCACGCCCGACCACGCCTTGTGCAGCTCGCCCACGTATCTGAGGACAAAACAAATTACGATACGTTTAAAAGGATTAAATAATGAATTTATTTATAGATAGTTTCCAGTAAAAAAAGGCACGCACACTCATAAAATAAAGGGGAAAGGAGGGTGGTAGGTTGCCTATTTAAAAAGAACTGTACGGTGGACTTTAGTTTAAATAAAATATTAATTTGCACCAAGGAACAAATGCAGTTATAAGTTGAGTCTCACCTGAGCCTAAGTTCGTCTCCGTGCATGAGCTTCATGTCGCTGTCGGTCTTGGCGAGCGTGAAGTAGGCGATGGTCTTCTTGTTGAGCCCCACGTCCCACCGCACCTCGATCCCCTCTTGCGTCTGGGATTCAGTTGAGTCTCACCTGAGCCTGAGTTCGTCTCCGTGCATGAGCTTCATGTCGCTGTCGGTCTTGGCGAGCGTGAAGTAGGCGATGGTCTTCTTGTTGAGCCCCACGTCCCACCGCACCTCGATCCCCTCTTGCGTCTGGGATTCAGTTGAGTCTCACCTGAGCCTGAGTTCGTCTCCGTGCATGAGCTTCATGTCGCTGTCGGTCTTGGCGAGCGTGAAGTAGGCGATGGTCTTCTTGTTGAGCCCCACGTCCCACCGCACCTCGATCCCCTCTTGCGTCTGGGATTCAGTTGAGTCTCACCTGAGCCTGAGTTCGTCTCCGTGCATGAGCTTCATGTCGCTGTCGGTCTTGGCGAGCGTGAAGTAGGCGATGGTCTTCTTGTTGAGCCCCACGTCCCACCGCACCTCGATCCCCTCTTGCGTCTGGGATTCAGTTGAGTCTCACCTGAGCCTGAGTTCGTCTCCGTGCATGAGCTTCATGTCGCTGTCGGTCTTGGCGAGCGTGAAGTAGGCGATGGTCTTCTTGTTGAGCCCCACGTCCCACCGCACCTCGATCCCCTCTTGCGTCTGGGATTCAGTTGAGTCTCACCTGAGCCTGAGTTCGTCTCCGTGCATGAGCTTCATGTCGCTGTCGGTCTTGGCGAGCGTGAAGTAGGCGATGGTCTTCTTGTTGAGCCCCACGTCCCACTGCACCTCGATCCCCTCTTGCGTCTGGGATTCAGTTGAGTCTCACCTGAGCCTGAGTTCGTCTCCGTGCATGAGCTTCATGTCGCTGTCGGTCTTGGCGAGCGTGAAGTAGGCGATGGTCTTCTTGTTGAGCCCCACGTCCCACTGCACCTCGATCCCCTCTTGCGTCTGGGATTCAGTTGAGTCTCACCTGAGCCTGAGTTCGTCTCCGTGCATGAGCTTCATGTCGCTGTCGGTCTTGGCGAGCGTGAAGTAGGCGATGGTCTTCTTGTTGAGCCCCACGTCCCACCGCACCTCGATCCCCTCTTGCGTCTGGGATTCAGTTGAGTCTCACCTGAGCTTGAGTTCGTCTCCGTGCATGAGCTTCATGTCGCTGTCGGTCTTGGCGAGCGTGAAGTAGGCGATGGTCTTCTTGTTGAGCCCCACGTCCCACTGCACCTCGATCCCCTCTTGCGTCTGGGATTCAGTTGAGTCTCACCTGAGCCTGAGTTCGTCTCCGTGCATGAGCTTCATGTCGCTGTCGGTCTTGGCGAGCGTGAAGTAGGCGATGGTCTTCTTGTTGAGCCCCACGTCCCACCGCACCTCGATCCCCTCTTGCGTCTGGGATTCAGTTGAGTCTCACCTGAGCCTGAGTTCGTCTCCGTGCATGAGCTTCATGTCGCTGTCGGTCTTGGCGAGCGTGAAGTAGGCGATGGTCTTCTTGTTGAGCCCCACGTCCCACCGCACTTCGATCCCCTCTTGCGTCTGGGATTCAGTTGAGTCTCACCTGAGCCTGAGTTCGTCTCCGTGCATGAGCTTCATGTCGCTGTCAGTCTTGGCGAGCGTGAAGTAGGCGATGGTCTTCTTGTTGAGCCCCACGTCCCACCGCACCTCGATCCCCTCTTGCGTCTGGGATTCAGTTGAGTCTCACCTGAGCCTGAGTTCGTCTCCGTGCATGAGCTTCATGTCGCTGTCGGTCTTGGCGAGCGTGAAGTAGGCGATGGTCTTCTTGTTGAGCCCCACGTCCCACCGCACCTCGATCCCCTCTTGCGTCTGGGATTCAGTTGAGTCTCACCTGAGCCTGAGTTCGTCTCCGTGCATGAGCTTCATGTCGCTGTCGGTCTTGGCGAGCGTGAAGTAGGCGATGGTCTTCTTGTTGAGCCCCACGTCCCACCGCACCTCGATCCCCTCTTGCGTCTGGGATTCAGTTGAGTCTCACCTGAGCCTGAGTTCGTCTCCGTGCATGAGCTTCATGTCGCTGTCGGTCTTGGCGAGCGTGAAGTAGGCGATGGTCTTCTTGTTGAGCCCTACGTCCCACCGCACCTCGATCCCCTCTTGCGTCTGGGATTCAGTTGAGTCTCACCTGAGCCTGAGTTCGTCTCCGTGCATGAGCTTCATGTCGCTGTCGGTCTTGGCGAGCGTGAAGTAGGCGATGGTCTTCTTGTTGAGCCCCACGTCCCACCGCACCTCGATCCCCTCTTGCGTCTGGGATTCAGTTGAGTCTCACCTGAGCCTGAGTTCGTCTCCGTGCATGAGCTTCATGTCGCTGTCGGTCTTGGCGAGCGTGAAGTAGGCGATGGTCTTCTTGTTGAGCCCCACGTCCCACTGCACCTCGATCCCCTCTTGCGTCTGGGATTCAGTTGAGTCTCACCTGAGCCTGAGTTCGTCTCCGTGCATGAGCTTCATGTCGCTGTCGGTCTTGGCGAGCGTGAAGTAGGCGATGGTCTTCTTGTTGAGCCCCACGTCCCACCGCACCTCGATCCCCTCTTGCGTCTGGGATTCAGTTGAGTCTCACCTGAGCCTGAGTTCGTCTCCGTGCATGAGCTTCATGTCGCTGTCGGTCTTGGCGAGCGTGAAGTAGGCGATGGTCTTCTTGTTGAGCCCCACGTCCCACTGCACCTCGATCCCCTCTTGCGTCTGGGATTCAGTTGAGTCTCACCTGAGCCTGAGTTCGTCTCCGTGCATGAGCTTCATGTCGCTGTCGGTCTTGGCGAGCGTGAAGTAGGCGATGGTCTTCTTGTTGAGCCCCACGTCCCACCGCACCTCGATCCCCTCTTGCGTCTGGGATTCAGTTGAGTCTCACCTGAGCCTGAGTTCGTCTCCGTGCATGAGTTTCATGTCGCTGTCGGTCTTGGCGAGCGTGAAGTAGGCGATGGTCTTCTTGTTGAGCCCCACGTCCCACCGCACCTCGATCCCCTCTTGCGTCTGGGATTCAGTTGAGTCTCACCTGAGCCTGAGTTCGTCTCCGTGCATGAGCTTCATGTCGCTGTCAGTCTTGGCGAGCGTGAAGTAGGCGATGGTCTTCTTGTTGAGCCCCACGTCCCACCGCACCTCGATCCCCTCTTGCGTCTGGGATTCAGTTGAGTCTCACCTGAGCCTGAGTTCGTCTCCGTGCATGAGCTTCATGTCGCTGTCGGTCTTGGCGAGCGTGAAGTAGGCGATGGTCTTCTTGTTGAGCCCCACGTCCCACCGCACCTCGATCCCCTCTTGCGTCTGGGATTCAGTTGAGTCTCACCTGAGCCTGAGTTCGTCTCCGTGCATGAGCTTCATGTCGCTGTCGGTCTTGGCGAGCGTGAAGTAGGCGATGGTCTTCTTGTTGAGCCCCACGTCCCACCGCACCTCGATCCCCTCTTGCGTCTGGGATTCAGTTGAGTCTCACCTGAGTCTGAGTTCGTCTCCGTGCATGAGCTTCATGTCGCTGTCGGTCTTGGCGAGCGTGAAGTAGGCGATGGTCTTCTTGTTGAGCCCTACGTCCCACCGCACCTCGATCCCCTCTTGCGTCTGGGATTCAGTTGAGTCTCACCTGACCCTGAGTTCGTCTCCGTGCATGAGCTTCATGTCGCTGTCGGTCTTGGCGAGCGTGAAGTAGGCGATGGTCTTCTTGTTGAGCCCCACGTCCCACCGCACCTCGATCCCCTCTTGCGTCTGGGATTCAGTTGAGTCTCACCTGAGCCTGAGTTCGTCTCCGTGCATGAGCTTCATGTCGCTGTCAGTCTTGGCGAGCGTGAAGTAGGCGATGGTCTTCTTGTTGAGCCCCACGTCCCACCGCACCTCGATCCCCTCTTGCGTCTGGGATTCAGTTGAGTCTCACCTGAGCCTGAGTTCGTCTCCGTGCATGAGCTTCATGTCGCTGTCGGTCTTGGCGAGCGTGAAGTAGGCGATGGTCTTCTTGTTGAGCCCCACGTCCCACCGCACCTCGATCCCCTCTTGCGTCTGGGATTCAGTTGAGTCTCACCTGAGCCTGAGTTCGTCTCCGTGCATGAGCTTCATGTCGCTGTCGGTCTTGGCGAGCGTGAAGTAGGCGATGGTCTTCTTGTTGAGCCCCACGTCCCACCGCACCTCGATCCCCTCTTGCGTCTGGGATTCAGTTGAGTCTCACCTGAGCCTGAGTTCGTCTCCGTGCATGAGCTTCATGTCGCTGTCGGTCTTGGCGAGCGTGAAGTAGGCGATGGTCTTCTTGTTGAGCCCCACGTCCCACCGCACCTCGATCCCCTCTTGCGTCTGGGATTCAGTTGAGTCTCACCTGAGCCTGAGTTCGTCTCCGTGCATGAGCTTCATGTCGCTGTCGGTCTTGGCGAGCGTGAAGTAGGCGATGGTCTTCTTGTTGAGCCCCACGTCCCACCGCACCTCGATCCCCTCTTGCGTCTGGGATTCAGTTGAGTCTCACCTGAGCCTGAGTTCGTCTCCGTGCATGAGCTTCATGTCGCTGTCGGTCTTGGCGAGCGTGAAGTAGGCGATGGTCTTCTTGTTGAGCCCCACGTCCCACCGCACCTCGATCCCCTCTTGCGTCTGGGATTCCTTCAGACGTTTGTCGTAGTCGGCTTCCAGCTTCACCAGGGGGCCGAAGATGTTCTGGTATTGGTAGCCGTCTTCGTATCTGGAGAACGGTTAACGTGATCAATTAAATTAATAATAGTTTATTCACTTTGGATGTTACATATCATAGTTTCGTCATTATATTTTTTTGGGTGAGTTTACTAAACAATTTGCGGACTCTGTGGAGAAGAACTCACCGAAGAAACTCCACATGCGTCGCATCTTTTGCGTTTCTTTTTTTCTCAAATAATAATATAGTCATTTAAATTCATGCATGTTGAAATAGCCTGTCTTTCAAGAAATCTATTCCCATGGATATGTCATCTAAGTAGTCAGATATTCTATAATAATTAAGCAGAAATTGTATAAAAAATATACAATTTCTGCTTAACAATAGCTTTGAACTTATCTAAAGGTATTTTTTTAATCTCTAGCGACCTTCATGGCGCAATCTCGTGTCGGAAGCCAAGACCCACTTTGGGTCCCTGAGCCGCATTAGTAAGTTTAGCGACCTTATTGTATGTGTGAATTAGTACTGTTTTTTTTGTGCTGCATCGTGAGGGTTTGAAGACCGGACCTCACTAAACCTGGTCTCAGTGTTATATTCGCCACAGACAACTCACATAGCGACGTAACATCTACTTCCGTAATAGCGGAGCTTACGATTTGATGTGCCTTCCGAAGCACGGAATCATCCTTCGGTCAATCAAGTTTGTTCAACAATGTCTCCACCGGGATTCGAACCCGGAATGTCCATAATGAAAGTGGAGCGTTCGCCACGGAGCCAGTCAGTTTCAATTAGACGGCTCGGTAACACTGACGCCATGGTTTGCGAGGTCGGTTGTTACAACCCACACGATGAAGGTATCTTGTGGTTTCCAGGTGCAGAAGTAGTGCGGTTACTAGTGTTACCTCAATAACACCTGATGCGGTTCTTCGTCGACGCCGGGCTTCTCCAGATCCTGGAAGGTGGCGTCCACATTGTCTCGCCACAACTCTTCGAGGCGACCGATTTGCTGCGGCGTCACCTTAAATAATAAAACAAATAGTTAATTTATTATTTATTTTTAAATATCTAAAGCGACAGACTCGCCTCACAGGATACAAGATTATGGTGTCGATTCGACATACGCCCAACTAAACTAAAATTAGTCCTGTCACTTTCTATCATTTTTAATTGAAAAGGGACCGAAGATCATAGATTTTGTTTTTGTCTTTGACTCCACAACTAACTGTCAAATTTAGTCTTATTTTAGTGGCTTTTTATTCGTCATGGTGTTTAGGTAGTGCAGCATTACTGCAGGTTTTTTAATAACCTTTTTGGTATGATTCTTTTTTCTTTTGGCGGGTTTTTATGTCACATTTTCAAATTTCAAATTTTCTTGGTTTGACCTTTTTCTAAATTGTTGATTGTTTTCCGAAGTGTCATATTGATAGGAGCGATTTTTTCTTGAATCGATCTCCAAAACGTGAGTCGCTTTGTTAGTAAATATTCAATTCTATTCAATCGGATTTTGCCCGCGATCATTCCCGTATGGTGCGATAAGCCTTGGACACATATCCCGTTTGGACTAGCCGGGTAAGTCTTGTGTTGTCTTCCTACTGGTTTTTATCGACGCACTTTTCTCTTTCCTTGTCTTGGTTGGATGGCGATTATTTCTTTGTCAATCTTTACAGTGTATTTCCGGCCTCTGCGACACACACACGAGGGTCCCTCCGTGCGATCTCTCGCTGTGGTTCCGGTCACCTGAGGCCACCAGGCATTGGACGTGCCTGGATCCCCGCGTTGTGTGCGCCCGCGCCCGTGCCAGCTGAGTGCCGCAGACCCGCGCACCGGCGTCCCCCCTGGGATACTGCCCATCTCGTGGATTTTTAGCTTGCTTTTGTATCAGTGTAATTTTGTATGCGGATTTTGCCAAATTCTGTCTAAATTCTTTTCTAAATTCTAAAAAGGCCCTTTAGGTTCCTCTGGCCCTCCCTTTTTTGGTTCCCGTTTGGCAACTACTCTCCGGGGTACTCCGCGGTCTTTACACCTTCCTGCATCGATACACTCTCTCAACACAACACTAGTTCAGCGACACTATATCGACGGAGTCCCCTCAGGACCCGGCTCTCGGCTCATCTTTTTGATACTTTGGCAATATCTAGGCCCTTTTAAATTTTTATTATACCGTTCGGACAGATTTAACTACCTCTTTCTCTGTTCTCCTAAATTCCACGTTTCGCCTGTGGTTGTCAACCACAGGTTAGCTAGCTTTCTTTTTTTAACGCTACAGTAGGCACTAAAACAAGACTAAATTTGACAGTTAGTCGTGAAGTCAAAGACAAAAACAAAACCTCTTCGGTCCCTTTTCAATTAAAAATAATAGAAAGTGACAGGACTAATTTTAGTTTAGTTGGGCGTATGCCGATTTGACACCTATTACATACCTATCGTAGTAGCTCATCGTGATAGCTCGGACCAGGTAATTAATAGAACAACTTTTCAAAATAACAGACAAATCAACTAGTTCAGTTAATCTTTTTCATCGTGTAGATTGCATGGTTGAAACTCGACCTTACAAACCTTAGTATCTGTGCTATAGATCCGCCAAACGCCAATGACATTTTTAACCCTATTTTTCCTAGTCTTTTTTATTGATTTTTCTTTATCCTGTACTATCATAATATTACCTACATTTACACACATATTTTATTGAAATAATTAAGGGCCATTACGGCCGTTGTAGCAGCGTCGGTGGTCCAGTGGCTAGGGCCGCTGCCTCCCGTCGTACGTCACGTACCAATGTGTTTTCGAGTTTCGATTTCATATGTACGTTTATTCAACGCTCTTACGGTGAAGGAAAACATCGTGACGAAACCTGCACACTCCTGCGAAGAAATTCAAAGGTTGTGTGTGAAGTCGACCAACCCGCACTGGGCCAGCGAGGTCGACTAAGGCCTAATCGCCCTAATACAGGGTAGGCTCGAGCCCCTCGGTGGGGACGTATGTGAGCTGTTGATGACGGCCGTTGTACTGAACTCGCATTACAAAAGTTGTTAGTTTCATGGGCTAAGCTACGAGCGGGCTCGCGTCGCTAGTCCGGCGCGCGCGCGGGGTGGTTACCTGGCGCGCCCGCATCTGCTCCGCCTCCGACGGGACCTTCACCAGCCAAGAGAGGAACGCGCGGTCCGCTGCAATTAAACAATATACTCTATATTTCTTTTTATCAAATGAATATCTCTAAATTCTTAGAAGTACACACATTTTAGAATATTTGGAAACATTTTTTTTGGGCTAAGGATTCAGCATAATTAATACAAGGGCTGCTATTTATGTATCCGGAACTGGCCACTTACATGAACAATATTTAAAAAGAAATTATAACATTTAAAAATAGAACTCTTTGGCTGTAAAATAAAGTTTGTTTCATTCATCTGTCAATTGTTTTTACATTGTGGCGCCATTTTTAAAATTCATTGTCTATCATCACCATGGATTTGACTCGTGAAAATTTTCGTGCTATGATTTATTACGACTTTCGGCGTGGATTAACTCAAAAACAGTGCATGGATCAACTTTTGTCGACTTTTGGGGAGGAAGCCCCATCGAAAACCACTGTGTATAACTGGTTCAGTGAGTTTAATCGTGGTCGTCGTATGCTTGCGGACGATTTTAAAGAAGGTCGCCCTAAATCGGCTGTTGTACCACAAAATATTGATGCTGTGCGCGAACTAATAATGCAAGACCGTCATGTTACATATCGCGAGATAGAGGCATTTCTGGGCATTAGTATGACGAGTATTTATAAAATATTACACGAACATTTGGCTGTAAAAAAAAAAATGTTCTCGTTGGATCCCGCACAACTTAACAGTTGAACAAAAACAGGCTCGTGTTGATTGGTGCAAAAAAATGATAGAAAAATACAAATGTAGTACATCAAAAGCTGTTCATAATATCTACACAGGAGACGAATCTTGGATATATGCGTATGATCCCGAAACTAAACAGCAGTCAACAATTTGGGTGTTCCAAAATGAGCCAAACCCAACTAAAGTTGTTCGTGCAAAAAGCACTTTGAAGCAAATGGTTGCCTGCTTGTTTGGTATTAGTGGACATGTGGCTACAGTACCACTAGAGAATCGTAAACGGTTAATTCTGAATGGTACACCACCATTTGCTTGCCAGAAGTCTTTGGAGAAATACGCAAGAACAATCGACAACGAAGAATAATCCTTCACCACGATAAAGCCAGCTGTCACACCTCGGCCGCAACAACGGAGTATTTAAATAGTCAAATGATCGAATTGACGGGTCATCCGCCGTACAGTCCCGACTTGGCACCCAACGACTTTTATTTATTCCGAAGCGTGAAGAACAAATTACGTGGACACCGATTTTCGACCCGGGAAGAAGCCGTTGATGCTTTCAAAATGCACGTTTTGGAGATACCCGATACAGAATAGAAAAAATGCTACGAAAGTTGGTTTCAACGTATGAAAAAATGCATCGATCATCACAGGGAATATTTTGAAAAGCAATAAAAGTATATTTGGTTATAGATGTTTGTTATTTTTTGTTATTCCGGATACATAAATAGCAGCCCTCGTACGCACTTAAACGAAGGTACACTGATATTTACGATTTGAAATTGAATCATCCTAAAAAAACATTTAAATGAATGTATGTGTTTGACAAAATAAATATTGACTATAGTCATCGCACTGGGAGAATGCCGTCCTGAAGTTTATCACGTGACTATTTTTAGTGATGTAGCACAAAATATTCAGTAATGAAAATATACGAAAATATCCAAAAATCGATATTAATTACTTAGTTTTCAAAATCGATTTGTAAGATTCGTTTTTTTTTAGTTTATTAATGCAAGACCACACAACAATAGATTAATAGCTCTTAACGTTAAGTCTCAACTGGAATCCTACCATCTTAATTGAAATACCGCAGTTGCCATTTCTTATTATTTCACTTTGCGCAATTTCAAACAAATTATTAAATTACGTATAATTCTTTATTTTTTACCTTATCGGATTCGGTTTAACTCATTGACAATTTGATATTAAACATCTAAGTATGTATTACCATACCAATTATTTTAAGTCTATACGATTATTCGAATATTCGATAAATATATATCGATAAATTTATTATTTTGTATTTGATTTTCAAATAAAATAAAGTGTTTCGTTATATAAAAATATAAATTGTACGCAAAATGCTATTTTATGTGACCAGGCTTCATGGAGCGTTAATTCAAGGTTAGTGTACATCACATAAAAATGGTCACGTGATAAACTTCAGGACGGCATTCTCCCAGTGCGATGACTATACTTATAAAGTTGTTTCTTATCATAATTTTTTATGCTTTGCATTTCTTAAATTGCCAACAGATCCACACTGGCAAGTGTGTAATATACAACGGAGAACGAATCCTTTTCTACTCACATATCAGAGGCTTCCATTGCTCCTGATCCCAGTTCATATCCTTCAATGAGCTTTGAGCTGCACATGGCTGGCTGGAAAAAAGAAAATAAAAAAATAATTACTTGATTTTTACTAAGTTATCTAAATGAGAAGATAAGACCGATAACTCCACTGATAACACATTCCCCAACACTAGGGTTTTACCAAAATAATTTTACTATTTACAACAGGAAACTACCTCACGTAAAATAATTAATATAGTAAGCTTTATATTACTATAGTTCAATCAAAAACTAACTAGCCAGGGAAATACTGCTAGTTCCTTATCAGCCACGTGACACCATATCAGGCCAGTAGAGCTGCATTGATAAAACAAAGGAAATAATATAAATAATGGGCAATATTGAAATATATAATAATCTAGTAAATATTGGGGCAGCGTGTTTGCTTGGGCCGCGATCAGATGGCGTGTGGCCTTGATGAAATTGGCCTCGACATGCTCTAATTCAAATTTTAAAATCCAGCTATCCTTTTCGTTTTTATGACCAATGAAAGAGAGGTGATGAGTTCAGATGAACGAATGATAACCTAAAATAAGGGCATAGCTGTAAGATTAAGAGATTTTTAAGTCAGATGTTTTACGTGCAATCCACGCGTCCGTACGATTCAAATTAGATGTTTGACAGCTCTAATATTAGGATGGCCATCTCCTGTCCCTTTTTAACCTTTAAAAGGTGAAAAGGATTGACGAACTTAAACTAAGGATTAGAGCGTGACTGTTTGAATCGCCACCAATACAATCCTATTCTCTCAAAAATACATTGGTCTGAGAGCGTCGGTGGTCTAGTGGCTGAGGCCGCTGCCTCCCGTCCGGGAGACGCGGGTTCGATCCGTGTTTTCGAATTCATATATATGTTTATTCGACGCTCTTACGGTGAAGGAAAACATCGTGATGAAACCTGCACACTCCTGCAAAGAAATTCAAAGGTTGTGTGTGAAGTCGACCAATCCACACTGGGCCAGCATGGTCGACAAGACCTAATCTCCCTAATTCAGGGTAGGCTCGAGCCCCTCGGTGGGGACTTATTGAGCTGTTGATGACCTACTACCTGCTATTTTGCAATCAATATAGTTTCGCGGGTCGCAGTGGTCATTATTAGGACCTTAACGCTACTATTATTTCTTCTTTGCCTTAACAAAACTCCCTGCCCATAGAAAATTTTGCATACCAAGGTGGAAATCAATCAAGCAAGCAACAGTTTATGCCAATGAGTAGAAGAGAATTCAGTAGCATTACCGGTTTCCACCAGGGGTTGGTCAACTCACCGACACAACAGAACGACTACAGAGTCGGCTTTAGCGGGGATGAAGCCCAGCACGAACACGTTGCGAGCGCCGCACGAGTAGCACTCCAGTAGCGTCTCCCCGAGGGGACCGTCGCGGTGCAGCGCCGCTTCCTTGTGCTTGGCTCGCACGAGGTGGTTGATGATGTGCGAGCCGGACGTGTTGCCGCGGCCGTTGCAGAACCTGATTAGAAAAAACAATGTGTCAGCTTTTGGAAGCAAGTTTTAGAATGCTCAAAAAATATGTTTAATTTATAGGATGCAATTTTTTTACATAATTTTCAATGATAATGTGAAATGTTAGTACTATAGTACTATATATATTACTATATATTTTTGTCCAGTATACTGCCACACTGATTGCTTTAAACACATCATAGTACAGTAAAAAAACAAAACTAAAATTTTCTAATATTAGTAACTAACCAGCACTGACCAAAATTCAAAGACTAAGTTCAAAATTGTAAGTTTTTGTAATATAATATAAAATTGTAATATAATATAAAACATTTATAGCTTGTATAACTCCATAATAGCTTCTAATTCCAGAGCAAAAGAATTTTTGCATTTCAGATTGAAAAACATTTTAAGAAATATATTTTTTATACACAAAACATGTTTTCTTGCAATATACCTAAAATATACCTAAGTTTCAATATTACAAGTAAGCATCTATTTGATCAAGACCTTTAAAAGGTCAACACAGCATTACTATTCAACATGTATTTATTTGCCTCACAGTTTATTTTGCATTGAATAGCTTTTCGAAATTTCAGGTCTCAACTTTTCTGTTGTGATAATAAATATGCAAAAAAAAATACTAATTAATGAACTAACTACATTCTCAAGTTTTTATGAAAAACTAAGGCTTCTAGCGCAAATAATCCACACTTTTAGAATTTTCTAGAAATGAAAATGTCCCAAGCATGCAGGGGGATAAAGGGATGCAACAGTCATAGTGCTAAGCCCTGAGGTAGCTCGAACCTTTAAAAAAGGCTCAACACTTAATTTGAGTAACATCTACTTTCCCACTTAGAAAAAGCAGTAATTACAGGGCAGGCCTTTGTTCTGCATTGGGGCACTACAGGCTGAAACTGAAAATAAACATTGCTGACCCCTTTATGAATTAATATTTTGAAAGTTAGTTGAGTTTAAAACTATTGAGATTAACTAGCATTGAAGTAGGCCAATTTAGTGCTCACGACATAGCAGTTTTCCCACATTTCTAGCAAAAGTGTGACTTCCACAGATGTTTCGGAGTTTTCAAACCATGCTTTGCAACTGTCATTATACTGGTTGATTAGCCAAGTGAGAGCTTACAGGTTCACGCTTGGGCACGAAACTAACTATGCATTCTAATAAATGGGACTGAATTATCAAGCTTACCACTTATTACAGATGTTACACATGACCACCGTAGCAGGGTCGTGGATGCCACAGTACTTGCACGCATGCTCTGGCAGCTCTTTGCTGCTGTAAAGCGCTTCATCTTCCTCCTCAAACTGCAGCTCAGCTATGGCATTCGTCACGCTGGACACTTTTGATGTTAGATCCGACCGGCCCAGGCCATTCACCTACAAATATACCAATAATCAATTCTGTTAGAATGATGCAAATAGGCCAAAGATAAGTAATAAAGAAAAACATGTGAGTTCAATATGAAGTCTGTTATGAAATCAACAATGTATTACCAAAATAATATAGCATTAAACCAAATGTTACGCAACAGACAACTTTGATCACTCTTCGGATACGAAAGCATTGAAATGAAACTACAAAGATCCTATCACCAGAATAAGGTTATGATGTTACGAACGAAAAACAAAATAATGCGAAATGTGGTCGGTGTTTACGAACCTGGTTGGACGTGGCCAGGCCATGGTCGTGCTGCGAGGCCTGAGTCTGGCTCTGGGAGGGTAGGGTGAAGTCAGTAAACTCAAATTCGGAGCCCTGGGTGTCCGCTCCGATAAGGTCTGCTTCCTCCGTATCCAAAAACGTGAGCGTCTGGGAGCTCGGCCCGTATGCATCGACACTCATCTCTACTTGCCAGTGTTTCGGGTAGCGTATTTAAGAAAAGTTGTAAAAAAGAAAATATAACGCACGATGAAAGGAAATTCCCATAACAGCCACGCAATAATTATCAAACGACTCGCGATGATGAATGATGACCGAGAAAAATCGCCATGTTAGCAGGAGGTTTGTTTCCGATTGCATATGCGTCATCCATTGGCCGAATTTATTAAATGAATTTCAAATCGACCAATGAGGCAATGATGTGTGCCTCAAAATTCTTGCCACCAATCAAAATCCTGGACATCAACCATAGGGATCATAGATAAGAAATTTGACATTATGATTTTTTATAAAATGCAGAGAACAACAACCTGCTCAGCCTATTTTTCACTAACAAGTAAACAAGCAAATTAATAGATGGCGCTTATTTAAATCGACTTCACGTCGTCAGAGGGCCGTTTCATGAACTACAAGATAAAACGATAAGGTACATACAGCTTGGCAAAAAAGAGTTTGGAGCGGTGACAGGTGGGTGGGTGGAACTAAATATTTAGTTTGCTGCCATTAATGCTGGGTTGCTTTTTATTATCCCATTGGTATATATACCAATATGTGGAGGAGGCCCATAGTCCAGCAGTGGACTGTAACGGGCAGTTGATGATAATTATGTTGATTCTTATTCGTTAATTTTTCAATATTTTATAAATTAAGTAATTTTTCCTTTTTGACTACGAGGTGGCCACAAGTGCGATAGAAGCGCCCTCATTTTGCCAAGCTGTACGGGGTGTCACGGGTGGAGGGTCCGTTTTCCAGCAAAGTATTTTGTGGATGATCTTCAAACCCGAGTGGCAGCAGCGACAAAGCATTATGAACGCGCGGCTTTATCAAGTGAATTGAACTATTGTCATGAAGCTTTGTCATTAAAAGAATCGATCGCCTCGTCGTCGCTGCCATTCTGGTTTGAATAGGGGATCGGACTGTTCCAGAATCTAGTTGAAAAACAGATTTACAGTGATTTTTTAGTCTCAATATGTCTCGTCTTTTTCAAAAACGATTTTTTGTATGGAGATTATATGGCGTTACTAACAGATGACGTCGCAAGTGGGCCTCTCTGTGTCTAATCTTGAATTTCAAACCTAGGAACAAGGAAAAGGCTGCGCTGTAACCCCATGGTCCACAGGCAGGTCTATTTTAAAGATAGAGCAAAAATTCTTTTAGTGTTCGACAGCTGAAACTATAAGTTTGGATTTATAAAATAAAAATAAAGTAGTCCGATCCCCTATTGGGCCTAGCCCTTATCTTGTCTTTAACATAAAGAAAAAAGAGGGTTCGTCCAACCCCCCAACCTATTCAGAAAAACCCTACAATACAATGTATTGAATACATACATCACTTCTCTCATTAACATGTTTATATAATTTAAGTTGTACTTACCTGTCATCCTCCTGGTCCGGTGTTGGAGAGGCTAGCAATCTGTCATACAGGATATCCTAGTACAGATGCCAGTCTCTCACATAGGTCATATTTAACTGTACCTCTTAGATTAATATTATTTTAATTTTTGTCTAAGTGAGAGAAGAATAATAAAAAATATTTGTAATTTGTAACCCTAAATTAGGTATTAAAAAAACGTCAACAATTTTATTTAATTTTCTTTATTGACAAAAGTACAGGTTTATAGAATACAAAATGAAAATTACAACGGATCAAGAACTAAATCGTGTAAGGATTTCACAGTCGTACTTCAAAAGCTTATATATTTTTTTAATAGTCTATCTAAAGGTTCTAATTTTAATTTTATGGAACCTTATTTCTAATTAATAAAAATATAACATCACACACAATTTCAATAGCATGGTGCTAATCTGACTCCTGCAATGATTACAACTTCGTAATCATTCGTACCACGCGAAGTGAATACGGCAGATCATTATTTTCACTATGTAGCAACGCAACTACAAATTTGTAGTGAGCGATACTTGCAGTACGATAAAACTATACAACTTACGAAACTAATAAAATTAAAAAATACACTGCTTTATGCAGAAAAACAAAAGCGCCGAGCGACGCAACACGAGGAACTAAATCAAGTCAAAATACTGTAATCCTAACTTTAAAACAACTCTTAACTCGGCCCTACTCGCTCGCATACGTGCCATCTTTCCAAGACTGTTACAGACTTGCGCTTCCTTGCATACCTTTATAATCCCTGTCTCCCAATCCTCAATATACTAATGCTAAATTACAATATTATATAGTCTAAGATTAATGTTAAAACACTACAAATATATCGGGACAGTTACTTTCGGTATTATGGACAGATCTCCACAAAAATAATGCTCTAAAAATTTGTGTGACCAAAAATAGAGAGTAAACTTTACAAAACACAACTTGATACTCCGAACACTAATTGCACTGTAAATATAAAAACAGACTTGTCTTTTTCTATTATTTTTAAAGATTCCGAAATGATTGATTTATATTAGATTTTCACACTTCTGAGCGGAAAGTTCACCATTATATATTTTTTTCTGTAATAGATTTATTTTTGGTTACCTAGGGCGAATATAAGCCCGATGTTGAGACAGACCGGACGTGAGCATTACAGTATGCTGCGTTCGCGTCGCCCGCCACTACTTCTTTCCGCCGGCCGCTCCGCTGTTCTCCGAAGCGTCTGTTTTTTCTTCGGTTTTCACCACCTTGCCTTCCCCTGCAACAAATAAAAGTTTAATACACAGAAATAACCTTGACTGAAGCTGGTAATCTTGTTACAAAGGATCAGATTGCCATATCGTCTTTGCATGCAGCAGGCTGTGACGTGAGTCGCGGGGCTGAATAACTCGACACACGCGACTCAACGATACAGCCGCGCCACACGCTACGACTCGTCATCTGGTATCATCATATCCTGTTCTTTCTTATATCAACGAAACACGACGACAAATTAAAAAAAAAATAGTTCATAAACTTCGTGGACGAATCGTGGATGAAGAAATTCGACGAGTCACCCAGGGCCATAAAAGGATTAAAAAAAAAAAGAATCCACAGAGTACAACTTGGCGCCATCTATCGTCTTAATTAGAACATTATTTTTATTTTAGAGCTGTCAGAAAATTGTAAGTTAGCTGTAATTAATGCTACGAACGAGATATATCGTCTTTGATCGCTTCTCAGGTGTTGATTACAGTATTACACTATCGCAGTTCTTGGTATGTACTTAGTTACTTTGGAGAGACATCTCAATGGGAGTAGTTACCATTGGGCGTGTCGGCCTCGGCGTCGGTGTTGGAGCGCCTGCGCTTGCGCGGGAATTTCCAGCCGCCCATCACGTGCTTCAGCTTCGGCAGCGGCTCCATGTCCAAAACCTGCAGTTATAGTAGTACATTAGTCATACATTTTTTGCAACAGATTCGTTTATAACTTGGATACACGGCCTCTTGGTAATCGGAGGATCAGATTGCCATATCGTCTTTGCGAGCAGCCGGCCGCGGCGCTCGTCGCGGGGCTGAATAACTCGACACACGCGACAACGCGACGCAGCCGCGCCGCACGCTACGACTCGTCATCTGGTATCATCATATCCTGGCTATGGGACAGCTAAATATATTGATTTTTTTGGAGGCGGTTACCAAATTTTTTTACCTTTTGTGTCGGTGTACTTTTTGGCTTGAACTATTTAAAGGGGGTGCAGGTACTAGTTTTGTTATTGGCAACACAATTGATTTTTCGCTTCGATTTTATATATTTTTTAATAGAATATGGTATTAGCCAACAACTTACGTGTAATAAACAATCGGATTAAACATACCTTGTGAATTTGCCTAAATGCAATCTGTCTCAAGAACTGCTGAGCCGAAGCAGTCAAGTCTTCGCGTTTCTGCGGCTGCAAGTTACCCAGTGCGTCCTACAACATATAAATATTCATATTAAAAAAGTCTTATAGAAGGTGAAAAACAATATGGTAAGGTAGAGCAGACTACAAACAGAACTGGTGTAATTAGTTCAAGACGAGTTTTATTACAGATTGTTTCAGTAACTGCTAAAGAGTTTAAGCTTATTTATGAAGGATCAGATTGCCATATCGTCTTTGCGAGCAGCCGGCCGCGGCGCTCGTCGCGGGGCTGAATAACTCGACACACGCGACAACGCGACGCAGCCGCGCCGCACGCTACGACTCGTCATCTGGTATCATCATATCCTGGGCCTTGCCTTCGCTATTGATTGTTGCAAGTGCAAGTATACATTAGAACAAAAAGTACGAGAGCAAAGTATGTGCCAAGCTATTAAAATTTCGCAATCAACCACGCAATAATCTACAAGTTTTATGCGGTACTAAATTTAGTCTGTTACGCAGGTATATTTAATTGGTTTTGAAGACATTTAACAACAGATCCATAATTTCAAGTCAAGTTTTACTACATAGAATTTGAAGAGTAGTGAACGCAGAGTTTTTATGGCTGAGTTGCCATTGCAGTTTGTGTGATAGGTGAGGAAGGAAAATATCCAAAACCCAAAAGTCACGGCCCCTCCATGACGCGGCATGGCGAGTGGGCGAGTGTGCGTGTGTGAGAGGGTGCTAGTGTACGTACGACGAGCTCCTTCTCGCAGGGGTCGCGCAGGCCGGGCCCCTGGTCCAGCAGCAGGCCTCCCGCCACGGCCTCCATGACGCGGCGCAGCGCCTCTCCGGGCGACAGCGCGGCGCCCGCCGAGCCCACCACGCCCGCCACCAGCAGCTCCATCGCCTGCATCAGGTAAGGAATCAACAAGGGCACCACACTAAGCCCTCGACTAAGGAGACGTGACGCGTTGATCGTTTTGCGCGACTAAATTAAAACTTTATGGCGATATATCGGCCCGCGATAAAAATCTGACAATCAAAGTTTTAGTGGTTTTATTTGTGAAATATTTTCATCTGCTAAAAACACTTAATGTAAAAAAAAAAATAGTCTGTAAAGTAGACCCATTTGAATCATTTGAGTTACAAAGTTATTCTTATAACGTGTAATAAAATTATAAGAGCGTTCATATAGAAGTCTGTCTGACCAACGTCTACGCGTCTCCATAATTGAAGCCTAAGAGCGCGTTCAAACGATCATAACCTATTTGGTCAACACAATTGCTTGTGTTAACCAAACACACCACGAACGTCTAAACGTGCCCTAATCCTGTCGAACATTATGAGAACCGGTTGTTCAACAAACAGTATTTTTATCAAATGATAAAAATAGGAACATTATAGAAATATCATGGAAACTTATTGTCAAGTTGGATAAGTTTTAGTTCGGTTGAGAACATACCGAAGAAACTGTCACTTTTAAAATTAAATGTGGAATTAATAAATATTTTAGTTGACCAATGATAACAAACAAAATGGGCTTACAAATAGAAAGTCTAACTCACGTATGGGTTGAGCGGCGTCCAGTTGGGGATCCGCCTGCAGAGATCGCGCAGGATCCGGATGATGATGACGCAGGACTGCAGGCTGGCCGCCCTAGCCTGCACACACCGCACAGTGAGCTCGGGCGCCACGAGGCGGGCGAGCCGCCACCGACTGCCCAATTTATTGCTCCACTCTTACCAACTTACTTCATACAGAGCCAAAGAAACAGAGCAATAAACGTGGTCGGTAACACGACACAAACTGCGTTTCCTAGTACCTCCCATTCGGCTCAAGTGCGAGCGGAAACGCAGCTTTAACACAGATAAGCACTGTATGTAGCCACATGTTGATGGGGGCCAAACAATGGGGTCATTTATTAACTTAAAAAAACTACGTTCAATGGAAAATAAAATCAAACATGTGACTAAAAATTACGTGCGCACTCCGACCCCGGTTCTGAGATATCAGTTAAGCATTAAATGTTCCAAATTAAAAAGCAATAAGATTGTATTTTATCATAGCTGCGATCGAGGCCAAACTAGACTATGTTTAGAAAATGTCAACGACTTAGCCGCCAATCGAAGGCAACCAGCTGGACTTACAGGATGCACGAAGTGACCAAAACTAACAAAATCGGTAAAGTATGACGTAGTCTTTTAAATAATACTTGTCTTTTATCCCACTTCTGGTGTCAAAAGTTTAGTAAAGGGTTTCCCAATTGTCATTTTAGTCAATTCGCGTATCCTCTGATCTCGACGGCAGCAGTGCGAGTGCGGCGGGGCGGGGGCGGAGCGCGCAGGGATATAATGGCGCATGTACCTGGAACCACTTGGCGTGCCTCAGAGCGGCCAGCGCGTCCAAACACTTCTGCCGCGGGAGCACGTCCTTGTCGTCGCGCTTTACCTCGCCGCCCTCTAGCGACAACAACACAAAGGGTGTTTGACCATCATTGGACCATCAAACGGGGCAAACATCGTCCGGAGACCGGGCCCTACTCGAGCGGCGTTATTGACTCGGGGCGCGATCAAGGGCGAATCGCGTCTCGATATAACGCTCGGTGGGACTCAGAGCGGAATGCAAAGCCACTGGGACGCTCGTTATGTCAAATCATTCTAAAAACACGACATAATGACCGTTGTACGTAGCATTACATTCTGTCTTTTATAAAATAGTAATAAGTTAAAGGGATATCATCATAACAATCTATCAACGAGAGCTTAATCAATTTGCATGTAAGTTAAAAAGTATAGGAGGTGGTAGTTTTAATATAAAAAATATGTTTAATGATTTCAAGAGGCAAGAAATTAAAAATATATATATAATAATAAAAATATAGCGTTTGCTCCGTTTTGATGTAAAGAATATAGCACAGCGGAGGCTCGCACGTGATATATAAGATGATCAAAAATCCTTCACGAACCAGCTTATCTTATCACACCTAAAAATAAGCATTCAACACAAGCCCCTAAGGGCGATCAACTTTTGAACAAATTATCTTATTTTTTTGACAACAGTATAAAAGAAAATCTATTAGAAAAATACATACAAAATACATAAAACAATCTAATCAGATAGTTTGTTCGAGCCTCATAAAAATTGGGGAGTAAATTGACGATTTCGACAACCAATTTCATTGTATTGATAATTCAACGTATCGTCAATGCTGAGCAAAACAGAGGCCTGTTCGGTAATCAAGTTAGCGGCTGTGAAGTGATGAATATAGAGGATAGGTAAGTGAAATTGGCTGCGGTCGAACATCGCGGGCGATGGCGGGGGGGGGGCGCGGGGGCACTGACCTGCGGGCTCGCGCATCACGGCCGACGTGAGGCTGACCAGCACGCTCACGGCGCCGTCCGACACCTGCACCGCGCCCTCGGCCGGCAGCAGGTCCACCTTGTACTTCGGGTCGTCGCCGCAGCCCTGCTGTTTACGGATTACGGTGAATACTTAAAGCCAATCACGAAGCCATTTACCTATTTTCAAATTTCATTACTAGAAATGGAAAAAAAGAAACATGTTGAGCTGGACCCCACGTGAAGACCTTCACTTGAAAGGGTAGTTATTTTGATAACATGGTAAAATTGTGTAGGATCAGATTGCCATATCGTCTTTGCGAGCAGCCGGCCGCGGCGCTCGTCGCGGGGCTGAATAACTCGACACACGCGACAACGCGACGCAGCCGCGCCGCACGCTACGACTCGTCATCTGGTATCATCATATCCAATTGAAAGTTTTTGAAAAAAAAAGTGTCGAGTAAATTGTTGGTATAAAAGAATAGTAGTTATAAATTGCCAGATTAATCCTTTTTATCCCTCGGAAACAAAAACTATATTAGGCCCATGTTTAAGCATGTTTGTCCCTAAAGTAGGATTTTTAATTGAACGGAGTAATTTGACATTAGACAGAAAAATAATGTTGCCAGCTCCATAATCTTAGTGATGTTTTCAGTTCAATTCTAACTCAAGTGAGTTGAATCATTCACACTATTAAATATAAAAAAATGCTTGTTACCCTAGCCTATAAACATAGACTTCGTCTACATATCATGCAGTTCGCAATAGTTGGAATCCATCAGAATTGGTGAGTTGGTTTTAGTATTACTGGTAACAACAGTCAGGCTTTTTATGTAGGTAGGTAATAAAAGTAATTAGTGTTTTTTTTTATATTTCTAAGAGATAATATGCAGCTGCGACACAAACGAATGACTCATCCATACAACTAATTTCCTATTGGATGACGGGAGAAGCGTCTATTTTTTTATTATTATTACTTTCCTATTGTTCGTCATTCGGCTTCTTACCTCCGGTCTGAGTGTTCGAATGTTTCTCTTGCCTTTGCATTTCATCGTTAAACTTTTCGTTAAGTTTTTTGTTAAGTTTTTGGTGAAGTTTTGTTTTGTTTTTGTTATTTCGTTGTTGTTTATAAAACTGTTATGGATCCTGGTCCAGGGACCTCAAGTAATGACAATTTCATGTCTCCGAGAAAAAAGAGACCAAAGCGTGCTTTAAGTATGACTGAAAAAGTCATGGTGCGCAATGCTTATAAGTACGTAGTCCAAGACAATGACTTCTATCTATCTATCTATTTAGCTTAAGCATACTTACTTTGACATAGACTTAGTTTTACATAATACAAATAAAAAAATGTTTTATCTCCACACCACAAAACTAAGTATGTACATTTCAGCACAGGAGATACAATTTTTGTGGAGGGCTGTTGCCTAAACTAAGTTTAAACCTGTGTTATAGGACATTAGTCCTTCCCCCAGGAGTCCACATTACTTAGTGACCATATCACCAGGGAGCCGTTTCATGAAGCTACAAGTTACAAATTACAAGTACGATTTGATGTACATTGCGTAGACAATGAGGTAAAACGATAAGGGCTTCCAGTTTTGGCGAATTGGCTACGCAATGAATATCAAATTGTAACTTGTTACTAGTAAATTGTTGCTTCGTGAAACGTGGCCCAGATGAGTGATTGAATCATATCTTTTTAGCACAACACTATATTTTTTTCTCAAAAAAGCGGCAACCCACCATATGTCAGATTACTCCGTTCAATTAAAAATCCTACTATAGGCCAATAAGTATCGTTTCTTATGACGCGTACTGACTTTGTTTCGTGTGCTGCATACAACGTGTTAAAAAATCTCTTGCTTTCAAAACAGTTTCATAAACCGTTGACTTTATTACCCGACAGGTTTTACGTTATTTAGCTAACACGTTGTATACTTACCTTGAACTTCATTCCAGCATCGTGTTTCACGTAGCGAGTGCTGGGTGCGTATCTTGACCTCGTTGATAAGTACGATATCCCACATGTCGCATAGGGTGCTTACTTTGACCTTCTTGACTAGTATCACGTCGTGTCGGTTCATAGACCCCTCCCCCCTTGGCTGCAGCACCGCCTCGTTGAGCCACGTACCTTGACCTTGTTGAGATGTGCGGGCAGGTCGGCGGCCACTCGCTTGAGCAGCGTGACGGTGGGGCGGTCGTGGCACAGCACCACGAGCCGGACGTCCTTGTCCCCGGTGAGCAGCAGCCCCTTGGCCAGCAGCCCGACGCGCATGACGCCCTTGAGCGCGCGCCCCACGTTGGCGTCGCCCGCAGCGCCGACGCTCTCGCCCTCGCCGACGAACGAAAACCTGCAGTTATGGAATATGTTATCGTACTGTGATACACAAAATATCTCGCCTTGGAGCACGAGTAATTTAGTGTTTTAAAGTACAGTAGAGTTTAACCCGGCATATCTTACCTATTTCATTGGCAATTAATAAATGAGAGAAGCGTTCTGAGAGTGTCAGCCCTAGTTAGTACTATACAGTATGCACTGACTTTCTGTGCATGCTTGTCTCTTTGGTTGCTTTCGTTCCTGTCGGTTTTTATCTGTGCGTTTACGCTATGTTGTATAGAAAAAGTATTTGCTTTTTAAAAAAGAATTAGAACTTCTGTTCTATTCATGCCATGATCAAATGTAATTGTATGAAGTTCTTGAGGAATTAAAAACAGAGTTTGTGCTACAAAAATCCTCCACCAGCTCCAGGATTACAACGGTATCAAATCAATGTAATCAATCAATCTGCATTTGAACAGAAATCTAGTTTCCAAAATTGCAGTTTTTATGGAACTGCAAGCACAATCCACTGAAGCTAGATTGATATTCAAACGCCGCGGACCACGCGCTTTTAACCTATATAAATCTTACTTGTTAGAACAATGACAAAGAATAACTGTTACCTATTTTAACTTTCGTTATCATTTTCTTATAGCATTTCCTACGCACCTACCTGCACGATTTTATATTTTCAAATATTTATACTACTCGTAACTAAATACTAACTTTTGAGATCAACTACGACTGCAAACAACTACAATAAGACGACAAGTTTCTGCTGAGACAACACAACTACTTTGGCTACACTTTAGTACTAATGACTCGACACCACTCTAACCTACAAAGGTAACTATCAGGGCGACTTACGAGTTGTTTAGCCCAGTATTGCCAGATTTGTTTGTCTGAATATTCAGTCTGGACGTGGCCGCGCCGCCCCGATGATGCACGATATCTTCTTTCTCTTTCTTTATATTTTCTATTTTAACTGGCAGGAACCCTTTGCTGTGACGTATTCCAAGCAAGATGAAGAATTTAAAGGTGCAAAGACAAAAAGGAATGACACGAAAGTGCTCATCTAAAAACATGCTAAATAAAACAAACGTTAGGACAAATGACAGTTTACAAAAAAGTTGTGTTTGAAATGGTTGCACTTACAATTGATTATCGCGACCATCTTCCTTTCCTTCAGGCTTATTGTCATCTTTTTTGTCATCCTTTTTGGCAGCAGCGGCTCCCTGCAGGATACAAATACAAGATTAAAGTGAGGTTAAATTAGTATTCTATGTTTAGGCATTGTAAATTAAAAAAGACATTGTTGTTTAATAAAGAACATTTCTTGACTGAAGACGAGATAAAGATTATACTGCTGCACATATAGAATCTGTGAAATGGTCAAAATTGGAACTACGACCATCACTATGAAAATGTTTCAGACAAATCGTGATTGGTTTAAATTTGTAATACTACTAGCGCCACCGTTCATTTCACATATAAGTCGGTAGATCTGTACGTGGCTCTCGGCGGGGTAGATTCTGGTGCTGCACTACTGCTGCGTGTACCTTGGGCTGGTGCTGCTGCTGCAGCGCGTCGGAGAGCGACTTGAGCGCCTTCTCGGTGTGGCTGACGGCGCGCTGGATGTCGGCCAGCTGGCCCTCGGGGGGGTAGATGTCTGCATGCTTCGCTAGCACGTGCCGGTCGTCCGAGGTTTCTACGCGACGACCTACGCCGCCGTAGCCCATGCCCATTCCCTAAAAAAAAAAACATTGAATCAGATAAGCTCCGATTTCCTAAATGGGCAAAACGAGTATTCGAATTTTGATTTGGGGCATTTTGGAGGTTCCGAGCTTGAATTCCATTGAGGAAACTGTCAAAATCACTTTATCAAGTCTGTAGTTTGGTTAGGTAGCAAACGCACCAGCCAACCATAGACAAACTTCTACTTCTTTAGTATTTAACTTTGACGTTAAAAATGGTCAGATAGTTAACAGTTGAAACTGTCGTATAAAACACACGGACATATCACAGCACTTAAAGCTAAACATAGACTAGACTTCGTTACCTGGCTAAATCACTTGATGGAAGTAGTCAGTCCAAAACCATGAGGCGAGCAAAAACAAGGTCACAAACAAAGAAAGAGGGTAGTCGAGTACACTCACATGGTGCATGCCGTGGTGGTGCGGCGGGGGCCCGCGCCAGCCCCACGGCCCGTCCATGCCGCCCTCCCAGTACGCGCGCTCGTCCTCCTCCATACCCTGCGACATAACAAACACTTGAGGTCATATCTCATATGTCGTCAACTTTATCCGGTAAAAATAAACATGTTTAGATGTCATATTATAGCGTTAAGGGACCCCCCACACGAGCGTCTTTTGAGCGTCGTCGTCTTGCCAGCGTTTGCGCATCGTCGACGCGGCGTTGCCGCGACGTCGCCGCGACGCCAGCGCTGGGCCACTGCCGAACGCCGGTCTACGCAGCGCTGGCGCCGCGTTTGCATTGTGCCTATTGCGTACAATCAATGTGAAAATGGATTCCGACGAAGAAACACTACTGCTAACGTTACTGCTTAAGCGAAAATTACGTAAACGAAAATAAAGAAACATCATCGTCAATTTTGGGAAGATCCTATGTGGAGTTATCGAATTCAGGAAAGCGATTATTTCGTATTGTAAACGTATAAAACGTAACAAAAACACTTTTATGATTATTTACGAATGCCAAAACGAACGTTTGACAAGCTTTTACAACTGATCTCTCTATACTGTCAACGTTTTAACTGCGGACGGTGAGAAGGGGAGAGGGTTGTGCATTGCATTGTACTTGCTCGAAAAAAACGATGCGCTGGCGTCGCGCTGACGCGTAGACCGGCGTTCAGTAGTGGCCCAGCGCTGGCGCCGCGAGGACGTAGCGCCAGCGTCGCGTCGACGCTGCACGAGCGCTGGGAAGACGACGACGCTCGAAAAACGCTCGTGTGGGGGGGTCCCTTACGAATTCTCTGTGTACCTCTTTGCGCAGTAAATAAAATAAAATATTGTATTGCTATCTTACTAAGTGCGCGCCTTATCGCGTCTCGGTAGGAACTTACCATTTGCATGATTATATCAATAATAGTAAATTGCTCGCCGATAAATCGTGCCCATTATACGAACAATACGTTGTCGCTTTGATCAATCGTGCACACAAATTATCGTGAATCAGAAATCTGCATACATGTGTGAAGAAATTTATAAGTCGTGTGTAAAATTGACCCTTAATCAGGGTAGATTCGGACATATGAACAGGCAACACATTTAATTTTACGTATTGACAGGCAACGAGTTTTACGCCTATCTTAATGACCGTATGCACTGGGCTACAATGTAAGACTAGTCGCGCCGTTAGACGTCACCTCTACGCCGTGGCGTGCGGTGTGTACTCACGTCGTTGTACCGGCGGCGCGCCCACAGCTCGTCGCGCGCCATCATGCGCTGCGCCTTGGCCTCCGCGATCTTGCGCTGGTGCATGGACGGCTTCACCTTCACCTCCAGGTCGGGTTGCACCTGCAAACACAGCAACTTGAGACAACTGACTCAACGGTCTAATACTGGCCGAATGTTTTTCGTGTACCCTACGTACAATCGTACGCGCGTTTTCTTTTACGTACTACTCCCTGCTTTTCATGTAGGTTGTAACTGTAACGTTCGACAACCGATCTTACAAACCCTGAAGGAGCCACGAAGGTACTGAAATTGCTTCAAATCTGGCCAACAGTTGACGATGTTGGATATTATAAATTATTTCTTCCACATGGACGAAATAGAAATTAGTAGTGAGCGTATGCATACCATTCGCTCTTCGTATAAACCCTAGGGGTTTCCAGAAGGGTGTCTTAGTTTATACTTTAACGATTGGTGATAAAAAAAAGGTCTTTGACACGGCTCATGTCAAGTATAAAATATTCATTCTCTCAGATTCGAATTTGCTGATCTTTAAAAAAATGTGAAACAAAATAAGCGCGATTTATGAGGTACCGATCTTGAAAGCACCAGTACAATACGACTTTATTTTTAGAGACCCACACGCGAAGAAGGTAGTAGTGTGGTCATCCTCATAAAGCCTTTTGTCGTCATCTGACGGGCGGATCTCTCGGCAGCCCGCGGGCCGCCGGGCTCGACGCCTGCCTCAAACCTTTTACTAAGTAATCATTGGATGACCACTGACGACATACTATTCGATCTATCATACAGTAAAAAGTGGATCCTGGAGTAAGGTTTACCGAATGACTAGTTTTAACTATTTATAACTAGCGGTCCGCCCGTGGCTACGCTCGCGTTATGTAAGATTTTCTCGCGGGAATAAGACTTTCTCTTAAAAAGTTTCCCATGTGTTAATCCAAGATACAAACTATCTCCTTTCCAAAATTCATCTAAATCCGTTGAGTACTGGAACAAACATCTAAATATCCAAATATATTTTCACATTTATAATATTAGTGTGATGTGATAGTGTGATATATTTATTGGGTGTTTTGACGTGACGGCTAGTCCAGAAACTAGCGTTTTCTAATCTTACGGCTTAACCCAAGATTTTGTTCACTTTAGTCACACGCTCTAGACACACGCTCTCGCCTAAAAAAGCCGCATAAAATGCGGCTTTTTTAGGCATTCTTTAGTCGGGGGACATTTTCAAACCTGCGTGCGAGTTTTGTTAGGTGTACAGTACTCGAGCAAATAGTGACAACTGAACATATGAAGAATCACAAAAATAGACCTCGAATAAGACACGTATCCCCTCAGTCCGCACGGCGCAAGCGAGCACTGACCTTCTTCTTGTACTGCAGGCGATGGCGGCGGCCCTTCATGTGCATCTCCTTGGCGTTGGGGTCGTTGAACTTGCAGTCGCACAGCTTGCAGTTGAAGGAGAGCGGCTTGCCGTCGTCGGCGCGGATCTCCTCGATGTAGTCCTGGCCGACGGGCTGCACCTCCTCCTCGGGCGGCGCGTCGTCCTCCTTGTCGTCCTTGTCTGTGGGCGGCGCGTCTTTGCCCAACGTCACGGTGCTTAAGCCCCCGGACGCCACGAACGCGATTTTCGGCGTTCCAGCCACGGTTTTTTTTGCTGATAAAGTCGAATTTTCTCGTTAAGGCTCGGTTTTTATATTAAAAGTATTTTTTATTAGAGCCTCTTGTCTTTGATTTTTGTAATACAGTAAACATATAACAACAATTGAGCCCTTTCTACAAGTTACTTTGAACTCTGTTAAAATAACTTTACGTTACAAATCGGTTTAAAATTTAGATTTAGTTTGTATAAAAAGGGCTCATAAGATTCACACTCCATATCTGTACCGAGTGCCGATTTATTTCGAAAACGATTTCTTTTTTAATGAGAGAAAATTGGACTCGCACAGCCGTGGCAGTACCGCGTGGATACAGATATGATACTGTGGCATCAGGGGCTCTTAGCTGGGGCAAATACGATCTCCACTAGAGCTTTGGAGAGCGTATTTGTAGTACAACATCAAAAAGGAAACAGCACATTTATTTACAGAATATCCAAACTCAAAATTGACAACAATCTAGCCTAAAAAAAGAAATGCAATTTTAAAATCAAATCAAAAATATATGTTTATTACCATATAAAACCATTTGTAACAATTATAACAGTGGACCCCGCACTAGGCGATCCTGTATGGCGGGGATTTTATTATTGTTACAAACTAAGTAAAAGTATTTTTCGTTTCTTTAATGTAGTACGGTACACGAACACAGAATACCAAGATAATCATGCTGTTCACTAATGAAGTCAGAATTTAATAATAAAAATAATAAAAAAGAATGAACAATAAAATCGACGACGCAACAGGGCTTGAGACCTTGTATTCATTTTAATTTTGGTACCAACATCGTAAACCCCTTTGCTACACGAAAATATAAAGACGTTATTCACACACATTTTTCTAGCACTTCAAGTTTTAATTTTTTAATATCGTAGGGAAATATACCGAAAATCAAGCCCTGGTCGACTGACACAAGAGCGGGATTCGCTCGGCAAGAGACAGTAATGTGATGAGTACTCACCAGCGCCGCCGACCTTAGTAGGCTCCGTGCTCGGGATGGGCTTGCCCAGCATCGTGTGGAGTTTCACCACCTATAAACATCATTCATGTTACAGATAAAAACATTTCAAATCTCTAATAATTAGAGTAGAATCTTCGTTATCGGCTAATACGGGTGGAATTTAATATTTTTTTTATTTTTTTTTATTTTATCCAGAAAACAGACAAACGGTCATAAAAAACAATTACAAACAGTAAGAAAACAAGTAGACCTATAGTCTTCTTAATTTTAGGGTTATAAACGTTGGTAATTCACTATAATACAAAAACAAAAAAAATATATATATATATAGACAGGTGCGCTTCACCAGAGGTAAAAACACAAAACATAACATAAGCCACAAAAGCAAGTCCCTACGTAACGTTAATAATATGAATTTTTAATAAAGGTTAAAAAGGAAAATTTAGCTGCTGCTTGCCACACTGCACAAAGTATTATAACAAGCAGATTTAAACTTGTTAAGTGAATTACAGAATAAGTCAATTTCAGCAAGTTTAACATCATAACATCTACAAACACGTCTAATAAAACTTCTAATAAAACACGTCTAATATATAAAGCTTCATTTTTTTTTTCTTCGAGGAAGGTAGCTCTTTTTACTACATGCACGCACGAACAAACGACACGTTTTTAAACTATGACGAGACGATCTCGTCTTCGAAAAGGTTTTGATGACACTGGTGGAAGCGAGTATGTTTAGTTGTGATCGGAGTGTTGGTGATCTCCGCTACCTTCTGGTGCTTGATCCCGCGCACGTGGGCGGCGTATGCGTCGGCGCCGGTGCACGTGACGTCACACAGCTCGCAGCGCAGCGACGACCCCCCGCCCGCGCGCCCCAGCGCCGCGCTCGCGCCGGCCGCTGCCAGTTTTACAGCCGCTTCCTTCTTCTTGTGCTTCTGGCCCTCCAAGTGCTCTTTGTATGTCTGGAATATTAACAAGTCTATTAGCAAATGCCGTTTTGGTGGTTTCAATTTTTTAATTATCAAGCTTGTGCAGCTAGAGGGGCACAATGAGTAAAAGAACAAATGCGCCATATTTTGAGACCGAGCTTCAGTGCAATAGCGTCTATTTTACGAAGTCCTATTTCGTCATGACATCTCGACAGCAGCGGCTAACTTCCAAGTCAACCACTATCATTTGTTTGACCAAATGTCGGAGATACCAGGGTAATCAGGTTTTAGTAGACCACGCTGGCCCAGTGCGCGTTGGTCGACTTCATACAACCTCTGAATTTCTTTGCAGGAGTATGCAGGTTTCGTCACGATGTTTTCCTTCACTGAAAGAGCATATGAATTCAAAAACACATTGGTACGGATGGTGTGGATCGAATCCGCGTCTTCAGAATGGGGAGGCAGCCACCAACCAACCAAACTTAAAATTCTTTGCTGACCCTTGATATAGGCGATAAAGAATAGTCTGACCTGCGGGCCGGCGCAGGAGATGCGGCACACGTCGCAGTAATGCAGCTGCTGCGCCTTGGGCGGCGGCTTGGGTCTGCGCTGCCCGCCGGCGCCTACGCCGCTCTTGTTGTAGTTCTTCCAGCCGGTGCTGAACAACCAAACACAAGGTTAGTCTGGTCAACAGCTCATATACATCCCTGCAAAGGGGCTCGAACCTATCCTAAACTAGGGCAATCAAGCCTTTGTAGACCACGCTGGCCCAGTTGCGTGTTGGTCGACTTCACACATTATGTTTAAATTTCTTCGTGGGATATAGCATGGTTTCATCACGATGATGTTTTCCTTCACCGTAAGAGCGTCAAATAAATGTACATATTATGAGGTGGGAATCGAACCCGCGCCTTCCGGACGAAAGACAGCGGCCCTTGTCAGTACACCACCGACGTTCTCCTGGTAGATCTTATTGATAATAAATTATGAAATGTGGTCATGAGTCATCATGAGTAACTTAATTCAATAAATATTCCAACATTTCATAATGAGCGGTCATCAGGAGGAAAAGCAGTAGGAAGGTGAACTCACCCGCCGCCGCCAGTCTTGGTCTGCTGAGCCACGTACATGGTCGCGGCGTTGTACAGTGCCGTGTCATACGCTGTACTTGCGCGGTTCGTAGCCTCTGCACACATAAGCAACACGTTAGTACGTGATCTGATATTGTAATAAAACAGTTATACAATAAACTTTAAACTAAACTTCAGTTGAACATGATTTATACTTTGTTGATTACTTTTAAACTATTGCATAACTGTGCATAACTTGAATATGTTTAAGATTAGAATGTACTTAATTGCACACAAAAATTGCACGGAACTGAAATACAGATAAGATAAGCGACCTGAAGGCAGCAATAACTAAGGTGGCTATTTCTTCTAGGCAACATTAACAACAGTAAAGCACGTAGTTGAAGAGTCAGTTTATTTACTTTGTTATGATAAATAATGGGATATTTAAGATGATCTCTATTCACCATTTTGAGCATAGATTTAGCGGTTCAAAAACTGACTATAGTGCTGGTCGAGCTGTCATTCCCGCTCAACGAAATCGTTAAAAAACTATTGGGAAAAAAATGTCGCGTTCGTCAACACTGTTAACTTATAGAACAAAACCAGTCCTTAATAGTGTTATCGAGCGGCAAATACCCGTGGAGACCACCATTGCTTTGCCGGCTTCTGGTGCTTAGCTTAGTTTCTATACTCACGTTTGGGCGCCTGCGTGGCGGGCGCGGTGTACGCCTGCGTGGGGTAGGAGGCGGCGGCGGTGGTGGCCGTGTACACGCCCCCGTAGGCCGCCTTGGCCGCGCCACCCGCCGGCCGCGCGCCCGTCTGCAACCAACGGGTACCGCCCACGCTTGCAAACATAACTCACCCACCGCTATTATTCCTTTAATAGCAGTCAGCCCTAGCGCATAACTTGACTAGGTTTTTGAAGTAATTTCAGCAGGAGGGGTGTTCGTTATGCAAGACTTCAGTCGTGTCTGTCACTTGTATAGCAAGTGTACACAGAACAATTTTTTTTAAGCTCAATACATTTTAAAGAATGGTAAGGTTTTATCTACACAATAACGAGTACCTGGTTGACCGAGCTTAGCTCGTTTATTATTTTTTTATGACACCTACGCATTTCGATAAACTCTACTTACTTCATACGTTCAGAAGAAAGTACACGCGGCTAGACATAGTAGCACCACTCTTATACTTTAAACGAGCAAGATAAGAATAATAAGGATCTCGGAAACGTACGGCTGCAACGATTTCGCAATTTAGTTTCGGGGGCAATAAATCGATCTAGCTTATAAAATAGATTTCCCCGTATTTTCAGGCTTAAAAGAATTGATACGCGATATCATTGAAATAGAAAGGTAATTTTGGCTCAGTCGGGACACCGCGAGTTTGCAGTTTGAATCTCGACAAATATATTTTTTTTATTTCTTTGTTCTTTTTTCGTTTGTATTTTTTTATTCTTTCATTTAGTTATTTAAATACAAAAATGAAAGAAAATTTCTGATAAATTTTTGGTGGTCTGAAAGTTTTCCATCAGATGGCCCGAGTAAAACGAGGAAAAGAATATATTATGTATTATAAAATAATAGGATGGGACTTTTGATAGGATTCAGAAAGGATTATTATAGGAAAATAAATTATTCCCATACCAACTTATTAGCAGTAGTTCCAATTTTGGCCACTTCACAGATACAGTGGTAAAGGCGGCGCTACTAGTAATATAAATTTGCATTTATTGAGGTTGCGTCGATAATTTCGATGAAATTTAGCATTATATGGGGTTTCGGGAGCGATAAATCGATCTAGCTAGGTTTAATTTTTAGTAAAAATAGATTTCCCTGCATTGACAATAAATTAGGATCGGAATTTGGATAGAATTCAGAAAGGAAAATAAATTATTATTCCCATGCCTAACAGTGGTAAAGGCAGCGCTAGTAGTAATATAAAATTGAATTTGTTGAGGTTGCTTGGATTAAGTAACGTCTCCGTGGATAAAATAGCATTTTCCATTTCTGTGTTACATATCTGAAAATACTTTTAAATGCTTTTTAGAACAAAATTTCGTCACTATGTGAGTTGTAGTGCCATCTGTTGCAGAACTTTCGATGTAAGAAAAACGAAGTGATTTTCTGTAAAGGTATATTAATTGAACTAAGTAAATGAAAAAATAAGTAATAACAACGACGACGACGGTAAGTAATAAATAAAAAAACATACCTATAAAAATTGCTCTATCTGTTGGAAAAAAATTAGACCACGAAAAAATAAGGTACTAAATAAGAATTATTTATTTCTGTCATTTTTGTATTTAAATAACTAAATGAAATAAATAAACGCAGGGTAGTTGAATATTTAAAAATATAAATAGACAGAGAAAAATAGATTACACAAATAAGTGGTCAGACGTGACGTTTCTATCCATTGCAATTAAAAAATGTATGTTAAATGTTATAATGAATGAATCACGGGCGCGTTCCGATACACGCTTAAGTGTCTTTCGAATCAAACAGTCAGCGCCGTCAGCGATCAGATTGTATGGGTTTCGCCTGCTGACAGTAATCCGGTACGCGCTTTGAGTGCGCTAAAATCGACTTCAGCACGTCTCGGAACGCAAGGCACATCGATTCCTTTATTTGCGCGACCGCTTATATCAGGGCTGCCAGGTGAAAAGTTTAAATAATATAATCGTCTTTTTATTACCATTATATTTTTATTCATTTACCTAGTTTATATTCATTCATACTCACTCATATTTATTTTTAGGTCAATCATAGGTCAATCAATCAATCGTTCAATTGCTTGCTACAGCAATTGACGTGTTTTACGGAAATAGGACATAATTTAAGGGAAATCTATGGCCTACGACAATAGTTTTTTTATTTATTTTATTTGCCATGCCACCAAAAATGGCAGTAAAAAAAATTGTCGCTGGCAACACTGCGTTCAGTGGTCAAATGGTCATTCGTTTCTTACGCTTCGGTTCGGATGTCTGTCGTGTGTTACGGGTTATTTTGTCTCGTCTCGACTCGATCAAAGTCGAATAACGTGCGCGCGCACTTCTAGCAAGTCGCACTCACGCGTCGCGCCACCCGCCCCGAGTCGAGTCAACTCGAGTTGGCTACCATTTCAACTCGACCTACTCTAGACAAAGCGAGTTAGCCCATCGCTACAATAAATACGTCAATGATGACAAATTAGAGTAAGAGATATACGAAGTAGGATATTCCGAAATGCTTGTAATCACAAATTCAATTACATTCAATTAAATCAATGAAATCTATTATTTGGAAGCACTATTTTGTGTCTATGGTTACCTGATCGCCACGTTTGTTTACCAAATAAGACACCCAAGGTGATACTAACCTTACAAGAATTGTTCGTTTAAAGTATTAGATATATTACTGCTGTGTGGGAGCACCTTTATGCGTATTGACATCCTTCCAGCACCAAGAAACTACTGCTAGAACCCACTCAGTCAAGCTATGACTAAAGCATCTCGCATTATGGCGAGGCAAGTTACATTGACGTGTTTGCATAATCGGCACTTTTTATTCACAAGATTTGTTTTTCTTTAACAACATATACTTCTCACAAAAAAAATCACACCTTGCAAAAGGAATAACAGAAAATTGTGTATATAAATAAATGTGTGCATAGTATTGTTGAAAAGTGTGTAATATTGTGTGTAAATTCCTAAATATACAAATTTTTCCGTTATACCTAACGAAACAAAAACTTGCAAGGTGTTTCGATTTTTTTGATGAGAAGTATGTTTGTATTTATCACTAAATTCATCATGTTGAATTTATTACTAGCTAGATGACCTGATCTGAACCTACTGATACACATGTTTGATAAGATGCAACAAGAATAGACTAGTATTGTGCTAATCTGCTACATATTGCATTAGACACGGAATAGACTAGTATTGTGCTAATCTGCTACATATTGCATTAGACACGGAAGTTCAAACAACAAGGCAATGTATGTTAAGTCCCTTGCAATAGAATCCGGCAAAATGTAAACAAGATAATTTTTTGACACTAACTTTCCAAAGACAAACAAGCTTTGATGAGTAAAAAATTAATATGGCAGTTTTACAAATTATTGAAAGTTTGGTCGTCCGAGTATTTATTAAATAACTATCATAAATAATTTAATAGGGGGCGAAATAATTTAATAGGGGGCGAAATAATTGTAAGAAGAATGTATGGTTCCTTGAAATGTGAATATGATCAGGAATGATACTCAAATGTAAGTAATTACGGAGTAATCGTGTTTAAATTGGTTTGTTTACATTATTGCTGGATTTTATTGAAAGGGACTGTACTAGCCTTAATTTACATGGACAATTTGAAGCTATGTTTTACCTTTAATCATCTACATGTTTAGTTATGCACTTCCCCCTAATACAGCTACATCTATCCTTGCAAAAACAGGAAAATAAACAGGATTAGCTCGATTTTCATACACCGCTCGTTGGCACGCGGCCAACGAGCGGCGAATCACCTTTTCATAAAGTTTGATTGACGGCAGACCGCTCTTCTAGTTAAAGTTATTTTGGCACAGCAAATCTTGTGAATGTGTAATTTATGTATGATATCTACTCTCAACATCTTTTTCTAAGAAATACAATAGAACAAATAATGGCTAGACTAGACTGACGCATACATAAACTTTGTATAATATTTAATAATGATTATTACCAAAGTTATTATTGTAGTTAAATAATTAAGTTGAAATTTTTGTACTGAAAAGGCTATTATTAACTTCAGTTAATCCTATAACAGTCAATTTTTAGAATAGACATCACCAAAAATATTTTCTTATATAATTCATGAATTATAATTATAAATCAACAGTAGCCAGGCCTCTTGGTGAGGAAATATTATGAATTGATACAGACAGAATTGAGAGTAGACAAGTAATTAAGGCGCTGTACGGAGTTTATTGGCAACACTGATGAAGTATATTTCATTCATTCATTCATGATTTTTCAACCAATTATTGCAACTTCCTGTTTTTGGCTACCAATCACTGCCAGTTTATCTGGTGTTGCCTTTGGTAAAGAATTTAGTTCCGTCATCTATAGCTTGGCAAAAAAGAGTTTGGAGTGGTGACAGGTGGAACTAAATATTTAGTTTGCTGCCATTCATGCTGGGTTGCTTTTTATTATCCCATTGGTATGCCATGTTGATTCTTATTCGTTAATTTTACAATATTTTATAAATTAAGTAATTTTTACTTTCCTATTTGACTACGAGGTCGTACAAGTGCGATAGAAGCGCCTTAATTTTTTCCAAACTCTTTTTTGCCAATCTGTACTCTTTTCTGTCGCACTATAACCGTATTTAAAAAGACCACATACAAAATCTTAAAAGCAATAAATAATGAATATTTCACCTGTGAGTAGGTGGGTGTTGGCGGCGCTGGTGTCGAGTAGGCCGGCTTGGCGGCGGCTTGCTGGTAGTAAGCCGAGGACACAACACCCACCTGCGCGTAGGTCGCTGGCGTCGAGTAGGCCGGCTTGGCGGCCGCGGCTTCGTACTGCGGCTGCGGCGGCGCGGCGGCCGGGTAAGCCGCGGCGGCTTGCTGGTAATAAGCCGACTTGCTCGCGTCGTAAGCCGACGCAGCGGCGGCCGCCGCGTGAGCGTGGGCGTGCGCTGCTGCTGCTGGGAATCCCAAGCTCATTATAGGTTTCAGCTCTTAAATTATTCTTTTTCTGATGGGTTGTATGTAAGTCAGACGACTGACCTCACAAATCTATCATCATCTTTCCTTTCAGTCAAATGGGTGATGCCTGCAGTGTCCTAGCCAAACTGAGAAAGTCACACAAAGAGAACCTCCATAAGGCCACCAAGGCTGCCTCTTGACGAAGCTCATTGTTTGCTATACCAAGTCTCTGTAGTAGGTTACTGAAGATTATTTTACTTGTTTTTTCCATACATTTTTTTTTTTGTTAAGTTTTCAAATTTTTGGTTTAATTAATATAATGTCATTTAATTTATATAATACCTGAAGATTGGTGTTGTGAAATAACAAATACACACTACATTTAGCACTAAGGAGTAAATAAAATACTACAAATAAGCTAAAATTTAATAACTATGTAGTAAATTGATTACAATTTCTTCATTAATAACGAAAATTGATTGTTATATAAAATCGAATCAGTAATGCACTAGGACATCACTAATTGTACTCAACCTGTCAAAAGTTGAATAAATGGTTGGAAATAGTATAAGATGTAAAAATTGCTTACATAGCAACAAACATTAAAAAGTGCAACCATACATAACACTGAATATGGCTTCTACTGCTATAACACAACTCTAAAGTCAAGATGTTAAACTTGAATTGTTGTTGACTGCACAACTGGTAGGTTAATCTTTATTCAAACCAATGGGGTTTAATGTAACCCTAAACAACTTACACATTAATGTAAATCAGGTACACTAATACTCAAATCAAGTAGTGAAAATGGCATATAGGTAGTAGAGTACTGAATAATTACCTACTCTAGTATGATAGAGATTACCAATTTACACCCCGTGTAGTAAAATAATTAATTGGTCTGACCAGGCAGGAAATGAGTCATGTTGGTACTTACGAAATAATAATGTTTTGTACAACAGAGAGATATGAGGTAGTAGGTAATGATCCTGTTTTAGAAATAAACGAGATAATAATGTGAAATTCAATTACGTTGCGGCGTGTCGTATCGATTTTTTAAGGTAACCTCATTCCGCATTAGCAAGGTCCTTCATACCGCAGAATCCTGAAGAATGTTATGTAAACATGCTACAACTACGTCATTGCCTACTCGTGTTGATATCGGCTGGCGGCGGGCGGTAGGTAACATACGCACCTTGTGTGGCGGCTGCCGCCTGATATGCGGTGTCGTACCCCGTGGCTGCGGCCCGCTGCGTGCCGTACGTGGCAGCTGTGGCGGCCGGAGCCACGGCGTACCCCGTTTGGCCGCCGTAAGCCGCGCCTGCAGTGGCCGCGCTAAAAACACAACATACAACTTTACAATCACCCAATGTGATAATTTTTAACAAAATTACCACGATCAATAGAGACCAGACGCCATTTTGACTATAGCAGAAACACGAGCACACGGCTACGAATCAATCATTTGCGTCTTGAGACTTCATGTCGAAATTACTATCGATTATATGTTATGTAAAATGACAAATAACTTACCCGTACTGGGTTCCTCCGTGAGTAAACCCGAAATAATTATTTGCTGCCATCATTTACCAATTTTCCGCGTTGAAACAACAGACGCTTCGGGCGGAAAGAAAAGGGCCGGCGTTTGTCTTTGACAAATATGGCGGCGACGAAAAAAAATCATAGACAATTTCTTTGTAGTTATGGCTACGTTCATCGAGAACAGAAAATATCCAAGATACTTTTTATAGAGCGTCCACTACACTCTCGTCCGAAGTTCTTCGACGAAGCCACACGAAGTGTCAAATTGGTGTGAAAGTGAAGCGTGAACGCTAAGCGTCCACTACACTACTCGCGAAGTTGATCGAAGTAAGCCGAGGACGAGAGTATAAAGCGCCCACTACACTCTCGTCCGAAGTTCTTTGACGAGGTCTCACGAAGTGTCAAATTGGTGTAAAAGTGAAGCCCGAAGTTGCACGAAGTGCCTCTCTACACTCTCGTCCTTGGCTTACTTCGATCAACTTCGCGAGTAGTGTAGTGGACGCTTAAGCGCCCACTACACTCTCGTCCGAAGTTCTTCGACGAAGTCTTACGAAGTGTCAAATTGGTGTAAAAGTGAAGCCCGAAGTTGCACGAAGTGCCTCTCTATACTCTCGTCCTCGGCTTACTTCGATCAATTTCGCGAGTAGTGTAGTGGACGCTATAGAGAGGCACTTCGTGCAGCTTCGCTTCGTTTCGGGCTTCGCTTTGACACCAATTTGACACTTCTTCGAAGAACTTCGGACGAGAGTGTAGTGGGCGCTTATGCTTTTTTTCTAATAAAGTTTGTAATATATATATAAAAAAAAACAATTTATTTTAGACAGGGTCCATACAAAAATCCATCCATAAAAAAAATATAAAATTTCATTTATTTTCTAGTTATAATACTAAAAATGAATAAAATTTTACGAAAAATATAAGTAAAAGTAACTTTTCCATGAAAAATAACTGAACGCTACCTAGGAACGTGGTCAAAGCAAGCTATCATCAGACGGTCAAGCCGTGTCAGTCCTCTCAATGGTCCTTCCTTCAAACATTTTTTTTTTATGTAAGGTAATCTGTGCCTCAAACTGACCTTCAAAATGGTTTGATGCTTTGATGTTTGTTTAGGGCCCCAGAGACTCAAACCTTACGTGTTTGATCAAACCGTTTGAGATGGTTTGAACGGTTTGTCAAACGGCTCTGCGCAGTCTGATTCTGTACGCTGTCGTAATTACACTTCTGACGCGTGCTCCAAACACGTCAATGTTTGACAAACCGTTCAAACCACCTTTGTAAACGATCAAATGGTTCGAGTCAAACCAAACTTTACGTGTTTGAATCAAACCGTTTGACCGTCTCCGTGGCCCTTTTGATTGATGATCTAAATAAAGTCTAAATATGTACATGGCCCCGATTCACGAAGCCACGCTCTAATTCATATTTTCCAGTTATCCTTTTCGTTTTTATCAAATTTTTATGAGCAATCAATCAATATTATATATCTTTACGCATTGTAATAGAACATTCGAAAAATAATAGAGATAAGAAAAGAAAGTAAAATGTAGTGATGGAATAACAAGTTTTTTTATTTCAATTTGCAAATACACAAATTAGATACAAAATTAAATATACTTAATAAGACACTTAAAACATGAACTTAGAACAATGTTATCCTAGTAATAATTTGAATAGTATTGTTAGAACATTGAGGATAATCAACGGAACTGAAACAAAGATAAATTCAGATTATGAACAGAGCAAGCAAACAATAAGTTTTTTTTGTGCGGACTGAATGGTAATAGCGGGCGCAGACTAAATAAATATGTGGGGACATCTCACACACGGCCATTCGACCCCAAACTAGGCAGAGCCTGTACTATGGGTGTCAGACAGCTGATATACCTACACAAATATATAAATAAATATAAATAAAGAACAAACAGACACAAGGCAAACACAAGTGCTCATCACACGAATGTTAGCCCTGGGCGGGATTCGAACCCGCGACCCTACGCGTCAGAGGTAGATACACTACCACCTAGCCTACGGGACTTGCAAACAATAAGACAAGGATGAGTAACTGTAGGCATTTGTAACACAATTTTACTATTTTAAATAACTCATATTTATTTTAGTGACTATCACATTCTTCTGCAATAATAAAGACCAGTGTATACTGTTATTAGTCAAGTATGGAAGCCAGCACATGCGGCTGGACACTTGCATTAAGAATACCACTGCTCTCAAGGTCAAAGAGTCCAGATGTCTTTGCTGACTCTTGTACATAAGTATATCTTAAAAAAGCAAATAATTTATAACAATTACAATACCAGAAGAATACTTACTGCGTGTGACAGTTCTAATGGATCTAACCAAGTTGAGAATCTGGAATTTGATAGTGGACTGATCTTCAAAACCCTGGTTTTGGCTGGCTCCCCATCCCACTGAAATGACAGTATAACATTGTTATTACACTTTTCAGTTCTATTATTTAGTTAATTTTTTCGGAACTTTTGGAACACACATAAGTACACATTCTAGGCTTAAGCTTGGTCAGAAAAGATATAAATAGCAGATAGCTGAATAAAATCTACTCTTGTTATTAACTTCATTCGATTTTTAAAAAAAACTAGCAGAAAAAGTTGATGCATTGACGACAAAACAACCATAACAACAGTGAAGTTTTTTTTTTTTAGGTTAAGAAGGGACTTACTTTTCTGCATAAACCTTTCTTCGTGGAGAACACAAACAGCATTCAAACAAAGCAATGACGCCTCAAACAAATTCCATAAGGTCAACATAATGTAGATATTTTGAACTTCGATAATTATTATTGAAACATTAGACAGCTGGCTGGCTGGCAAGTTTTTTGACAGTCAGTCATTCTTCTAATGGCTGGTTTACACGTATTAAGTTGTCAAGTAGCAACTAAATTTTAACTAAATGTTAAGCGACTAAATTTTAAGTAAGTGTTTACACGTCATTTTAGTAGTTAAGCTCTTTAGTTAGCCCAAGATGGACGATCAACAGTGAATTCAAATCTGTAATAAATATAATAAATAAAATAATTATTTTTATTTAATTAATATTATATTTTTTTATTTTTATATTATATATATATATTTTAATGATTAATATTTAATATTAATAATATATTAATCATTAATGTTTTTATACATATAAAATTATATATATAAAAATATATCCAAAAAATAAACATAAAACACTCGCACTTAACTTCACACTTCGCATTTAACTTAAAATTAACTAAATCGCGCCTTTCCAAACGTGTCAAGTGACAGGCCACGCCCACCAACTTACCCGAAAAATAGAAAAAGTTCTAATCTACTTGTTTACTTGCACACTAAATTTTAACTTGCAACTTACTACTAAATTCGCTGTTTACACGCATTAAGTTGCTTAAAATTAAGTTAAAATTTAGTTAACTACTAAACAACTTAATACGTGTAATGGCTGGTTTATATTATTTAATCCAACTGAGAAATAGTGGCTTCGAAATAATAGTTTTTTAAGTTGAATAATTTAAAAATACCGTTGTCAGAATTTATATGGTAAAGCGAAAGCCTGAGTTATTTAAGAACCGCAAAGATAAGTTTGTAAAAAATTTCAAGTTTAATCTGTGGTTAAAAGTTAGTGCACAGTTCTGTAGCGATTGTTTTCTTGACTTTTCCAAATATTTAACATTATTTTCCATTGCTAAATGTATGTAGAGTGATAGCATAAAGTGGTGTAAGTATTTGTTCAGTTATTTTCTTCTTAGTGTCATGAAACAGTATATTTTACATACGGAATAGGTACTTACTAAGTAATGGGTGTTTTTTTGTTAAATTTTAGTAGGTACGTAGGTAAATTAAGAGGTTATGTATATATATCTGGGAACTCTAAGCTAAGATACCTACAAGTTCATCAAAAACATACATTGTATCATGAAATAGTAGAACTGTATCATAAAGGAGTTATTTTGCGTTTTGTTATTAGTTTAATATAATTAAACCTGTGTTCCTACTGCAGATTTGTTTTGATGTTTTACTTACTTACATCCCTTACCTATTATATTAAAGTGTATTATGAACTAACAAACAGGCCATGTTTTGACTAAAATGATAATGATGAAAATGTATAAAGATGGCTTTAGACGGCTTTAGACAATCTTCGCAGTGAAAACAAAACGTGTTTTTTTTTAAGCAATAATAGAGTAAGGAGATAACTACTCAAACGTACACAAAACCTATGTAGCGTTATCTCTTTCGCACAAATCGTTTAAGTTAAAACTGTTTTTTAATTTCTGAACGAAACTTGTTTTTTTATTTTCGTATTTTGAAATTTCTGAACGAAACTTCATTCGACTTTGAAATTAATCAGTGCAATGAAAAAAAAAGCGCGGGAAACTTCGAGGAATGTAGTTCAGTTTTGCTTGTGTGAATTTTAAATTTAATTTTGTAGTTAAAAACTAAGAGGAACGTTTGGTAGTGTATATAATTTCTAGTATTTAGTGTGTATATTTTTATTTGTTACTATAATTTGGACCCGCAGGTGAGTTTTTGTATATAATTGTGCTTTACGTATCCTAGCGGGTGTGAAACCAAGGCACTCGTGCAGAGACTTGTTCACCAAATATAAGATTATGTCGCACTACTCACAATATTTATTTGAAATATTAATGTTCACACGCCGAAATCTGGACAGTTTCGATTCGGGCAGAATAACCCGCCAGACTGGGCGTTTAAAAACAGTACCTCGACGGTTGGCGCTTCTCGACAAAAACCCGCGCGTTATCGGTCCTGCGTTCTATGAGGAACTACCCACTGAAATAAAAAATGAAATATCTGACGAAGCTTTTGGACGTCGACTAAAACACCTTTTATTGAATAACCCATTATACTCAGTAAATGAGTATAGAGATATTATTTGTAATAAAATGTAATTTTTAATTATCGGACATGTTATTTTGTGACTTTTATTATTCTTAATTTATTTATTTTAATTTTATATACTCATTGACGTGCTCTTTGCGAATTTTTATAGTTTTAAGATATTTAAAATGTAATTAAATTAAGCAAATTGAGTGAATAAATGAAACTAAACTAAACTAAACATATGTAATACTTAGTATGAACAAACCCCCTGATAATAAATATCGGGGGGTTCCAGGCATCATAGGCCTGAATCTCCCCGTTGGCTCTTCAGTTGTCGTTGTTTCTGATCATGAGGACCAAAATGAGGACAGTAAAATGGATACAGATGGATCAGTATCATCTAAACAAGGCGAGACTGGACGGAAGCGTTCAAATTTTATAAGAATTTGCCGTCAATGTACGAAACGCAGAAAGAAGAAAAATTTTGGACAGTCCAATATTACTGGAAATTATTGTCGATGTGAAACGAAAAACATAATCGAAACTTCCATACTTTAAAAAAAATTACCCCTGTGGAAAATGAATCACGTAGCAAGACATCTCAAATTATTCAATCTCATGACACGTCATCGTCACATTCTAAAGAATCAACCCCTAATCCCCAACTTGCCACACAACCAAAGTCACAAACCGAGACCCGCCAGGTAGGTCGCAGTGAGTATCAGCAGTCAGATACTTCTCCCTATCTAATTCATGTGCAACGAGTAGAAACTTCCCCTTCAGATGGAACAATTTTACACCCTATTACATTTGACAATTCCCTTAAAAAAAAAATATTTCAGAATATTGTACCTGGGAGTGTTAAAAGAATTGGAAGGAACCGATGCGCAGTTGCCTTTTCGAATTTCAAGGACGCTAACGAATTTTTACAAAATGACCTCCTGAATGTAAATAGATTAAAAGCTATAATTCCAACTTTCAATGTCACCAGAATGGGACTAGTCCGTGGCATTCCAGAAGACTGGAGTGATGATGACATTTTATCAAATATTTCTACCCCCATAGGTTGTGGTGAAATACTAAAGATTAAAGGTTCTACTTCTTGGAAACCATCTCAATCCATTGTTGTTACTTTTGATGACCAAGTCTTACCCAAAATAATATTTTTATGCTATAATGCCTTACCAGTTCAAATCTATATTTACCCAACTATTCAGTGTTTCCATTGTTGCAAATATGGTCATACTAAAATACAGTGTCGTTCTTCACTACCAAAATGCTTCAAATGCGGTGCTGGACACCTTGGTGAATCGTGTACAAAGGAAGAAGATTCTGCTTCCTGTATAATGTGCGATGGGTTCCACTTTGCTACAAGTAAAGTTTGCCCGGAATTTTTACGCCAAAAAGATATTAAGACGAAAATGGCACACAACTGTATTTCATTTGCAGACGCTAGTAAATTATTTCCTCCCGTATCTAGATCTTATGCTGATGTTTTAAATTCCACATCTATTAATCCCAACAAGTCTTCCGCTACTCACTCTAGCACTGATCGTAATAGCTACAAAAAGACAGTTTTTCAAAAGCCTCGCTCTCCGCCAAAAACCCAAGCTGGATATGATTGTGTTGCCCACAGAGCTCTTCTAAAAGAATTCGAGTTTCCGACTATTGCTAATGGTTCTGCTTTAATTACAAAAGACACAGAACCCAATGAGCCGTCAGATTCTATTGTAAATACCATTATATTACTTTTTACCTCGTTGCTGCAGTCAAATCTTTTAAAACCGTCCTACGTTGCCTCTATTATTGATTTCTTAAATAAGGTTTCCCATGAAGGATCCAAAACTAATCTTGCATTATCATCCAAAGAGACGTCATAATGTATTTTTTTATTGAAAAGTATTTTTTATTACAATTAGGTCATTATCCCACAGTTTTTACGTGACGGCTGAAAATCAGTGTTGCCCTTTGGGCTAATTACACTGAGCCATGGCCCTTTCAATCACTGCAGCACACATGTGCATGCATAGGTACTTCTTTTTTTTTTGTTATTTCCTTTTTCTGTATCTTTTTTCTTAAATGTATGTACATGTGTTATGTAGATTTTTGAATAAAACTTTTTATCTATCTATCTATCTATCTTATAGCCATCGATAGTTAAAGTTTTTTTTAGTAAAGATAATGTTATTAGTTTTTAATAATGTCTCGTGTTTATCCTACCTTAAATATCTTTAATGCTGTAGTTTATTTTTTGCTTAAGTATTATAAAATGTATCTGTGTACGTAGTGTTATATTATATAAGGAGTTATTTAATTTTTTATTTGTTTTTGATGTAGATATGTATATTAATTTTACCTAACTTTCAACTTTGTTGAGCTCTTTTTTTAGCGCTTTATTAGTTTCCCTACCTTTTGTAAAACTTGACACTGGCACAAAGTCCAACTAGTGCCATAATAATAATAAAAAAAAAAAAAAAAAATACAGTGCAATGCAATTTCTTCTAAGTAGTCTGCAAAGAGGATTCACTCCGTTTAGTAGTCTGTGTGAATGCAATGCAATGTGCATGCATTGTTTTGTTTAGCAAAATCAAGAAAAATAGGAAATTATGAGCTGAAAAAACGAGTGTTGTTATAATTTCTTCATTTTATTATAGGGTATGAAATAGTGAAGATAATGGCTCATAATCCACAATCGGAAGAGAATCCTCTTGAAGGCTTTTGCATAAGCTTGCCGCCGTTGCCGCCGGTAAATGTTGAACAAGAAGTAAATGATAATTTATGTCTAATTGAAGATTTTGTACCATCGGTCGGAGCCACAGATGCCGATGTGGCTGTCGAATCCATTACTGAGGTTCAGATAAACGAATTTCTCAACAAGAATTTTCCATCAGAAGCAGATGTGCCAATTCCTGGGATTGATATAGCAATCGGAAAACCTGATGTGAATAATGAATCGTATGAAAATTTCAAACAACCGAAGGTACCAAAAAGAAAGATAACTATATCTTACAAAGATAGATCACCACATAAAAAAAAGCCAACTAGTACTAAAATATATGAGGCAACTAGTGATCCTGCAGTGGTAACATCAGACTCGAATCCGGCAGAGGGGAGTGTCAACATTGACACTGCTGATCAGTCACCACAATGGTACTTGATTCATCCAAATGCACCTAATGTATCCAAGACTATTATGCCAAGTAAGCTGCCTGACGCTTTTAACAAACTGCCTATTTATGGTCAACCTAATTCTAAGGCTGAATTGAAATCGTTTTGGGACAATAAGATTAAAGATTTTATTGGCAATGGATTGACTGATGATCAGTTTTCAAACCTTGCACAGTATTGCAGGTAAGCTTTCTTTCACAAATCATTTATAGATTACAAAGTGGACCACTGGTCTTAAGTCTTCATTAATAATTATTTGATTTCAGCCCGGACCACTATCTAACTGGCAATGAACTGGATATGCAATCCAGATTACCCTCAGTCGGAATCTTTCGTGAAGAAATTGTCCATAAAACAGCTGATACGGGCCAGTCAAAGAGAAAGTTAAGCGTTGTTAATAAGTTCCTAATGAGAAAAGATAATGATGCTACAGAAATGTTTGTGAGAAGATTAAAGTACCGGGGCATTCGGTTGATGCCACTTTCACTTCAGGTATTGATTCCATAGGTCTTCCTTAACCTATCCTTATCCTTGAGGGAAGAATCTAGTTCCCGACCTATCGGACCGGAGCCCATTCTTGGAATGCCTAAGTCCGGTTCCAGACGCTAACTTCTAGCTTGGGAAAGACACCAAGCTAATAAACTGTGGCATGGATCAGTTGGTTTAATGCACTCCAAGCAACTGATCCCGGGATTCCTGCCCAAATTAAATATTAGGATATTAATCCGAGCCCTCATGGGCTATTATAAGCTTAATAAGCATCTAAACGGGATGGGTCTATCTGAGAACCCTTACTGTAGATTCTGCGCAGATGATGAGGAGACTTTGCATCACATGTGAGTGCGATGTCCTTGTCAATAAGAGAACCCTGGTGCTGGGAGGACCCAAAATTGCCATCCAGGAAGCCCAGGCTTTAAGCCCCTTATTGACCGTCAGCTTCTTCAAAACTGTTGGTCTAGAGGAGGCTATTTAACACCGAAGGGTCGACTCCATCTCGGGTCGCAGTGGATATTGGGACATAATTTGCTCGATCCCTTCTACCAAAATCATAAATCATAAAATAGCAATCTGATGTCATCCTTATCCTTATTAATATTTATCAATTTAAATAACACTTTTATGGTTTCATCAAAATCTAAAATGAGTCCCATATAATATTTTTATTTATACTTTTTTTCTGTATATGAATCCAACTTGCAAAACTTGAGCAAGCACTGTAACAAAATAAAAACAAAATTGAAAATTTTAAAAAACCCACGCCGGATTTTGAAACATATTCAATAAATAAAAAAATTGAAAATTTTAAAAAACCCACGCCGTATATTAAAATATATTAGAATAAAAAGGATTAAATAACATTTTTGGAAATCCCCCGACCAGAGTCAAATAAGATAAGAAATATAAAATAAAGAAATCTATAAAAAGAGTGATTTCACAAACAACTAATTATGACCTTTCTTAGTCCTTACGTTTACGTACCTACTTACCTTTTGCTTTCTCGTAGAGATAGACACAGCAATAATATTTATTTATTTAGGTACTATTACATACTCATCTATCTAATAATATGATACAAATCCAATAAAACACGTCGGGGTCTGCCATTCCCTGCTCTGACATTAATAAATTTTATATAAATACCGTGAGTTTTACTTATTCAGAATCTACATTATATTTAGTTTTTGAGTTATAATATTTAAACTGAAATTTCGAACAAAGAGAGCGATGATGGCAGCCCCCGACGTTTTTTATTGGATTTGTATCATATTATTAGATAGATGAGTATGTAATAGTACCTAAATTAATAAATATTATTGCTGTGTCTATCTCTACGAGAAAGCAAAAGGTAAGTAGGTACGTAAACGTAAGGACTAAGAAAGGTCATAATTAGTTGTTTGTGTGGCGGATTTCGTGAGAAATCACTCTTTTTACAAGCTTTTATTTAGTTTCACCTGTCCCGTTGTCTGTCTGTCTGTCTGTAATCAAATCTTGCAAGTTAAATTTGATCCACTTCCCAGTTTTCGATTGAGCTAAAATTTTGCATTCATGTATAAATCGGATGACAATGCAATATTATGGTACCTTGGAGCTGGTCTGATGATGGAGACGGAAGGTGGCCATAGGAACTCCTCTAATACAGAACACAACCTAGTCGTGTTTGGGCTCGTTAGATTTGTCTTAACAAGATCTTTAGCCATACGTGATATCCAGGGTCTCATGATGGAGCCGGAAGGTGGCCACAGGAACTCCTTAAATACACAACACAACCTAGTCGTGTTTGGGCTTGTTGGTTTTGTCTTAGATCTTTAGTCATACGTGATGTTCAGGGTCTCATGATGGAGCCGGAAGGTGGCCACAGGAACTCCACAAATACACAACATAACTTAGTCATGTTTGGGCTTGTTGGATTTGTCTTGACTAGATCTTCAGTCCTACGTGATGTCCAGGGTCTCATGATGGAGCTGGAAGGTGGTCACAGGAACTCCACAAATACACAACATAACATAGTCGTGTTTGGGCTTGTTGGATTGGTCTTGACGAATACTTTGATACTAAATGGTAACCAGAGTCTGATGATGGAGCTAGAAGGTGGCCATAAGAACTCCGTAATTAAACGACGCAACCCCACCGAGTTTGGGCCCATTTGATTTGTCTTGACGAGTACTTTGATACTACATGGTAACCAGGGTCTGATGATGGAGCTGGAAGGTGGCCATAGGAACTCCGGAACGACGCAACTCCATCGAGTTTAGGCCCATTTGATTCGTCTTGTCGAGTACTTTGATACTATATGGTAACCAGGGTCTGATGATGGAGCTGGAAGGTGGTCATAGGAACTCCGTAATTAAACGACGCAACCCGATCGAGTTTGCGCTCATTTGATTCGTTTTGACGAGCATCTTAGTTGGCGTGAATATGCAACTCCAACAGATTTGGGAAAAAGTTCGTTCCGTTTGTTATGAATGTGGATTATTATATGTCTGATTGATTATATGGATGCCCCAATGCCAAGGTGAGCACATGCCGAGGGCTAAATGGTATGAGAGTGTATAAACATTTCATATCGCTAACGTTGCGCCTCAGGGTACCAGGGCGAACCCTGTTGTACTGAAGCCCTTATCCCTCTACAATGGACCTCGGCAAGGATGGCATTCACATAATACAGCCTAAATCAATTCAATTTCCTGCTAAATTTAATTACGGCACAGCTGAAAGAAGAATGCTTCCGATTATCTTGTCTTGGGCTTCAACTGTGCACAAAATGCAGGGAACTACTGTAGATCATGCTGTTATTTATCTAGGCTCTAAATTATTTGCTGCTGGTCAAGCTTATGTGGCTTTAAGCAGAGTTAAGTCTTTAGCAGGACTTCGAATCGAAGAACTTGACTGCTCCAAGTTGACTTCGAAGAAACCTTGTAATGTAAAGAAATGGATAGAATGAGAAATGTTACAAATAACTAACTTGTGATTACATAACTAATTTAAACATTAGTTTACCCTACTACAAACAAAAAAGGAAATATTTAAATATAAATAAAATACATAAACTTAAAGTGCTCAAAGCAGCACATTATTATGTGAACGTACTACGGACTACATAACGGAAAAACGCTGCTACGCGCTACTAACTACGTCGTAGTAAATCTCGAATTAAACATACTAAAAAGTTAAAAATAAAATTAAAGAAAAAAAACCTTTTTTAAAAACAAGCTTTTATTATTTGGAAAATGAACTAAAAAGTTAAAAATAAATTAACTCTAATTAGAAGTATAACACTTTATAAGTTCATTGTAACCTTTAAATATAATTAAGCTTCTTTGTCTACGACAAAATAATTCCATCGTAATCATATATTTTTAACACCAAAACTTACACCTTAATTATTAAATCTTCCCGTTTTTATTACAGTCTCAATTTTATAAATAATAAAAGCGTGTTACATTTTGATGGTATAAAGCTATCACAATGTAACACGCTTTTTTATTTATAAAATTGAGACTGTAATAAAAACGGGAAGATTTAATAATTAAGGTGTAAAGTTTTGGTGTTAAAAATATATGATTACGATGGAATTATTTTAATTTATTAAAATTTTTATTTATATAATAAAAGCGTGTTACATTTTGATGGTATAAAGCTATCACAATGTAACACGCTTTTTTATTTATAAAATTGGGACTGTAATAAAAACGGGAAGATTTAATAATTAAGGTGTAAAGTTTTGGTGTTAAAAATATATGATTACGATGGAATTATTTTGTCGTAGACAAAGAAGCTTAATTATATTTAAAGGTTACAATGAACTTATAAAGTGTTATACTTCTAATTAGAGTTAATTTATTTTTAACTTTTTAGTTCATTTTCCAAATAATAAAAGCTTGTTTTTAAAAAAGGTTTTTATAAATTTCTTTATTTTATATTTCTTATCTTATTTGACTCTGGTCGGGGGATTTCCAAAAATGTTATTTAATCCTTTTTATTCTAATATATTTTAATATACGGCGTGGGTTTTTTAAAATTTTCAATTTTTTTTTTTATTTGAATATGTTTCAAAATCCGGCGTGGGTTTTTTAAAATTTTCAATTTTGTTTTTATTTTAAACTTTTTGGAAAGTACGTTACAAGGGACAACAGTTGACAAGGCTGTTGTTTATTTGGGCAACAAAATGTTTGCCAAAGGGCAAGCCTACGTAGCCCTCAGTAGGGTTCGCTCATTGGATGGTGTGGTGATATGCGACTTGGACCAACGCAAATTATTTAATAACCCACATAATAATGTAGCTTTACAAGAATTAGAGAGACTCAGAAATATAACGCAATAACATAGGTACTAAAATTTTATTTGCCTTTAACGTACTTATTATATACCTTCTCCGATCCGTCGTGGGTGCAAATAACCGCATCGGAATCGGCCACCTATCCTCGCTGTTGCAGTATTTCTTTATAGTCTACCGCCATGACGGCTGAAAATCAGTGTTGCGCTTTGGGCTAATTACACTGAGCCATGGCCCTTTCAATCACTGCAGCACACATGTGCATGCATAGGTACTTCTTTTTTTTGTTATTTCCTTTTTCTGTATCTTTTTTCTTAAATGTATGTACATGTGTTATGTAGATTTTTGAATAAAACTTTTTATCTATCTATCTTTTATCCATGCGCCATAAATCATGTCCAAGAACCTGATCTGTAAAGATACCGGTTCAGTAGTATTGAAAACTCCTGTAATGCCAACTTATCTGGCTACTGCAGGGCTCCCTGGTGGTCTACCGCCTCAAAACATATCCAACAACCAGCTCCAAAATTAAGCCTTTTGAATGCAAAAAACCGCATCGAAATCGATTCAGTACTTTTTGAGAACTCCTGTAGTGCCAACTTATCTGGCTGCTGCAGCGCTCGTGGTCTACCTCCATAAAACGTATCTAAGAACCCGCTCCAAGATGAAGCCTTTTGAATGCAAAAAACCGCATCGAAATCGATTTAGTACTCTTTGAGAACTCCTGTAGTACCAACTTATCTGGCTGCTGCAAGGCTCCCTGGTGGTCTACCTCCATAAAACGTATCTAAGAACCTGCTCCAAAATTAAGCCTTTTGAATGCAAAAAACCGCATTGAAATCGATTCAGTACTTTTTGAGAACTCCTGTAGTACCTACTTATCTGGCTGCTGCAGGGCGCCCTGGTGGTCTACCTCCATAAAATGTATCTAAGAACCTGCTCGAAGATAAAGCCTTTTGAATGCAAAAAACCGCATCGAAATCGATTCGGTACTTTTTGAGAACTCCTGTAGTACCAACTTATGTGGCTGCTGCAGGGCTCCCTGGTGGTCTACCGCCCCAAAGCATGTCTAACAACCAGCTCCAATATGAAGCCTTTTGAATGCAAAAAACTGCATCGAAATCGATTCGGTAGTTTTTGATAACTCCTGTGTTGCCAACTTATCTGGCTGCTGCAGCGCTCCCTGATGGTCTACCTACATAAAACATATCTAAGATCCTAAGTTGAAGTAATACCTTTTCAATGCAAAAAACCGGAACTAAATCGGTCCAGTGGTTTTCGAGATAGAAGGTAACAAACAAACAAACAAACAACCTCTTACCCCAAACGCATATACCGCCTCCGTTCCGTTCCGTCCGTCGTGGGTAAAAAGAATATGTTCGTATGAATGAAAGCGCTTAAGTTTCAAACAATTATACTAACCTACTGATATGTTCTATTATATTTTTCAGAGTGAAGTGCCTGATATTGGGCCATCGCTGATTCCTGGCAAAGACCTTATATACCATATCCGCATCTACCGTCCATTCTCTTACCAGAAGCAGAAATTTGTAAGTTACACTTTATAGAAAATAAAAAGCTACAATTCAATACACAACAATACAAAATAAGTAATTTAATTCAACTCAATTCAACAAATGGCCAGTCAGGGGGGAAGTTGATTATTTTTTTTATTTATATGTGGGATAGATTTATGAACGAACTGTCTGAGATGAATATTTTTGAACGTAGTCGAACGAATGAAAGACGGATGAGTGAACAAATGTCAGGAACGGTGTGAATGAGTTGCATGACCGGAGTGAGTGGTGTGAAGGGCGGTGTGGTGAAGAGCGGACGTGCATGTGCTAGCTAAGCTAAAAAATTTCTGATAAGACGTTACTGGAAGACTACGAATAAAACAACATTTTTGAAGACGAAGAAAGACGTTTATTTTCATAAGACCACACCCTCCTCCTCACATATATATATATAAATAAAAACTGGCTGCCCGCGACTGGTTGAACTGAACTATTTTTTAACCCAAACAAGAATATAACTGGCAGCGTATTAAGATGAAACATGTACCAGTTTTTAAGTAGACCACTAGCAATAAAACTGAATACCGCATCCAATTTTGTGCAGCAGTGGTTATTGCGTGATGCGTGTACAAACATACAGATTGACTTGATAGACAAACAAAAATATTAAACAATATTTCGTCGGCCCCGTAGCCAAGGTGGTAGCGTGCCTGCCGTAAAGCACAGGTTCGCGGGTTCGAATCCTGCCCAGGGTAAACATTTGTGTGATGAACACTTTGTTTTAGCCTTGTGTCTGGTAGTTATTTATCTATATAAAATAAAATAAAATATGTTTATTTAATTCAAAAACAAAAATTTGTACAAACAAATGGCAAGTGACTCCCGGTAAGCTTGAAAAAACCTGTGTTGGGAGGCACTGCTCTTCTTAACTGATAAACAATCACAAACAAATACAAATAAATCAATATAAACACAATAGAACATAACAGAAGGTTATCAAACAGACATTACATAAACATTCATTAAATACATTCATTAAATACAATATATTTAAGTATTTATTTATCTATTTGTGTATTATGTATACCAGTTGTCTGGTACCCATAGCACAAGCACTGCTTTCTTTGGGATCAGATATTTGTGTGTGAGATGTCTTCACATATTTATAAATTTTTTGTTGTGTCAGTACCGCGGGCGTCACTCTGTATTCTGTCGCGAGCTGGTCGTGCTGGGGAGGCAGAAGCTCACGGAGCTGCGAGACAGGTTCCAGTGCGTCAACGACCTGGACATGCGCGTCGACATATCCGAGCGCATCATCGACCACGACCTCGCCTCCGCCAAGGTAAATCTGACTTTTTTTTCCTATGATGCTGATCTCACCTTCGCGCCGAATCATATCTGGTGCAACACATCACCATATGTTATCACAGTATAACGTGTTAAAGAGCCGCCAAAGGCATTTTAATCACATTGTACTTCGGTAGATAGCAGCCGGGACACAAAGCTAAACATGCCTTCTGAACGGAAAAGTTTTACTTTTCCAAAAATCTGGCAATTCAGCCTGCATTATCAAACTGGTGAAAGTCTTACAAAGGGATTTTTGTTCGACAGTGGTGTCGATTCGGCATACGCCCAACTAAACTAAAATTAGTAAAATAAAATAAAAACGTTTTTATTGCCTTCACAAAAACAAAACAATTACAAGTGCAGGAACATGTTAGGCAAAAGCTCCGCAAATGCTTGACATACAAGTATGCCTAGCGCTGGTTTTCAGACTGGCCCCACACGCAGATGGGTCGGTTACCTTTATGTTTGTAAAATTTAATAATCCTATACTACTTAACCTATCAACCAAGCCTATGACAAATTTAGCACGATTTTCAATTGTTATTTTATTTTTATATCTATTAACCACTTGTGTATTTTTTATTTGATTATCCAAAAGATGCTGTTGGACCAGTTTCTTAAATTTAAGCAGAGGCATCGGTTCTCTCAAAGGTGGTGGTAAATCGTTCCATACCTTTGATGCTGCAAATTTAAAACTTCCTCTGAACATGATGGTTTTGTGTGCAGGAAGTATAAGACAATTTTTCCTAAAGTTCCGAATGGATCTAGTGCTATCATCTCTTACCCGATGAAATTTTTCAAAGAGATAAGCAGGTTTCTGAAATTCTATGATCTTGCGAACCGTAAAACCTAGCTGCAATGTTCTACGATTAGACATATTTAAGATAAACTTCTCATTCAAGTATGGCGTAATATGTTCACGTCTCGGGATGTCGTAACAAAAGCGCATGCGTGCATTTTGTACTCGCTGAATGTACTTATCCGCTGAATGTAATGTACCGGCTACATGTCACTCAGCGAGCTATGGAAAGATCTATGCTTGGTATTTCGCTACGGGATAAAATCCGAAACGAAATCATCCGGCAGAGGACCAAGGTGGTGGATATTGTCCAGAAATGTAACAAGCTGAAGTGGCAGTGGGCTGGCCACGTCTGTCGCAGAACCGATGAGCGTTGGAGCAGACGGGTTCTTGAATGGAGACCGCGTCTCGGGAAACGTAGTGTGGGACGTCCCCCTGCCAGGTGGACTGATGACCTGAAGAAGGTCGCTGGTGGTGGCTGGATGAGGAAAGCGGGTGATCGTGCGCTTTGGCGTACCCTTGGGAGGCCTACGTCCAGCAGTGGACTGCAATAAGCTGATTGATTAATTGATTGAATGTACTTAGAGGTTGCTGATAATAGGCGTGGACCGTAAACGATATCCCCATAGTTAAAGAACGAGAGAATTAGAGATTCCGTCAGCATTTGGCGCAGTTTTTCCGATAAGTATTTCCTTATGGCATATAATGTTTTGAGTCGATAGTCCTGTCACTTTCTATCCTTTTTAATTGAAAAGGGACCGAAGATCATCGGTTTTGTTTTTTACTATGACTTCACGACTAACTGTCAAATTTAGTCTTGTTTTAGTGCCTACCTAACACCATGACGAATAAAAAGCCACTAAAATTGACAGTTAGTCGTCAAAAACAAAACCAATGATCTTCGGTCCCTTTTCAATTAAAAATTATATCTTCTTCTTCTTAGCGAGTCGATGGCAAGTCGAAACTTTATATTGTTGTAGCCCAGAATGTGGCCACTTGGACGGCGGATTGTGTGGCGTCCATTAAATCTTTCTGCGTGCAGGTGACAGGGCACGCAGGACATGATGTCAGGTGGGCCATCGTCTGTACCTCCCCGCACGCGCAGCACATATCAGTGTTATTGGAGAATCCCCACCTAGACATGCTATCTTTACTCCGGCCGACCTGAGTCCGAAGTCTATTTAAAGACTTCCAAATCGGCCAAGACAACTGATGTCCGGGTAGAAGATTCTCAGATGGTGTGACAAAGGGACTAGGAAGGGAGACTCTACGGCGCCAGAGGTTGCATTTTGCATGTGGCGGGTCGTTGGTCAGTGGTTCGACGCACTTTATAAAAAATATCCGCCGTTGAGGCACTGGTTTATAGCCATTGGGTGCCAAGTGGGTGCCGAGTGTCATCGTCCATTTTTCGCCTATCAAGGGAGTTGGCAACTGCTCTGCGGACATCTGGAGGCGCTATGCCAGCTAGTGGAAACAGCAACTTAACCGGCGTCGGTTGCAGACAACCAGTAATGATCCGGCAAGTTTCATTTAAAGCTATGTCCACTAGCTTGGCATGAGCGGAGCGGTCCCATACTGGTAGAGATGACAGGACTCGAGGCTTTTAAACCCTTATGTTCAAAACTCGCCTCAACTTTGAAGACTCGACTACAACTATACGACTCGAGGCTTTTTACAAATCTAAAAAGGTTTGAGTCACCAGATGGCTCGCTTAAAAGTTAAACGACTTGAGTGCTTTACTAAAAGACTCGAAACTCGGACCCAAGCCTTTTAAGTAAAGAACGCAAGTCATTTAAGAACCCGAGTCTTTTAAAATTGGATTTCAAAAAAAGAAAACGAAATAATAAAAGTGTGTTTAGTTTACAAAAACACAAATACTTACCTTCATCCACAATACAACAATAATTCACTCATACGGCTTACATTATATTACTGATCTGTGATACACCTCGCGACTCGCGACTCGCGCGAGCCGAGTCGTTTAAGAAAAGGTTCGAGGTTTTTCGTCGCAACTAAGTCGTTTATAAATGGGAGTCTTTTTAAAGTGACTCGAATATAAAATTAAACCTCGAGTTGTAGTCGTTTACAAAAAAAGGTTCAAGGTTCAGGGTTTGCACGACTCGATTGAGTTGAAAACCTTAGAGTTGAGTCGAGTCTTTTTTAAAGGACTTAAAAGCCTCGAGTCCTTACATCTCTACATACTGGGCATGCAAATTCGCCAGCTGAAAAGGCAAGCGCCAAACCATTTATCCGCAGAACTTGTGGCGAGGCTCCCCATTTTGTGGTTGTAAGGCGCCGCTCTAGATTATTTCGAGCATGTACCTTCCTTTTCACAATCTCGCAGTTATTCCGTAAGGTAAGAGACCTATCCAACAGTACGCTGAGGTATTTGGGGGAGTTACTATGGGAAATAGGCACTCCACGCCACGTGATATTGAGCTTTCGACCCGCCTGTGCATTGCGAAGGTGAAATACGCAGGACTCAGTTTTAGTCGGGTTGGGCTTGAGGGAGTTCTCTGCGTAGTAGCAACTCAGGTTATTGAGAGCTACCTTCAGATTGGTCTCAACCTCTTCGAAACTGGTCGCTTGAGAAGTGAGAGCAAGATCATCAGCATACACAAAGCGGGAAGTATTTGAGCTGGACGGCTGGTCGTTGGTATAAATATTAAAAAGTAGTGGTGCTAGAACACTACCTTGAGGTAGACCATTTTTCTGCGACCTCCAACGACTTTTGTCTGATAGCAGGAGAACCTAAAAGCGGCGATTATGTAGCAGTTCTCGGAGCACATTGACAAATTGGTAATCTCCGGTCATAGTCTCCACTTTCCACAAAAGCCGCCTCAAATTCACCGTATCATAGGCAGACGACAAGTCGACGAAAACAGTGCCAGTCACCTTTCCCGTCTCAAAGCCGTCCTCAATGTGTTGAGTGAGTTTCAGCACCTGGCTGCTGCAAGACTTTGCGGGTCTGAAACCTGCTTGCTCCGGGATCAAATTCGGGTCAACAAAACTAGTAAGGCGTACCAGCAGCAACCGCTCAAATAATTTATAAGTGTGGCACAGGAGTGAAAAAATTTTTGGGGTCATCTGCTGGTTTTCCTGGCTTTGGTATAGCTGTGACCTTTGATTTTCTCCAGAGTCGTGGTATTAGAGCAGATTCCAAACACTTGTTGAATATTTGCAGCAGCCATGACACTGCGACTAGGCCAAGGTGTTTAATTTGCTCTACAGAGATATTGTCAACTCCGGAGGCTTTCCCGCACTTAAGAGATTTAATGGCGGTGTTGATGTCATTCAGGTCAAACGATTTACTAAGGTGTTCCGGAGGGTTAGTGGGGCTCTGTACTTTTGGAACTTTTGGTAGTCGACCAGAAGGCTTGCCATTTAGAAGAAGCTGTTGGGCTATCTGGTTAGCTGTGACCTTATTTGGCGGGGAGGGTGCAGGTGGGTCGTTTGTAAGTATTCGGATTGTTTCCCATGCCCTTTTACTATTATGCGTCATGTCAATGTTTGTTATACGAGTAGTATTAATCCACATGTCCCGCCGACTTTCATCAATCCGCTACAATAGCTCTTCCCCGACTCGCGTAGTTTCCTCGGAAAAAGAATCGTTGCAATGGAGTACAAAGTCTCGTACCGTATCAACAGTTCCCCCGACTCCTTCGATAGTCCTGGGATATAGGAAGTACGACAACCTCTGGGGATACAGCGACGTGATACTTCTGAGACTATGTCAGCAAACCGATCGTATTCTCGGGGGGATGGTGGGACATTCAAGAGAGCGTCGTCGACTGACTTTGCATATTGCTCCCAATTTGCCTTGGAGTAATTAAATCGGCGTTTAAGGGGGACCTGTAGGGGACGGACGACTGGGGTAATCTCGCACATAATGGGCCTATGTTGAGTGCGAGGAATAGGTGGACATACGGTCTTAACGCACTGAGGACTTATATCTGAACTGGCGAAGATTAGATCTGGGTTGTATCCCCTCTTCCATCGGCCACTATTAAAGGAAGCCGGTTGTTTTGGGTCATGAACCAGAGTCAAATCGTTAGATTCAGCCCATGCCTCGACCGCTTGACCACAGTCGTCAAGGTCATTGTAGCCCCAGAGTGGATTATGACTGTTAAAGTCACCGATTACAATTTTCACCCGTTGCTGATCGTTAAAGTTGGTGGGAGGGGAGAACTGGAAAGGCGTCCCGGGCGGCTTGTATACAGAGGTGACAGAGCAGTGGTCGAGGTCTACGGTAATCACCTCGATGCCATTCTGGGTCGAACATTCGGAGGATTTTACTCTTACTCCGGGTGTAACAAACACTGCGTTACCGTGTTTCGGGTGGCAAGTCTCGGAGATAAGAGTGAGTCCAGCTACGTGTGGTCGGCATTGTGTTTCATCTCGATGGGTTTCTTGTACACACAGTACATCGCAGTGTGTCTTGCGACAGAGCTCAGATAAGAGCTCTGATTTGTCTTGCGAGAAACCCTCGATGTTAATCGAGACTACTGCCGGCTTTAACACTGGACTATATGGTTGATATTGATTTGCCATCGTGGGGAAAGGATTTGCAAGTCAGCTGATAGTGAACTTTGCTAGACTGTTGCCCAGGGTGCGCCAGACGTACTAATAAGTAGCGGTACGTCGCTCGGGGAGGCTCCTTTCATGCACCCCATTATATAAAGTGACAGGACTAATTTTAGTTTAATTTAGTTGGGCGTACGCCTTATCTACACCAGTGTCCACACTGGAATCAGAACTTGTGTTTTATGAAATTTCATTGGTTTAATCAGCAAACTCATTAGTCTACGCGAAATCGACCCATCCCTCTCTATGACTAATCTGTAAGCTCTTCACTTTCCCAGGACATCTTCCCATCCGGGTTCCTATTCATCAACAACGTGTTCTACGTGGATTCCCGCAAGGGATGCTCCGACATTTCGAAGCGGATCCGCGAGTGGGCGAAAACCAAGCCCGAACTCGGCGAGTTCCCTTGCAAAGACATGGGCGAAGTCACCTTGGACCAGTTGACGTTGAAGCTGGGACATCCTGAGGTAAGTGTGATGGGTAAAGGCGAGGATCGATTGCGTAATGTGCTTGCATGAATGCTCTGTAACTGCTTTGGTGTTCCTGTATTTTTTTGATTAGGGTATGCGTTAAACCAGCCTCGCTTGTTGGAAACCGACGACCAAGTCTTGGGGAAAGAATAATAGTTTAAAAAACTAAAAAACACGCTTTTAGCACGCACTAAAAATTGCCATTTCAAATAGCCAATCCGCCACCTTGGGACGGCCGCCATGTTGGATTTAGGTCACGTGGTTATTTTTTTCGTATCCCATTCAGCAAACCCTTTCATTTAATTCCCATATCATAGGGGTGCATTTCAAATAGCCAATCCGCCATCTTGGATGTCCGCCATGTTGGATTTAAGTCACGTGACTATTTTTTTTCGTGTTCCTGACAGCAAACCCTTTCATTTGATACCCATATTTTTTTTCGTATCTCATTCAGCAAACCCTTTCATTTAATACCCATATCATAGGGGTGCATTTCAAATAGCTAATCCGCCATCTTGGATGTCCGCCATGTTGGATTTAAGTCACGTGACTATTTTTTTTCGTGTTCCTGACATCAAATCCTTTCATTTGATACCCATATCATGGGGGTGCATTTCAAATAGCCTGTCCGCCATCTTGGACGTCCGCCATATTGGATTTAAGTCACGTGACTATTTTTTTTCGTTTTCCTGACAGCAAACCCTTTCATTTGATACCGTAGAGGGAGAATAGGGGAATAGAGAGCTAGCAAGCGTGTCACCGAAAGGGACAGAAACAAAGGTACGTACGAGATTTAGGGTTGCCAGGTATGGATAAATTTACCCCATAATCTATGGTGTTCTTTTTAGTGTGTTAAAAATATATTACTTTTGACAGAATTATACTGTAAACAAATTTAATAACCTTATCTTGACCAGTCATTTCCTATTTTGCGGTATTTCATTAACGCCTTGCCTTATATTATAATAATCAATTAAAGTCTATAGCTCTTTATAAATGGCGACGTGTGGTGTAAATCTAATACTTAGCTTTCAAATCAGTGGCAAGCTATAAGAATTATATATGCAAACTGTAGGCTGCTATTTATTAAAACTAATGGTACTGATTATTATGTACCTATTATTGATAACAAGTGTTACATAATAAGAAATGACAGTCTTTTGAAAACCGCCCGTAAAGTATTATCAGTGGAAACGGAATAAAATCAACCTAAAACATAACAAGATAATTTTTATTATAATAAATAGTATAATAGTACATTACGACACGAGGATCGTAGGTGGCAAAAACGAGGTGACTTTTGTAAGCCCGAGCCGTAGGCGAGGGTTTATAATGTCAAAAGTTTTTTGTAAAACCTAAGATATGTGTGTTGTACGACGTTCAAAATGACGGCTACAAATTCTTGACTTTTTTGCAGTTCAATTCGTTCGTCCTGTTGCTTCTATCCAATTTCGACATATATTGTCGTTATCCGAAAAACTGAAGTGTCATTTAAAAACATTTTAATTTATTTAATTATTTTATTTTATTTACCTTAACAAAATGTAATTACCACAAATTATGGGAAAATAAACTTAAAAAAGCCGGCAACACTGAACAAAAACAAATTTTTAGGTTATGAATAATTAATGTTATTATTTTGGCTTATTTATTGATAATTTTACGCTTGACGTGATTCCAAGTATTTAAGACATAAACAATTATTACATTTAAATGAAAAGGACAAGTCTGGTATTTCTTTTCACTATCACTTTTACACCCCAAAACACTACATCGCACCATGTTTTCAGCAAATAACAATACACAAATTATCCACAATAAATGTCAATAAGTATTATCGTTGAATTAATGCACTTCTTAATTAAATTAAAACAAATTACACGCTTACAAGAAAACAAACGACTCTCAGCTGTCAAATTTGTTTCGCACAGTACTGTGCTGACCTTGAAAAAACCGGCACGCGGTGAGGGACAAAAAATTTACGAACTTGTCTCTTTTTTTCATCAGTAAAGCGTATATAACCATCCTTTTCGTGTGTAAGTGAAATAAAAAATGTCAATCAGTCTATTCTCTTCTCTGTCTACGTTTGATACCCATATCATGGGGACGGATTTCAAACAGCCAGTCCGCCATCTTGGGGAGGCCGCCATATTGGATTTGTAATGACGTTTCTTAGCTAGTCATGTATTGTCATCAGAACTCAGAGCGTGTGCAAAATTTCATCCTAATCGAAGACCGGGAAGTGGGTCAAATTAAGATTCCAAGATTTTCTTACATACATAGTTACAAGTGAAGCTAATAAAAGCGTGTTAAACAGACGCAGGGAAGCCCATTACACTCCTTAGCTGTAAACAGACGATGCGTTTAGTGCTAAACCTATTCAAAACATTTATCGTGTGTTGCGACGGGTGTGTAGGTTGTAAACTTGATGACCAAACTTTGAGATAAAGGCCTCTGACTTGGCTTATGTTACGACGAATTATAATGAGACATTTTTACATTATCTAGGAAGTACACCGCCTTGATTAAAAAAAAAATGGTAAAAATTATGTTTGCGGTATACATAAAAGCGCCGTGTGGTGACGGCAGAGTAGAATACATTTGTCACCAACCCCTACTCTTCCCGTGGGTGTCGTAAGAGGCGACTTAGAGACTACACATTGAACAGGGAACGGGCAGCAGCGCTCTCTGATACAGTAACCTTTTAGTCTGCGATCTCCAACTCGCCTGCCAAGCGTGGAGATTATGGCAAAACCAAACACTTAAGTGGAGGAGGCTCATAGTCCAGCAATGGACTGTAACGGGCCGTTGATGTTGATGATACATAAAAGCAGCACGAGAGCTAATAATGTAAAATACTCATGGCACAACTTGTATTCACATCATTTTCTTAGCTATCAAATGGCCTTTACTACACTTAACAAAACAGAAGAATCTAAGGTTGCGTGGACATTTGGACAACATATCTACCTTAGCAATAAGGTCGCCCGTCCGACTCTCTACTTGTCTATGTTTCTTTTCTGTGTTCTTGTGCAAAATCATCCTTCAGAATACTGAAGGAAGGATTAATTTAAAAATACTTTAAGAAAAAGGAATTCGGCAAAATTTTATATTTATTATGTTCCGTGATGAAAATTTTACCAATTTAAATATGGGATCGTTTTTGTGTTGGTTTTCTTTGTGTGTTTAATGTTGAGTGAATCTGTTTGCTTGGATGTAATGTGTTTGTGACTAACTGCTTTAATCTTAAGATAAGTAACAATTTTTCTTATTGTTATCTATTGCTATCAAGACAAGACTTGTATAATAATGAATGGGTCTAATGTAAGTTAATTACGACCCCAATTTCACGTTCTCGTCATATCATATCATGTAGGTCGAAAGATCAACGACCGACCCACAAACCTTGGGTTCAGAGTGGTCGCCAATAGCTTTTTATATGGTTCATACAACGATTAATTCCTTAGATAGGTAATAGTCGGGACATGACGGCCCCGTAGCCTAGTCGGTAGTATGCCTGCCTTCTATGTATTTATGTATGTATTTATCTATTTAAGTAATATATATCAGCTGTCTGATATACATAGTACAAGCTTTGCTTAGTTTGGGATCAGGGGACCGTTTCACGAAGCTACAAATTACAAGTACAATTCGACGTACATTGCGTAGACGACTAGATAAAACGATAAGGGCTTACAGTTTAGGCAAATTGGCTACGCAATGTATATCAAATTGTAACTTGTTACTAGTAACTAGTTGCTTCGTGAAACGGGGCCCAGATGGCCGTGTGTGAGATGTCTCCACATATTTATTTATTTTACTTGCGGCTTAACGAGCCTTCCGAAGCACGAATCATCCATCTTTTTGAAACATCAGGTGATTCAGCCTGCAAATCTTAACCAAAAAACTGGGGATATTTCACAAAGCAATATTGAACATGCACATTTAAAAAAAAAACATTAATCGAAATATTTCAAGTTCCAGATAATCACATAAAAAATATTTTTCAAATATCTTGCTCAATAAATTATAAGGCTTCAAAGTTGATGGTTAGACAGAGAGATCCGACGTGACATGTGACGTCATATGTCACGCGGGCCATACATCCGCCAAAGAAAAGTTTTTTTTCGTAAGAGGGACAGATATATTGGTTTAATAATGTTGTATCTAGTTTGTTTTTCGATCAATCTCGATTCTGTTTTGACTGTCAGTATTCTATTTTTGTGTACTTTCAGATGAACTATGAAAAGAACTATTTTTTAATGCATATTCCCTATTGATCAGAATTTTTGAACCCGGAATCTACGTAGTGGAACCCGAATGCTCTACCGCTTGGCTTAGAAGGCTGTAAATGTGCCCTGTCCATCTCCACTTCTAGTTAAACGATTACCTTCATCCACTACATATCTGACTTTCCGAGTATAACCCCAATCTCTACCTCCTTCCAGGTGTACGTGCACCAAGGCAATTGTGAACACCTATTCACGGTGTCACAGATTCGCCTGGTCAGCGCCGAGGACCCCCTCCAGCTGTCTCACTACCCTTGCCACACCGCCATCTCCCAGAACCAAACGGTCTACTGCACAACCTGCGCTGAATTCGGCGCCAAATACGTCGTCACTGGCTGCGACAGAGTACCCTTTAACCCAGGGTTTTTCTGCGACACGTGTTTCAAAAACTATCTGTATAAGGATGGCCAGAAAGTGTGCGATTTCAAAGCTTATATGTACCGCAACAACGAGATGCACTCGATGAAGCAGCAAGGATAGCGCCGAGGCTCTTATGAGCCTAACAAGAGTATATTTAGAAAGAAAAAACAAGCAAATATAATTAAAGAGAAGAGAGTTTCGCCTCCACCCGGCCCGACAGATGAAAGCTTAAATGATACTGATGCTAATATGAAAACCATAGATTTAAATGGAGATCAACCTTGTTCAGACTTTAACCCCAAAACTGAGCCAAATAAGATTATAATTAAAGAGAAGAATGTTTCGCCTCCACCCGGCCCGACGGATGAAAGCTTAAATGATACTGATGCTAATATGAAAACCATAGATTTAAATGGAGATCAGCCTTGTTCAGATTTTAACCCAGAAACTGAGCCAAATAAGATTATACTTAAAGAGAAGAAAGTTTCGCCTCCACCCGGCCCGACAGATGAAAGCTTAAATGATACTGATGCTAATATGAAAACCATAGATCTAAATGGAGATCAACCTTGTTCAGATTTTAACCCAGAAACTGAGCCAAATAAGATTATACTTAAAGAGAAGAAAGTTTCGCCTCCACCCGGCCCGACAGATGAAAGCTTAAATGATACTGATGCTAATATGAAAATCATAGATTTAAATGGAGATGATCAACCCTGTTCAGACTTTAACCCAGAAACTGAGCCAAATAAGATAACAATTAAAGAGAAAAATGTGTCGCCTCCGCCCGGTCCGACAGATGAAAGCTTGAATGATACTGATGCTGATATGGATATCATAGATTTAACTGGAGATGATGAACCTAGTTCAAACTTTAACCCAAAAACTGAATCAAATAACGTTATAATTAAAGAGGAGAATGTTTTGCCTCCGCTTAGCCCGATAGTTGAACGCTTAAATGTTACTGATGCTAATATGAAATTCATATATTTAGCTGAAAACGATGAACCTAGTGCAAGCTTTAACCCAGAAATTGAGTCAAATAACATTATAATTAAAGAGAAGAATGTTTCGCCTCCGCCCGGCCCAACAGATGAAAGCTTAAATGATACTGATGCTGATTTGGATATCATGGATGTAATTGAATATGATGAACCTAGTTCAAACCTTAATCAAGAATCTGAGCTAAATAACATAATAATTAAAGAGAAGAATGTTTCGCCTTCGCCCGGCCCGACAGATGAAAGCTTAAATGATACTGATTTGGATATCATATATGTAATTAAAGATGATGAACCTAGTTCAAACCTTAATCAAGAATCTGAGCCAAAGAACATAATAATTAAAAAGGAGAATGTTTCGCCTCCGCCCAGCCGGACAGTTGAACGGTTAAATTATACTGATGCCATTATGAAAATCATATATTTAGCTGAAGATGATGAATATAGTGCAAATTTTAGCACAGAAACTGCGCCAAATAAGGTTATAATTCAAGAGGAGTATGTTTCGCCTCCGCTCAGCCCGACAGATGAAAGCCTCAATGATACTGATGCTAATATGAAAATAATAGATTTAACTGAAGATGATGAACCTAGTTCAAACTTTAACCCAGGAACTGAACCAAATATGATGATTATTAAAGAGGAAAATGTTTTGCCTCCACCCAGCCCGACAGATGAAGGATTAAATAATACTGATGCTGATATGGTTATGATACATCTGGAGATGATGAACGAAGTTCCTATTTTAACCTAGGTATTGAAATGCTAAATGGATAAGCCTATAATAAACAGCCTACCGAAGCTACTAAAACAGGAAGCAAACCCGATGATAATAATAACTGATTAGGTTGGCCATTATATTTGATACAAGGTTTCTCTGATTAACAGTCTCATAATCAAGAAAGCTTACGAAACAAGACTTTAAAGTGTTTCCAGTAATTGCTTCAAGATGTGTTAGCTTTTAATACGTATAATATGTGTTTCCAATATAATTGATACTAGTCTTGCGCCAGTAAGGTCCATTCTATTGGTGCCTTTGAAGAATGGTGAAGTAAACGCACGAACTTCGGTTACAGAAAGGACAGCTTACAAGTGCATATTTACCTTTCCATGTCAGATTTTAATACGTATATTACGAGGAGGGATCAAAAAGTAGTGAGAATGAAATAGAATATAATGAATATTGATAACTTAATAATTTATTTTTCAACATAGTCTCCGAGTGTCTCTACACACCGAGTCCAGCGCTTTTCCAAGGCTTCAATCCCTTTAAAAAAAATTTGTCTTGGTCCTGCAAAAAGCTCTCCACGGCATCCATCACCTCGTTATCGTCTTCGTACCTGTTTCCCCTTAAGTATTCTTTCAATTTGGGGAACAGGTAAAAATCGTTAGGCGCCAGATCTGGTGAATGAGGGGGGTGGTCAACCAATTCGAAGCCAGCTTGCTGAATGGCAGCCATCGCAACTGCCGACCTGTGCGCGGGTGCGTTGTCGTGATGAAACAGCACGCCCCTTCGAAGATTCCCTCTCCTTTTCTCTTTGATGGCATTCCTCAACTTGGGAATTAAAGCTGCCTAATATTGGCCTGTAATAGTGGTTCCACGCTCCAGGTAATCAATCAACAATATCCCTTCCGAGTCCCAAAATATTGAGGCCATAACCTTGCCAGCCGATGCCACGGCACGAAACTTCTTCGGGGTCGGTGATGATGGCCGTTTCCATTGCGAAGATTGCTGTTTTGTCTCAGGATCAAAATGATGGACCCATGTTTCGTCCATTGTTACGAAACGAGACAAAAAGTTCTCAGAATCTTCTTGAAACTTGTCCAATAATATCTTCGAAATGTCAAGTCGATTTTGTTTCTGACTGTCGGTTAACATTCTCGGCACCCATCTTGCGGAAACTTTTTTCATATTCAAAGATTGACTTTTTGATCCCTCCTCGTATATACTCACCGGCACATCTAACCGCCCACCCTTCATTTCAGGGAATACTCGTGATTTTTTATAATTCTATTAGTTATAGTTGATGTTAGTTAAAAAGTAGTTAATTTAACGTTTATTTAAGTGTGTTTAATTTATCGTAAAATTATCAATAAAACAATTGTTATATAAGTGGTGGGCGGTTAGATGTGCCGGTGAGTGTATATGTGAATCATTAATTGCAAAAATGGCTCATTTTATACTGGTTGAATGGATGAAATGTGCCCTTTTTGCATGTTTCTGTGTAGATTTCTAACAGCAACTGCAAACCTGGTATGATGGGTCAAGATGAAATGAAAATATTTGACTGACGTTAAGTTCGTGTAGATATTGTTGTTCCAATAATCAGAGACGGCTGTTAGTTGGGGTCTACTCACGCTTTGTCAACGTAGAATCACGTGGTTTATGTCTAGAAAAAATTGTTTATTACTAGCGTCGTAACGGGTTTCGAGCGCTTATGCACATTTTTTTTTTATTCATTAATCGAAGTATTTCACATTTTCAAAGAGTTTTAACGAAGTGGCCCTCTCACCACACGCACATTATTGTTTGACTGTGTAGAATACTGGATTTTAAATTAAGCCGTTAATGGCCTCGATTCGGGATGTCATGCTCTAATTCTAATTTTTAAATCCAGCTATCCTTTTCGTTTTTATGACCAATGAAAGAGAGGTGATGAACGAATGATATTAATTTGAACGAATGATATCTTAAAATAAGGGCATAGCTGTCAGTTTAAAATATTATTAAGTCGCATGTTTTGAGTGCTCTCTAAAATTGTATGTACAATCGACACGGCCATAAGGTTCAAATTCGATGTTTGACAGCTCTAATATTAGCATGGCCATCTCCTGTCCCTTTTCAAACTTTAAAAGGTAAAGAGGACGGACTAACTTAAATTAAGGATTAGAGCGTGACATCTCAAATCGAGGTCAATACCTATGATTGTTAATTTAATGTTTGTGAAGCCGAACCAAAGGCTGATTATTTACTTGGTGTTTCTTGGATAAATATACTCTTGTCGTCAATATGATAATTTGTTTACAACTTACTTTAAACAGTGTTAAAATTGTGAGTGAAGTAAGATCATTTTCTTCTAGTCATTTAAATACAAGTATTATACTTGAAGTATAGGACGAAATTCGCCTGAAAATATATTTTTCAAAATGAATTGAATTGTAGGCAAAACGGGTCACGATTCAGTTGTTTCGACTGTACCTTATTGCAACTTTCCTAACAAGAAAACAACAAGAAGCAAGATCTAAAAATTACCACAGGTAACGTCTAACTAAACTATCAAAATTACTTGAAAATGCTTTTGATAAGAGGTCATTCATGAAATAAATTTAATAATAATAATTACTAAACCCTTATTCACTACGATGATGGCTGAACTGAAGAAATTTCCCAATAATAAAATGCTTTTTATGTAAAAGCAACGAAGTAAGTAACTTACAAAACAGACACAAACATATAGTAAAAAACATCACCACAACTCAGCATATTAATTCTGTGGCATAGGTACTGATTGAATTAATTGATGTGGCATGATATACCTAATACTTTATCTTATGGCGGTTGAGTGAAGTTGGTTCTACAACGTCAGAATCCGCCTTTTTGTCAGAAAACTGTTCCACCAGGATTCCTATTAGGGTACCATGGAAACACTCGCAAGATATCATGGTCAGATCTTATCTAGATCTAACAACGTCTGTCGGTCTTCCTGGATTCCTCACGCAAGGGTACCCGGAACTCGTCTATTGTATCCCTTCTCGAGACGAGTAGATACTGTCATCAACAGCTCTTATAAGTCCCCACCGAGGGGCTCGAGCTCTTTCTGAATAAGAGCCATCAGGCCTTAATCGAATTCATACAAGCTTTTTTTACTCTTCGCAGAAGTATGTTTTCCTTCCATAGGAGCTTCGAATAAATGTGGAGGATGTTGGAAACTGGCTGGTAGTTTTTTCGGTCTGTCGTTCAGTACACGTTTTGACCCTCTGTGTTTTGACCCAAACCTATTAAAGTAAATCCACAATTAAAAAAAAACTTTTTATACAGTCCATTTCACCCTCGCCTCGCTCCGTAACGTACGATTTTTTTTATAACCATGCGAAGTTCAATAACACATTATTGGTATTACGTGGTGGGGTTCGAACCCGCGTCTTCCGCAGCCTTAGCAGCTACACCACCGATGCGACGACGACGATTCAACTTAACACGTGTACACCTATGTAAGAGTACCTGATAACATTTCCTGTATTGCTGTCGTTACGTGTGTCGGGCTTGAGGGAAACTGGACAAATATAAACCTATCAATCCTGTTACTGCCATTACCTGATTGAAGTTTCTTCAATGGATCTCGTCAGTTACTGCGATCAGAACACGTTGGTGTTCATGGCTCAAAGAAAGCGTTGGAACCGTATTGATGCAACTGTCCACACCGCAGTATCCTCAAATACTGCTAGGTATAGGCCTCTTTTCTACTGCGCCACTCCTCACGGTCCTACGCATTCAGCCTAAATGAAGCACTTGCTGCCATTGGATTTTGCTGAAATTTAGTACACTTATGTAACCGCGATGACAATGCAATATTTGCATTCTGCTGCTGCATTGAGCTGGTCTGATGATGGAGACGGAAGGTGGCTATAGGAACTCCTCTAATACACAACACAACCTAGTCGTGTTTGGGCTCGTTGGATTTGTCTTAACAAGATCTTTAGTCATACGTGATGTCCAGGGTCTCATGAAGGAGCCGGAAGGTATCCATAGGAACTCCTAAATCCTTACTTATTCACTACGATGGCTCACTGACCCAAAGAGGATCTTGGCCTAACCTAAACCTCGAATAAGGAAAACCTTGGTTGTCTCTATATAAAAACCTGGGCACGCCCACCCTGCTGTTACCTTGCCGATAAGTGCACCAGTCGCGATCGTGTGAATAGTCAGGATATGCTACACTTAAGTGTCATTCGCTGTCACGAATAGCAACGCTCCGTCTCCATTACGCAGATTGTGCTGATTGGGCTACTGACAGGATCTAGACCAAGCAAGTACCAAGTTGGTGTGGGCAAAGGGCATTAGGTCGTTAAATATCGGTCGGTGTTATTTTTAGTTTATGTGGCTGGGAGGTCAAGCGTTCGACACTCTTTATAGATGTCCCGGGTTCGATTCCCGGTGGGGCACACTCGCACAACTAACTAGAATCATCGACTGTATTTTTATGATGTTGATATAGACATGTCTTTTTGAAACAACTCCATACCATGGGATTTCAAGCAGCCGAGTCTCGCATTAGACCCAGCTATTTTCATCCAGAAAACTGCGTATTACCACCCAGAGACAAACGGCAATAATTTTTCAATTGGAGCGTTCAGATAACATGCAGTTCCGCGGGGGAGTGGAAGTACCTCCATCTCCTTATTACAAGGAATGCTAGATGCACTAATGCAAGCGCACGTGGCTGGCCGACTGAATGTAAACAAACGGGAATCAAGTGGGAAATAAGGAACAGTGTCAGATGATTAAATAAGGAACCGGGTTAGCCTGGATGATGATGTCATGGTTTTCTGATATGTATGAAATGTGGTGTACAGATTGCGCCATAGACCGCTCTGAACACGGCACGATTAGATTTGCTACTGCAAAATATATAGGTAAAAGCGACAACGCGCAATGCGCGAAGCAAGTCTAGAAGTTTGGCGCGATCTATACCTAGTATTTAGGGCCGTTGAAACCGCCGCGGTTTCGTTTTGAATTATCATATGTTCGTTTATTCAACGCTCTCAAGGTGAAGGAAACATCAACCTACATTTGGCCAGCTAGATGGTCGACCAAGGCTTTACTTACTAATGCGGCTCAGGAGGGCCCCAAAGTCTTGGCCTCCGACACGACCAAGGCCTGATCACCCTAATTTCTAGGTTGGCTTAAACCCCTCGGTAGGGACGTATATTACCTGACAGACAACATCATGAAATGTGGTAAAAATAAGCGCTGCCGGATGTTTTGCATGTCTTTTTAGATTTCGCATGACAACTGTCAGATTACACTTCTCTTCATAAAATTCTAAGCACCTTGTCTAGTTGACTAAATTAACGTGGTATGTACGTACTTACGTACCTATATGTAAAATTTACAAATTATTAGGAGTTTCGTACATAATACCCCACCGTAACTAATTTGTCCAGGTGAGAATCTGTCCAGTTGCTCCGGAGGGAGTATTGAGTGGGTCCGGTCTCCACAGTACTCACGTGAATAACAGGACAATCTAGGGTTGTTTGTTTCATAAATAAACCTAATAGGTTTAGATGATGACATGATTCCTGTTATATATCTTGTCCTTGGGAGCCGATGCAAACGCTCAGCGGTACTGCAGGTAAATATCGTCTTCCTAATGAAGTAATGCAGTGTTCAACTGCCAATAAAGTGCAATAACATTCGTAAAAGACTCAGTCGACTGTGGATTAGGAGACAATTTAATTTTAAAGCTGCAAAATTTTGCTTTAACCGTGTTGCCATGTTTACAGTTCAGTTGGGATTGAGAGTACGGTTGGCGTCTGTCAAACGCCGACAGAAGAGCTAGCCAGGCAAACCAGCCTTACAAAGCCTACAAGACATGCATTCTTTTATCTTATAATAAGAATGAGAATTAGAAAACAAAAAAAACAGCGAAAGCATAGCGATTGTGGAGGCCCAACATGAGATGTAGCGCAATTCGTTCTCGTGCCCTAAGTGTCCGTCTGGCTTCACAAGGGAGGACTTGAATATGATGGCATCCGATGATACTGTGACTGACTGGAGCACCGATTCATCAACGGCCCGTTACAGTCCACGGCTGGACTATGAGCTTCCTCCACTTAAGTGTTTGGTTTTGCCATAATCTTCACACTTGGCAGGCGGGTTGAAGATCGCAGATTAAAAGGTTACTGTATCAGAGAGCGCTGCTGCCCGTTCCCTGTTCAATGTGTAGTCCCTAAGTCGCCTCTTATCTTACCTCTGGAGCATCGATTACACTTTTCAAAAAATCTGTTCCTAGCTACCGGTCAAGCAGTAATACGTAATTTGCCGTCCGCAAGTGTGATCAAACAGCAACGTAACATCAATGATTGGTTTTGGGCGGCTATAATTTAATAATTGGATTGGCTCTTTGATATGATGAAAAAGAAGAAGCATTTATTCATGGACTAAATACAGACATTAAAATAGAATCATTTTGATTCCACGTAGATTAAAATTTGCCCTACTAAGGGGTAGACAAACTTTATGCTAATTAACCCAAGTTTGCAAAGAGCGGAAAAGGCAGAGTAAGATAAGAGATGAAGCAAACATGGCTCGTATCATAACGTATGGGTTTCCACACCGGCACCATGAACAAACGAGGCCCCAATACTTGACGTGACCAGGTTACTGGCTGGAAATTGTCGAAAACGTGGCTAAAATAACACTGATAACTTTATTATAAGGTGAAAAATTGCGGCGAGATTAGCCGAGATAAGAAACTTGTATTTGATGGGCTCATTGACTATGTGATAAAATGTCTGCATATTACGAAGATTCTGGGTTCAAATCCTGGTGGTGATACAAAAATTATTTTGGGAGACTATACCTAGTTTTTAAGGTATTGTAGGCTGAATTACCAGATTGTCTGAAAAGTAAGATGCTTTAGAGCTTCGGAGGGCACGGCTGTTGGTCCCCCCGACATCTTTCTACAGAACTAGCCGTTACATGAGCTATGTCAGGAGTCATTGGTAGCTCAATTGAAACCAGGGTTTGTGGGCTTGGTTGGACCTTACAACCCACACAATATGATGATGCATATTAAACGAAAGATACTAGTTTGACTTTAAGTTTTCAAAAGGGATGAGAAATAAATAAATGAATCCACAATCATCACTCTGAAACGAAGTGGCATGTCATGGACACAACCAAAAACTATAATATTACTAGCACAATTAACAGCTAAGTGAGTGGTGAGTGATCTAAATCCAGAACAGATAAACCAAACACACTATCAATCAACTAGGCTACTCGGGGCATCCATTATGAACTATGTTTGTTTCAACAAGAAAAGGAGTCTAAAAGAAAAAAAATGTTTACCTTTTTAGCACATTTAAGACTAATTAGGGTCGCATACCATCGCAGTGAGTACTTTTTACACCATTTTATAATCGCCGAATTTGCACTGATAATATACTGCTTATAATCGCTGGCAATAAATTCTCTCGCAGGCAATAAATCAAGCGGAACAAAAATCCAAATATATTTTCACATTTATAATATTAATTTGATATCATCCGTATATCTCTTCTTTCTTAATTCATAGAAACCAAAAAGATGATGTGATCAAAGATGATGTGAAAACGGAACAAACATCCAAATATATTTTCATATTTATAATATTAATTTGATATCATCCGTATATCTCTTCTTTCTTAATTCATAGAAACCAAAAAGATGATGTGAAAACGGAACAAACATCCAAATATATTTTCACATTTATAATATTAATTTGATATCATCCGTATATCTCTTCTTTCTTAATTCATAGAAACCAAAAAGATGATGTGATCAAAGATGATGTGAAAACGGAACAAACATCCAAATATATTTTCACATTTATAATATTAATTTGATATCATCCGTATATCTCTTCTTTCTTAATTCATAGAAACCAAAAAGATGATGTGATCAAAGATGATGTGAAAACGGAACAAACATCCTAATATATTTTCACATTTATAATATTAATTTGATATCATCCGTATATCTCTTCTTTCTTAATTCATAGAAACCAAAAAGTTGATGTGGCTTCTCGTTTTGTACTTTTCAGGGACCGGAACCCTTACGATTTTGATCAACGATATCTCGTACTCTTATTATGCTATAATTATAACGTTAGCAAATCCAACAGGGTAACCCTATCAAGGAATCTGATAAACATATAAGGTGTAAATAAATTAGCTGACACTATTCTAAAGGATCAATCTACCCATAAACTGAACAACTTTCTCCAAGAAACATGGGCTGTCGGACGACAAAAAAAGTTGTCTCTTTCATACAATACCGCGCGGCCAACTAATCGATTTACTATAGAAGATGCATATTTTTTACGTCCGACTGCCCATGTTTCTTGTGCAAAGTTTTCAGTTTCATGGGTAGGTTGATCCTTTAAAATAGTGTCAGCTAATTTATTTACACCTTGTATATTTATTTGAATTATAATTCTGTAAATACTTAAAACCCTAACGACTGAAGGGGTTTTTCAACGGGTAGTCCGGTCCGTGGTACTTTTCTCCTGGGAATAACATTTGTCCCGCGTTACACACTCATGAAAAAAATTTTTAGTTTCATGGACACACCCCCTGGCCTCTTTGTGGGCATTTTGGTAACAACCTGTATTAACGCATTTTAAACCGTATGTAAAATATATGTGAATTATTTTATTTTCCTTCCAAATAAGAAATAATCTTAGCAGTATGTACTATTTCTGCACACCCGCCTATTCATCCTTCTTTTTTCTTTTTCGCCTGGAAGAAATCGCTTAAAGCGATAAGGCCGCCAATTGCCTTCTCCTGTATTTGTATGAGTGTTTTTTATGTGCAATAAAGAATATATGATTTGATTTTGATAATATTCTTATATTAGGGCTGCCTGAACGGCTACATTCCCTCGTTGAGCGACAGATGGCGCTGATAGTTTTTTAAAACTCGCTATCGTTGTGTTTTTGCGTTTCCTTATATAGTGGACCACATTTCTTCAGTCCATTCTGGCAGTAGGTATTATTGTAATATTTTTAAAATCTGATACTAATGTCAGTGGCGGATCTTTATTTCGAAAGTGTAATGTAGCCGTGCACAGTGATAATCTGGGGGGGCACGGCAGTGCGCGTGCGCGCCAAGTCGAGCAAAAAAGCGGCACGGCCGTACCATCCTTTGCCCTTTCTGAATCCTATCGAATTTCAGCAATACGCCCGCGACTGAATGCGCAGATGTTCATGACTTCATGTATGAGAAGTTCAAGGTGTGTCAACAGAAATTTCAAAAAAGGTTTAGTAAAAAAAATCACTACAAACTAGTCGTAGGACTTTATAATCATTTTAAAGTGTCGGTGGTGTAGCAGAAAGGGAGGCTGCCTCCCGTCCGGAAGGCATCGGTTTGAATACCCCACCAATATGTTTTCTAATTTACAATAGGGTATCGGACTACAATTTTTTTTATTTTATAAATCCAAACTTCTTAGTTTCTGCTATCGAACACTAAAAGAATCTTTAAAATTTACCGAGTTATAAAGGTTTGTAATTCAAGATTAGACAGAGAGGCACATACCCACTTGTGACGTCTTTTGTTAGTAACGCCATAATTATAATCTCCATACAAAAAAATCATTTTTGAAAGAAACAGACATATTGAAACTTTAAAAAATCACTGTAAATTCGTTTTTCAACCGATTCGGTTTTTTTCTTCGCGAACCGTTTGCTATTAATCTATATTTTAAAAATAGTTTATAAAATATGGTAAATTTATGAACAGTCCGATCCCCTATTCAATAAAACCGTTTGTTTTACTCTCTTACGAGAAAGAAAAATATATCGTGAAGAAAACCTACAGGCGCCTGCCAAGAAATTTAAAGGCGTGGTTTCTGTAATGAAGTTTAAGGCTCGAGTCCCTTGGCGGGGACGGATGTAAGCTGATACCCAAATAAATTTATTATATCAACATGATTCGTAACATTTTTAATTTTCAAAAGATCGGCTTTTCTTGGTCTGGGGGCCGTTTCACGAAGCTACAAGTTACAAATTACAAGTACAATTCGATGTACATTGCGTAGACAGTGAGATTAAAACGATAAGGGCTTACGGTTAAGGCGAATTGGCTACGCAATGAATATCAAATTGTAACTTGTTACTAGTAAATTGTTGCTTCGTGAAACGGGGCCCTGGTAGTCGTCTGTAATATTTTAACGATTTATTCTCGGATATGATCATCACACGTGAGGCATCAATCTGTTTTTATATCCTAAGTAAAAGTTTTCAATAACGGAAAACAATTTCTAGGTGACAATGTGATATTTAAGCAGCTTAACGCAAGGCCTGTTCAACGAAGTGTGACCAATTGGATTAATTAAATCGTTAGCTGTCTGCTCTTGGGCTTGATGTTTTTGCAGAACGCATTCATTATTAATTATTTTCAAAATGTAATTGAAACAGGTGTAGTTCTGTACAGATTAGCCTTCACAGTTACAGTACCCGGCGGCGGCGGTAAATAATTTGAGTTTTGTTGACCTTCGTCTATCTCGCACCTAGCAATAACTTATTCTCTTTCCAAAGCTACGAATAAGGTCCTGGGTCTTCTCATTCGCCTGCTGTGGGCGACGGGAGCCAGCATCAGCCTCTCGGCTCTGGCTGGGGCTATCCTCGCGGTCCTCTACTGAGGACCGGGCACGGGGTTGGGCTTTTAAAAGCCGTTGCCATCTTTGGATGGTGGAACTGTGGCCATCTTTGGGTTGTGGTGCTCAACTCTGGGATGCGGTGCTCTCCTCCTCGGCGCTTCTCGCCAGTAGAAGCTCCCTGGGGAGAGCCTTCGACCTTGTGTCCGGTGGGCGTCCATGTAGTGGGGCAATCCCGCGAATATGTTCGAACAAGGACTGGTCCGCTCGTTCGAACATTTTGGTTGCCAGGCGAGCGATGAAGGCGTCCAGGTTCTCGTGCTCCAGGTCCCGCAGGATGGTGGAGTTTCGCACGAAGTATGGGGCGCCGGTGATCATGCGCAAGCTCTTGTGCTCTTGGGCTCTGAGTCGTTTCCTGGTCGGCTCCGGGACCAGGGCGTACCAAGCCGGCGCGGCGTAGGTGAGCCGCGTTCGGAGGTAAATCCTGTAGATCCCCAGCTTCGTGCGCAGGGGAAGGCGGGAATCGAGAACTGGACGCAGCTTCGCTCTGGCAGACTTCACTTGCCCCACCACATTGGACACGTGTCTCCGCATCGTCAGGTTCTTGTCGATGGTCACACCTAGGTACTTCACCGAGGGTGACCAATCGACAGGCTGTCCCATCAACCGGACCCTTTCTGGGAGGCGGCTGAGCCCGGTGATCATGGCCTGGGTCTTCTGCACGTTGACTGACATCCTCCATCTGGAGAGCCAGTCGGGCAGCAGGTCGAGGGTCCGCTGGATCTTCGCGACGGCGTGGTGCGGTTTGTACGACGCGCACAGGTAGGCTGCGTCGTCGGCGAAGAGAGCCAGCTTGGCGTCATCCAGGACGGGGATGTCATCTGTGTACTGTGGAGATTGCATTGGTTACATGCAGTCTCCGCGCACTTTTCCCTTTGTTTGTTGTTGCTGGCACTCGATATTCGCCCTATATATCGTAAAAAAGCTAATTAGACGTAGTGAGTCAGAGAATGATTGGCTGAAGAAAATAATGGTGTGGATTAGGGATTGAAATGAAGAAAAGATAATACAAAAATATTGTAATCTAATATTGGAGTCATTATTTAGCTACGGATTTATGCGCTAGAAGCGAGTGCCTCCCATCTTCAAAGAGCTACGTCCACCTGACATGGTGTAGACTTATGAAGAAATCGGTACCTCCAGTTACGTATTTTTTTTTCTTGGCTATATTATTTGCCTGATTATTTGCCTTGTAGAATCAACAGCAAATATCACAGCACGGATCGCAGCTATGAAGCAATTTAATTTTGTTACCTTTGTTTAGCTTCGACTGAACGCGGACGCAGAGGAAGACGTGTTTAATCTTAAATCCTTTTTATGCACCATATTAAGTTTTCCAGAAAAAAGTCTAAGAAAAGACTGTGAATAAAGAAATTAATATTGAATGAGATGGCCAATGCAGCGATTGCAGCCATTAGAATGATGATGAGATACCATGGAAAGGTCTCTCTGCATTGATGCCTTGGTGATGTACAATTGATATTATTTTGTTAAAAAAAGTTGAATTATGTCTGATAAGTATAACGGTCTGAATTCGTCCGCGGAGGACTTCTTCTCGCAATTCGAGATAATCGCCGCTATAAATAGTTGGAGTGACGATGTAAAAACGTTAGTGTTGGCTACTTATCTATGTGGGCCGGCTCTCAGCTATTATAATTTGACAAAATCGTCCTCTACGAAATATGAGGATATTAAAAAAGCGATTTGTTTAGAATTCCCGTCTCCTATAGACCATGCTTCGTTGTTTTATAAGTCTCGTCAAGATTATAATGAGCCTCTGATGGACTATGTGTATCGTGTGGAATCTCTTGCCGGAAAGGCTAAGATTTCAGACCAGAAAATAATAATTAAGCAATGTTTGACTGGTATGTCATCTTTTTTTAAACGTAATTTCGGAACTCAATTATACAAAGATTTCGCTACCCTCAAACAAACCTGCATGGAGTATTCGATGATCTTTATGGCCACACACACTGAATTATCGTTGCCAGTGAAGATAACCTCGACTCGATGTGGCGAGCCCAGCGGTTATACGAATTCAATGGGTGATGGTTATCCCAGTGAAAATATTGGGCAGCGTAGTGCGCAAGCCTCACCGCAGGAATTATACTCCACGCCGCAAAATAGATCTTCTAGTTGGCCGCCGAGGAGTCCATCTTCTCCACGTACTACTAACTTTGGATCAAACCGACCCCGCAATGATGCGAGATCGTCAAGACCCCAATACACTCAAAACCGGTATAATTTAAGAAGCGGTTCGCGTGATAACGTTGGAAATATACAGGGTAATGACCCAAACTTTCAGCGTCGCCAGTGAATGGGACTACATTGGTAGACGGTCATTTTAGTCGTCCCGTCTCTCCTATTATTTGTGTTGATTTGTACGGTGTAGTGCATAATGCGTTGATTGATTCAGGTGCCACAATTTCTGTGATTTCTTCTTCGTTTCTTGAAAAAGTGGATAAATTCATTCCGTCACACGCATATAATGATAACGCCTCTTGTTTGCGTACGGTGAATGGGATTAGGTTATTAGCTGAATGTTCTGTTATATTGGACATTACAATAAATAGCATTGTTTATAATCATGCATTTGTTGTTGTGTGCGATTTAGTACCTGATATAATTTTAGGGCAGGATTTTTTATATGCAGTAAAGGCCATTGTCAACTTTGATAAACAGTTCATTGAACTGGATAGGAATAAGGTATGGTTCAGAAATGATACAAAAATCGCGGCGTTTTCACTTGATTATGTTCAGTCCGGGACTGAGTCCGAACATTTATTGCCGTTACCGAAAGGTGATTATATCTATTTTCTTAATACGGTAGAATCAATAAATGAAAATTTGGACGACTTAAAAAAGGATACGATCCTAACGAATAACACGAAATGTAATAATTTTAATATTTCTGATGCTTTATTATCAGATCAGAAAAGTAAGTTGTCAGAATTACTGGGCAAATATGAAAAGCAGTTTGCGTTTGATTCGAAGAATTTAGGGGCATGTTCATTAATGGAAGTTGAAATAAATACTTCAGACGAGACTCCTATTCATAAAGCTCCTTATAGAGTTTCACACCATCAACACAGTATAATTAGGGAACAAGTGAGTGAGATGTTGGAAAATGGAATCATTCGTGAGTCGCGAAGTGCATATGCATCCCCGGTTGTCTTGGTCAAGAAACCTGATGACACGTGGCGATTCTGCATTGATTATAGGTCATTGAATAAAAAAGTAATTACCGATTCATATCCTTTACCCAGAATAGATGACATAATTTTATATCTAGCTAAAGCCAAATATTTTGCGGATCTGGATTTAAATAGTGGATATTGGCAGTTGAGAATCAAGGAATCTGATAAGCATAAAACTGCTTTTGTTACCCCTTCGGGATTGTATGAATTTAACGTCATGCCGTTCGGCCTTAAAACTAGTGGTGCGATTTTCCAGCGGGTTATGGATAGTGTTTTAGGGGGCATGAAATATCGGAATGCTATTGTTTATATTGACAACATATTGGTTTATGGGGAAACATTTGAAGAATTTTCTTTATCTTTAAATGAAATCTTATATAGAATTAAAGAATGCAATTTGACACTTAAACCTAGTAAGTGCAAATTTGGTTTTGAAAAAGTTTCCGTTCTTGGTTATGAAATAACGGGTCAGGGAATTCGACCAGATCAATCACAGTTTGAAAAGATTATGAAGATCCAAGTGCCAAAATCGACTAAAGAACTTAAATCTATTTTAGGACTCTTTTCATATTATAGAAAATTCTTAGATAATTATGCGGATTTGGCTATGCCTCTAACAAGGTTGATGAAGAAGGGTGTCAAATTTATTTGGACAGAACTACAGCAACATGCATTTTCTAAAATTCTTTCTCTTATTCAGAACCCCCCTTTATTAAGACATTTTTCGAATAGCGAAGGCATAGTTACAAGATTATTTGTCGATGCTAGTGATAAAGCATTAGGTGCTTGTTTATTGCAGGGTGATGATAAAATATTTCCGATTGCTTTCGCGTCGCGTAAGCTCTCTGATTGTGAGACCAGGTATACGATTACCGAAAAGGAATGTTTGGCTCTAGTGTGGGCTCTTAATTATTTTAAGCATTTACTATGGGGAATGAAATTTGACGTCGTGACGGATCACAAAGCTTTGGTATGGCTCCGTACTAAAAAGGATATGAATGGGCGTTTAGCTCGTTGGTCTTTAGCGATTCAACAATATGATTTTGATATAGTATATTGTTCGGGCAAAGATAACCAAATTGCTGATTTCCTAAGCAGGAATCCATTAATTGAGGATGTTGATGTTAAGGAGACCTCTTCTAAGGATGTAGTTGAGGATGGTTTAGAGTTATACAGGATTGAAGCTTCTCGTTTTGAATTTGATCAAAGCGTTGATAGTTTTTGCACTGAACAAGTTTCAAGGATTGCTTCTAGATCTCGGCTAAACTATAAAGGTTTTCTTACTAGAGACAATAAGCTCTTTCACAGGTGTAGGATAGGTAACAGATATGTTGATCGTTTGGTTGTTCCTCAAGCTTCATTTAATGACGTTATGAAGGAAATTCATGATGATCCTTGGAATGGAGCGCATTTTGGTCTTACGAAGACTTTATGTAAATTTAGGGACAGATATTTTATTCTTGATGCTGAAAAGAAAATTTCTAGATATATCGAAAGTTGTAAAGAATGTCAAGAGAGGAAGAGATCGTATTTGATTGCTCCGATGCAACCGATTGAAGTCAATCATCTTTTTGATAAAATAGCCCTTGACATATTAGGACCTCTTCCGACCTCGGATTTAGGAAACAAATACATCATAGTTTGTTTAGAGTATTTATCGAAATACGCGATAACTAGAGCAGTCCCAAGTGCAACTGCTCAGGCCGTTAGTGATTTTCTTACTCAAGAGATCTTCTGTAAATTTGGTATGGTAAATGAAGTCATTGTAGATCGTGGATCAATTTTCACATCACACATGGTTAAAAATACGATAGTTTTTTTTGATTCCACGTTATCGGTTGCTGCAACTAGGCATCCTCAGACCATTGGACTCGTAGAACGTTTTAATAGCACTATATCTCAGAGTTTAGCGATGTATACAAACGAGAGTCAAGCAGATTGGTGCATGTATTTGCCCATGTCAACGTACGCGTATAATATATCGAGACAGGCGTCATCAAATACGATTCCTTACACTATTGTTTTTGCTAGAGACCCAATTTTGCGTTCTGATGTTGATATTGTATCTAATCGTAATGATTTGGATATTGCTGCTCGCAATAATGCTAATATTAGAATGATCTCTTGTGCGTTGAGAAATATTCGTAAATCGCAAATGACTCAAAAGGAATATTATGACAGGAAAGTCAGGTTCGTAACGTTCGATCCAGGTAGCTTAGTCTTGGTATATAATCCTAAAAGAATAACAAATGTTGGTCAGAAGTTATCGCGTCCATATAAAGGTCCGTTTCGTGTTATTCGAAGGCTATCTAATAATAATTATTTACTACGTAAGATAGATGGAAGCTCCAGACGTGATTTAATATTTCACCATAATTCTCTGAAACCGTTCAGATTGCGTGTTTAAAAATATTATTTTATAGTAACTTGGCGTTTGTTTCCCTTGATCTGTCCTATGCCTTACTTTATTCACAACTCGTCATGAACTTCTATCGTCATTTGTAGTTGATATGTTATGTCAGCGTCTTTGTCAACAAATAATTATTATTGTCTCTATATATAAATTTATTTTTATTTTTGTATGATGAGTAACTTAATGTTTGTCTATATATGGCATAGTTTGATAACTTATTCTTACATTTTATTTATTTTTGTTTGTCATGGACTTTTGACTTAAGCTATGGTATTTTCATTTAATCAACAATCGTTCGAGATATTCGTTTGGTTTGAGCATTACTTGTCGGATCTCATAATAGGACATATGCATCCTCATGAGATGTGCTTTTTCTTAGCACGATCGTATTGGTTTAGTATTTTATGAGTCGGTGGATTCGAGAACGCTTATTGGTTTCATGTTATGCTTATTAGGTTTAGTCAAGTTCTATTAATTTTTGTTTTTCTCTCGAATGGATTAATCCAGCTCTTATTTGCAGATTCGTAATAAGTAGTTTATAAACATTTTATATATTAAAAAAAGAAACTTCATGAAGAAAAGAAGGTTTTAAAAATCTAGCTATTTAATGGGGTTGTTATTTTCTATAAGGGGAGGGTGAGCTTAGTGTATAGGCCACTCATTTTAGATATGCTATCGAATATTTATAGTTCTTCGGAAAAGATCTTGTTATTCGGTTAATATTTAACGTAAGTGACGCATAGTGTAGGTGATCATTATTTTTCTACATATACGAATAGGCCTGAGCTCCTGTTCCAGACCTGCCGCTACTTCGATTTTTAGACTTTGTATTCGCGTTTTTCATTTGTTTTTGTCTTAGCTTAGGTTGAAATATTTAAGTTTAGATTAGGTGTGATCACTTAAAGTTTGTTCATTATGTTGATGGGATTTTGTTGTCATAATTTGATTTATCTGATATTACATAATAATAATTTCGTTTGTTCTTGTTGGACAATTATAGCAGCATGGTCCAATGTTAATATTATGTTGAACGTTTTGTGTCGCTGTTAGTTGTTCTATTAATTCTTCAAAATTTATTTATTGTTCTTTTGGTTCATGTAGTGTACCATGAGTTGTACTTGAATGAATAATCTTTTGGCGTGGTTTTAATTATTCGTATTTGGTGAAACGTTGTTCCACCAGGTAGCTGTTAGCTATGGCTTCTTGTACAAATCATAGGGTTTGTTAAATGAAATATTATACGCACTTTTAGGTAATTAGTTAGGTTTATCTTTTGTGATCGGCTGATCATTTTCCTGTAGGAGGAGGGATGTGGAGATTGCATTGGTTACATGCAGTCTCCGCGCACTTTTCCCTTTGTTTGTTGTTGCTGGCACTCGATATTCGCCCTATATATCGTAAAAAAGCTAATTAGACGTAGTGAGTCAGAGAATGATTGGCTGAAGAAAATAATGGTGTGGATTAGGGATTGAAATGAAGAAAAGATAATACAAAAATATTGTAATCTAATATTGGAGTCATTATTTAGCTACGGATTTATGCGCTAGAAGCGAGTGCCTCCCATCTTCAAAGAGCTACGTCCACCTGACAGTACACAGCGTAGCAGAAGGGGGACAGCCTACTCCCCTGGGGTACTCCGGCGAGGATCGGGCGCGGAGTTGATAGGGCGTCCTCCACGGCCACCTGAAAGCTCCGCCCTTCCAGGAAGCTCGCCACTATCTTGACCAGGCGTCGGGGTGCAGTTGTCTTGGAGAGTTTGAACACCAGGCCCTCGTGCCAAACTCTGTCAAAGGCCTTCTCCATGTCCAGCAGTACGGCGACGGTCTGCTCTCTCTTGTTGAGGCCCATCGCCATGAAGTGCAGGACACGGGCCAGTTGGAGGGTCGTGGAGTGCTCCGCGCGGAAGCCGAACTGTTCCGGTCTGGGCACGACGTGGGGTTTCAGCAGCAGGAGAAAAAGGTCTTCGAACACCTTGGAGATGTTGAAGAGCAGCGTGATCGGGCGGTGGCTCTCTGGGCGCTTGATGTTTTTGCCGGGTTTGGGAAGCATAATAACCCGGCCGAGCTTCCAAGCGGTGGGAAAGTGACCCGAGCGTAATATCCCGTTGAACAGCCGTGTCACCGCCACGACAGCGCGTCGCGGGAGGTGACGGAGAGCGGCGTTCGGGATCCTGTCCGCGCCCGGGGCTTTCTTGGTCTTCGCGCGTTGGAGAGCTCGCTGCACCTGGCTCGGCGTGAAGAAGAGGCCATCCTCTTCCGCCCCGATCGGCGCTGCGAAGTACTCCTCCAGGTGTTTCTCGACTGCTGCTACGTGCCCCACGTCTTCCGTAGGGTTCGGCTTGAACTGGTTTTCCAGGCTGTCGGCGAAGATTTCGGCCCTCTCTTCTGCCTTGTAGCGGGTCCGGCCTTGAGCGTCCAGCAACGGGCGGACGGGTGCAGGCGTGGAGGACAGCTGACGGCAGAGGCGGTGGACAGAGGGGGCCTCTTCCTCTTCCACTTCCCTCAGATGCCGGTCCCAGCTATCGGCTGCGTGCGCGGTGAGCTCTTCCCTCACTCTCTTGACTAACTCGTTGAGCTTCGTCTTGAGAGGAGGGAACCGAGTATGCTGCCATCTTCTCCGGGTTTCTCGCTTCTCCTTAATCAGATCCTGGATCCGGGCAGGTAGGGGCGTGAGCCGTTCACCTGCTGGAACGGTGGTGGAGGCGATGTCAAGCGAGGCCCGGATGGACGACGACAGCTCCTCTGCGGCTGCGTCTACGTCGGCGCTCGTGGTCACTGGCTTCGGTCGGATGCGCTCGTCGAGCTCCTCGGCGAAGGCGTCCCAGTTAGTGCGGGTTCTGGGTGCGGGTAGTGCGACGCGAGTTGGCAGGTCTTCTACGAATAAGGAAGCTATGGAAGTGTAATTGTAAACAAAACCCAAGAAAAATATGGCCCCAAATCTCGAGTACTTAAACGAGAAACATCACTGTAGACGGGCCAATTGGATGCGTTCACGCATCACGTCATATTCCGAAAAGCCGGTGATTGGTTCACGGCATGACGGATAACGGTGATTGGATCGCGTCACTTGTGCAGTGGATGTGTTATGCATTAAGTGTGATAGAACAAGTCAAATTAAAAATTATCGTACTTTTGCATTACTGATATCAATCAGATTGCTTTGTAATTATTTACTAAAATCACCTTATATATATTATTTCAATGTGTGATTGTTTTTGGGAAGAGGCCATTACTCTGTGTCAAACTTCTCACGTTTTCGTATTGTATTTGTATCCATTAAAATCTTGCCAATCATTTGTTATTTTCGAGTTATGATTTTACTAACGTTGAAATACAAGTCTGAACTAAGGAGAGACTATATTATTTCGGGGATCCATCCACCATGCATGTCAAATATGAAGAGATTACTTTGTCATTATTTACTAAAATAATATTATTATTTAAATGTGTGATTGTGTGCTTGTTTTTGGGAAGAGGCCATTACTCTGTGTCAAACTTCTCACGTTTCCGTATTGTATTTTGTATCCATTAAAATCTTGCCAATCAATTGTTATTTTCGAGTTGTGATTTTACTAACGTTGAAATACAAGTCTGAACTAAGGAGAGACTATATTATTTCGGGGATCCATCCACCATGTGCGATCCTGCTGGCAACGGTTCTCCGTCAAATATAAAGAGGTATACAGCAACTCGCGAGGTCTACAGCTCACAGAGCCACTAGTATAGAAGACTTGGCCTTGTGCCTTTTAAAAGAAAATAACAATGAAAATTGGCAACTTCAGATGTATGGTTTACTTACATTGTCTTTCACTTTGGGTTATAGAGAGAACTTCATCATATTATTTTAATAATAATGCAGCACAATCAATATAATTTCAAAATTTACTTAGTGGGGTAACTAACGGAAAATAACAGTTTCTATTCAAGATTATTTAAGTAATACTTATTATGGAGATTATTTAAGTATTTTTATAGGATATAAGTATTATGACATTATACCTTAATATAAGCCGTAGACATTGACTGACTATTGCTTGCATAATCCCATCCATCATTATTTTATGTCAAGTATTTAGAATACTGAAAATAAATGTATTTACTTGTGATTTGTTACCCCAGTTTCTTTTTTGCTGGCTTTTTGGGCCTCTTGCACCATTTTACCTCGCCGGAGGTCATTTTATTACCTATGTTTGTCTGAATTATATTGTATTTATGTTTTTTATCGGAAGCGGCAGTCCATCATACAGTGCGTGACAGACTAACTAGCGCGTGTGTTGCCCTTTTTAAGCCCCGCCTTCTGTGTTGCCCTTTGCGTGGGGCCATTTTTTGAACGGAATGCGACTTCTATAGCTTCCTTATTCGTAGTTCCAAAGCTTATTTACCGCCGGAACCTTTAAATCGAAACTAGATTGTGGTAGTCTCTGGCTACGGCGTAGTAAACGTAGCATTGTTTATAAATGCTACGACATAGAACGTGCATATTTGGTACTCGTGTACTAATGGTAAGCTAGGATAGGACTATGAATCCTTGAAAGTTGTTCTTGAATGTCGTTGAGGCGTTTATGTAGAAGAGGTCGTCTTTATTAATCTTTCCACTGACGCGTCTAAACCAAAATATATCGTGGTAGGCTAGCATTGCATTGCGTAATCCGTCAGGCACTATATCAATTCGTTCTAATTGATCTGATCTAGCTTCGGCAATTGGGATATCTAGAATGTTTATTGGCTTATCACTAGCCTTGGTATCTTTTAACCGTTGATAGATTGTATGTATACGTCATCTGAAAATAGGGAATATTTTGCTATGTATGTTTATTAACTTGGTAATTTGCGTTTTTTAGGTGGTCGTGTGTGTCTCAGCCTATGTAGAAGTAGATAAACAACATTTTATTCTACAACTTTTTAAAACTTAATTTAATTTTGAATTTTCATACAAATTAACTGAGTCAATTAGTTTAAAAGAAAAAACCGTGTATTTCTAAAAGTTGTTCAATTTCATGGGCTTAATACTACTTGAGAGGTTTTGCGTACTACCATTGTGTGTTATATTATTTGCTATTTCAATTTGTAACCTGTAAACCTCCATACTAAGGGATTTAGCATAATTTGTCTTTATACTTATACCGTTTCTATACCAAGATTAATCCTGTATAAATAACTACCTAAATAATTAATACAAGGGCTGCTATTTATGTATCCGGAACTGGCCACTTACATAAACAATATTTAAAAAGAAATTATAACATTTAAAAATAGAACTCTTTCTCGTAAATAACTTAACTAGATGCGCAGGATTGTTCTCGTGTGCTCTGGTTATTTCTCGTTTGCGATTATTCTGTAAATGTTATCTCACAGTGCTGACTATGCTTGTTCTCGTGGTTTATGTAAGCTCAGCCTTATTTTATTATAGTAACAAGATTACATTATGTTTTATAAAATATTTGGACTTTTTTAGTACCGCAATAATGAGTCCTATGGCAAACTGTCACAGTATGGTTCTAGAGGCAATAACGTTAAACTCACAGATATTTAAAATAAACCGGTGCGATTAATATTGTTCTTCTATTTGACTAGTGGCTCTGTGAGCTGTAGAACTCGCGAGTTGTTTTTTTTAATGGCTGAAATATGTTTTTTTACGTTTTCAACCGTGTGGTAACGGCAGAGTAGAATACATTTGTCACCAGCCCCTACTCTTCCCGTGGGTGTCGTAAGAGGCGACTAGGGACTACACATTGAACAGGGAACGGGCAGCAGCGCTCTCTGATACAGTAACCTTTTAATTTGCGATCTCCAACCCGCCTGCCAAGCGTGGAGATTATGGCAAAACCCTCCACTTAAGTGGAGGAGGCTCATAGTCCAGCAGTGGACTGTAACGGGCCGTTACAGTACGCTCCCCCGTTTTCAACCCCCATATCTACTCCATTTAAAAAAAATTAGAAAAACACAATCTGTAAAAAAACTATTCTTGCTTCCTGTTCTTACTCCCACTCTGTTTTTTTTATTCCTCTGTGTGTAATAAAGTATATTCATTCATTCATTCATTCTATATATTTATCGAATCTGCTCACAAATTTTCACGAGAGTCGGTTGAGAAACGCGACCTGTAGAGGAGAACAAACAGATGGACAGATGGACTAAAAAAACAAGTTTGGCCGAGCTGAGACGGAGACGCTGCGCTCGCGCTTCACGCTCGCTCGGTCTATTAGATGGTTTATCCATCTCAACTCTTCAGGTAACCTTCCAAATATTGGGGATTACTATCTCCAGACCAGCACCTAAATCTTTATTTTACTTTAAATGGTTCTAAACAATAGAGATGGGTGTAGTGATAATAATAATATTTATTTATTCAGTACAAAAACTTAAAGACTTATACAATACGAGTATAAGACTTAATAATAAAGTTGTACAAGATCATTAGATTGACAGGGCATCTGTCAGGACCTAAACTAGGGTAAACCTGTAATATAGGTACAGACAAATGCAACTCCATACAAATAATATGTCGCTAGTAGTGCATTTTTTTCGTGGTAGCGAAACAATATTGTATACACTGAGGTGTAACGGTATTAAGTGGTATTGTACATAAAAAAACAAAATTGAAAATTTTAAAAAACCCACGCCGGATTTTGAAACATATTCAAATAAAAAACAAAATTGAAAATTTTAAAAAACCCACGCCGTATGTTAAAATATATTAGAATAAAAAGGATTAAATAACATTTTTGGAAATCCCCCGACCAGAGTCAAATAAGATAAGAAATATAAAATAAAGAAATCTATAAAAAGAGTGATTTCACAAACAACTAATTATGACCTTTCTTAGTCCTTACGTTTACGTACCTACTTACCTTTTGCTTTCTCGTAGAGATAGACACAGCAATAATATTTATTAATTTAGGTACTATTACATACTCATCTATCTAATAATATGATACAAATCCAATAAAACACGTCGGGGTCTGCCATTCCCTGCTCTGACATTAATAAATTTTATATAAATACCGTGAGTTTTACTTATTCAGAATCTACATTATATTTAGTTTTTGAGTTATAATATTTAAACTGAAATTTCGAACAAAGAGAGCGATGATGGCAGCCCCCGACGTTTTTTATTGGATTTGTATCATATTATTAGATAGATGAGTATGTAATAGTACCTAAATTAATAAATATTATTGCTGTGTCTATCTCTACGAGAAAGCAAAAGGTAAGTAGGTACGTAAACGTAAGGACTAAGAAAGGTCATAATTAGTTGTTTGTGTGGCGGATTTCGTGAGAAATCACTCTTTTTATAGATTTCTTTATTTTATATTTCTTATCTTATTTGACTCTGGTCGGGGGATTTCCAAAAATGTTATTTAATCCTTTTTATTCTAATATATTTTAATATACGGCGTGGGTTTTTTAAAATTTTTTTTTTTTTTTTTTATTTGAATATGTTTCAAAATCCGGCGTGGGTTTTTTAAAATTTTCAATTTTGTTTTTATTTTAAACTTTTTGGAAAGTACGTTACAAGGGACAACAGTTGACAAGGCTGTTGTTTATTTGGGCAACAAAATGTTTGCCAAAGGGCAAGCCTACGTAGCCCTCAGTAGGGTTCGCTCATTGGATGGTGTGGTGATATGCGACTTGGACCAACGCAAATTATTTAATAACCCACATAATAATGTAGCTTTACAAGAATTAGAGAGACTCAGAAATATAACGCAATAACATAGGTACTAAAATTTTATTTGCCTTTAACGTACTTATTATATACCTTCTCCGATCCGTCGTGGGTGCAAATAACCGCATCGGAATCGGCCACCTATCCTCGCTGTTGCAGTATTTCTTTATAGTCTACCGCCATGACGGCTGAAAATCAGTGTTGCCCTTTGGGCTAATTACACTGAGCCATGGCCCTTTCAATCACTGCAGCACACATGTGCATGCATAGGTACTTCTTTTTTTTGTTATTTCCTTTTTCTGTATCTTTTTTCTTAAATGTATGTACATGTGTTATGTAGATTTTTGAATAAAACTTTTTATCTATCTATCTTTTATCCATGCGCCATAAATCATGTCCAAGAACCTAATCTGTAAAGATACCGGTTCAGTAGTATTGAAAACTCCTGTAATGCCAACTTATCTGGCTACTGCAGGGCTCCCTGGTGGTCTACCGCCTCAAAACATATCCAACAACCAGCTCCAAAATTAAGCCTTTTGAATGCAAAAAAACCGCATCGAAATCGATTCAGTACTTTTTGAGAACTCCTGTAGTGCCAACTTATCTGGCTGCTGCAGCGCTCGTGGTCTACCTCCATAAAACGTATCTAAGAACCTGCTCCAAAATTAAGCCTTTTGAATGCAAAAAACCGCATTGAAATCGATTCAGTACTTTTTGAGAACTCCTGTAGTGCCAACTTATCTGGCTGCTGCAGCGCTCGTGGTCTACCTCCATAAAACGTATCTAAGAACCTGCTCCAAAATTAAGCCTTTTGAATGCAAAAAACCGCATTGAAATCGATTCAGTACTTTTTGAGAACTCCTGTAGTGCCAACTTATCTGGCTGCTGCAGCGCTCGTGGTCTACCTCCATAAAACGTATCTAAGAACCCGCTCCAAGATGAAGCCTTTTGAATGCAAAAAAACCGCATCGAAATCGATTCAGTACTTTTTGAGAACTCCTGTAGTGCCAACTTATCTGGCTGCTGCAGCGCTCGTGGTCTACCTCCATAAAACGTATCTAAGAACCTGCTCCAAAATTAAGCCTTTTGAATGCAAAAAACCGCATTGAAATCGATTCAGTACTTTTTGAGAACTCCTGTAGTGCCAACTTATCTGGCTGCTGCAGCGCTCGTGGTCTACCTCCATAAAACGTATCTAAGAACCTGCTCCAAAATTAAGCCTTTTGAATGCAAAAAACCGCATTGAAATCGATTCAGTACTTTTTGAGAACTCCTGTAGTGCCAACTTATCTGGCTGCTGCAGCGCTCGTGGTCTACCTCCATAAAACGTATCTAAGAACCCGCTCCAAGATGAAGCCTTTTGAATGCAAAAAAACCGCATCGAAATCGATTCAGTACTTTTTGAGAACTCCTGTAGTGCCAACTTATCTGGCTGCTGCAGCGCTCGTGGTCTACCTCCATAAAACGTATCTAAGAACCTGCTCCAAAATTAAGCCTTTTGAATGCAAAAAACCGCATTGAAATCGATTCAGTACTTTTTGAGAACTCCTGTAGTGCCAACTTATCTGGCTGCTGCAGCGCTCGTGGTCTACCTCCATAAAACGTATCTAAGAACCTGCTCCAAAATTAAGCCTTTTGAATGCAAAAAACCGCATTGAAATCGATTCAGTACTTTTTGAGAACTCCTGTAGTACCTACTTATCTGGCTGCTGCAGGGCGCCCTGGTGGTCTACCTCCATAAAATGTATCTAAGAACCTGCTCGAAGATAAAGCCTTTTGAATGCAAAAAACCGCATCGAAATCGATTCGGTACTTTTTGAGAACTTCTGTAGTACCAACTTATGTGGCTGCTGCAGGGCTCCCTGGTGGTCTACCGCCCCAAAGCATGTCTAACAACCAGCTCCAATATGAAGCCTTTTGAATGCAAAAAACTGCATCGAAATCGATTCGGTAGTTTTTGATAACTCCTGTGTTGCCAACTTATCTGGCTGCTGCAGCGCTCCCTGATGGTCTACCTACATAAAACATATCTAAGATCCTAAGTTGAAGTGATACCTTTTCAATGCAAAAAACCGGAACTAAATCGGTCCAGTGGTTTTCGAGATAGAAGGTAACAAACAAACAAACAAACAAACAAACAACCTCTTACCCCAAACGCATATACCGCCTCCGTTCCGTTCCGTCCGTCGTGGGTAAAAAAGAAGAAACATTGGTTAGATGATGAGATAGAGACATCGATTCAGATGGAAATTTGGGCGGTTGGGAGCAGACCTACGGGCAGACCAGTTGATCTGTAGCGTGCTCGAGTCGACAAAATAAACCCGAATAAGTAGAACGCCATCTGTCTGAGTTTTCGCGTGAGCTGCGTTACTATTGGCCGGTTTCTATCAAAATACGTAACGTCCACCACTGCTGGACAAAGGGCTTCCCAAAGGATTGCCACAGTGACCGGTGCTGCGCTCCAGCCGCCGATTATCGGTGCACCTTGTGGAGGGACCTACCCACGCTATGTCTTCAGGTACGAGGTGGTCGCCACTCGATAATCATCGACTAGTAATTAAGTATAGATAATTATTGTTACAGATAACGTCTTTTAACTGTAATGCACTCCGAGCATTAAAGTAAAAAGCAGGTTTCGTCGACCTTTCACAGAGCTTGGTGGCATAATTAATAATGCGCCTGTTTCTGGCCCGGATAGCCAAGGAGATGCAGGTTCGAGTCCTGTCCAAGATCGACAAAATTTTTAATTTTCTGCTTTATAATTATTTGTAATTAAGTATTGTTCACCCTACGCGTTCAGCACGAAGAGCTATTTTTAACCTTAATTAGTTGGTCAGCCTCTCATCTCGGTCCCAAAAATCTCTGCATAATCTAATCCATATCTCTCAAGATAAACGATCGGGCTAATCTAAGTAGGCTTTCAAAATTGTAAGTGGGTGTATGGATGTATGTATGGCTAATTGGGTCACAGAAGAAGAAGGCTGCAAACATACAAACAAGATTAGATAATGGAGACCAAACACGAGTGTTGACACAGGCAGCGCCAACTGCCTTCAAGTACCTGTTTTCACAATTTTCTTATGATTTAAATATTAGATAAAAGAATACTATAGCTCTGCTCACCTCTTTGGGGATAAGGCGTGATTTTGTTATGTTATTATTTCAGTGATCAGAGCCATGCAAGATTAAAAAAAAGCGAAAGTAACATAAGTATTTTCAGCTTTTGCAGGTGATGAGAATTGCGAAGTTTGATGGCAGATAAGTTATTATTTGTGATGAAACCTCTGATACGATTTGTATAGTTGTGGATTAATGTTGACTGAAAATTGGGGTGCTAATAAGATAAATGAGAGTGTCGGTGGTCTAGGGCCGCTGCCTCCCGTCCGGGAGACGCGGGTTCGATCCCCACCACGTACCAATGTGTTTTCGAATTTCGAATTCATAATGTACGTTTATTCGATGCTCTTACGGTGAAGGAAAACATCGTGATGAAACCTGCACACTCCTGCGAAGAAATTTAAAGGTTGTGTGTGAAGTCGACTAACCCGCACTGGGCCAGCGTGGTCGCCTAAGGCCTAATCGCCCTAATTCAGAGTAGGCTCGAGCCCCTCGGTGGGGACGTATATGAGCTGTTTATGAATAAGATAAATTTCAAAATTCATCTTTATTTTTAAATTCAAAATAAACGGCTCAATATTACTCATCTTTCTCACACAACAGAATATTGACTTAGTTTCTGAAACAACATTAATTCGCTCGCAACACCTCCCATCATCGAATTCCGCAGGCAGTTAGGAACAGTCGGCTATCTTATCTGGAATTCTTGCGTAATCCCACTTCTGATATGGGTAAATTAATTAGATATGCGAGAGTAACGCACTGCGCTTACTTGTACTAAGTTTGCTAGTATGATTAAACTATAGTAAGTGAAATAATAGAGGAATCTCATTTTGTAAAAGAATATTGTAAAAATATCTTAAAGTATTTCATTCCATCAACAGCTCATATACGTCCCAACCGAGGGGCTCGAGCCTACCCTGAATTAGAGCGATTAGGCCTTAGTCGACTACGCTGGCCCAGTGCGGATTGGTCGACTTCACACACAACCTTTGATTTTCTTCGCAGGAGTGTGCAGGTTTCATCACGATGTTTTTCTTCTCCGTAAGATTGTCGAATAAACGTACATATCAAGTCGAAATTCAAATTGGTACGTGGTGGGGATCGAACCCGCGTCTCCCGGACGGGCAGCGGCTCTAACCACTAGACCGCCGACCCATTCATTATGACACCTTTTATAAAATTACTAGCTGTCTGCTTGTTTTGTTTCTGATTTGTCTTGTACGAATAAGATTGTTTACCTGTCCGGCCCACGAATTCATCATCATATTATTTTTTGCTTAACATTATTAAGGATCGGCTCAGTATGCTTTCTGGGTTACGAGTAGGTTATTGGGAACACCTAGCTAAGTATTTAAGCAGTACACCCTGTACATCTCTATATTTCCATTTGCTAATTGTTAGTCTTTGGTCGGTCTGTGACAACCGGCTCTGCTAACTCCACTAAGGACAATGAACGTGATATATAAAACTTGTCTGTGACGCATTAAATTTGATCATTCCAACTATTCTTAAAATTCATACTGCTTTGTGCACGAGTGTGAAGTGTGAAACCACATTTGCTTTTAACCGACTTTATAAAATAGAGGAAGTTCCCAATTCTTGATCGATGTTTCTTTACAGCGTTGTTCAATTTTGACGATATTTTTATTGTTAGAAAGGAGTAACAAGTTGGTTAAGTCTAGGGATCCATTAGAAAATAATATAACTTCTTCTTCTTCTTCATCGTGTGGGTTGTAAGGTCGACAACCGACATCACAAACCCTAATAGTGTCAGTGTTATACACCGTGAAATTTACATCGTTTTGAAATCGTTTAGAAAAATTTTTGGTCTCTCCATACAAAGTGAGACTCCCGACCGACCCATTTTGTATGGAGAGACCAAAAATTTTTTTGTCGCAGGAAATTTTTTTTTCGTGAAAAGTTGTTCAGTTTGACGGGTACTATCACTACACGGCGGGAACAAAACCATGTAAATTTCATGCTGTATAGAGCCGCCAAAGGCTACTGGCATGGCTCGTGTAACGACTAGTATAGCCGGGACCAATGGCTTAACGTGCCTTCTGAAGCACGGAATCATCTTTCTTTTCGGACAATCAGGTGATTCAGTCTGCAAAGTCCTAACCAAACTGGGGAAAGTCTCACAAAGATATTTTTGCTTGACAGTTTGCCACCGGGAATCGAACCCAGAACCTCCGTAATGAGCAGCGAAATCTCGACCACTCGGCCACGGAGGGCGTTTATAACTATAACTTATGCAAAGGCAAGAATAAAGTTTATTTTGCAGGTTTTTAATTTTTAAAGTTCAATTGAACCTCCATATTATTAGTCACGGTGTGATCAGGTGCGATCCATTATTGATCATTGTGTAACCGAAAATGATATTCGCAATCTGCTTTAATTTAAGTTTATCATCATAATGTTAGTAGTGTTTCTATGCCGCCAAAGGCCACTGACATGGCTCGTGTAAGGTTTGCTTCCGTAGTAGTTGGAACCTTAATGTACTTTCCGAAGCACGGAATTATCTTTTTTTTCAGACAATCAGGTGATTCAGCCTGCAACGTCCTATTCAAACTGGGGAAGAGATTTTTTTTTTGACATTGTCTCCTCCGGAAATCGAACCTGGACCCTCTAAAGTGAGAGTCTAACGCTCGAACGCTTAGGCCACGAGGTGGCAGTTGGTTTGAATTTTATAACTTAATATTCCTTCCTTAGTTGCAATCTTAAGCTATCGCAATGGACGTATTTCCTTTTTTTTTTAAATTTTAGTTCTCACTTATAGTGCGTTTTAATTTATTTTTAAAATAGTTTTTTTTTATAATACAATGTTATGGCCCTGGGTATGGAGTATCGCAGCAAGTTTCTTTATTATTCAGGTTTACGGCTCTGGGTACAGACTATTTAGGCCAGCATGATGACAATGTTGTCGCGACACAAATTTTAAGGTCCATCAAAAAACCCTGTTGATTTCCTTCTTGACATAAGTTATCAAGACAAAGGTGCATTTTTTAAATTTTACTACCAAGCACTGTGAAAAGGTCGGCGACATTTAGCAATAATCTATACATGTATCGGTTTAAAAAAATAATCTTTTCTTTTCTTCTATATTCCTCTTTGGTTCGCTGAGCCATCGCTTATTTAATACGATATTAGTGAAAAGGTTTCAGGTTTTAGCGGACTCTTTGTTCATTTAAAGGAATAATGACCACTGCGGTGTTGTCTTTTCTTTCAATGATAATCAATCAATCATGCATGATCTTGATCACAAATTCTTCAACTATTATTAATGTTTATTAGACTTCATTCGGGTATGCTAACTCGTGAGGGCATTGACATTTTGTAAACTGTATTTTAAAACTTTTTAGGGTTTTCGCGGGCCAAAAGTTGTTTTTGCATATTTAAATCTACAGACAAGGGAATACCTTGAAGTACTCTGATGTTTTTTGTATAATTTTAATAAAGATTTTTTACGAAAACGTATAAGTTATGTTGTTGATAGTAATATTATCTAGAATACATCAACACCTGCAGACATGTCCATGAGACAAACGATCAACATTGAATATGAGCCACTAGACGCATAGCTGCTGTTAAAGACTACAATTATTGAAGCAGATGTTTCGACTCGTTGCAGATAATAATGGATGGATAATATTTGGAATTTATGTCTGGCAGGAGAGTCTTATATTCTATAGTTTTTAGCTTACCTTTTTCGTCTTTAAGACTCAGTTAACTGAATGTTCAGTATCATTACCTTTATATTGATATCGACTTTTTAAGGTATTGAACTCTTTCACAATTTTTAGATTTTCTGTTGATCCGACGGCGCTTCCTGTTTTCTCATGCAACCTTTTTTTATTATAGGTAAAGTGGTCGTGCCTTCTTCTTCAGCAATAATTTCCAAAACTTCTACATTTAATGTTCTCAATTTATTTTCAAACTTCGTCTCTATAATCCTCGTGTATCACGAAATCGTGCTGCGGATTCATAGCCCAGACATACGTATAGCTTAACAGTGTAATACACACACACATACACACATACCCCTTATACATCATACAACAAACACACACACAATACATATTAAATATGTTTCTAATTATTATTATATTTATTAATTACATCTTACCTTCTTCTTTCTTTCTAAATAACGGTTTTTATCTGAGTCATTTGTTAAGTGCCTAAGTTTTTTGTTATTGGAAGAGCGCAGTCTCCTGATACGGGCTTCACGCTTGAAACGAGGCTCCGATCACTAAATTAATGTAAGTAGTTTTCTAAGTGAATAAAATATTTTGTATTTGTATTTGTACTAGTGTTTTTGCATTTTTACTAAGGTTTTTAGTATTATAACATTAAAATAATATTTTACATGTTATATTAAATAACATGTAAAATAATATTTATGTTTTATGAATAAAATCTGAATCTGAATCAGAATATATTTCCTATTCTTTATTGTTTAAAGAGCGTCGGTGGTCTAGTGGCTAGGGCCGCTGCCTCCCGTCCGGGAGACGCGGGTTCGACCCCACCACATACTAATGTGTTTTCGAATTTCGAATTCATTAATGTACGTTTATTCGATGCTCTTACGGTGAAGGAAAGCGTCGTGATGAATCCTGCACACTCCTGCGAAGAAATTCTAAGGTTGCGTGTGAAGTCGAACAACCCGCACTGGGTTAGCGTGGTCGACTAAGGCCTAATCGCCCTAGTTTAGGGTAGGCTCGAGCCCCTCGCTGGGGACGTATATGAGCTGTTGATGATTGTTTGATTTATCTCATCTACGATTTGTATTTATAGAAGTTGGTTCATCATACATTTTTTCATTACATCGTAATTACTTAATTCTGGTTTTATTACACGAAGCGGCAACCTTCTACTAACAAACTTGTGGGAGTAGCCGGCTGTTAGATTTATACACCAGACCAGTTTTGTGTTTTAGGAGCACAATCATCATAATTGCTATTGATTTATTTGGTACACGGCGCTCTTAGGGAAATTAACAGTTTAGATGAAACTAAATCTATAGATATGTTATGCACTCGTGGACAAAATAAACTCGATGTTGCGCTGTTAATATTACAATTAAATATCATGTCACTAATTTGATGGTTTTTGAGGAAGGTCGCTGGTGGTGGCTGGATGAGGAAAGCGGGTGATCCCTTGGGGATGCCTACGTCCAGCAGTGAACTGTAATGGGCTGATTGATTGATTGAATTTGATGGTTTTATATTGGTTAATTTTGCACCTCGTAGTTCCATAATAAAGCGTCATCATCGTAGATGTATTTACGATAACCTAAATGAAACGTAAGTAATCTTTGATAATTAAACTAGACATCTTCTTTCTTAATCTGTTTCACCAATAAAAAAAAGAAAAAGAAGAGATTCCTTGACGGTCTACGAAACTAAATCTTGTTACTTTGCGAGTTTGTATACATACCCTGCGTTCCGAGACGCGCTGAAATCGATTAAAGCACCCGTAATTGCGTTCCGAATTACTGTAAGCAGGCAAAACTCATACGTTTTTTTGCTTTTCTGATCGCTGACGGCGCTAAAAGTCTGATTCAGAATGCGCCTATTACGCCCATAGTCGACCGATTTAATAACATGTCTGTATTTTTCTGAATCAACCTTTCCGAAACTATTAATCTTGATTGTGTTGGCGCTCAATAAAAACTAGAGCAATAATACATTTTAACCACAGACTTAACTGGAGATACTCATTCATTCCAACTCAATAGACTGAGATCATTCGTTTCGCAATTCCACTTTTTTAATGTCTAGATTATCAGTTTTTTGTTCCTTAAAACTGACACCTCCTCAAACTATGTCCAACTTCAAGGAACCATAAATTATTCTTACAATCATTTCGCCCTTAATAAACGTCTTTATGATAGTTATTTTAATAAAAAATACTCGGACGATAAAACTTTCAATAATTTGTAAAACTGCCATATTAAAATTTTACTCATAAAAGTTTTGCATGTCTTTGGAAAGTTAGTGTCAAAAAATTATCTTGTTTACATTATTGCCGGATTCTATTGAAAGGGACCTTAGATCCTTTGTGTCTAAAATTAAGATGAAAAGTTCTGTCAAAATAAGTACCATGATTTTGCAACATGTAAAATAGCAGTAAAATATCAAAATATATACTAATATCCATTATACTATGCGCAATAACTCGTAGCAGACGGTAGTGCAATAAAGTGCAAGTAAGACGGCGCACATAACATTCTCCATTGCACTAAAATGTTTAATGATGACGTCACAAAGATGTAGCGCTATTTGTTTAATTAGGTTTGGTTATTGATATCGATGGATTATAAGTGGATAACTTAATGTCACTGTATGCCACAAGTCTTTTATAAAATTCGACCGCTCTGTTTTCCAACAAGTACTTACTCTATGAAAAGTAAGCACCAGAAGCGCAGAAACACATTTCTTTTTGGAAACAATGATCACAAGTGACGCAGGCGCAGGTTGCGAATTACACACGGTCAAAGAATCCACGAAGGCCGACCCAGGGTCGTTACACACATTATGTGCAAGTGAATCAATATGATATCAATTTCCTGTTGATGTAACCGCCTGAAAAAAATACTACTAAAAGAAAATAGAAGAGAAAAATGTGCTTAATGGTTTACTGGAATATAATAGAAATGAATATACTTAAAAACTAGTATGCAAAAACGCTGAAAACAACAAACAAATATGTACAGAAAAGCGGCCTTATTGGTAGGTAGCAATTTCTTCAAGGCAACCTTAACTTTACTAGTATCGCACGAAAACAAGCTCATGGAAATATGTATATGTGAATTCTCCGTACCTTTCAGTCTTTGGCGGAAGCACAAACATCCAGAATCATCGTCTGCCAGTGCGAATGAGCAGAAGAGCGCAGTGGGGGTTTGAACTTGGCCGATCTAGTCAGAAAACACAAGTGGCTGATGCTTCACGTTGCTAGTACTGCTGCTAGGCTTAGTGAGATACAAAAGGGTTGAAGGAATAGTGGCGTTTACTCAGGAGTGGGACCCCGTAATATATTATGCAACATAATAGATACCAGCTGCTGCAACTTGTAATGATGGGCACTTTGCTCTTTGGGAGAAGATCAGTGGGCCGAAGAAAAAAGCATACATCTAAACGCTCCACCAGACGTGCAAGCTACTTAGTCCTACCAAAAACCAGAACTAACTACGGCAAACAAATGATTACTTACGATGGAGCAAACATTTACAATGGACTACCCTCTGCAATCAAAAATATTAAAGTACAAACTATCCTAGCACATTTTGAAAACTTAAATTTGAGTTTAAATTAAATACTTACAGGTGGTTCATGAGTTTAAATTGGGTGAGCATTCTATGTTACGTTGAATATTACAAAGTTGAACGTTCTACCGATATTGTAACCTACCTACATTGATATAATAATGATAATGTAAATTGTAAAATGTGAACGGCAATTCGAACTAAAAAAAATTTATTTAAGTTCTTTTCACATGTAAGTGACCGTAGGTCTTTAGTGAGAATAAAGCTTCTTTAAACCTAAGTCGTGGCTGCGCAATATTCGCGAGTGGACCGGCATCAACAACGCCGCTGAACTGTTTCGCCTCGCGAAGGACAGACAGAAGTTTGCTGGACAGACGGCCAACCTTCACTAGATGGAGAGGCACTATAAGAAGATCAGTGGGCTGAAGAAGAAAGTCGTGGCTGCGCAATATTCGCGAGTGGACCGGCATCAACAACGCCGCTGAACTGTTTCGCCTCGCGAAGGACAGACAGAAGTTTGCTGGACTGACGGCCAACCTTCACTAGATGGAGAGGCACTATAAGAAGATCAGTGGGCTGAAGAAGAAAGTCGTGGCTGCGCAATATTCGCGAGTGGACCGGCATCAACAACGCCGCTGAACTGTTTCGCCTCCCGAAGGACAGACAGAAGTTTGCTGGACTGACGGCCAACCTTCACTAGATGGAGAGGCACTATAAGAAGAAGAAGGGACCCCGTAAGGTATGTAAGAAATAAAATAAGATAACTTTATATAGATTTTTGAAGAACGTTGTCTGCGGTGGACGGTGGTACAGTGCAAAAAGCTTCCATTGGTTGATGTTCATATGAATATTATTATGACATAGCGCATAAAAAGGTGATATAAAGGAAGTGGTTAATGATTGGCTAGTTTGGAGATCATATTACCCGAAAATCTGCTCGTAAAAAGTGATGTAAAATACATCTGATACTACAATGATGCTTTTTGCTAGGTTTAAAACTTACTTACTTGCTTATTTGTCGTGGGATTAACCTGTATTTAGATTTTTGTATGACTTGAAAGCTAGTTAAAGCTCGGCTAATTCATAAAGGAGTCATACTGGTGCGCAAGAGTTCATATATTCGGTACAAGCGTAATTGCAATCTTATTATATTAGAGATTTAATTGTTTGAAATGGTCTGCCATGTGTAGAAAGGGCTAAAATAATTTTTCCTAACAACGACCAACAGAAAATATTTTCAAAGTAAGTACATAAAGAAAATTATTAGAGAAGATTCAAAAATAATTAAAAAGTACCATTCCGCACTGGGCCAGCGTGGTCCTCGTAGCGGAGGCCTCGCCCTAATTCAGGGTAGGCTCGATCCTTTCAGTCGAGATCATAAACACTGGAAGTAACGAAAGTTCAAACGAGTAAAAAAATTAAGAAATCTAATTAGGAACGCAAGGTTCGTACGATCGTTACACCGCCGACTGCAAGGATACTAGTAAAAGAAACGAACCAAATGTAAACACTGTAAGCGCATAAACGAGCGCAATAAACAAACATTTAGGTAAAGAATCCACTAATAACGTAACGAGCAAACGAAGCTGGGTGCGCTAGCGCTAGTGTTTGTCCATTGATAAAGCTCGCAATTTTAGCTGTCAGTCGGGAGCGTGCCACCGCCTGGAACGCTTCTCCCTTTTGATTCGAGCTGCTCAGTTTGAGTTCCGGTCGCGCAGTGAGTGCACGCGAGCCTGAGCCAGGAAACCAGTGGCATGGTAACTAGTGTTCCATTTCCAGGATTTCAATCTTTAACCTCTTATTGGACCCCCTCTATTGTCTCTAGCTAGATAGGTGTATTACGTAATATTTAATTTATTAAGATTTTTTTTTGTTTGAAAATTGAAGTGGTCCTTCGGCAGTTTTACGGTGAGTTCAGTTTCGCTTCCTATACTTTTAAATTGGGATTTTCCAAAAAAGAAAAAAAAAAAATTTTTCAAACAATAACTTTTAAATGTTTAGTAACTTTTATTATCATCCAATTATTTTTTGTAACTCTTTACCATGATAACCTAAAATCTTTAGCACTTAATTCAAGATTGTCATCTTCATCTTCAGCCATATTAACTTCATTAGCTGCTCTATTATTTTCGATACGGTCATTGTAATCACACTGTGTAAAATGGTGTACGACCAGAGTAATAAGGCCAGGGTTAACTGGAGCTGGCCTGTTATCAGAGTAGGAACCACGAAGGCTAGCCATTTGCGCAATCACAGCGAAACATCACGTCCGCCGCTAAATTCACTTGTGTGAGAATCTTCTGTTTCCATATTTACTGTATTGTGCTTACAAATACGTATCACTATCGTCCCTTCAACGTCACAACAAAATGTAACTTGGAAAGCTAGAAAGCTATTGGCAAAATAAAATATTATAGTATCTTGCTCAGTAATCTCATCAATCACATTCTTAAAAATTAAGTTGAAATTCAAACAAGATTACTCGGTAGTTTTAAATGACTTATAAATAGTTTTAATAACTATGAATTCAATCTTTATTTTCCATAGGACGTTGTAACATCTCTTAGCTTCGTCATCTTATTACATGCCACCATTGTCACCCAAATAGGAATATACTTTGTAAAAGATCTTGTAATGTACTACTCTAGAACTAATTCACATTTTTATATTAATATTAACAAGATAATTAAAAATATCCAAAGCTTTCAAAAATCAATATGAATAAATTCTAGAGCAAAATCTCCGGTAGTTACTAATTATCTTTTATACTTAAGACACTTTACAACTAAGATCAAAAAAATTCCTTGGAAACAATTTGGACACAAATTATTTTACTGTGTAATTGTACTCGTATAGCTGACTATACCAGATAATATTAGATAGTTATTAACATTTTAAACATGTTTGCTAATAGAACATTTTTCTCCAGAACTAGACCAGGCAGCGTTAGATACGATTAGCATTAGCATGCAGTCCCTACAACATAGACCAGAATTAATAGACAAGTCGACATTGGCCCAAACACATGGCAATTCTCTATTGTATTCATTTTAGTAGCTGTCGTTATGAATTACAGCCTGTCGTTAGGCCACACTTCAAGACCTATTGTCACGCTACCATAAAACCTTAAAGCCTTTGACATTGTTATCGATGATTGCATAACGCATGTTCTAATGAGTTTTCACGATTTTCAGTATTCGTTTTTTCAAGACTTTCATCATATAGATAGATGTTGCCAACAACAGGCTCGAGCTTACCCTCACTAAGACTTTTTTTATACTAGCGGTCCGCCCGCGGCTACTCTCGCATTGTGTAAGATTTTCCCGTAGGAATAAGACGTTTTCCCGCAAAAGTATCTTATGTGTTAAACCAGTTTACAAACTTTAAAATCCGTTGAGTACAAGCGTGGAGGCGGAACAATCATCCAAACATCTAAATATCCAAATATAATTTCACATATTTTGTGAAGTGTGATGCTTTTGAATATTCTGTAGAAGTTTTGAGGTTTCATTCCGATACCCAACGCAAAAAGCGGGAGTTGTGTATTTATGCGCTCTGGTTTTTTCGAACCCTATAATTTTTCAGTGTCTGCTTTTCAGATGATGCCGGTTTAACATTATTTCTCAAAAGTCTTAGAGAGTCACAGGTGTAGGAAAGCTTCCGGGCTTCCTAACTACCTATATAATAATCAAACGAATTCAACTCTATCTTCTTGTTATTCTTATTTTTTTTCTTATACGTTACTTTGAGCTACTTGCAAGGCTACGTACGTCATGATTAGTTCGGCCATCTATTATTACAATTTTAACTTGTAGGTGTTTTATTCTGTGCGCTCTATTGACATTATTTCAGCAGCTGCATAGTTTATTGCTGTGCTGGTTTACTTAGGCTTTTGGTTTCTTTGGTATCTGTTTGACTAATAATGAGTAATCGGTCATGTATGTTAACGCGAAATACAATACCGTCTGCGGAAGTTTTGCATAGTATATTTAATTTAATTTTCTACTTTCCTAAGTATGTCAGGTTTTATTTAAACTCTAATTTTCATTTATCGATTACGTTTTTCAATTTATTTTACTTGCGCTTATCTAAGTTATTCTATCATGATTTGCATTAATGTTTAGTTATCAACAAACGAGAGTATTTTTTTTTGTTCCATTTTCCTCTACCATTTCTATCCAACTATTCCATAAGTACCAGGAATGCATGCGGCCGCAGATACAGGCAATTCTCTAGAACCAGACGCATCTAATGCAGGCGTATCACGCTAAGTTGCTCTTTGATGGTCCTGAGTAGCCTGAAATGCACACCGCAGCTTCCTGGTTTCTATCAATGTGCTCTCTGTAAGCCCGATTCGTGCCGAGATACGCGATACTTGCGAATATTAGCATTGGGCAAGTCTTTCATCAGTTGTCTTAAGTAGAGTAGATCTGTTCTACGAGTAACTGATTCAATATCGTTGGTAGCATCATTGCCTATTTATAAAAACCTAAGGTTATCATTCGTTGTTTAACATGCAAGACTTTAATACAGATTGCTAGTGTGATTCCTTGTATGAAATTAATAAATTATGTTGTATCCAGCGTCTCTCTTCGTATTCTAGGAAATTAATTGCTTTCTCTGTGCTAGTATTACGACTGATGTTTGTCATGTTTACAAGTCTCGTGACGTGAGGTCCATGAACCTTTGTTGCTGAAATGTTTTAGCAGATGTTCCTTTACGAGGCTATCATCGTTTGTAAAAATAGTGTCCGGAATTTACCTAGCGCTGTTTATCGGATTTTCTTTCTGTGTGCGACGTCATTATTTGCTTTCAATTTAGTTTAACCAATTTGACTTCCTTAGTCTTTTGCTATCACAGTTATTTTTCATTTGAAAATATATTTGTAGTTGTTTTGTTCTCTCAAAAAGTAATATAATAATAACACACATATCTACCGGGTTATTACCACAATTGCCTAGAACCTAAAAGTGTTTATAATTACATAATATAGTGTTACTAATGTTTCCAATGAACATTCCTTACCTAATTTGGTTGCCATCTATCTAAAAATGTCAAGCTGTACGGTCACCCTCCTCCATGCTATTGAATTTGTCTTTAATAAGTCTTTTCTTGACCTCGACTTGATCATCTGAGATTCCTTTACCTTTTTCTCTTTTTTTGGTGATTTAGACGAGACATCTGTGGCTTTGCTATCTACCTCGTAGAGCTTTGCAATAAGAATTCTTATGGATTATAAAGGAATAGCATTAATGCGAGCACATAAAGTCCGGTGAAGCGTCTACCCAAATCTGGTAAAGTTGTATATTACAATCAATAGTCGCGTTCGTCCGGAATCCATACAAATACTACAAATGAACAACAGCGCGGTTACCTGGTCACCGGACTAAGGTTACCCTTAGTTCAGTTCAGGAAAACCAGAAGTCTTTTTATAACTAATGTAGGTACTCATAATATTCCGTAATAGTAAAGAAAGTGCAAAATACGCGAACCCAGAAGTTTCTTTCTGTTTAACTCCATAAAAGAATATGTGTGCCAAAAATTATTTAAGAATCAATATTTTTAAATAAATTTTGTTCATTGACGGCCCCGTAGCCTAGATGGTAGTAAGCCTGCCTACAAAGCACAGGGTCGCGGGTTCGTATCCCGCCCAGGGCAAACATTCGTGTGATGAGCACTTGCGTTTGCCTTGTGTCTGGATGTTGTTTATCTATATATGTATGTAATTATCTATTTAAGTAATGTATATCAGCTTTATGACCCATAGTACAAGCTTTGCTTAGTTTGGGGTCAGATGGCCGTGTGTGATATGTCCCTAAATATTTATTTATTTATTTATTAAATTTCATGATTTCACCGGTTTCAAACTCTAGAATTATATTTCATGCAAATAAAAAAATATATCTAGATCCTTCACTTTTGATTATGCTGGTTTTGGATTGATATTATAGCTTTAGCATGTCAAATCTGTTTTTAGTGATATCACATTTATTTTTAGTTTAATTAGCCTTTGCATAGTTGACTTACAATCTATTACAGTGTTCATAAAGCAAGGTTGTTGGCGGAACTATCAACACTTCCCAGTATGGGTAAATAATAATTGTGATCTAAGTAAGTATTTAAAGTTGCAATACATTGTAGTGTTAATATTATAAGCATTCATAGTCATTTATTTTATACTTCCTGTTTCTAAAAACTTCATACGATGATTGATAAGTTTCCGAAACGACAAAGAAAAACTTTAAAAATCTATTTAAAATAAATTTATTTCTCAACGTAGTTTCCTTCTATCTCGATGCATTTAGTCCAGCGCTTCTCCAATGCCGTTACACCAGTTTGATAAAATGTTTTCTCCAACCCCTCAAAATACTCGTCCACGGCAACAATGACTTCTTCATTTGATGAAAATCTCTGGCCACCTAACCATTTCTTCAGGTTTGGGAATAAGTGGAAGTCACACGGGGCCAGATACGGGGAATAGGGTGAATGCGGTAGCAATTCGAACCGCAATTCATGGAGTTTGGCGACTGCAACCATTGACGTGTGTGCAGGTGCATTGTCATGGTGGAACAAAACTTTTTTCTTGGCCAAATGTGGTCGTTTTTTCTGGATTTCTTCACTTAATTTTTGCAGCAAGCTTGCGTAGTACTCTCCATTTATTGTTTTTCCTTTTTGCAGATAATCCACTAAAATAATCCCTCGAGCATCCCAAAAAACAGTCGCCATCACTTTGCCGGCCGACAAAACCGTTTTTGCTTTCTTCGGCGCAGGTCTTCCGCTCTCAGTCCACTGCTTAGATTGTTCTTTTGTCTCGGGAGCATAATGATGTATCCAGGTTTCATCGACTGTTACATAACGCCGCGAAAACTCGTTAGGATCTCGGTTAAACAGCGCCAAACACTCCGATGAATCGTCCACTCGACGTTGCTTTTGGTCAACAGTGAGCAAACGCGGCACCCATCGCGCGCAAAGCTTTTTCATTCCCAAATGTTGGTGCAAAATATTAAAAACGCGTTCAGATGAAATGCTCACCATCTCTGCTATCTCTCGCAACTTCAAGCGCCGATCATTCAATACAATTTTGTGAATTTTTTTGATCATGTCCGGATTGGTGACTTCATTTGGACGGCCAGACCTGTGGGCGTCTTCGCAGCTCTGTCTTCCACGTTTAAAATCAGTTACCCAGGTGTGAATTGTACTCAATGCAGGAGCAGAATTACCTAAAACACTGTCTAGCTTGGTTTTAGTCTGGGTTGCTGTTTTCTGTTTTAAAACGTAAAACTTTATCACCGCACGAATTTCGTTTCTTTCCATTGTTAAGAAAATTTACGACAGAGAAAGTTCTACGTCCTATCAAACAAATTCCACCAGTTCGATTAAATTCAAATTTGGCGTTCTATTTTCAAAAAGATGCCAAAATATAATGTAATATTTTTTTTTTGCGTATCATTTTTTAAAGTTCGTCGTTTCGGCCAGTTATCAATCAGCCCAGGTACTTATCAACACTTATAATAGGAGTATTTTATTTTTAAAAGAAAATAGAAAAAGTGGAATAAAAGTCAGACAGTCGAATACAAGTAGCCAATTTAAAATGCATTCTCTCATATTTCTGCACATGTTTTCCCGATGTGTTCATCTTTTTTTTTGGTTCCCTCACTGCTACGAATAGCGACCATATACGATGCCCTATGGAGTCCAGTCCAGGGAAAGCTATCGCTCACTGCTTTTCTTATTATCATCAGACCATCTGCCTGCAATTTCTTGACCACGTTTGCCATTTGTTTGGCCCAGACCGCATATTGTGTCCGAAGAAGCCAAAGGCTAGTTCCTGGCTTATTTTGAATTAAAAGTCGGTTATTTTGAATTATTTGAGGATAGTCTTATTCCTGCTGAAAGTCGCCTCCGATGGTATGGCCATATAAATCCGTCAGACTACGTAGGAAAATGATGCCTCGACCTCACTGTCCAGGACCATAGATCACGTGGTAGGCCTAAAAAGTGCTGGCTAAACGTGAAAGCGGATACGGGGGAGAACAATCTCACACCTAAGGATGCCGAAGACCGGGCAAAGTGGAGAGGATTGAGTAGGAAAGCGGACCCCAGCACTAGGCCGGGGAAACGCTAGGACGAAGAAGAAGTCTTATTCGTACTCATGGTAGTCCCAAGACGGTAGAGTTATGTTATGATAGATAAGATAGTCTGTATAAACCGAAATATCAAGTAACTTTGAACTACCGAAATTGTGTCTAACACAAATGACCCAATGATAAATAAGTAGTTTAATGGCTTGATTAAAAAGTAGGTGTACGCTACTTTCTGGAAAGCGCCCTTGGCCCATTGAGCGTAGTAAATAGTGAAGTTATTAGTTCAGCAGATAAACAGCCGGTTAACGGGCCGGTTTCATCATCCCGTAAGATTCCGATGTAACTACGATACGGTCCATGTTTTTCTACTGGACTGATTAAAATATTTCTCTTATGTATTGTGTTCTCGTATGATAAATACATGACAAAAAAATAATTAAAAGATGATTTGCTTGTCGAAAACTTACAAATGTATGTTTATAAGGTTACTGAATCCTCTGATAAATTGTGATACCTAAAATGTTTAAGAATTTTGTACGTGTATCTCTTATCTACAAAGTATTTGTATGTTATACGTCTCTTGCTTGGGGGTACCAAAAACTTCTATGTACTCAATAAAAAAAGAAGTTGTTGTTCTGAAGTTATTCAATCACATTATTGGCACAGTTTACGGGTTTTTAACCACGTTCTACAGTTTCTAAATTACGAGTATAATAACCCAGACCACTATCTTTAGCCGGAACCACCAGCTCACCATCATCAGCATCATCCCTTCTGTTTGACCGACAAGATCGTGCAAGTGCCCGTATGTGGGTTTAGCTTCGTCAACATCTTTACTTTTTGTAGGTGTTTCTTTCTGTAAAGTTTTTTGTAAATGGCTGCCAAATTAGCTTTCTAGTGTTGCCATAAAAAGTATTTCAAAAAAGCTTATTTTAAATAAATAGATCTAGATTTTTGTAATGAGCTTTTACGCTTAATAAATAAATACGGTCAACTTAAGCGTCTTAGTCCAGCAGTGGACTGTAACGGGCCGTTGATGATGTTGATGTTGAAGCGTCTTTTGTCGGATGACTAAATAGTATTATTATTAGCTTATGATAATTTCATGCTCGTCTGAAGGTAGATGTTGATGATCAGATGAAATGAAAACGCGTAACCCATCTAAAGTAAAAACAAATGTAAGTTTTATGTCAAAGTCTAACATCGTATAAGTAATATAAGGGCAATCTCAAACCACAATCGTTTCGAAATAGCTAGAGCTAAGTTAGTAACTTGCGTCTTTTTTTGCCAAATTTTATATCTTTGTAAGCAGGTGTAGTGAGTAATCAATTCCCAATCAGTAGTCGTTTTCTCGTCGGAACCAGGGATTAGTGTCACAATTCCCTAACCTAATAATAGTGGACCGGGTCGACGTACCGAGGTTACTGCGTGAAGGTACAGTCGCGGCAACAACGCTTAGATTTTTTCGAAAAACGGCGCTAGTTTGATTCCTTTGAATTTGAAATATATTCAATACTTGGCAAATAGGTATATGCACCGTGACGCGCAAAGCAAATTGGAAGATGAGAGATCAAATAAAATAGTGAAGAACTACGAACTCTGTCTACTGACTTGTTTTTGTGTTGAAGGGTTGTGACTCCCGCGCCGCCGGGTCATTCCTGGTGCAAAGGTTGTCCGTCGCCATCCAACGCGGCAACGCCGCGAGTGTGTTGGGCTACTTTGCGCCGGGGATGGCAAGGGGCGGACTTTTTAACTGACGAGGTGCTTTGTTACCAATTTTATTTGAATTTTATTTGAATTTCCTAACTCTATTGTTTATTTTAATAAGAGACAAGATGCCTTGTTTTTACAAATAATCTTTTATATAAGAGAGCTGTATTTAAATCTAGCGTGAGGTTTAAATTGCACCCATACTGCCCTTAATTTGTAGTTAGTGTGACTAATTGACTACCGATGTACGCTTAAGTTAGTTTTTTTTTTCTAATAGGGCTTTAGAACGTAAAATTTTGCCCATTGTATCAGTAAACAAAATGTATGTTTACCTTTTGAACACTCCACGAAAATAAAATAAAAATTGCTGAAATAGACTATTGCACTGTTGCCATCAGCATGTGTAGCCTAAAACACTAATGCACATGACTGTACTAAGCACGGTTGTGCCTGTATTGGAGTTTAGCTTTTAGTGTCGTTTGATCAGCCGGCACCTGCGCACCTCCCAGCCTTCAGGCGCTATCAATCATAGCGATTGATGCGTGCGAGTCGAAATCTTCACCCGTTTGTAATAACGTGGTTTATCCGGTAACTTCTTGAGTGATTAAAGTTGTCTATGATGTGTTTACGATGCAAGTTTGTTGCGGCTTCTTAACAAGTAAGTTTTCCTAAGTTATAAGCTGTTTGATTGTATAAAAGAGGGGTAGTTGGCTGTCTAGGCAAATGAGCATCTTGATTAACCAGGAAGACGTCTAGATCATTCATCACCCACATGTTTTTCGCCCTGGTAACGTTCTGGGCCGAGGTCTGTGCCCGTCTGAAGGCGCCCAGTCAGGTTGTCTTAAATTTTTAGGGGCCTCTGCTTCTCCGTAAGTCCACGTTTAGTAAAAAAAGCGATGAAGTTCATTAAAAAAGCATCTTGATAAGAAAACTAACTGACGTTGTGCATATACGGAAACCTGAAGTAATTGATTGATAATGATATGATGTCACGCACAACACACACAAGATCACGCTCTCTCCCCAAAGAGGTGATCAGAGTTTTAGTTGCTTATGACATAAACTTTTTTAGTTCATTTTTGATTTGATTTGTAATGAATAGTGATAAAGTAGATTTTATACCTACCCAAGGTTTAGGTGGATCGATTTTCTATAGGTATATTTTTAATACACTTCAGTTCAGTGGCATATATAATTTTATCAGCATGAATAAATGAATAACATTATTATATTAAATTCTATTTCATTTTGTTGTAAACTTTTTGAAAATACGCGAGTAGAGTCCTTTATTGTTTCAATCTTTTGGAACTAAAATATTTGTTTTTGTAGTGGGTACATGACGGATAAGATTATGATGACAACAGCTCATATACGTTCTCAGCGAGGGGCTCGAACCCTGTATTAGGGCGATGATAGCTTTACTAAACCTGGAAAAGGATACATTGTTGTTCTGTTGTGATCTTCTGATGTCGTCACGTAAATTCACGTGCCGTATCACGCGTTGCTGTAACACGTGTTAAAACTGATTATCAGATTAACTTTGACCGACACCGGCTTCTAGCGGGATTTAGCTCGAAAAAACTATTCTATGCTGTACATTTTTAAAGTTCTGAATAGATAGATGCCTAGATTAGATGGATTACCCTCAGAGGAACAAAAGACGATCGACTAATGCGAACGAACGGACGACGCGCGTCGGAAATCTTTGGGATTACCTTTAAACTTCTTTTCAGTGGAATCTGACAATCTAGTGTCAAATTAGTCTTAAAGCTTCCAAACAAGCAAATGGATTCGGACTTGGCGCGGCGTAACGACCGCGCTAGCCGGAACCAACGGGTTAACGTGCTTTCCGAAGTATGGAGGACGCTCTAAATGAAAACCACATAATACGAAGCTACATTACAAAGCCTTCGAAGAAAATTTCCACGTTCACAATTAATTACGAACTTAATGAATTAACTTTTGTTACAGATTTGGTTAGGTTAATTTGTACTTATAGTATAAAAACGATGTTTTCGCGTACAATCAAAGGGGACTCTCTTTTTAATATAACGTACAAGTTCTTTAGAAAATTAAAATGTTTATAATCGTGTCGCCAGTAAATTGAGATACAAGATAATATTATGTGAAGGATGAGTTGATAGGTATGTGGGATAAATATTTAAGCATTGTATTGTAAAGAAATTGCTGACAGAGAAAAAACGCCATTTGATGCATGCATGCTCAGATACAAGCCTTAGAAAGGATAGGATAAGAAACGTAATATATACTTAGGTAGTATTTATCATCGTACTATGGATTGGTAACCTTAGAGCGTCTTCCTTGCATCCTAAAACACATTTAGTTATTCGTTCCATCTACTTGATGTTGGTCGTTAAACCATATCAAAGGGTATTGACTAAAAAAGTGTCAAAGTCGTGTCAGTGTCGAAATACTAATGTAAGCAAAGTCAACATGTATTTCTATCTAGGTAAATATGCTTCTTATTCATTACAAATCTTGTCTAATCATTAATCTTATTAATATACTTCAGGAATCCATTAACTGAAATTAATCAATACATTTTTACTCCCGATCGATTATTTCCGTTTATTTTCCTTAGAGTATCCCACTTCTGGTATGCAGGACCCTTATTAATTATGATTCTTAATTACCCGCGCTTGGCATGATCTATTGCCGCAGCCGATGGCCTGTGATTGGTCATGCTATCCCCACAGATTAATAATAGTTGTTCTTAGTTAATTTATTGACTAGCTCAGGAATCTTTCATATTAATTAACTAAGTTTGATTTTCTTTAAGTAAGGTAGCTTGTAGATGTTACAGCCATAATTTACACATTTGTACTCGCTTCTTCGTGTATTTCTTTTAAATTATCAGAAATATATGTTTTAGTCTTAGATGAAATATGTTTTAGTTAATACTTACTCATTAAACATCAAGTAAGAAGTTTCTCATTTATCTTTTAATTAGCTTCATGTATAGTAGATACACGAAAATATACTCTTGCGGTTTCAGCAATTTACAGCTGATCAAAATGTCACATTAAAGCGAAAAAAAAAACACGATGATGTTGCTTCTAAATGACTATGTCTAATCATGAAGCAAAGCTCACAAAGCATTCCAGCAAGTAGTGGTCGTTGAACTGCTCATGCAGGCAGACGGCAAGGCGCCAGCGCAAAGCCCGGCGCGCGCGTACCGCACTGACAGCGTGATTGATCGATCGATAATCCGCCGCGCGCGCCGCCTGCCGGTAACGATCCCAGATCCGACAGGTAACTATTCTGCTATTGAGGATTTTATCATATTTATCGAGACTATAATATTATGTATTTTGGCATAGTCCTTGCACCACATATTAATCGTAGTTAGAAGCTCATTTGTAACCACTTTGCAACTAAGTGTAAATGTACGAGACGATCTGATTAATTGGTGTCTCGTAAAAGCAAAATATTTCGAAAATAATCCAAAAAATAATTTAAATAACTAATTACCTAGAAATAAAATAAATTACAAATTACAAGTGTGCTAATAGGTAGGTATAGTTAAATTGCAATGTGTCTAAAAAAACTGAACCAGAGCTCTAGCAGTTAATTCTAAATACATTTATAGGTGGTATCATAATGGTCATCTTACTGATCTAACCATAAATCACGTGCAGGGCTGGATATAGTCATTTCATTAGATTAGAGCATGCAGTGAGCATAAGTTTTATCTTTAAAACTTAAAATGCTTAAAAGAGCTCCTTGTCTAATTATAAAAAAATACGGGGTTTAACTCAGGAAAAAATAAGTAAATAACCTCTTGACTTACCATTAAGGTTCTCTCAAAGCAAGCTTCAACAATATGTTTTTCCTGAGAGACTGACTACTAAAAAGACCCCTATAAAAACCCAGATGCAAAAATATCGAATATAAATGCATATGTTGGGAACATTCAAAACAAAAATAATTTTTTGTGAACGAATTATCACAGTATAAGCATAGCTAGATTTATTGACTTTAGTTGGATCCGGCACTGGTCACATCCAAACATCTCGACACGTTGATTGATGTATAAATTCAAAGATATCACTTTGTAAATCATGATATAAATGTTTACCTGAATGATGTGCAGGAATTTTGAGATCTTTATTGTGTGCCTTAGTCAAGCTTGTTTTGTGATTAAACAGACAAATATCCTCTAATATTTAGGAGTGAAATGTCTTTATGATTTCCAGAAAAATTGCTAACAACTTAACTGACGACGTAGCCACGAAATTCCACCGCTAAGCAAAAGTTTTTTGGCAGGTTAATTTTATTTAGAATCTTGATTTCTACTTATTCAATCTTTCTTTTACTTTAGAAAATTCACGAAAGACCATCTCCAAATGTTTCAGCGCTTCTTTTGACCTGGACAAGACTGATAAACTTTCCCTTATCCATCAACGCACTGTTTGAAGTCCCCAAATTAGCAATTGAGTCAAGTGTCAGTAGCATCGTAAAGAAGCTTTAAGGCGTAATAGAAATGTGTCCGCAGCAATAATAATTATAATTTTAATGGGTGCATTAAACGTCAGCACTGTGCTGGTCTGATCTCGCTGCGTTTACGCTCCTTCAATTGAATCTATTACTGCTAGTGGTTTAGAGTTGGTAGGAGTATACTCGGCTAGGGTTATTTGGGTTATTCCACGCTTTGATGAATGCATGTTAGTTTTATTTGCTATTCAGTTTAATTTGCCCATTAAGTTTAATGATATTTGTGTACATAAACTGTGTTGTTTCTTTTGCCCTTGCAGTATCGTTGTTGTTTTGGATCGAACTTTCAAAAGTCGCCTTTGTTTTATACATTGACTTCTAATTAGTTAAATTAAGTATCACGTCTTTTTAATCAGTAGGTACTTATATTTGAAGAGTATACGCCCTTTTTCACTTCATATTTCATGCATATTTTAATCTTAATCTCTTTTGTAAATATTTGTTCTATCTTTTCTGTGTTCTCACGCATCATATTCCTAATCTAAAATGCGTTCGTCAAATGCGCCTGCGTCTCTTTCGTAGATCATTGCCTGTTGACACAACACCCAATTCAGGACAATAATAGAGTTATACTTGACATTGATGCTCGGCGTCCACGCATCTCCTTTTGATGTCCATTTTATTATCATTTAATCACTGTGATGTTGACTTTATGGCCTGTTTTGAGGATATACGAATACGAGAGGCATAAAATAATTTTAAATGTTTTAAATATAAATTGAGCATGTTGTTTTGTTTGTAAGCATGACGATTAAACTCAGCAGGCCAATCAAAGTTAGTAGTAGGAATGCAGCCGCTCTTCCAACGTGTTGATTAATTCGTGCTAGATGACTATGTTTCATCTTGTCTTCTTGTTTGGAAGCATTTTGATTTGATAAGTTGTCAACTATTTAAAATCGTACTATGTTGAGGTGATAAATGGATAATAATGCAATTTTCACCTACGTACGACGAATCTACCTTACTTACTTACCTGTTTCATTTACGAGTAACAGTTAAATTTTACTTTGTCCAAGGATCTTGTTTTAATAATTACAATATAACTTGCACTGTAACTTAACTAAATTCTAATAATAACGCAAAACTTTCTAATTTTAAATACCTACTTAGACTTTGATTTACCGTTAGTTCATCCATCTAAATCTCTCGAGCAATAACTGGCCAGCTTTTGTGTCCAAGTCGGGGATTGTTGACACAACTCCATTATTCCACCTGGTAAACGGGTCAGTGGAGAGTCAGCTCTCATTAAAGCTATTCATAAAATATATTTCTATTCCATCCCAAGGTTCGACAGGATTGTTGTTTATTTTCTTAGTTTTTGTTGGTGCTTCGACTTTCTTATAGGCGGTGGTTAACAGTCTCTGATAGGTATGTTTCGGTTTTTAGATATGCAATTTGAATATGCCACTAATTAAATATTAATGGTTTTCTAAAAATCAAACTAAGTTCGTTCATAATAAATAACACCTAACTAGTAGCATCCAGTAGTAATCAGCCGGACTAAGATGTAAGATGACTAGTAGGTTTGGCTGTATCTTGACACTGATTTCGCTCACTGACTCCTGCTCAAATGAATGCGAGTTCTAGACTTATTAGGGCGTAGACTCTACGCGTGCACTTTACCACTAGAGATCAGATGTCTTAGATTTTATGGGAAAAGGAGGCCATGGTGTTGAAGCCAAGCTGGCTCCTCATAAGACCTATAATCTCTCCTCTATAATAGCGGTGTCAGTGGGCTTGAAACAATGCCGTGATTGGTAGCCCAGTTGCGTGCTGCAAGTATCGCGTGGGTGCGCGTGAGTCACTGAGCCCGGATTCAGCAAGCGACGGGCGCCCTGGCATATTACAATCAGACACCCGTCACAGACCAGCTTCACCATACATCGCTGCTTAACTGGACATGCTAGAGGTAGGATAAGTTAACCGATCAGCAATGTAAGGTGATAGCCTGTCATATGCCAATGGCTGTCGCAGTTATGTCATACGTTCACAATCAAATCATACTACTATTTGTAATGAATCCAGTTGTGTGTAGTTTGTAGTTTTGAAAAGTTGAAGTTGATATGATAAGTACGTTGCAAGCAATTTTTTTTATTAAAGGTTTTTTTTATCTCTGTATAACTTAAGGAAGCGTACTTCTTAATTATGGTTCTTGAAATCTATCTACTATTACATCAAAATGGTCAACGTAAAAGAGTAACATTTTGTGGCATTGTTGGAAGTGACGTGATGAATGATTATTGGCTAAACTTTGGTTGAGTTTAGGGGAAGGCTGCTGGTAATACGGTAGTCAAGTGTCCTAGACAAAAGAGGGTTCAGGCTTGAATTTATTCTATCAGATACTGAAATAATGTATTTTGAGTCTCGATATTATGTCAGCTGATGCTACGCGTATGATGATAGCCTTAACATGTTGCGTTGGAGCATTTAACTCGACAAAGTAATAGAGAGTCACGAGATTCACGCGTTTGTAGTTTTGTAGACATTACTATCCACCTTCGTCGTCACCTAGATAGTTGAACTCACTATTATCTATCCAGCTTACATCTAAAACAACAGAGCAAGTTTTTTACCTAATTCCAGTATCACAGTGCATACTGTGCGCGGGTCGTCGGCCCGCGCGTTATCATTTCGGCACAGATTACTGCGTGCGCCCGCGCTGCCGCTGCCACCCCGCATCCCGCTATCTCATCTACACTACGAGAGACTATCCTTATTGGTTCATTACGTGATTACGTGCGCAGCGGTAACTTCGTGGAACATTTTTTTATGAATGGGTCTGGATGGATAACTTATTTTTATAGTGTGGATTGTAAGATCGATAACCGAAATCACCAACTCTTAATGTTGAGCTATCGAGCCGCCCGAGCGCCAAGGCCTCTGACATCGCTTATGTAGCGACTGCTTTCTGTAGATAACAGCCGACTTTTTGTGCTTTCGCAGTTATGAGTATCTTACTTTTCGAACAAAAACTAAAGTCACAAAGTGACTTCGGTTTGATTTCTTTGTCCTCATCGGGGTTCGACCCAGACTCTCCGTAGAGAGATCTTAATTCTACGGCTCGGCTACGGAGACTGTTACTTTACGTTTCCGCTTGAAGCTGCTGGTGCACTTTGATCAGTTTATCGTGTTATAATGCATCTTGTGCATTGTGAGGCCGTTGTCGACCTTGCAATTCACACGATGTTGAAGAAGAAGCAATGCAAATGAAACTACTCGTAAAATAATAAAACAATTAAAGCAATTTATTTTTTCTGTTCTGATAAGATATGCAATACAACAACTGGAGCCAAAAAAAGTTTATCTGTGTACTGCGAATTGGGTCACTCGCTTGATCTCGACCCCTCTATTTTTGCAATGTTTATATTGCAAGAGATTAAATGTGCGGTTAGTTGGTGTAATAAATGCACTGATAACTGAATCTTTGATGCGTCTTTGTCTCATTGGCGGCTATGAGGCGTTTGTGGATAAATATTAATTTAGTTGGTTCCATACGGGTAGTTCTCGAAGTCAAAGTTAATTCTTTTATTCATTTTTAGATTAAACATTAAGAGATTGAAATCACTTAATGTTTGTCTGAATTGGCACGTTAACGATCAAGGTCGATAAATTTCGAATTCTTATTTATTGTATGCTTTACTTCAGGTTATCCGCTCAATCAAAGAGCATAGCTAAGCTCAACTAAACTACTTACAGTCTTGCTTCAACCTCTTTATCTTCTTCTTCCTCCTCGTGACGTTATTGTAGCATCGAATATTAATAAAATCAAGCAAACATGCATCAAACATTTTGAATTGATAGTGCGCATTTCTCTTGTTTTACTTTTTCTAAATCTTTTTCATTAGCCAAATTCTAATGGGGGTTTAGCGAATGAGGAAATAAAATTACGGACGTATTCCTTAGTTTTTAGGAGGTATTAGGTATAAGAAAAGTGGACCCTGAAACTAAAACAATTATAAGTTGATCACCATAAGGCATTGTCAAAATAGGGAAGAGGCTTGATATGATATGGACTGGAAACGATGACGATGAAGTCATTTTGCCAAATGTTATTGACCGGCATCTTAAGGTTGTCACAGACACCGAAAATACTAAAAAATATCGGACCTGGTGATTTTTTGTTGCCTACAAACTTCCTACACAATGTGGCCAAGCAAAATGGCTGGCCTCTATGCGCCGCAGCTGCGTGTCGCCATTTTGGTGGTTTGATGGCCTTTTATTTATTTTTATTTATTTATTTATTTTGGGATACAGACAGCATTAAATTATAACATTGTATAAAACACATTGTATCAACAAAAGCCAATAAAGTATCCACTATTTGCTGAACATCTGCGTACCACTAAGCGAACACTATCAGTTTATGTAAAGTACTACAGTTGGTAAACAAAACAATAATGTTACAGTCGTGAGGTACTGAACTTTATGACAAAAATATAATAAGATAAAGATTAAAGGGGTTTGAAGATTTTTGTATGGAGCCTGGCTTAGTGCTCGCCTTCGCTGTTGTTATTTTATCAAAATGGCGGCGCACGATGAATCCTTCATATATCGATTGGGGATACTTATACAAACAAAAAATCATAAGGGTTAATATATCCTAAAGTGTCACGTTACAAAGTTATTTGCAAAAAAAGATCGACGAATTATTTTGAAAAAACTAACTTATTAAATGCTTTTACGCACAATATTGTGTTCAAATAAACATTTTTTATTACTATTGTATGAAGTATACAGTACTTACTATATGTTTAAAAAGTTTGATTGTAATGCAATATAAAATCGCATAAGTTTTTCCAGCTTTTACAAACAAGATGAAAATACGAATCAATGAAACAAGTATTTTATAGCCAACGATTTATTGATCCAAGAAAGATGATTTAGTAAGTATAGGATCAAACGTATACATCAGTTTTTTTTATCTTTATGTTCGATCTCTTATCATACTAAAAGTTTGTATGTAGACAATAATTGAAGACTTATCAATTTATGATAATTATACAAAGTTATGTATGTGATCAAAGGTAACATGAATAATTTGTATAAAAGTAAAATATTTTTTACATGCTTTAAAGGAGAAGACAAATTATGAAATCTACCACGACTAAAAATGTGACTTATTTTTATATACAAATATAATATATTAGTATATTATACAGCCTGACTATTGAATAACAAAAATTAACTACAGCAGTATAAAAGTGTGCGAAAATTATTTTGATTTTTTAGTTTTGATTTTGTAATCGTGGTAATAACCCGGATATGTGTGCTATTTTGTAAATTGTTATAGTTTTTATAAAGGACTACATTTTTACCTACTGTTTGTTATTTTATAATTAATATCCTGAACATTTCATAAATATTTCCACATATAACTATACTTAGTGTTTGTTATATCTAGGTACACAACTGACTAACGAGAATTGTTTAAAAATCGTAAATATTACTACTCTATTAACATCACCATCATAGAATAGAATAGAATATACTTTATTGCACACAAGGATATAGCTTGAAAGTACAGAAGATAGATAAAAGGGTGTACAGATAGGCGGCTTTATTGCTAAGGTAGCAATTTCTTCCAGGCATATTTTGTTATTAAAATATATATATGACAACTGTGAAGATTGATTACGCACAGAACTATGTTCGTTTATATTTTCTTAATTAATGAATCTTGCAGTGAATATTATCTAATTACTGCTGTAGTTAATTTTTGTTTTTCAATAGTCAGGCTGTATAATATACTAATATATTATATTTGTATATAAAACATTTTTAGTAGTGGTAGATTTCATCATTTGTCTTCTGCTAACTTGTAAAAAATATTTTACTTTTATACAAATTATGCATGTTACCTTTGATCACATACATAACTTTGTATAATTATTATAAATTGATGTCTTCAATAATTGTCTACATACAAACTTTTAGTATGATAAGAGAGATGGATCATAAAGATAAAAAAACTAATGTATAAGTTTGATCTTATACTTACAAAATCATTTTTTTTTATCAATAAATTGTTGGCTGTAAAATACTTGTTTTATCGATTCGTATTTTCATCTTGTTTGTTAAAACTGGAAAAAGCGACTTTATATTGAATTACATGCAAACTTTTAAACATATTAAGTACTGTATACTTCACACAATAGAGTCAAAGTACCTAATCTTAAAAGTCCACTTGCTAAAAATGTGTATTTGAATACAATATTGTGCGTACAAGCATTTAAATAAGTTAGTTATTTCAAGATAATTCATCGACCTTTTTTTGCAAATAACTCTGTAATGTGACACTTTAGGATATATTGACCCTTATGATTTTTTGTTTGTATAAGTATCCCCAATCGATATATGTAGGATTTATCGTGCGCCGCCATTTTGATAAAATAACAACAACAACAACAACAACTTGACTAAGCCAAAATCTTCGAACCCCTTTATACTTCATTTCAAATAACAATGGAAATAAGACACAAAATATATATGGCATAAAACGGTTTAGCTTAGGTTTAGCGTATAAATAAAAAAATAAATCTTTATTTCATTTGCCAAAGAGATACATAATTTGACCATTCAGTCGGAATCTCCTTTTAAGCTAACAGCGTAGCCTGTGCCAGGAGATGCCGCTCTTCCTTAACATGTTTTTTTTTTTTTTTTTTTATTAGTTGATGGGCTTACTCTTGACCACAATCAGGTCCGCGAGGGACGAGATGTGGTCGATGATGGAACGAGTTTGCCCAGAAGGTGCCTGTTCACTCTAGCTTTGAAAATTATTATACATAAGTATCTATTTTATAAACATAATTTGTTTTATTTTTATTTTATTTTTTTAATCAAGCCTAGTGAAACATCTCCAGTTATTTATTACTAATTAGGTATAAAGAAGAGGTATTTGGTAGGTAGTACGTCAATCCAGTTTCCCATACACGGAGTGAATATGCTGACATAATTACATAATTTATAATAGCGTGGTGAAATAGCTTATGCGTTTTTTTCCAGGGTGATGGTGCCAAGATGACAGCGTTCCGAGCGCTCGCGGCGTGCCTGGTGGTGTGCTGCGTGGCTGCGCGCGCGGCGGCCGAGGCGCGCTATCCGGTCAGCACGCCACCAACGCGCGCGCGCCATTGGTCGCGCAGTGCGCGCAACATGCACGACCGCGGACCCGCGCAATTTGTCGGGTGAGTGGACAAGAATAGGAAACCCTTCAGATAATAGAAATGCACCCGTTGGTGAGGACCGACTTACGAATTGCGGGGGGTGCCCCGTTCAGAGGCATTCCTCTTCGACGGCCCTATTTCCCTGGTAACATCACTTCATCAGATTAAATATGAAGAGCAAGTAGAACTAAATGATTCGCTTACCCATCAAATCCATTACTTAGGGCGATTAGAGGCATGGACACAATATCACATTACGTATAGATTAAGAATTATTTCATGGTTTGTATTAATAGTTTTCGAAATTCGAAATTACTTGCCTTATAGAAACCACCATACCTGCCTACTAGCACCTTCCATTCCACTCTACTTTACAAAATCTGAATAAATTCTACGTTATTATCAGCTCTTCTAGGGCCTCATTCCTACCCTGAATTAGGGCGATCATTCCTTAGTCGACCACGTTAGCTCAGATCAGATTGGTCGACAATTCCACCAGAAATCCCATAAAACCTAACGGAAGTGACTCACAGTTTGCCAAGTGCTGGAATCCAAACAATGCCAGCATTCTAGGATGCGTCGATCGTTCGTCGGCATGAGAACGCGGGCAATCGCCGGCGCATCGTCCAGGCGTCGTCGGCTGACGTGTGATGAATGATCAATATGCTGATACGACACGGTCTAGGGCTGCTGGCATTCCGTAAACCTAAGGAAATGCCTTGGAACGTTGAAAACATAAAGGGCCCCGGAGACGGTCAAACGGTTTGACTCAAACCTTACGTGTTTATGATGATTTTACGATGTTTTTGCCGTTTAAAATTCGATTTCATGTTGTTCTGTCCGCATTAATAAATACTAGGTAGTCGATTTTACGTATTTCATTAATTTGTAGCCTCTTTTGTCACACTCCAGGGTTAAAAAGTAGATGATAGTAAGAGCGTCGGTCGTGTAGTGATAGGGTTGCTGGTTCCCGTCCGAGCGAGCCGCTTCGGACCCCATCACATACCAATAGTGTTTTCGAATTTCAAGTAAATAGCCTCTAATATGTATGTAGAATAAACGTCGAAAGAAAACAGCTTGAGAAAACCTGCGAAGTCGGGCCAAAATTTAGGGTAGGCTTGAGCCCATCGGTGGGGACGTATAAAAAAGTAGTAAAAAAGGGCGATTGATATTAAACGCGTTATAATCCGTTCAGAAACCAGCGGCTTTAAATGTTTAACTTACCAACCGAAGAGAGTGAGTAGTCCAAAAACCTAACGTAACGTCCGTAATCCAACACTACACAAGTTGGTCGTTCAGCCGTGGGCGGGACGCGTGGGTGGCTCCCATTCACGGTTGGTGTTGGGTTCGACTCCTGACCGTGACGGGATCAGTGGGACAAGCGATGATGACACGGGAGCCAAGGTCGAGGTAGAGACTGGTGAAAGCGGAGTTAAGCTGAAAAAAAACTTGACAATGAAGTAATTTTTATAACGTGTTATCTAGATAATGGCCAACTTTGCGTAGCGTTCTGCGTGCCTTGATAATAGGGGATCGGACTGATCACCATATTTTATGAATTTACCATATTTTATGAATTATTTTTAAAATATAGATTAGTAGCAGACGATTCGCGAAGAAAAAAACGGAATCGGTTGAAAAACGAATTTACAGTGATTTTTTAAAGTTTCAATATGTCTGTCTCTTTCAAAAATGATTTTTTGTATGGAGATTATATGGCGTTGCTAACAAATGACGTCACAAGTGGGTATGTGCCTCTCTGTCTAATCTTGAATTTCAAACCTTTATAACTCGGTCAATTTTAAAGATAGAGCAAAAAATCTTTTAGTGTCCGATACCAGAAACTAAGAAGTTTGGATTTATAAAATGAAAAAAAAAGTAGTCCGATCCCCTAGCAGCAAGATCTGATCGATCATACAGGAACAGTAAGCTGCTGTCTACATGGCGATCCTAGACGCAATACCTGATGCACCCTAATACACATAGGCCAGCTTATCACATATCTGCTAAGAAGACGAGGTTTTTCCAGTATGATAATAGGGAATCGGACTGTTCCTAAATTTACCATATTTTATTAATTATTTTTAAAATATAGATTAGTAGCAGACGATTCGCGAAGAAAAGTACAGAATCGGTTGAAAAACTAATTTACAGTGATTTTTTAAAGTTTCAATGTGTCTGTCTCTTTAAAAAACTAATTTTTGTATGGAGATTATATGGCGTTACTAACAAATGCCTCTCTGTCTAATCTTGAATTTCAAACCTTTATAACTCGGTCAATTTTAAAGATAGGGCAAAAAATCTTTTAGTGTTCGATAGCAGAAACTAAGAAGTTTGGATTTATAAAATAAAAAATAAAAAAATAGTCCGGTACCCTATTCACTAATTGAATGAAATGGTAAACTCTGTAACATCTCCAAAACCACCTTCGTATCATGTGAAAAGGAGCAGAATTTTTTCACAGTTTACGGCATGTTTATTTTTTACAGACACACTGAGTGATCACCTGGGTCTAGATTTTCTCACTTTTCCTCCTCAACGAACTACAGTGCGATTAATTGGCAATTCTCAACATTATTCTTAACGCTCACATTTAAAACGTTTCAATTTAAAGCAATTACAGTCCCGCCGCTCTGATAAAATTATTATCTAATAGTATGAAATAGTTTAGTGGGTATGTAAGCGAATAGTACCCTAGATTAGATAAACATAGAAGGTCTTCAAAACGTCGCCGGTTGGCTACGAGATACACTCTGACCCCACACGCTCCTCCGCTAATGCTAAAAGCCGTGGCGAAGCGCTCTACCTACAGTGACTTAGAACATTTGACACGACAATTAAAGGCAAGGTTGCACTGTGGGCGTGATGTGTTGTTTGGGGGCTTTGCATTTCTCTGTTTTAGTTAGTCTCATCAACGGTTTTTTTTTTTTTTTTGACATGGACCTAATGCTTGTGTCGCAAAATCGACGTATCAAGCGTAACCGGACTTTTGGGGGAGCGGAAGGCTCTTACCCCTAGTATTATAGCAACAGCCTAAGGGCGCCCACTTGGGGGCACGGACCTCGGCCTAGGAATAGAGGAATGACCCTGACGGGGTCTTCCAGGATTATGCAGAACTTGATTGGGTCTACCGCGTCCCCGCCGGCGGGTGCGGTTCCTACCAGAAGGTCTCATCAACGGCCCGTTACAGTCCACTGCTTGACTATGAGCCTCCTCCACTTAAGTGGAGGGTTTTGCCATAATCCACGCTTGGCAGGCGGGTTCGCAGATTAAAAGGTTACTGTATCAGAGAGCGCTGCTGCCCGTTCCCTGTTCAATGTGTAGTCCCTAAGTCGCCTCTTACGACACCCACGGGAAGAGTAGGGATTGGTGACAAATGTATTCTATTCTGCCGTCTACACACGGCGGTTTAGTTAGTCTAGCTCAAACAAAAAAAAAAAACTAATAATAAAAACTCGATTTTATTCTTAGCTTTCATCATCATCATCAACGGCCCGTTAGCTTAGCTTTACTTCCACTAAAATTCCCTGTTTAAAGTACAAAATAATACTGATTGATGAATGATTTTTAAATATCTGTCCCACCAGGAATCGAACCCTGTAAAAAAATAGACGGCGGTCTTAGAAAAACTAACAGTTTCTTCACCCGAAGATAAAACCGATAGAGATAAGAGTATGTCTAAAAAAAAGAAGTACAATCAGCACCTAATTTTTTTTGTAAGATTTCCTACTTATCCAAATACTTAGTAAGTTTAATTAGTTAAGTTTACAATGCAGCCTTTTGTCGGTTCCCGGAGACGTGCCGTCACTCTTTCTTGTAATTCTAAGGTTTTATCTAATTCACAAGAATGAAACAAGATGACACGTTGTTGTAAGATTTTAAACGGATATTTTTAGTTTTAATTTTATTGATGCCATGGTAATTAAATCTTGCTTGAATACTGATACAGGAAGAGTTGAAGATCTTTAATGTACCGTACGTAAGTCCGATGAAAGAAACGGAACTTTTGATGCTTAATAAAGCGTCGCCTCTCTTGCATGTAGCACTAACAGATTTATTCTCTTCCTAAAGCCTGATGTGCGTTGAGCTACCTGCTCAACCGCCGGCACCTGGAAATCCTTATGGCTTCACTGATCTTCACTAGAGGGAACACCCTAGACAAATATCTTCATGTCCAACTAATGGAAACTAGAACTAGCTCAGTCCGAAGGGAATCCGTACTGGGCCTACATGCCTGATTGCCTTAATTTAGGGTAACCTTAAAGCCCAAGTCACACAGAGCGGGAGCGGCGCGGTCCGGGGCCGGGACAAGCGGGACGGTGCTATGGCGCGGCTATGCCCCGGACCGCCCCCGGCACGGCTCTGTGTGACTTGGGCTTAAGTGATATTTGAATTGGTGGGGATATCAACTCAAGTTGATGACAAGTATGAATATCTGAATACCCAATAGCACACAGGGAAAATACGAATAATAACATAAAAATAAGGACAATAAGAAGTGTACAGTTAGGCGGTTTTATTGCTACACAGCAATTTCTTCCAGGCTACCTTTAGGTACAGGAAACTATTCTTAGTATCACGGGATAGTGCAAGTAAATAAAAAGTATATAAAAAGAACATACGAGTAGATGCAAATACACATAGATTAAATAGGTATGTGGTTTCTTCTCGGGTAGTCGCGGGGGCCATTGGGTCATTCCATGCCAGAAGCGGAGAGAACAAGGGATAGACCTAACACAACTCACCTTCCGAGAGTATCACGCAGTACGGCTGAGCTGATGCGGCGCTATCATGAAAGGAGCATCCATGAAATGGTTCTTAACTATAGAGCAGGTCACCCGTCCGTCTGCGCTCCTCGCAGACGTCCCCCTTATACATACATACATAGGTATGTGGTACACAAGTATTGATAATGTGTACTTTTTTTATTGTTTGCAGGCCGCACGTGTGTCGAAGTAGAAACAGCACGCATTGCTGTCCTGGCTGGATGTCCAGGCCCAATTCATTATTATGTGTAGTCCGTGAGTATATTTCAGTATTTCTATCATATTTCTTAAACGTTTCTAAACGTTATTACTGTTATTTGTTCGTTTAAACATTCTTCGCCCGGCCTATATAGCTAGGTTTGTTTTCAAGATTTTCAATTGGCCTTTAACTTACCGAAATTTGAAAAAAAAAAAAGAGTTATGTTTTAAACTGGTTTAGCCAGGAAACAGCTGAGAGCAGATATGCAGAGCTGATAGCCAACCTCCAGTAGAAGAGGCATCGCAAGATGAATAGCGAGCTAAACATTCTAGATTTCGAAAATGCAAAAAAGTTTTGCTTGCATCAGTTATGGTTTCAGTAGCTAAGCCGAGTCAGAGGCTAGTATGTAATGTTTTTTTTATTCCAGCAATTTGCCGGCCCGACTGCGGCGGCCCCGGGTCCTGCGTGGCGCCCAACATGTGCCGCTGTCCGGGCGGCGTCGAGGCCCCCACGTGTGGCCCTGGGGGGGGCGCCGCGTATCCTTATCCAGGTGAATGTCACACACATTCTCACTCTATGCAGGATGTTACGAATATACCCATAGAGCGGGAAAAAAACGCATCTCCATAACAAATTGATCAGCTGACCGCGTGGTTTTGAATGAAAGGGCTAACTTTATTTGTCGTCAGCAGCCTATGTTCTTATACTTTTGTAACATCCTGTATAAATTAAGTACCATCATAGGGAACCTAGCCAGATTTAAGAATTTAGGTTTATTCAAAACTAGCGGTCCGAACGCGTTATGTAAGAGATTTTCCCGTTTCTTGTAAAAAGTCTTATCCTATGTGTTAATCTCTGTGGTGTTAATCCAGGTCACAAACTATCTCCATTCCAAATTTCGTCCAAATCCGTTCACTAGGGCGTGAAAGCGGAACAAACATCCAAATATAATCACATTTATAATTAGTGTGATGTGATGTGGTTAGTGTGATTATTGAATTAAATTGCTAGAGTAGAGGCTACTTAAAAAAATATATCTTTCAGTTTTTTGTGTGGTTGAAACATATCAGTCATGACTGCTGACTTTGATTTAATTAAGATCATTTCAGAAATGACAAACATTTTTTCAACACCTAATACTAAATGACCCTAATTTTTGCGATGGAATATCTCACTGATTCGCAACTCGTAGTGGTTACGATTCACAATAAATACAATTCGTCGAGCCAAAAAAGCAAGTGGTTAGCTGCTCAAGTCTTATAAATCCATGACCTAGAGCCAACGTAGCATATTTTAATCATGCTTAAGTGTCTTCTTGACCTATTGCCGCCTTGACCTAAATACGACTGAGATTAGGCGGTTGATCATTCACCCCGACACACCCCGGGCTTCTGGAAATAACGGTTTTTGCGCATTAACGTTATTGGGCATTAAGAGCTGCCTGACTGCTCTAAGCTTACCTACGGCTACTATACTAACTCGTATATTCTGTGACTGCAAGTTAGTTAGCACTTCAAATCATAATAAGGATGCACAATTTTTTTAAATTAATTAATCAAAATGTTTCAAATTCCAGATGAACACATAAACATTTTTTCTTTTCAAATATCTTCTCAGAAAAAGTTATAAGGCTTCAAAGTTGATGGTTAGACAGAGAGATCCGACGTGACATGTGACGTCATATGTCACGCGGGCCATACATCTGCCATAGAAAATTTTGTTTTCGTAAGAGGGACAGATATATTTGTTTAATAATGTTGTATCAAGTTTGTTTTTCGATCAATTTCGATTCTGTTTTGACTGTCAGTATTCTATTTTTGTATACTTCCAGATGAACTATGAAAAAAACTAATACTTTTTTATGCATATTCCCTATTACGCTAGAATACAATTTCATACCAAACTTTAAATCAACAAAAATTCTCTTCACTTCCTTTTCAATATACCTATGCCGAGGGGCTTATGTGCGCCGACACGAATGCATTTTTACACGACCACAGACCAAAAAAAAAGAGTGTAATGTGTTCAGGGTTCATGTATATGTATTTTTGTGAGTTTCATTATTCACTTCAATATCATCAACGGCCCGTTACAGTCCACTTAAGTGGAGGGTTTTGCCATAATCTCCAAGCTTAGCAGGCGGGTTGGAGATCGCAGAATAAAAGTTTACTGTATCAGAGAGCGCTGCTGCCCGTTCCCTGTTCAATGTGTGGTCCCTAAGTCGCCTCTTACGACACCCACGGGAAGAGTAGGGGTTGGTGACTAATGTATTCCACTCTGCCGTCACCACACGGCAAAAAAAATTTGACCTCAATATGCCTAAACAGATTTAGGTACCGTTAGTATCCTTACATCAGCCTGAAAGGCACTGACTATATTTTTTCTTGTTTTTAATTTTCAGATCTTATCATCAAGACCTATGCAAAACAGTTTTATTATATTTTTGATATATTTGTGTTTAGGGAGTAATAAAATTGTATCGAAGTGAAAGTAATTGGGATTCCTTGTGTGATGAAAGCCAAGGTTCTGGCCTTCGATTTATGATTATCTACGGCTTCTTTATTAGTTTTTGTCACACAACAAGGGAGCTGATTTGAAACTTTCTAGTACGAATTAATATTTTTGGCGGTTGAAGTTCGGACTGCAATGCAACGTCAGGGCGTATTGTGGCTACCACGTCTAGTACTCGTTGCAGTTCTTATATGTAAAAACTCCTTGCTACGCCCTCTCTAGGAGTTTTTTCATCTAAATCATCGGTTATGTGACATTTTTAAGCTTGAGATATTGTTTCTTCTTTGCATTTTGCTTTAAATTTTGATTTCCTTTTGTATGTGTGGATGGATTGGATACGCACTTGTCTTCAAGAGTCACAGCGAGATTTTCTAGACTCCTCCTTACTCTGATAAACTTTCTAAATGTAAATGCCCGTATTATGTTTGCAGTGCGCACGCGCGGCGGGTGCAAGCGCATCTGCATGAACGGCGGCACGTGCACCAACGCGACCTGCGTGTGCGCACCCGGCTGGCAGGGAGAGTTCTGCACTGAACGTGAGTATGAGTATATAGATCTTTTTACCATGATCAAAGTAAGAGTAGACAAACAAATGAATGGCTCGGTTCAGACATTTTATCGATCACTACTAGTTATTGCGGTGTTGATTGACAACAGCCAACCGATTGGGTTGGTCTTATTATAGGTGGTTCAATAATTCGGTTAATGTACTTTTGTAGTTTAATTATTGTTAATAATTTTTAAATAAGTACTTTTCGAACACAAATTATTTTGTAAGCAAAATAAATGAACTTTAAAAGTTGGTCATCAACTTAGATAATGTTAATTTAATTCCATCATCATTAAATTTCTAATTATTTTTGACGTCCTGTATTTTTCTTTATACCATGAAGATATTTTTGAGCCCAAATTGTTACACAAGTATCCAGTAAAAAAAAAAAACTGAATACAAACTATGTTTTGCAGCGATTTGCCGAGAGCCGTGCCTACACGGCGGGCGGTGTATAGCGCCCGACCGATGTGTGTGCTTCCACGGACTCTCGGGCACGCGGTGCGAGATCGACAGACGAACAGGTAAGCTGTATGTATTATATAGCAAGGGAAGAAAGAAACAATTACCGAATATGCAGAAACATGGGTGGAATATTTGCCCTTTTTCGAATGAGCATTAGAATAAGTTGAATTTTATCCTTCTGGAGAAGACCTTTTAAAAACCGCCGCTTAAGTTATAGTTTTCGTTAGGTATTCGTACCCAGGAGATAATTTGTTTTTTAATAGCTTTTAAATTCATCTACACTACAGTAGTCCGGCATCTAACCTAGACGCTAAATCATCGTCATTTGCCTTATACTAGCCTAGAAACTAAGGCTAATTTCATGTCTGTGTAAGCCGATATGATGCCGGCAATGTGCACCGTACCATTTATAAAATATCTGTGTTTTGTACCATCTTTCAGGCCCATGCTACACGGACACTCGAGGTGCTCTGTGCACGGGTGCTTTAGAGGGCGTGGTGTGCACGAAGCAGCTGTGTTGCGCCACAGTGGGCGTGGCTTGGGGACACCCGTGCGAGCGCTGCGGAGACCTTGACTGCCCCACCGGACACCTCCGCAACCTGGCCACCAAACAGTGCCAGGTAACTATCCTATCCTAAAGGGGTAGATCAATTGGAAAACTTTAGCAAGTTAGAAATACGAAAATGACAATTTATATTGTTATTCTAAATGTCCCAGCACCTAGATTTAGAATCCAAAGTCTGCTAGTTCTGTTGAATCCATGTTAGCTTCACTATTTATTTTTTAATATAAATTAACTTAACATTATGGTAGATACTGAGTATGGAATCCAATTACGTTTTATAATAATTGTTTCTGTGCGTTTAATTTTCTTAGAACTAGTTTAATTTAACAATTTATGGGTATATTAAGCCATCGATCAAACAGATCTTGCTTAGTTGTTAACAATTCTTATTATGTTTTCCATCGATCTTACATCTTAAAAATAAGTTTAACGTTTGCTCTTTCTTACGTACAGGACATAGACGAATGCGCAGCGGTCCCCGGCCTCTGTTCAGGAGGGAAGTGCGTGAACTCAGTGGGCTCGTTCTCGTGCTCGTGTCCAGATGGCCAGCGAAGGCACCCCACTTCCAACAACTGCGAGGATATCGACGAATGCGAGGATCCCGACATCTGCCCCGTGAGTACATTACACTAGAGAAACGAACACTAAAGTAACAAACACTGCCATTGGCACAAGCGCTTGGTAAAATATATAATTAAAAAAATTGTAACAGAGAAATTGTCGATACTTAGGGAAGCTGAAGTTTGTAACACAATTTTTACTACCACAAGCTTCAAAATAACCACATTTAAATTGTCATTGTATTGTTACAAATAAAAATTTATCTTCTTCAGTTCACCTTACCGAATATGCAGAAACAAACATGGGTGGAATATTTGCCCATTTATTATTATTATTATTATTATTATTACTGAAACACTAGAGAAACATACTGAAACACTAAAGAAACAAATACTGAAACACTAGAGAAACAAATACTGAAACACCAGAGAAACAAACACTAAACCACTAGAGAAAAAAACACTGAAACACTAGAGAAACACACACTGATACACTAAAAATAAACACTGAAGCTCTTGTACGAGTATAACAAGTACTAAAACAGTTGTACAAGAAATACTGAAATCTTTCACAAGAAACGTGCACAGGAAACAAAAAAAAACAGTTATAAATAATACAATTTGTTATATTTCAGAACGGCAAATGCGTGAACACGGATGGCGATTATTACTGCTTGTGCAACCCGCACTTCATTCCGAGCCCAGACAAGAAGTTCTGTATCGGTGAGTCTCAACTAATATAACTATTATTCAGTTTTAAAATATTTTGACACTAAAGTAAGGCTACTTTTCCACCAGAGATGTGCGAGGATGCGTTGCGAGGGATGTATTTTTCAAGAACCAATAGAATCGCTTCGCCAGAGCTGTGCTGAGCGAGTTAAGGTAAGTGAAGCGATTCTATTGGTTCTTGAAAAAAACATCCCTCGCAACGCGTCCTCGCACATCTCTGGTGGAAAAGCAGCCTAAGTCGTTATATAAGTCATGAGTCATTTTCGGCGGCTTCACAACTCTGTTACGAGGGTTTATGAGGTCGGTTGTAAGAAAAAGAAGCAGCTTCGTTAAATGTTATTAAAACCAACTGTAGTATCCTTGGAATTACAGAGATTGGATTAGAATATACTTTATGGTTACCAAAAAATCGCAACGAAAAAGCACAGTGCATTTAATTCCAGTTTACGTTCTCATTGCTATTGAACTTTAAAATTGAAATTGAGTACTGACTAACCTTTTCCCCATCAGACGGGCGTGTAGGCAACTGCTACGCGGACATCAGCGACACGGGCGAGTGCGGCGACAAGCTGGCGATGTCCCTCTCCAACCGGGACTGCTGCTGCGGGTACAACATGGGCCGCGCGTGGGGGGAGCTCTGCGCGCCCTGCCCCCCCAGGGGATCCCGTGAGTGACTACAACGGCACAGAATTAATTAACCAAACATGTGCGAAGCGTCTCCGTTTCAGCTTGGCCAAAATTGCTTTTGTTCGTCCATCTGTCTGTCTGTTTGTTCCACTCTACAGATCGCGTTTCTCGACCGATCCTCGTGAAGTTTTGTGAGCAGGTTGGATAAATATATAGCTTTTTTTGTCGAGCAAGTTTTTGGAAATAAAAAAAAAATACTGAGTTAATAGGTTTAAAAATGTAAAACAAATCATAAATCAGCCTTTTCGAAAAAAAATGAAAATACTCGCGAGGTCTACAGCACACAGAGCCACTAACTAGTATAATAATACTGTACAGAGCAGTCATTCACCCCTTCACCTCTTCCCGCCACTCCACGCCGCTCCGCAGTTCGGGTGCGAGTTGGGAGTTTCATAATAAAATGGCCGAGCCGCGCTTAATAACGCAAAACCTCTCGCTTGGTGCATGAAACTGAATAACCTTTCTTCTATTTTATAATGGCTTATCGAGTAAATTTTGATGGGCTGAGTTTTTTGTGTTCTTTCGTTACACATTCTATAGTTTGCGCCGTTTTAAAGTGTAAAGGGAACTCCCGAAAACTTTGCGTAGAACTGTCTAAAATGTATGGGGTTTCAGTGTCCGCAAATAATAGGAACTGTTTAATTTCATAATCATCCTTGCTTCAGAAAGAATTTCGAGTCTAAGATTCAGGCTATTGTCTATAGAAGTAGTTACACTTTGTTGTCACACAACCTTTTTCAGAATTTGCCTTTGGCGGCTCAACAGCCCTAGCACCAGGGTTAGTGAGGTGAGGTTGATCATGGACCTATAACCTCATATGAAACGGCATAAATTATCCGGCAGAGGACCAAGGTAGTTGATATCGTCCAGAAGAGTAGCAAGTGTTTGTGGGCTGGGTTCTCGAATGGAGACCAAATCTCAGGAAACGTAGTGTGGGACGTCCCCCTGCCAGGTGGACTGATGACCTGAGGAAGGTCGCTGGTGGTGGCTGGATGAGGAGAGCGGGTGATCGTGCGCTTTGGCGTACCCTTGGGGAGGCACACGTCCAGCAGTGGACTGCAATAGGCTGATTGATTGATTGATGACAACGACTAAGAATACGAATTTTATCTCCATAGCGGAATGGACGCACTTGTGCGGCGGCGGTATAGTACCGCCAGATTGGCGTCGCAATGACTCCTTAACCGAAGGTGGTGAAGAAGATGGATATGGACACGGAAATGGAAACGGAAACGGAAACGGCGGTCGGCAACCCGCGCAGCCCATCGCGCAGATCAACGAGTGCATGCTGCGCAGTGGGATTTGTGGACTCGGGGACTGTGTGGATAAGGAAGTCGGGTAAGAATCTTTATCTTGCTACACCGAACTCATCAACCCTACCCAATTCCCCCACTATCCCAACTCACTACCCATCGAGTCAATTAACCGAAACAGCCGACCCTATTATTCCTCCCTACTGATTAACCCCGTTAACGCCACCCACCGACCCCAATAACCCAGCCCCTGACCCCATTTACCCATCCACCGACCCCATTACCCGCTAACTAAACTACATTTAGCTGTATTAAAATTAAATTAGATTTTTTTACATTAACTTGTTTCATGTTTCTTATCTTCTTTTGTTATTTTAACTGTATTTCTCTCCAGATACTCGTGCAACTGCTGGGACGGTGCCGAGGAAGCCAAGCCGGATGGCAACCCCACCTGCATCGACATCGACGAGTGCGCCCTGGAGTACTGTAAGGGAGGCACCTGCGTCAACAAGCCCGGGGGATTCGAGTGCAGGTAACCTAGTCTGGAACAAACCCTATCGAGTGACCCCACAAACCCGACCGACCTTATCAATTTGACCGGCCGACTCCACCAACCCGCCCGACTGCATCAGCTCAATCGACCGACCCCACCAACCCGACCGGTCGACTCTACTGACTCCCACAAACCCGACCAGCTAGACTAATTTTATTTTCAATGCTTTGGTAACTATTAATATTAAATCTGTACTTTAATATGAGTTGAGTTGGTGGTGTTAAGTTGTAACAATGAACTCTGGTGATTGGCTAATGTTCACCTGACACGGTCCACCATTTGTATCAACATGAATACTGCATGGTAGTACTATTACTTACTATGCGGTATTGGGTGTAGGTTTGTAGACTCAGGTGCGCACCTGAGTCTACAAACCTACACCCAACCCTACAGTATTATTGTCTTTAGAATATTTAGGTATGTTAAATATATTACAAATATTTTGGATACTAGTGGCTCTGTGAGCTGTAGACCTCGCGATTCTTTATATCTCTTTTTTGTCTCCACAAACATCCGACCCCTTGAAGTTTACTTATCACAAATATTTATGGATTAGAAAAAAATCGATTAATTTATCGAACCAGCTTGATATGACAGATGGACAGACAGACAGACAGAGATACAAAAGCAATTTTGGCCAAATTGAAACGGAGACGTTTCCCTCGCTCGGTCAATTAAAGTATAAATACTTCGTGCCAGCATCAAAAAGCTGACACAAAGCTGTTCACACATTGCAGTCGGTCAAACTACCTTCCGAAAGAAATGGCTCACTCATGCGCAACCAAACTAACATAATGTGGCATAAAATAGGTCATTCTAGTCTGTCTTTGTCCACCTTTCCAATGTTCGTCATTGCTGTAGATCCTTTCATCGAGTGAAAATGTGCCATAGACTGTGTTTTCTTTTTATAACTTGTGTTTTTCCTGTGTTTTGTAGATGTCCTCCCGGGTTCGATCCGGTGGAGAACGGGCTGAGGTGTAGCGACAAGAACGAGTGCGATCTATCCAACGGACAGTTCTGCACGAATGGTGTTTGTCGACAGAATTACGATCGGTGAGTTCACTTTTGTAATTATTTTTATTTTCCTTATTATGTTTGAATTTTATTAGGTTAAGTCCCTATTGTAGTAGTCCCTATAGAAATGAATGTTACGTAGGGAAGAAGGTATTGAATTTGAATGTGGATGGATATGTTGGGAGAGGACGACCAAAGAAAAGATGGATGGATTGTGTAAAAGATGATATGTTCAGGAAGGATGTGAGTGTTGAAATGACGGCTGATAGGGATGAATGGAGGAAGAAAACATACTGCGCCGACCCCAAATGATGGGATAAGGGCAAGCCAATGATGATGAAAATGCCCTATTTGGAATAAGCAAAGCTTTTTTATATTTTTCAATTAATATATTCTGCAGGCTATTTTTTTGAAAACTAACAGGAAAGTCACAAAGTATTAAGAATTCAATACTTAAATGTTTTTTATTTATTAGCAAAGTCTATGAGCGCCTCTATCGAAACGTAGCCCCTGCCTGCAAAACTTAGGGACGCGGATGCGAATCTCGCCCTAGAGTGTGTCGGAATGTTGGTTATCTATTAAGTTTTTTATCAGCAGGGTTCTGCTCACTTTGGGATCAGATAGCCTTGTGTGAGAAGTCCCGATTTTTTTTGTTTGTTTAAATAGTTTTATTATTTGCAACTCTAGATTCGAATGCGTATGCAACACGGGCTACGAAAAGACAGAAACAGGGCAAGCGTGCCGCGACGTAGACGAATGCCGCGACAACCCGCGCGTCTGTCGCCGCGGGCGCTGCAGGAACACGCCGGGCGGGTACGAGTGCGCGTGCGAGCCCGGCTACGCGCCCACGCCCGCCGGCTACTGCGCAGACGTGGACGAGTGCGCCGACCGGGGGCTGTGCGAGGTGAGTAGGGACGAGTGCGAGCTGGCTTCAAGTGTATAGTTAGAGCCTCTTTGCCTGAAGTTCTGAAATTATTTGTAATTTTTCGACTGATTCTTGATAAAAAATGTTGTATATGACGATCTGGATAACATATTTAAATATGCACTGATCAAAATGGTGGCTCTGTGAGCTGTAGACCTCGCGAGTATATATATTTTGAAATGGCAGATTTATTATTTTTTTAGGTTTTCAACTTGTATAACTCTGTAATTTTTTTAAATTTCCAAAAACTGGCTCGACAAAAAAAATTAAAAAAATTATCGAACATGCTAACAAAATTTCACGAGAATATTTTGAGAAACGCGTCCTGTAGATGAGAACAAACAGATCGACAAATAGATAGATGGACAAATAGACATACAAAAGCAATTTTGGCCAAGCTGAAACGGAGACGCTTCGCTCGCTGGGTCAATTACCCTGTTTGGGCTGATGATGAAGATGTTGACGGTCGGTATGTTTGCAGGGCGGGCGCTGCGTGAATGGCGAGGGCTCGTTCCAGTGCGTGTGCGAGGCGGGGTTCCGCCCCACCCCCGACAGGGGCGCCTGCGTCGACGTCGACGAGTGCACCGAACAAAAGGTAACGGTTTCAATGGACTGCTTTTGATGAAACAATAGCGGTTTACAGCCTCCGTGGTCGAGTGATCTTTTTAAACGAGCGGACGAGCCACAGTGGTGGTAAGTGGTCATCGTCGCCCATGGACATTCGCAACACCAGGGGAGTTGCCAGCCTTTGAGAGCCCTGTATACTCGCCCCTTGAAGATCTTCTTCGTCGTTCTTAAAGAAGACCGATAACTGTTAAACATTATGTAAGTTGCGCCTGCGCGCGTACGCCACCGGTTTCCGCCATTTAAATCAGTGTGTAAATCGAACGATTAGAAGAGTTAAAAATCGCGATTAGTTCACTGGTTCATCGCAAATGACATTAGCGATGAAACGGACAATGCCAAGGTCAAGCGGCGGGCGGTAACTGCCCTCACAAACCCAGTTTCCTAATTAAGAAACCTGCTAAGTATTACGTGAATGAAAATCGCATTCGAAGCATGCAATTTATTATGAACGTTAGCGACGTTGTAACTAGGTTTAAATTCGGTGTTTATATCAAGGAGTGCGCCTTCTGTAGCTACTATTTATTACTTATTCTATGGTTATACATAATGCCTCGTCTCGGGAAACGTAGTGTGGGACGCCCTCCTGCCAGGTGGACTGATGACCTGAGGAAGGTCGCTGGTGGTGGCTGGATGAGGAAAGCGGGTGATCGTGCGCTTTGGCGTGCCCGAGGGGAGGCACACGTCCAGCAGTGGACTGCAATAGGCTGATTGATTGATTGATTGATTGATACATAATGCATTCATATTTTTTACGTGTTCAGGTGTGTCGCAACGGTGAATGTCTCAACACGCCCGGCTCGTTCCGCTGCTCGTGTGCAGACGGCTTCTCCCTCAGCAGCAACGGGCGCGTGTGCGTGGACGACGTGCAGGACCTGTGCTACGTGGCCGAGGACGGATCTTGCTCGAACCCTGGCGCCGCGCCCGTCACAAGGTCCCAATGCTGCTGCAGCGCCGCCAAAGGTAACTACAGTTCTAATCAAACTGCGGACTAATGAAACTACTCTGCGAAAAATAGCTGCGTCTCATCTGAACTATTTATTCAAAGATACAGTACAAGAACAACAAAGACAAAAAAATGTATATAATAAAGAGAGAGACAAAAAATATGCTATCGCTGATGTACTGCACCCCTGAATGGGTCCTAACTCAGCATAATATTGCGACGACACGAGGCACGTCACAACGCTGTTCTTCCGTTAGTGCCGTAGTAGTGTGAGTGCGCAGTTAATAAGGAAACAAAGTCGTAGAATAAATATGTCACTGTGTGAAAGTGTAAAACCAGATTTAAATATTCATATATCCATACATACATACAAAGAATACTCGAAAAATAAATAAATACATAAAACATATAATAGGACTGATTTGTAGTATACCTATATATAAAGAGATGGTATCACCTACCAGCCCACCTACCTATATCAGACAAGAAAATCTATGTGAAATGTATTTTTTTAAATATGGGTGTAAATAATGCTGTCTTTATTGTTAGCTCGCGATTAAACGAGCAGAAAGATAAAGAGAAATATCTTATAAATGAGAGTAATATTATATATAGGAGATTATTATTAATATTCCAAACAAATATTTACAGCAATAGTTAAATAAAGCAACTTTAATATATGATATAAATAGTATTTCAATTACATTAAAAATAATAATATAAAGTAAACAGAATAATATCACCTGCTTTATGAGGTCTGCACAGTCAGACCGCCAGCACTCGACTCTCGGAATAAGAATGACGCGCCGTTTTTTTTTTTTTTTGACGGACCTAATCACTATTTATACCAGAGTGGTAATATAGCGGGCGCGGACTTGCGGGGGGCAGAGCGCTCGCACCCCTTAGGAGTGAATGACGCGCCGACCAGAGGGCGCCGTATCTATACAGTGGCGACAACAAGCGCCTGCAGTGGGGAAGGCGTAAACAGCACGTGCACTACCACATTATATTATTATTACTACTGCACGTGCTGTATTCGCACCATTACGTTTTTAAAATTTACGTTTTTAATTATATTATTGTTCATTTACATAATTTGCTTACTTAAACCTAATGATAAAATAAACATATGCTGACATTATTGTAAAGGAGGAAACCTACCATGAAACTGAACAAACGGTGTTTTACTTTTGTTGCTAACGCGGTTGTTTAGCATAATTTATAATTATTTAAATTACATCCTTAGGCCTTCGCCTCAGTTGGGGCGTATCCTGCAAGGCGTGCCCCGAGCGTGGTTCCCGGGAGTATGCAATCCTGTGTCCCGAAGGTGCGAGTAAGGACAACGGGGGCACCGATATCAACGAGTGCACCATGGTCCCGGGGATCTGCCCCCACGGCACCTGCGAGAACCTGGAGCCGGGATTCCGCTGCATCTGCGACCCCGGGTATCATCCCGACCACGACGGCATCTGCCGGGACGTCGACGAGTGCGATATGCATCAGTCGGTGAGTTATCTATCAAATATGTATTTTTTTTAATTACCTTAAAAGCCTATTATCTTGAAAAATCTACTCTAAGTGAGGGTAGGAAAATAAATAATAATGAATTGTTGAAAAAAGTAAAGTACTAAGAAAAATATTAATTCCAGTTTACTCTTATATTAAATAAAATAAAAGGAATGTTATTAATTGCACATCAAATAAATAATCACCTTTCAAATTATTTTCATCATTTATATACTTTTTTTCCATCAAATAAATTATTTTACTAAATGAACTAAATGCTTAACAAAACTAGTACTGCATATAATGGGAGATTTTCCGACAGCCAGTTAAAAAAAATAGTTCATAAAACTTCGATAGATGGCGTTGACGATTCGTGGATAAAGAAATCCGGCGAGTCACCAAGGGCCATAAAAGGATTTTAAAAAAATCCACGAAGTACACCTGGCGCCATCTATCGTCTTAATTAGAACTATTTTTTTATTTTTTTTAAGAGCTGTCAGAAAATCCCCCATTCAAAAATATACATCGACATTACTTTTTTCTTCTAATGCGAGACAAATAAATTCCTTTAGGTACAAAAATACGACTATCTTATCATAAATACTGACTGCACAGCAAATTTATGAGAGCATGCGTAGATGATACTCATGCTCATAGTAAAATAACTATCCGAGTAGCATATATCGTAACAAGCACGTCAAAACTTGCTCATAATATCATGCTATATAAAAATAGAAGCTATATTAAAAAAAAGAGTTTGCGTTAGTCATTATTAGCGCATTAATAAACGAATATAAATTGTAGTTTATTTAGTAATATTTTGAGTTGAGCATTTTGCTGTGCAATCAATAATTTTGATATGAATTCGGATTATTTTTGGATACAAAAAATATTTTTTTTTTATTTGCGTTTAAATACTATCGAAAATAAAATAGTGTTTCCTTATTCATCAGTCATCCGCTCATCATCACTGTAACTTTTTTTTATGTTGACGATATAAAAAGCTAAAAAGAGTAAAAAAAAGTTATAAAGATGTGTTTCTGCGCTCATATTGTATGTGTCTCCCTTAGTACTGCACGGGCGGCCAATGCCGCAACACGCAGGGCAGCTTCACGTGCGTGTGTCCGCCCGGCACGCGCTACCAGCCCGACGAGCAGCTCTGCCGAGACCTCGACGAGTGTGAGGGTGAGGTTACCTTCCGCGAGGAGCCGCGCGGCGACATCCCGCCGCGCATTCCCGTGCGCACAGGTTACCGCGACCAGACTATTGCATCCCGGCGCAGAACTCACTGGCATTGGCATTCTAACTCCATACTGCCGTGGGTGCATGAATAGTCAAATTACACAGGTGTTACCGTGACTGAGATTACTGCATCCCACAGGCAGATAACGCTGACACGTTGGCAGAACTCAATGACATTGCCATCCTAATAAACCTATAGGACATGGGTGCATCCGCATTAGGAGTCAATTTAGATAGTGTGACTGAGACTACTGCATCCCCCAGGTGGGTAACGCTGACATGTTGGCAGAACTCACTGACATTGCCATCCTAATAAAACTATAGGACATGGGTGCATCCGCATTAGGAGTCAATTTAGATAGTGTGACTGAGACTACTGCATCCCCCAGGTGGGTAACGCTGACACGTTGGCAGAACTCACTGACATTGCCATCCTAATAAAACTATAGGACATGGGTGCATCCGCATTAGGAGTCAATTTAGATAGTGTGACTGAGATTACTGCATCCCCCAGGTGGGTAACGCTGACACGTTGGCAGAACTCACTGACATTGCCATCCTAATAAAACTATAGGACATGGGTGCATCCGCATTAGGAGTCAATTTAGATAGTGTGACTGAGACTACTGCATCCCCCAGGTGGGTAACGCTGACATGTTGACAGAACTCAATGACATTGGCATTCTAATAAAACTATAGGACATGGGTGCATCCGCATTAGGAGTCAATTTAGATAGTGTGACTGAGACTACTGCATCCCCCAGGTGGGTAACGCTGACATGTTGACAGAACTCAATGACATTGGCATTCTAATAAAACTATAGGACATGGGTGCATCCGCATTAGGAGTCAATTTAGATAGTGTGACTGAGACTACTGCATCCCACAGGCGGATAACGCTGACACGTTAGCAGAACTCACTGACATTGCCATCCTAATAAACCTATAGGACATGGGTGCATCCGCATTAGGAGTCAATTTAGATAGTGTGACTGAGACTACTGCATCCCACAGGCGGATAACGCTGACACGTTAGCAGAACTCACTGACATTGCCATCCTAATAAACCTATAGGACATGGGTGCATCCGCATTAGGAGTCAATTTAGATAGTGTGACTGAGACTACTGCATCCCCCAGGTGGATAACGCTGACATGTTGACAGAACTCAATGACATTTGCATTCTTCAGAAGGTCGTGGGTGCATGAATAGTCAAATTACACAGTTGTTATCGTGATTAGACTAGATACGTTCCAGCGGTGTGATGGAATGGCAGAACACTGCCAGAAATCGCTGAAGTCGCGTTGTCGGCAAAAATAATTGACATTAGTATTTTAATATCATACAAACGTGGGTGCATCCGCATGATGAATTAAAATACCCTAGTTGTTAATATTATGAATGAATGTATGAAGTGAGGGTGGGGTTTCCTAGCGGTAGAATTGCAGAATTCGCTGACATTAGCATTTTAATACCATACGGCTATGGGTGCATCCGCATGATGATTATTTTGAAATTTCCGTGGTAATTTCATCCAGATGTAGTGCAGATAGCAATTTTAGAACTGAGTTTACATCCATGGGCTGCTCTTGGTTTTCCCTTTCTGCCGAACGACTTCTGTAAGCGGTAGAAAAAGATAGTCATACGAGAAAACAATTCGGCATTGATAAATTCATTAAGTTTATCAGAGAAAACTTTCATCCATCAGTGCTAAACATGAACTCAGCTAAACTTAAAATAGCTTATGTCATTATTATAAATTAATCGTAAATTATAAATCAAATTAATAAATGATGTAATATCGATCATTAAGTCAACCTCCATGGTAACGTTTCACGCAGTCAAGTCATTGCACAGCTTAAACTAATTCTTATAAAAATATTTTTACATTGACAAATCTTATTGAATAGATCTCATTTTGGTTTACGTTTAGCTGATTGATTGATAACTTTGGTTATTGTGGTTGTGTCAAGTATTTCTAGCAATATCAGATTGAAAACTACTTAATTTACATAAAATTATGATGGTCAATAAATTAAGCGTCGCGGTGCCTTCTTGAGCACTCTGAAATTTAATTTTAAAGTACCCTGAATTAATAAAATCTCCTTTGTCTATTTGGATATAAATGTTTATTGACTGTGACATATTTCCGCAGAGTTGTCGAACCCCTGTGACAATGGCCGCTGCATCAACACGCAAGGCAGCTACCGGTGCGAGTGTGAACGAGGCTTCGTGCTGGATGCCACTGCGCAGCATTGCGTTGGTGAGAGGTTTTGTTATTATCAGGTGTATTTTTATGTGGTATACTGTCGACCTTGTCGTCATTTTTTTTCTTTTTTCTGGTGAGTCATAGGGTTAAATGCGATTTTATATTTAAAAAAATGCGATACTGCAAAGAATATCGCTTCTATTGCAATGGTAACGGTCGTTTCCGTTGACCATTCTGGAACCCCTTGAAAAACAAATAAACGCTTTATTAGGGTTGCATGCATATGCAAATCTATTTGTAGATGGCGCCACCGTGTTAGAAAGTAAAAAATAGATCCACATCGGCAATATTACTGTCAACGTTCATTCACGTCAAAAAGGCTTCGCATCCAGAGCCGTAAAACATTATTAAAAACATAATACTGCCACTTTCGTCATGCTTATGTGGCGCCGCTAGCGGCAGAAAAAGGCAATAAGATTCCCTATTATTCTTAGATAACCGCCGCAAGTCATGTTGGCGCCGCGTCGTAGACGGGCAGTGCGAAGGCGCAGCACCCCGCCTGCTGCTGCGTCAGGAGTGCTGCTGCAGCTTGGGGCTGGCCTGGGGCTCCCCGTGCGAGGTGTGCGACCTCGACGCCTGCCCCTGCCCCAAGGGCTTCGCTAAGGTATATAACCCCGCCTGCTGCTGCATATACATCCATACTGTGGGGCTTACCTTAAGTAAGAGTCACCTGCCGTACCCATGACATTTTTGTGATTACTCAAGTTTGTGACCATGACTGTATTACGGCGAGTTTAGAATCCGTAAATTTTGGAGTCCAGCGAGTTTAAAACACGGCAAATTTTGAATCTGACAGGCTAAGATACCGACGAGTTAGGAACCCGGCGAAGAAGGATCCATTCTTTCAATCGACCACTCTGACCCAGAGAGGGTTAGTTGACTTCATACACAACTTTTTAAACTTCTTTGTAGATAGATGTTTCCTTCAGCGTCAGTGTCGAATAAACGTACACAATGAATTTGGAAATCGAATACACATTGGTAAATGGTGGGGTTCGCATCAGCAGCGGCCCTAGCGACTCCACCAGCGACGCCCACACCCGTTAGTGATATTCTTTTTCTTCATCGTGTGGATGTAAGACCGACAACCGTCCTCACAAACCCTTGTGTCAATGTTATAGAGCCGCTAAAGGCCACTGTCATATTAACATGATCTTTAAAAGACTGAATGGTTTTGATTCCAGTTGGACGGGACGACATGCCGCGACATAGACGAGTGCGCTTTGGACGACGCACTGTGCGTGGGCGGGACCTGTGTCAACACGGACGGCTCGTACAAGTGCACGTGTCTCCCCGGACATACGCTCGATGAAACTGGTATAGATTTGTTATCTTTACTCGTAACTAATGTTT